>CM024956.1:36247565-36922216 GCA_014282245.1 Rhododendron simsii
TTACCTCAAACGTTAGGAATTTAGTCTGTATTTTTAAATGTCCTAGTCAGAATTCGCTCATCTGTCTCATCAACTATATTTTGAAAATTGCACTCCAACTATATTTAGCATGGAACAGTGTGGTTCAGCTAATCAGCACAGTGTGTTCTCTGACATCCTTAAATATTAACTTCTTTAGGTGATAAGTGGCCATTTGGGATGGGTGAGATCTATTGCATTTGATCCAAGTAATATGTGGTTCTGTACTGGCTCTGCAGATCGCACGATAAAGGTACCTTCTCTCTTGAATTTCCTTTCTGCTGGTTGACGCTAAGTTTTTATACTGATGATATAATACATTATATGTGATGAATGATACTTTAATTTCATCATGGATGTATGTCAACCTCAATAGTTCAGGTCATTGGATTAGTATGCAGATCAATATTTTCTTCCTCTGCCCAAGAAACTGTTCATAGAAGCCAAATGCTTCTTTCGTTAAACTGTTTGGTAATTCTCCTGACCAACTTCTAATATATTTTGTAATGCCTTTTCCTTTATTTTGCTGACAAGATATGGGATGTGGGAACCGGAAGGTTAAAGCTCACACTAACTGGGCACATTGAACAAGTACGAGGTTTGTTCCTTACTTCTTGTTGGGATTTACAGCTGCTACTGTAACTTCATAAATCATGTATTGCGAATGGTTAAGTTGGATGTTTCTTTGCAGGCCTTGCTGTCAGTAATAAACACACATATATGTTCTCTGCTGGTGATGACAAACAAGTTAAATGCTGGGACCTAGAGCAGAACAAGGTTGGCCGTGATAAGCCTGGATTAGAGCTTTATATAAAATGCAGATACTTCCATAGCCGTGTATCTAGTAACAATGGTTAAACTTAATTTTTTTTCCAGGTTATACGGTCTTATCATGGTCATCTAAGTGGAGTGTATTGCCTGGCTCTTCATCCGACTATTGACATTCTACTCACAGGTGGTCGAGATTCTGTCTGCCGGGTAAGGATTCAATTTCACAAATGAGAGTAAAGATCGCAATGTTACTTCTCCTTTAAGTTTGTATAAAATTTGTGTTTAAAGGGGAAATAATATTCTTATACTTGGATGCTACGTCATGTTTTCAGGTCTGGGATATTCGTAGCAAGATGCAAATTCATGCATTGTCTGGGCATGAGAATACAGTTTGCTCAGTTTTTACTAGACCTACGGTAAGATATCTTTCCTGCAGTGGGCATAAAATGATTTTGATGCTGTGTAGTAGCCATATAATCATGACTACCATCTGCAGAAGTCCTTGTCTTGTGATTCCATCCTCATCTTAACATGTTTATTTTCAGGATCCACAAGTTATAACTGGCTCCCATGACACAACGATAAAGTTCTGGGACCTTAGATATGGTGATCATTTTTCCTGTTATGTTTCCTTTTCCTTGGTTTCTTTTCCCTTTTGTTTTTAGTTATGACAATTGATTGTTTGTCTGGCAGGTAAAACAATGGTTACTCTTACGCACCATAAAAAATCTGTACGAGCAATGGCTCTACATCCTACAGAGTATGTGCCTATGAATACAATAGTTTCCTTGACCAGGCTCTCCAATTTTTTTATTTAGTTCGTCCATTTACCTTAATTTCTTGCCCTTGTTTTCCAGGAACTGTTTTGCATCTGCGTCGGCTGACAATATAAAGAAATTCAACCTTCCGAAAGGAGAATTTATGCACAACATGCTGTGAGTATCTTTTTTTCTTGAAAATCACATTTCTACACACCTTCCACTTAAGCAGATGTAAGATGGACATGTTCTTCAATGTTATTTTGGCACCATTATCTATCTCTTTCTTTCTTTCTTTCTTTCTTCTGTTTGTTATACACGAGAGCTTGAGATTGACTCCTTTGCCATCTAAACGTGGTAAAGTGAACACCAGAAGCGTCGCTCAAGTACACTGGCATCATTATCCCTCTTGCAAAGAACTTTCATTCTGAGGTGGTTAAATATGGGACAATTTATCCTTATTGGGTGAGGAAAAAGCTAAAATATTGCTGTATTCAGTGCTTGCAAATATTTTCCCCTGTTTATGTTTGTTTTCCAAACTTTCCTGTTCAGTGTTTTTGTGTGGCATCCAACACAGTCACAGCTGCTAGCCAGAGGGCCATGTATGTATGCGTGTTGTCTTAGCAAAGTTAAATTTGGATAGGAATTTTATTCGATTTTAGAAGACTGTAGATGTGCTATGATTTCGATATGTAAGAAGAATGACGACTTTATTTTTATTATCCCTGGGCAGAAGGAAGTCTAGAAATTGTATCACCTATATATGAAAAGCTGAGAGTCTACAAAATCTAGAATTGTTCAAGTTCTACATCCTCTTCTTTTGTCTAAAAAGTGCACATCCACCCCCTTGAATGGACCTTTGGTTATACTTCCCGCAAATGAACCACATCAAACACAGACTTCTTTTTGAACTTCTGTGCCCTTCCAACTGCTATTCTTGGTCATGTTTATCTTAGGACTTCTATGCCCTTATGCAGGTCATCCTGCACACACCTCATTTTCCATTGGAAGTTCCAAAAACCGAATATTCTCTCTCTCTCTCTCTCTCTCGGAACTTTATCTTGTCTTGTTCTTTAAGCTTAAATTCCTAAATATCTGATATTCTCTCTCTCTCTCAGAACTTTATCTTGTCTTGTTCTTTAAGCTTAAATTCCTAAATCTATCTCTCTCTCTCTCTCTCTCAGAACTTTATCTTGTCTTGTTCTTTAAGCTTAAATTCCTAAATATCTGACATTGATGGTGTTCGCTCATGCAGCTCTCAGCAGAAAACCATCATCAATGCAATGGCAGTCAATGAAGACGGTGTAATGGTCACAGGAGGTAAGAGTCTGACTTTTCGAGTTTTGTGAAAATGATGAATTTGAATCAGTTCCGTTCCTCATGTTATGTAAAAGCTTGTCTAATGGTACTATGGACCGAAAGCCAAAAATTTTCCACTCTCATTTCTGTGTTTTCTTGTGTCCTTCAATTATTATTGTCTTTTGATGGGTGTCTGTGAGGATGTAACTGTTATTGGCTCTTCTTTTTAATTTTCTGGTTTTTTTTTTTTCCTGAAGGTGACAATGGAAGTTTATGGTTCTGGGATTGGAAGAGTGGTCATAATTTCCAGCAATCCCAAACAATTGTACAGCCAGGTATGTATTTTAAGCAACCTTAGATAATCTCAAACAAGTTTGTCAATTCAAGAGATGCCAAATTTATGCGAAGGCTTGCGTATCTCTACCAAAATAAGTTCCAAATTCCAACCGAATGCCAATCTATTGTTTTCGTGTAATTTTTACCCAAATCATCTGTTAAATCTCAAAATATAGGCACATTTGGAACCTATGGAAGGAAACAGTAATAATAAGGAAGAAAGATTCGGGTTGGAATATTTCATGTCTAATTTGACGCAAGAGAAGAGATGGCGAATATCACCTAAACAATTGACACTTTGGTTGGACTTTTTGCACATGCAAATTGTATCCACTTGTCATGCCGTCAAATTGATGGGGATTCTCCTAGACCCCAGCTTTGATTATCAACGAAGGGGGAGGTGGAACATTAATTTTTTGTGTGCTTTGTTTCAGGTTCGCTGGACAGTGAAGCCGGTATCTATGCCAGTTCTTACGATGTGACCGGTACAAGACTAGTCACTTGCGAAGCTGACAAGACAATAAAGATGTGGAAAGAGGACGAAAATGCCACCCCTGAAACTCATCCTCTCCACTTCAGACCACCTAAAGATATCAGAAGGTTCTAATAGTCGTCTCTACAAGTCCTATCATTCTTTTCCAGGCTTTGAGGATATCATAAAGCTTTATAAAGATGTGATTCCTTTCAACTTTCGAGTGATGACAGTGTAAGGGAATTAGGTCAAGGTTTGATAAGAAGAAAAAGTAGGAATAGATTGTCAAAGGTGTCATGAGGATTGTCTACTGGTTAAGTTGAGTATTGAATGCCCTAATTCCCTTGAATAGTAGTAGTTTATAGTATATTGCAAGAAAGTTTGAAGGGTCTACTGTACTGTACTGTAATTTAACCTCTGTATTAGGGGACACACCACTTTGCGTCCAGAGCAATGCACGTGGTTACTTATTCTTGACCCTAGCTGCATTTCTTTTTAGGGAGGCATTATTAAGCGGCTTTGAGGTTTGGTGTATGGTGGTTTTGCTCTCTCTTGGGCAGCTCCAATTACTGTTGGACTTCACATCGAAATTGTTTTTGAATTCTTGTATCTTTAGATCAACTAGTAGTGTTTTACTGGTTTCTTCTTCTTTTTGTGGTAGTTTATTACATATTCCTCGACATATCAAAGTGGGATTTTGAAATTTTGAGTATGTGTTATTGAAGGTGGTCTGATTTTGCAAGACTGCAATGGTATATAAGTGAATCATGGTTCAATACAGGCCTAAGGCTAAGGGTGACTATCAAGGTCATGGCGCATATTGTTGATTGGTTTCGGGGGGGGGGGTGAAGGATTGTGTTTGTGGGTCAACTGTACGGCCTAGCTTGAGGGGGCTTCTCCTCCAAAATTGAGAAACTTGAAATACGAGTTGTGCTTTAAAATGACTCATTTTTTTGATGTCAAACGAGTCCTTAGGAGACCGCTCAAAGATTTTATCATTTTTTCATGAAACCAAATTGAAATTAATATACTTTGATTGTTCTATTTAACATAACAATATCCACCGTCATATCTAAGTCAAAGCGATATCGTGAACAAAGCATGCGATTCAAATTACTTTGTTGTCAAGAATAAATGTCTCTCGACTATCGGTGAATTTGTCATTTATTAAGTGACAACGGTAAAATGACAACAACACGAACAATCACGTGTATGGATCAATTTGTTACAGTAGTAAACGGCATAATGAATTTTAGCTAGTTCGAATTGTTCAAGGGCGTGGCGGCATCTTTATAGTATTTAGCCGTGGTAGGCGCTGCTCTAAACACGAAGAGAGTGACCGCACAACTTTCAAGGGCATGGCACAAGGTTTAGGGAATGGCCGCAACATTGAGGGAAAGCGGGCATGGCCGCAAGGTTGAAAAAAACCTTATTATTGGCTTATAAAAAGGGGTGATAGCAAGACAAGTCACGCGCCGAGAGCGATATCACGGCGAGAAATAAGTAATCTCCACCTCATCACCATCTCACTTCTCAAACTCTCCTTTGAGTCTCTCTCACATAAAGAGATCCCCACCTCCTCTCTCTCTCTCTCTCTCTCTCTCTCTCTCTCTCATACATGCAAATAAATATGCATAGATACATGTAACATTTTTTCTGAAATTTACGAGTGGGAAAATGGGTTCTGGAGAAATGTGGATCCCCGTATCGAAACCCATGGGATACGTTATGAGGGAGCAACGACTCGTCTTCGTTCTGGTTGGAATCTCCATCGCCACCGCCTTCTTCAGCGCCAGACCTTGGTGGTCTCAGTCGCCAAATCATCATGTGCGGGAGGTCGCTGCTGACTCGTTCCCAACCCAGTCGGCTCACCGGGTCGCGTACCAAGTCCATAGCGGGTCGTCGATGGGGCATGTCAGTGCAGGTACGTATAGTAAGTTCATCTGAATTATCCTCTCGTATTTGAGAATCTATAATTAAATTATTTCTGTTAAGTTTGTTGTAATTACTTTAAGTAATTGCAAAAACATTGGAACAAATTTACTCCATACAAAAAGTCTATAACACAACTTTAAAACACTGCTTCGGAGCCGTTGGATGTATATAGGCCATGGACATTCAACGGCTCTAACGCAGTAACGTTAGTAGTTGTGTTTACACAATAACAGCCTTTTTCTGGTACTTCTGTTCCTATTTTAAAATATTTACAATAATTTAAAGAAATAATTGTGATCCTTAAATCGGTGAAGAAGTTTCAAAAATTACATGCATAAATATTTTGTTATCTGTTAGATTTAAATATCGACATGATTTTTTTTTTAATGGATTAAAATTATGAAACGAGTGAATATTATACATTAGAGCTATTTTTTAGAAAAAGTAATGGAGAAAATCGTTGTTTTGACCAAGGCTTCTAGCCGAGTTGGTCGCTTACGTTTAGGTGCTGGGAGGTAGCTGATGAAATAACATCGATACCCTTGTAGTAAAATAAACTAACACACACCGTATCGATCGTCTGACGACAAAATCGTTATTTTGTATGTGAAAAAAAAAAAATCAGGTGGGAGGATACCACTAGGGCTGAAGAAGAAAGGTCTGAGGATAGTGGTGACGGGCGGTGCCGGGTTCGTGGGTAGCCACCTCGTGGACCGTCTGATCCAGCGAGGGGACAGCGTGATAGTGATAGACAATTTTTTTACGGGTCGGAAAGAGAACTTGATCCATCACTATGGGAACCCGAGGTTCGAGCTGATACGGCACGACGTGGTTGAGCCGATTTTGTTGGAGGTGGACCAGATATACCACCTGGCTTGCCCTGCTTCCCCTGTTCACTACAAGTTCAACCCAGTCAAGACCATGATATCCTTTTTTGCCTTTTTCTTTTAAGCAATGTTGTGGATACAACTTTCCATACAATTGTTTTGAAGTCCACTCGATGCATTGGTCACGTGCATCGTGCGCTTTCGTACCCGTTGCATAAGTTTAGTCAACTACTTCCTCCGTCCCTAAATAAGTGTCCGACGCGCAAATCTAGGCCTTTAAAAAAATGCATTTATTTCGTTAAAAAAATCAATTTTTTTTTCACAAATCGATAGATGGCAATGAGTTCTATTAGATTGTGAAAAAAAATTAGATTTTTTAACAAAAAATATGCATTAAAGCCTAGATTTGCGTGCTGGACATTTATTTAGAGACGGAGGGAGTATGAAAGTCGTGTTTGAAAAGACTTTTTCAGAAAGTTCACTCAAAACCAAAAGATTCTTGAAAAGATTTGAATCTTTTGGATACAACATATGTTAAAATCGAAATTATGTGGTTAAAAATGTGTATATCCGGAAAGGAATTATGATCGATCGGCTTTTTAGAAGTCGATGCTGTGAAAAGGTAAGATCCCGGGATCTTGATTTTTTCTCTATGATCGCGAGTGGTTTGAGATCAAAGCTGGTCGACCCATAACTTGTCTACTCATTTACGCATAAACACAAACACTTTTGGTAATGTTGGTATACCTTGACTCATGGACGTCGACACAAGACAAGTGTGCTGGGGACAATGAACATGCTCGGGCTAGCAAAGAGGGTTGGCGCGCGGTTCTTGCTAACCAGCACCAGCGAGGTGTACGGCGATCCTCTCCAACACCCGCAAGTCGAGACCTACTGGGGCAACGTCAACCCCATCGGTGAGTAATCGAAATCAATGCAGACCCAATTCGCTACAACCGGGAATGGGTTTGACGTTATCGTTTGGTTTTTGGAAATGTTGCTGAAAACCGATGTAACTGATCATGCTTGTTTTTGGGGTCCGGGTTTGGGGCAGGTGTTCGGAGCTGTTACGATGAGGGAAAGCGGACTGCTGAGACCTTGACAATGGACTACCACAGAGGACTTGGCGTTGAGGTTAACCCTGCATTAACGTTGATACAAAATCGTACGATATCTATGCGGATAACGACGATATTTGTACATTGATTACGTCCGAGAGACTATAATTATTGCGCAATGAGAATAGCTTGATCAGTTATCAGATTTTGATGGTTTTGCAGGTGAGGATTGCTAGGATTTTCAACACGTACGGACCACGTATGTGCATCGACGATGGCCGCGTCGTTAGCAATTTCGTTGCTCAGGTAATGCATGTATATGCCAATACTGCTTTCGGACACTGATATCTTTTCTTAAGCCGTCCTTGTAGCTCCCATAGTGCATTCGTGGGACTCGCGTGCATCGGATACACAGCTCCAGACATGTCACATATGTGTTCAGATCTGTGTCCGAATGTCCGTGTCTCTAACATTGCTCTACACGTATACAGTTTCATGTTTATATAAACTAGTGTTTAATTATTTTGCATTGACTAAGTAATGGTAATGCACATGCTGCAGGCATTGAGGAAGGAGCCATTGACTGTTTATGGGGATGGGTTGCAAACTAGGAGTTTTCAATACGTCTCTGACTTGGTAAAGTCTTTTTAATTTGTTGGGGAAGCTACCTTTTGATTTAGATATGTTGTTCATTATTTCATCTCCTTCATGTTTTCTATATTTTCCGTATAGACGTGTAACTGGTTAAAGCACTATTACAGTTCATTGGTGAAACCAGGATTTTGTGCGCCTCGAACTTCTATTTTTGTTCTGATGTGAAGAACTTCTAAATTTAGGCCTTGATGAGGAATATGCTTCTAAATTTGCCTATGAGCTTCTTATTGGACCAATCACTTTCTTATAGTTGTTTTTCGAAAATGACAATGTTAGTATTTTCTACTCGAGGTATTACTTTTACGAACAGTTTGATCAAAGAACAACTATGATGTTTGAGAGAGGTGGTGGTTCGGGAAACCCCAAGTGAACAAAGCCTGAGATTTCGCTAACCTACTTTTATGTGCCAAATAAAATGAACAGGTGGAGGGGTTGATGCGATTGATGGACGGGGAACATATAGGCCCTTTCAATCTTGGCAACCCTGGTGAATTCACCATGCTTGAACTTGCTCAGGTACGTAGCTTACATTGGTGTTTGGCTTAGTTTTTTCAGTTCTGTGCGTCGAGTGATTTGAGTCGTCCTTTTTATTACGCGTCACTAATCAATTTGCACCTTTCGAATGTTGAAATAAGTACTATAATTATATCATCAAATGGATGTTATTGAAGCATAATCCTAAGCTATTTAAAAGAAATTTGCGAGGGCACACCTCAAAACATTCCGCTCCATGAATAAACACACTCTCAAAGAGGACCCATTCGAGTAACGACGGTGCACATGCGACGTCGTCCACTCGTCTTCTTATATACTTGATGAAATTATCTTGGTGATTAGCTTCATCCTAATTGGGCTGGTTGGTTTTTATGCAGGTGGTGCAAGAGACAATTGACACAAATGCAAGAATAGAATACAGGCCAAACACAGAGGATGATCCCCACAAGAGAAAACCAGACATTTCAAAAGCTAAAGAACTTCTTGGTTGGGAGCCTGCCGTTTCCCTCCGAGAAGGCCTCCCTCTCATGGTTTCCAATTTCCGGCAACGCTTATTTGGCGACGACCCAACACGCAATAAACAGACAATGAGAAAACACATCTATACATGATTTTAAACAATCATATCGTATCATATTCTCTGTTTGTCATTTTATATTTGACGAAAATAATGTCCCGAAAACAATAACAAAACACGAACTAGGAGAGAAAGAGAGATTTCTGTAGATTTGTAGTCGTTCAATATTTTTTACATTTGTATAATAAATGTGTTCTTCTTCCTTATATCGTTTTTTTTTTTTTTTTCCTCGCCATTTCGAAAATGTAAGGAATGAATAATTCCAACTATTCTTATTTTATGTGCTTCATTACATGAAGTTGCGAAAGTGGCCTTCCGCGATATTAAGGTACTTTTGCCATCTGAAGTTCAGTAATTCGACCCGAATTATTATATTCGTGGGGTTTTTTGGCAAACAAAAATTAGCCGGCTAGAATGATTTTGAAACTTTATAAGGATTTTTCCACATTTATTTTTCAAAATAAATCACTAGCTAGATTTTGACAACTGCATGGTCAATGCGCTCCAATCACATGACAACCGACATCCAATGAATCTATAATTATTTTTATTTCTCACGAGTTAAGTGAATGCCGAGACTCTAAAAAATGAACGATTCTGATCAAAATATCGGACCCAAGATGTGTCCAATAGGGCTGTAAATGAACTGAGCAGTTCGCAAATTCGAGTTTGAATTTTCGGCTCGTTTAGTAATTGAGCCAAGTGGAGTTTGACTCGTTCGACAAAAGCTCAGCTCGTTAAAAGAGGTTCGACTCAATTAAAGAAATTCATTTAGTAAATGATTAAACTCGACTTGTTAAAACTCGAACCAAGCTTAAGCTCAAATTTTTGACTTGTTTAATAGCCGAGTTTGAACTCGATAAAGCTCAGCTCGTTTGAAGCCCAATAATGTGCTCACATATCTTTGCCAAATTCACGAAAATGACGGCCCATGTCTTTCGGCCCATAGCACCTGTACTGTAATTTTACACCTCCGACAAACCCTAGCTTAAACCCTAGCCCCTCTCTCTCTTTCTCTCTCTCTCTCTCCATATATACCATCGCTCCTTGATCTGTAGGAGAGAGAGAGAAACGAAAATGAGTCGAGGAGCGGCGGCGGGCGGTGGGGCCAAGGGGAAGAAGAAGGGAGTGACGTTCACGATCGACTGTGGGAAGCCGGTGGAGGATGGTATCATGGAAATCGCCACACTGGAAAAGTTCCTCCAGGAGCGTATCAAGGTCGGCGGCAAGGCCGGTGCTCTCGGCGACTCCGTCACTGTCTCCCGCGAGAAGAGCAAGCTCACCGTCGCCTCCGATTCTCACTTCTCTAAGCGGTAAAATCACCACCCTTAAGTATGTATATGTATGTAAGTTGTTGTGTACGTTTTACTGTGATTGTCGCTTTCGTTGGATTAGTATAGTTCAGTTAAGGTTGTTCATTTGTGTCTGTTGAGGGAAAGGGTTCATTTGGGATGTGTTTGGATACATGTGGATGGAAATGAAGGGATTTGACTTCGTTATGTGATGGCAACTACTCAGATTTCGATTTATATAGCTTGCATATCTATTTACTATTTCCGGACTGATGTGTAATTCAACGTGCTGAGGGTTGTAGACTTGTAGGGTACAAACGAGCCGAGCTTTAGAGGGTTACGAGCCTAAAACTCAAGCTCGGCTCTTTAATTTGTAGCCGAGCCGAGCTTTTGCTAGCCTTTTTAAGTGTTGAGCTCGGCTCGTTTGGTAAACGATCCTAAAACTCAAACTCGGATTGATTACTAAATGAGCCGAGCCACAAGCTACTCATTTGCAGCCCTAGTCTTCTGCATCTAAACTAATAGAGGGATGTTATGTCATTAAACATTTATTGAACTTGATGTTGATTTCTTAAATGTGGAATTTATGTTAAGGGGTTTTAACATCATTTCAATGACAGTAGCTGAAATTTGGATTTGATAGATTACATATGGATGTCAGACATTGAGTTTTTAGAGCTCCTCATGATGGATTTGAAATAACTTTGTAAAAATACTAATCCTAGCGTCGTATCCTTGATGCAAAGAGTATTTCATTATGCAAGGTCAGACATTGAGTTTTTGGAGCTCCTCATGATGGATTTGAAATAACTTTGTAAAAATACTAATCCTAGCATCGTATCCTTGATGCGAAGAGCATTTCATTATGCAAGGATCCCATAGAAATATAATCTTTTATCTCTCATCCATCTTCCCCTTTAGTTTCACAAGCTGTCTGATGCGAAACCTCTCATATTGTTGTTGACAATTGAACATGAAATGTTGATTATATTGGCACCAGAGCCGTAAATTTTGGTACTCCAGTGTGTTTTGGGATGATTTTTTTACATTAGAGAACTTGACTAGGCAAAGCATAGTTCAATTAATGGATTTTGTTCCGGGGCTGGAGTTTGGCTCTTTGGCTTTTGATATTGTGCCTTAGAGATGAATGCAGCACCCCATATCAACATCGACCTTATGTTTGAATTCAGATGGGCAATGTCAGAAGCCTAGCTGAACATCAGGAAAGGAAACATGCAAATAATTGGGATTAGACATTGTTATTTGATGAGAGCAACTGAAATTTAGGTCTTTTATTTCTGACCTTGCATAGTTGCATATGTATTTCGACATTGAGATTGGGAGTTTCATTGTGATGGATATGAACAGAAAATTAGTTGGAGTGATGTATAGTCTTTTATGTTAAGGAGTGTAGTTGTGGAAGGATTCTGACGAAATACACCTCCTCTACATCTGATCTATTCTCCGAATCAAGGGATTTTAAGATTATTGTTAAACAACTTAAACTCATTGCGGATATCCATAGATGTGAAATTTTTATGGAAGGTTATGACATCAATTTCTCAAATTTGGATTTGATAGCTTACATATGGATGTTGTTATACTTGGGAACTTCTTTGTAGTGGATTTGGAATAGCTATTCCATAAAAGTGATTTTTAATCCTTTATGCTAAGGATTGTTGTATGCAGCTAAATCCCTTCTATTTTTGGTGAAATGGAAAGTGAAATTCCTTCATTTGAAATCCACATATTTTGAGCAATCTGATTTTTGGTGTTCTGCCTTTTATATACGATATGAGGACTTGACTAGGCAAAGATGTGTGTAAACTTTGTTTGAGTACAGAATTTTGTAATGGGGCTGGAGTTTGGCTCTTTGGCTTTTGATACTGTGCCTTAGAGATGAATGCAGCACCCTAAATCAATGTAGACCTTATCTTTGAATTCAGATAGGCAATGTTAGGAGCCTAGCTGAACATCAGGCAAGGAAACATGAAAATATTTGGAACCAATTCCTCAATATATATCTTTTTATTTTCTAAAAATAAGGAGGTCAATTGAATGCATACTCATGCACCTAGGGCCACATTTCTGTTTTCCTCACTATTATATCTTGATTCTTGTTTTCCTCGGGCAAGAAATTTTTAAATCCAATCAAGAATGCATTTGATGAGGAATTGTTTCTCCTATAATTGTGAATTTATTGGACTCAGATTCCACCTGAACAGAACGATTATGCATTTGCTTTCTGCTTAAATTCTCTCTTACAGTGATTAGGGAAGATAAGACAGACGAAACACTCATCCCGATGGATGTGAGACAGCTTAACTGATGTGGTTTCCTTTTTGTTATCAGATTATCTTTTGGTACCCTATTATCATCATCATATTATAGAAGTAGTCTCATTGAACCATTTTCAAGCTCACTAATTTCGTAACAACTATTCTCAACTACTCCCAATTGCCCATGTGTGTGTTGGATTTGGTTAACGTGCCTTTGCTTATGATAAATTGCTGGTGTTTTTCTCAGATATCTGAAGTATCTGACGAAGAAGTTCTTGAAGAAACACAATGTGCGTGATTGGCTTCGAGTTATTTCATCGAACAAGGACCGTAATGTTTATGAGTTGCGATACTTCAACATTGCTGAGAACGAGGGTGAGGATGAAGACTAAACGGCTGACCAAGTGCCCAAGCCGATATAGAGTCTCTACACTATGGTAGGATTAATTTGTTGAGAGTGCGTTTGTATTGTGAAACTCGGCTTATGGAATTTTGTTTAGGGATGACTGTAGTTTTGCCCTTTGGTGGGTTTAGGCAATTTTGCTGTGGTGTGAACTGTTTATTTAGTGTTTATGAAAGGAGGAACAAAGAAAAAGACGAGTTTCCTTGTGCAGAAGATGAATCTTGTTATGTTACAACATATTGGGGGTATTTGTGATAGTTTTTTCTTGGGCTGTGCTAGGGACGAAGAAAAGATCCTTAAAGTGTATATGAATGGCTCAGATTCACCTCAGCCTTTCATGTACACTTGAAGAGTCTTTTCTTTGCCCATATTCTTTGCACTTAGCATTTCTCTTTTTTCTTAGATTTTAGTTGTGATTCCGCATAAGAGCTAAGTTTCACTACATGAGTACACGTTCTCTCGTTCTACGCTTGTGCCGATTGACTTGCATACTCTGGATGCTATGAGGGTGGATGCTATGAGGGGCGGACCGAGTAAGGGGCACGTGGGGTCACGTGCCCCCATCCTGCCCCACCCCATCTCCTTTTTCTTTTAAATTTATCGTTTATTTTTTATGCAAAAATGAGTTTTTTCTTCTTTTTTTGGCAAAAATGAGTGGAAGAATGAGAAACGCACACAGAAAACTCGATCGGGAGAATTTGCTCAACGCTTGATTTACTTTGTCGTATCTGGTCGCTCGTCTCTGTAGTCGTCGCTTGTCGCCTTACTGTTTTTCTCACCGGCAAAAGAAACATTTTAAAGAAGGGGGTTCCAATTCCATTTAATGCAGATGTAACTAAATCCATTTGTAATTCAGGTAAGATAAAACATAGATTACAAAGACTTTCATTCAAAAAAACTAGGCGGGCTTTAATTGGGGGCTACATAATGATTTTTTATTCTTTTCTTTTAAGGTTCGTAATATGTATCTTGATTGTTTGGAAAAATTAAGCTTTCATTTCTTTACTTGGTTTTTACTTTTTACCCAATGAATGAAATTTACAATTCAATTTTTCATAGTTTGTGCGCTTAATTTCGATTTTTGCTTAAGGTTATTAGTATAATGTGCCCCCACGTGAGATAAATCCTGGGTCCGCCACTAGCTATGCCTCCTTGTATTTCAACTTAGGGCAGATGCTTAGGGTCACGTACCCAAGACTTGTGTACTCTAATATTTGAAATTTTGCTCCTTTTAACAAAAAAAATTGGAAATGATTACTCATCTCAAACAGTGTCTCATAAATTTATGCTGCAAATTCTGATGCATTCACCTAACCAGAATGTGGGGGTTTAAGGTGTGTTAGTGTAACATGAAGCTTCAAATCTACCATTGCTGCCGTATACTACATTCTTGGCAATGAAGCTTGGATGCTACACGGTGAAGATAAGATCTGGACTGTTGAAATTTCGAACGAACGGCTTGGAGCACAGCACCATCCCGGTTCCGTGCTGAGCCTTCACAACCTCCTCCAAGTTTCATAAAATACCCAATGCCCCCACTTCTTCTTTTTTACCAGACCGAATGCCCCACCTTGGTTCCATTATTCTTTTCAAAACATAAAGACAACATAAAAGTATTAAGGACGCTCAAGCCCTCCACAGCCCTGAGACGACAAAAAAGAAAGAAAAAAAAAAAAAAAGTAGATCCAACTTGTACAGACAGAGCAATGCGAGAGGGGCCTTAAATTGATGGTGAAAGTGACAAGCCATGACCAACCTCTCTTTTTGAAGCCACAGAGTATTACGGGAAGACACTTGTGGAGACAACTCTTTTTCACTTTCACAGGATCTGGGGAAAAAGTTTTCTCCATTTCTGCGCAAGGCATACCCCACCCCCCACCATATGGTCTAAACAAGCATTTGTCCATAGGGGTGACCTATGGCCTACGTGGTTCTAAGGTACATGTCCTTTGAGTCCCCCCCTCCCCCCCCCAGATCATGTACTTTTCTTTATTGCCCTTGTCTAGATCCACTGTGCTTCATCTTTCTGCATGTTTGTACTACCTTGGATTATTTTTTCTTGCTGTAGTGGCAAAATTTAGAGGGACTTTCGAAGTTCTAAACCCTTCTCGGAATCCATTTCCATCCACAAACGCAAAGTTTTTTTTTTTTATAGACGACGTCGTTTACCTAATCAAGCGGTGGAGCATGTGGTATAATTCGATTTCATGTTGTATCAATGCACTAGGTTCTCACTTACAGCAAGGGGTTAGGGGAGGTCGAGGCTGATTACGCAACTTCAATACTTGAATTTTTGCTTCAATCGTTCAAGGCAAATAACGCTCGTCCACCTCAAGCTTTGGACTTTCTTTTGCGGAAATAAGAATCAAGTTTTACATAAAACCGGGCCAACATTTCTCAACCATTGAAATGGAGTCTAAATTATTGAACCTGAACTTTAGGTAGTTTAAGGCATGTTGCTTTTGAAGTAGAAACATGAATGCCAAGTAAGCTCGGACATACAACGATTCTTTCACCGTATGGGGCGTTAATAAACTGAATAAAGTGTCAATTGTCTCCTACCAAAATCCTAGCATCATGATTCCATTTTTATCTTTACTCATCAGTCATCATACAAAGCAAATTGAAGGCCATTAAGAGAAGGTTTAAGATCAGATTCGTAACGAGAGAGAAAATGGAAGGTTGCTGCGAGGTCGAACCAAGGACTTATGGAAGTTGGAGCTACCCCAATCACCATAGGCAACACAATAATGTCCAGGACTTAAGAGGTCTTATAGTAGCACAAACTTCTTTTTCTAATCACGTGTCTGTTGAAGAATGAACCAGCGATTTATAGGCAATGGCTTGGTTAAGGAAAGGAGTCATAACACAAGTGAGTTTAGACTTCATACCCGTCACTTCCGAAAGCGGTAAAAGGGATCTCTGATTTACGACCAACGAAAAAACGACACATTTTAACTCGGACACATTTTAACGTGGCACAACTCAAGGAAGATGGAAATGGAATGGAAATTATTGAACCCAAACATAAAATTCCAACATCTTGTTAAATCAGTCATATCGGAAACTCCCATTTGTGTCTGTATGCATGTATCTTTTGTGAAATAATTACTAAAATCTCGTGTGAAGTTCATTAGTACTTCTCCATGGATTAGATGTGTGTGTTTGTCATATTCCACCAACCCAACATGTGCAGCATTTGATTGAAAACTTGAAAATGATTTCTTCACCCTCAGGCCCCGATAGTTGCTAGAAAAGTACAGAAAAAGATGGAAAAATTAATTTTTCCATAACTTTCCTAGTGTTCAGTTAGCAGAAAAATTCTAGGACTTACCAATTTAAGTTTTGCTGCAAGAATTACTTTCTTGCAAAAGTGATCCTGCAAAAAACACAGAATTTTGCATCGTGGGAAAAGGAAAATGAGTGAACACTTACAAAATTTTCCTGAAAGTTTCTTTTTCCTGACAAATGAACAACTAAACCTTAATTTTTCTTGCAAAATTCTTTTGTCAAATGAACACTCATAGGAAAATAATTTTCTTTTTCTTTTACTTTACCTCACTTCACTTTTTCTGATAACCAATTTCCCACCCAACTTTCTCAACAACTTAACGAAGGCTCATGTATTATCTCTTCCTTTTGTAAATGTAATGATGAGTTCGGCCAATGGGTCCTTGCGCATGAACAGAATTGTTGATTCCTACGAGTCTATTTTCAGTAAAATTAGGCCATGTTATAATAATTAGAAGGTAATACAAACTTAAGTCACATAATTTGCATGTGTGGATGTGAGCAAAAGCGCGCGCGTGTGAGAGCGTTTTTGAAACACATTCCACAATATTACTAAAATTCGCGAGAGCACAATATAAGAATTAAAGACGGGAGCACGGAGCATTTTGAAGGATGACGCGACTAAACTCAAGACTAAAAGCAGAGATACTCCAGGATTGGATTGAGACATTAGGGATCTAAGCCCAAGAAAGTCACTACATTGTTCACAATTATAAAAGTTAGACAATCATTAATTTCATTAACTAACAGATAGGGACCACACGTATAAACCTACAAATATCATCAAATCAAGAACCCCCCTCCTGTCTGTAACTTGCAAAGTTGCTTACTTTGCACACTATAAAGTATTACAGAATCTCTTTGTCATAACATGATTTACGGCTTAGAAATAGAGAAGAAGTATAAACAAAGGGAGAGCCTATGGTTGCTTGTGGGGGTTTTTTTTTTTTTTTTTGTGTGTAACCCTATGTACTTGTAAGCTATAACCACAATCGCTAGTAACAAACGGTCCGTTTGTTGGACAGATAAGATTTTGAGTGATAAGGACGCTGGCTTTGTTTGGTTGTGAGTTTAGTTTAGTTTTGGTAGTAGGTGGAGAGAGAAATAGAGTAATGATTGAAGAGAGGGGTAATGATTGAAGAGAGATGAGAAAGTAATAATTGAAGAAATAGGATAATGATTGGAGAAAGAAGTAGAGTACGGATTGGAAAACAAAACTAAAACTAAAATAAAATGGCAACCGAACACTACCGCTATAACCATAATTGCTAGTAACTAACAGCCCGTTTGTTGGACAGATAAAATTTTGAGTGATAAGGAATAAACCTTATCCCCCAACAAACAGACCCTAAAGGGCTTTATAAAACAAGAAGAAAAAGAAAAGGGTAACACTCCAGGGCAGAATAACAAAACAACAAAGCCTTCATAACCAAAACCACGATAATTTCATGATATATGAATCAAATCTAAGTTATATAATTCACGTGCAGATGCGTAAGTGGGAGCACGAAAGCATCTTTGAAACATAAAATTCACAAGAGAGAAGATTGAGAGCGCGAGTGCATGGCATTTTAAATGATTATGTATGTGACTAGATTTCGAGTCATAACTAAATAAAGACTCTCACTTTGAACACCTTCCACATTTATTTAACTAACACCACAATGCATATTTTTCCATTACTAAATCAATGCAGCACAAAACTCAAATGCAAATGAAAGAGAAGTGCAAGTAAAACTGGAGTAAATTATTCATCAGTTATTCGTATACTATGGGAAACCAACCAAGGAGAGACATTATTTGTTTTTCTTTTTTCCTTACTCCTACATAAACCCAAGATCCAGAACAGCACTAAGCAACTACTAATAAGATTGAAGAGTGAACATTAAGAACTAACCTGCTCAAGTTTTGTTTCCAAGGTTTGATTAGATAACAGGAATGGACATGGTGGCATCAGAGATCAAATACAAAAGTATTCGAGCTCCAATAAGATAGGGTTCGGAATTCTGATCCCCTCAATTCCAAGTTTCTGACAGGACGAAGCAGTCCAAATTTACATACACACTATTGGTATAAGCAATGATTCGGATATGCTCCGAAGCTCTTACCAGTTAAGAGCTTATTGACAAGAGTCTTGCAAATTCGAGCCATTGATTGCAACAATGCACGATCCAAATTTGGACCGTCCCGTAGAGATCAAATTAAGGACCGAAGAAGATCCAATTCGAGTAAGATTAAATGCATCTACCATTAAAGACCCATTTGAATGCAAGAGCTTGATTGCATCAACTTCGTAACCCATTTCCCCATTGGACACTATCCAAATTGAAAAAGAAGAGCTTAAAAAGTCACTTGTGATTCTCAAAAGTCATTCTTCAAGTAGTATTATACTAATCAAGACCAGCTAGAAAGGAAGCACAAACAATTATAAAGACTACTGATTGAGACATGAGGGGATCTAAGGCCACCAAAGTCACAATCTAAAGTTCAACAATTCTTCTTGTGCATAAAAGTGAGACATCATACCCTAATCAAGAAATTGGGCCCACATATACAACACCCATGTCATCAAACAAGAACACTTTGTGAAGCATGAACCAAAAAAATGCACCCTTTTCACAATGAAGGATTTCTATTCCATTTCCATTTTCCTTTCACAAAACACAGCATGAAGCAAAGTACAAGACTAGAAAAGTGAAACTGATAAGGACCAGAGTGATTTGGACTTGGATGAACTTCATACCCCCATTCCAGAATTGGACTCCATTATCAAGCCAATTACCAAACCAAGTTACTTTTCATTTTCAAAGAACAGTTACCACATACAGATACAGAGAGAGGGGGGCAAAACAAGGTTATAATGTGCACTATAGGGACCTACTTAACCGGAAAATTTTCAACACGATTTGTAACGCCTCTCACATGAGATGGGATCCACATCATGCGTATTAACCTCTGAAAACCAATATGGAAGGAATGGCATGGATGTTGGGAGTCATGGGACTGGTATTCTTCTTCCTATTGGAGCTTTCTCTCTTCCCAATAGAAGGATGCTTATTCAAAGCCCTGAGTGGACTAGCAAAAGCCCATCCCCAACTCTTACTCCTCCCATGCCTCACCACTGCAGCCGCCGCCCCACCGTCTTCAACCGAAGATGACACCAGGCAAGAAGAAGAAGACGACGAAGAGGATGAGGAATTGGGCATGAACCCACTAAAAATCCCACCACACTTCACTCTCTCATTGACATAACTCCGCCCGCCGCCGTCCACGGCGGCGGAACCGCGGCGGCGATGAACGGCGGTGATTTTCTGCTTGGATTCTCTGTACGATTCGGCTCGCCGGAGGGCGCAGTCGCCGAACCCAGTCGAGATCCTGTCGAAAAAGTCGCCGGAAAAGCTCCGGCTGCTGCCGCCGCCGCACCCGACGGATCTAGATCTCGACACCTTCCGGTCAAACGCCTCCGTTTCCGGGCTCCCTTCCTTCTCCTGCCCTAAAACCGCCGCGAAATCCTCCCTTTTCCTAGGGGTATTTTCGTCAATTTCCTCCCTCCAATCCCTGCTCTCGATCTTCCGAGCGCTAGGGTTTCTAGAGAGAGAGACCAACGACCTGAAAAACCCTCTTTTCCTGGGGGTATTTTCGTCGAAATCTCTCCCGCCGCCGCTGCGCGGAGTGGTGGTGGATTTGCTCCGGTTGAAAAATACAGTACTGTCCTTTTCTTGGTCCTTGTTATTGTCTTTCTTCTTCTTCTTCTGGGTTTGCACGAAAGGTATTCGAAGAAATGCCCGGGTGGAGTTGTACTCATGATTATAGGAATTAGTAGTGGAGTTAAGATGGTGGATTACGTTCAAACTGTTGAGTGACGAGGTGGAGAGGGTGGGTTTGGGGAGTATGGAGTCAGATCTGGAGGACTCGGCGTTAGGCGATGGGGGTGAGGGGCAAGATTTGGAAATGGGGAAAGGAGAGGTGGAGGAGGAGACAAGTTTGGTGAGTTTTTCTTGGAGGCAGAAGGGGCAGATGCCTGAGTCTGTGGTGGGTTTGTGAGGGTGGTGGTGGTGGTGGGTGCATTGGGTGGTACTTGATTCGGCTGTGTCTTCTTCTTCTTCTTCTTCTTGGACTCTTTCCATTACCATTTTTTCCTGTTTTGGTAAACACCAAAAGGTATGGAAGAAGGAAGTTGTCGTTGCTGCTGCAGGTCTTGTGTGCGTGCGTGTGTGTGTGTGTGTGAGAGAGAGAGAGAGAGGGAGGGAGGGAGAGAGGGGGGTCAACAGGTGAGGGATTGAAAGAAAGAGAGCTTCGAGTGGTGGGGGTTTGAGAGGAGAAAAGTTTACTACAGTATTTGGGAGGGTAGGATCTCCTCGCCCTCGTGTGATCACATAGGATCCGGATCACATAAGGCCAGTGATGATTTTATTTATGTAGGCGATGGAAAACCATAAAGTCGTATCGAGCGCGCGTGTGAGTAAGATTGTAAACGAATAGAGCAGCTTCTCGAAACATAAATAGAGAAACTCAATGTCAAATTTTAGGCTCATTTTGTTATCGAGACGAACACAAGCAAGTAGAGGCTCGCCTCGAGTTGGCTCGAGACATATATACGTTCTTCATTGGCCCGTTAAGGCTTGTGAACAAGCTCGAGTCAAGCCAACGCCTACTCGGCTCGAGCTTGGCTCGTTAATTTTTCAATGAGCTCGAGCTCGGGTTCGTTAAAAACTTAATAAATAAATTTGAGCACGGCAAACCTGACTCGGCTCGGCTCATTGGCAGCCATAAGTGTGAGCATGAAAGTATTGAATATTCTTGCCGAGCAAAAAAAAAGTATTGAATATTCTAAATTATGATATTTGTGAGAATGAAGATTAAAAGCGAAGGACATTCTTAAGGATTAAAGATTATGTGGCTATGATTGCAAGTCTTAGCGAACAAACTATTGATATGGGGAAAAAATAGTAGGTTATTTGAACGCGAATTGACGTAAGAATCTTGTTGAATTTCTAAAAATTGAACAGTTAATGTACAATGAACATTAGTAAATACTAATTTTACCTATATTTATAAATCTGTTACGTTATAAGTTATAAAAGTATATCATATTAATTTTGTATAAATTAAAATCTAAGGGGGTAAAGTGTGCTTCTACTAAGGCCCCGTTTGATAACAGTGATAGATGGATGAGATTCGTAAGGAAATGGGATTAGGATTGGAATTAGCAATAAGAATGGATTGATAATGAGTATGTTTATTTTGGATGGGATTATTAATATCGTGTTTGTTTGAGATGAAATTAGATGATGAGATTGAATTGATAGAATAAATTGGTAATGAGAAGGAGTTGAAATTGGACTATGAATACTAAGTCCCAAGGGGTATTACTAATACCCCCTAAAATCTGGCTTCCTTATCTCATGGGATTCACAATCCGGAGCCATTTGTGTTACTAAATAAGGAATCAAGTCATCAAACGGCACCTAAATGAAAAAACCCATGAATATAAGAGAGTAATCATTTAGCCTAATCTCCCATTCTCATTTCGTTCTACCGTTGTACCTTCTTCTTCTTCTTTTTTAATCCGCTTCTACCGTTGTACCTAACCATCCTACTATCAGACAATAGCGCGCGCTCTCTCTCTCTCACCGATTCGGTTAATCGTAGAGAAGGAGCAGCGCACTCTCTCTCTCACTGATTCGGTAATCTTAGAGAAGGAGCAGCTCCTAGTCGGAATCTGGAATTTGGTTGCTACATTATGCCAGAATTTGGTTTTTGTTGCCGCACAAGGAATGCGGAATGAGTTTGCTGCACTTTTAGGAATGTTTGTACGTACTCTTCACCTCTCTAGACCCGAGTGCCTTCATCTTCCTCCTACACTTTTTGAATAGATCGTCGAAGGGCCTTTTTGGTCTCCGACCGGTCTGGCTCTTAATCGCGCGTTGCCTGTGTCAGTCAAGCAAAGGACTAGGCGAACTCCGTCGCTGAATCAGGAGCTCAAAAGAGGTTACTGATGTTGATCGACAACCCCACAAAACGCCTACAGGCGTACAATACCACTGCACCCTAAGACAAAGAGCAACAACAATTGTGAGGAAAAAGTGCTAGTGGACAGATTCCACTGAATAGATATTATCTTGGTTCAGTGAATTATACATGCTTCCTATCAACTTTTGTAGTATTACACTGTTTTCACTTTTCAATGGGCCAGCATAATATTAGTAGGGCTAATTTGGTTTTAAAAGTCAAATTGTAATTTTTTTTATTTTTAAAAAAATAGCATTTGTTAATTTTGCGTCAAATTTTTGTGACTTATTGATACGTCTCGGCGAGAGGAATCGAAAAAGCATAAAATTTTGATCGAAACTCATAAATTACTTTTTCTGATTTCTCTCTACGAGACGAATCAATAAGTCACAAAAATTTAAAACAAAGCAAACAAATGTAAAAAAAAAAAAAAATTAAATCACCTTACTTTTTAATCCAAATCTACCCGTAGTTGTTCTTTTAAAAAAAAAAATTGGGACAGATAATACTACTAGTTGATAGAGACTTGTCATGCATTCGTGCATGCCCAGATCACTTTGGGCCTAATTGCTTCCAATAATAATTTCGTATCATTAAATCTCTGTCCCTTGATGGCCTGACCGACAACAATAACAGTTAAACCTAGTATTAAATTTTCCTTTGGGTAATGCATGAAATTTCGTATCAATTTGCGCGCACTTTGGACTATATCTCTATAGTTCTTTCCACAACTCTTTTACACGCTTATTCATGGGGTGAGGTAACCCCAAAAATTATTAACAAAGAGAATTGAACCCGAGACCTTAGAAGGGGAGCCAAACTCTAATGTCCCAAGTCAAAACCACGTAGCCAACCTGTTGGGGTTTTTTAGAAGTACGTATATGATATCTCATCATTTGAAAATTATATGAGGAATATTTGCAGCTAATTAAACAAAAGCGATGCTGAATTCACAGACGGTGGTGGTATGTGCATATAACGCCGACGTTGGGCTCAAGTACTAAATAATAACTTATAAAAAAGAAAATCAAGTCGGTCGGACATTCGTAGTTGCATGATCGGTGTCAGAGTGCTGCTATTGCGTTGATCTCGGACGAACCACCCGAGCATTCCCTCCAGATCGTTCTGGTAAAAGAGCACGTACATATTGAGAGAAGGCAACGGATAGACTTGCGAACATGGGCATTGATCAAGATCACCAGATGGTTTCTCATATCATCCCTCTCAATGAGCTTATTCCCCGCCTTGAGACGGATACAAAAGGAGTGGCCTTCGAGAGATTTAAATTTATTTTTTTATTTCTAGTCTACCCAGGAATAAAATATACCTTCTAAAAGGCCCCGGAAAGAGCCCACCATTGCTCGTGAGAGGGAGAGATGCAAATTTCCTGCTAACTTGGCAAGGTGGGCTAAGAAATACAGCTATATGGGCTTTTAAGTTGGGCCTGAAGCTGGATCAGGATCAAGTAAATAGTCAGATTTAAGGCTTTCTTCTGATCAACAGGCTTATCCATGTTTTGCTTGTATGCGAGGAAACAATCGATGTCGAGAAAGATATATTGATATTCGTAAAATTAAATTGATACTCAAGAAAAATCAGAACTAAATAATTTTTTTCTCGCTTGATCCTTAGTCAATGAGGGATTTAAAATATCTCTTCTTTTGATAGAAAGAGAATGAGCATTCATTGGATCTTGGTCCTTGTGAAGCGAAAAGGAGGCTATGCTGAATCGGCATGGCCCTCCTGATAGTTAATATCTATAAAATATCTATAAATGACTTGTTTTTTTTTTGTAAGAGATGAACATTACCATACGTATATCGTAAAGATCCTTAAGATATTTGTTTTGGTCTCCCTTTTTTAAGCTGTGTTGCAAATTTCCATGGCCAAAAATTGCCCCTAGACATTAATCACTTTTTCTAATTGAAATCTTATAACTACTTCAGTTCCTCTTTTTTGTTTGACCTAATTCATTCTCAGCCTAAAGCCTTCAATTTCGAAAGAAGAACATTAAGGAACCATGCCTTAAAGGGTATGAGTACTTTAATTTGGGTCAATAGCACAATCATCTTGTTAATTTGCATACCTTCTTATACAAGAGGACAAGACACATACACTAAATAGACAAGACATAAACACTAGATTTAACGTGGTTAATTTGACCGGTATGCTTGTCCCACGAAGGACCATTTTGGCAGCAACGTATATAGATCCGGACTATCCATTGCTAGGTCAACTTTCGAGCCGTCCGTGCGCCGAGATGAATGGCCAGATGGGTCGCTTTGGGTCTGTTCTCAGGTCTTCTCAAGCCACTTGGGCAGTCGCTTTCATAGACTTGGGAGGAAATCAATCAACAGTATGTATTTATGCATATATCCCTCTTTTCAACGTCTCTACAGTCTGAGAAGCTTTTGACAACAATCATTTGTGAATTGTGATAGCAACTTGAAACCAACACAAAGAATAATAAAAGTGGGGAATAAAAAATAAAAAATAAAAACAGGTAGCAAGAGACGTAGTAGAAAACTACAACAGCTAGCAACTCATGATTCTTGCTGTGAAATTATTTGATCTGAAGGCAGGATGAGGTGCTCATGTTGGTTGCCCTCTTCCAGTAATCCACTGATCAGGCCATTTTTGGTGGGCTTGGCCTTCCTGTAAATAGCATATAGCACTAGCTGTGCACTTCCAAGTATGAAGCCAGTCCCATTTGGTACCTACACCCCCCAAAATGCATTCTCTTTGATCAGTACGCTTTTAAAATTCAACTGCGTTTAAAGCCGTTCGATACATATAGGCCCACGTATACGTCAAAAAGTTGGCTCCGGACACGTACAACTCTGATGGAGTTGTGCTTTAAGCAGTATTCTTGGACTTTTGGTTGTTTATTTTGTAGTAACCGCTGACAACGTCACTTATACTCAATAATCATGTCGATCAGATTTCGACCAATATGATACTATAACAAGTTCATTTTGAGGGGAAGAAAGATTTACATTCTGAATCAAAACTCGTTTATTTCAAGATACATGTGTTGCAAATTATGCCGATTGATTCTCGATCAACATAATTTTTGACATGAGTGATATTTCATCATCGAATTGGACGAACTCAGCATTTAGCGATACTGATGCATGGAAGGTAAATATTTCTTGTAATGACGAATGGAAAGTATGAATTTTACTCACCAAAAGGATGTAATCCTGAAGGAGGATAGCGTAGAAAGCCCAAACGCCTCCATTCAAGAAAAAGAAAAATGAGAGAAAGAATGGCATGAACTCTACGCTTTTTGTTGTCACCACTGTTTTCTGGAAAATAAAAATAAAAACATTAAGTGTGAGCATCTAATAACATGTGAATTTACAACATTACCCTTTCTATGTGACAGTCTCCGCAGGCAATCCCCTAGATGCTACAACCACACCCAAAATCACACACCCAAATACACAATCTCTCACAAAACACAAGTCCCACACACACACACACACACATATATATACCAAAATAATGGAGAATTAAAAAAGAAAAAGAAAAAAGAACACATTGATGATCTCATGATCTTATACTTACCATGGCAGCCAGTGGTGAGGCATACATGATGATGTTAAGCCCTGCACCCATAATTCCCATGGCATCTATTCTGTCATCGCCTTTCAAAGCCAATTGAGTCACCATAATTGCTACTGCCAGAAAACCCACGTCCAGAATCCCCACAAGAATCGCAGTCTTAGCCTAAGAACATATATATAAGAGATAAAATAACGTACAAAGGTGATGATGATGAGGAAAACCTTAGGAGAGAAAGAGTGTGTGGGATTTTTTCAACAAAATTCTCAGGTGAAAGAGGGTGTGGGATTTTTTCAAAAAGATGATCTCTGTAGTTTTAAATTTTTGAAGAACAAAAACCTAATACGGTTGCAGTAACACGATAATTTTCCAACTTGAGCAGGGCGATTGTATGTCCAGACTCAAACACCCCTCGATACCTTATGTACCCATACATGAAATGTATATATATTCGTATGTACGTACGAGAATAGACATATATAGAAGTGAAGGAAAAAGATGATTGTGGTGTTAATGGATGTTGTCAAGCAGCTCCCTGCCGAGCGGACGATCCGGCCTTTTTATCTCAGCACGAACAGCTCGAATCAAACCTGAGCGCTTACAAATTGCATACAGATCTGAACCGTACTCATTGCTCGGTCAAGATTAGAGCCATCGAGTGCCGAGATAAGCGACCTAACTCTCTATCTGCACCGCTCGACAGGATGCTGCCATCTCCCATTTGATCTGTTGATGATGATCAAGTGGTGGTAGTAGTACTTACTCTCATATTTTGGGATGCATATATGAGAAATATGGAGAGATAGATTGCTTCAACAACGACGCCGAAGCCATTGACAGTGGCAACAAGTAATTCACCAGATTTCATGAGCCCGTAATAAGTCCACAACGAACAATTCAACAATGTGCAGATGTAAGGAAGGCTTTCGAACTCTTGGGTCGATCGCTGCTTTATTATTCTCCAGAATGTACTTCTGCATTAATTCACAAATTATAAAGGTTTTCATTCTCAATCTGTTCCTCCCGATTTTTCAATTCCTTGAAAATAACAATACGGAATTAAAAAAAAGAAAGACTATAACAAATTAAATTGTGGGAATATTTTAGCATTTGTATGATGCTTGATTCCGAAAATTCGGTTGTTTTCAGAATCAATTGTGCAGAACACTTGAGACAGTCAACTATGCCCTCTCTCTCTCTCTCTCTCTCTCTCTCTCTCTCTCTCTCTCTCTCTCTCTCTCTCTCTCTCTCTCTCTCCTTCCTTTTTGGAAATTATGTGCATGGACAAACATGTGAACAGAAGAATGGGGCAAATTTAAGAAGTTTGAAATAGCTTACATGGGGGAGAGAAACATCAGAACAGAGATAACGTTGCCTGCAACAAGAAAAAGGCCAACAAATGAGTCCCCTTTTTTTTTTTCTGTCCCTCCTAAATTAATCACATGAATGATAAAACACCGACATCGATCGATCACACTTCGACTTAATGTAAAGAACAAGAACATAAATGTAATTCACCTATCACTCCAATAACCAAACTCAAGCTTTCCATTTCCAGGTGAGAACTTTTTGAAGGAAAAAAAAAAAAAAAGCACTGATGTTGGGAATTATTTGAGGCTAGCTTGCTGAGTGCTGGCTTTGAGGAGAAAAGATGGACTTCTAATGCTTCAACAGCTCATGTTGACAGGAGATCTATATAGTATATTCCACCACATGTTTAGCACTACCAATGAAGATCATAAAAAATTATTTGGGTGCTAGCAACGTTTATGGAGTCAATTGATATTTGATTTGGTCTCGGGTTTTTTTTTTATAATCAGATGTTCGGGTCATCTTGCACGCACTTTGATCGACTAATTTTGGATTCCTAGAATTAACGACCAAGCAAACTCTCGAGTGGCCTCAAGGTTTGGAATGTTTGCTCTCTTTAGGATTGAAACATGTCACTTCATGGAGGAAAAATATTTATTTGATTTCTCATGTTATTGATTTTGTCTCGGCTTTGAGTGGACTCTCACTGGTGGATTGTAGAATTTGTTAGTCTGATCGTTGTGTGCGTAACCTCGCTCGGACATTGGAAGCATCATAAAATTGCATTTTTTGGGTGGAGCCCATTGTAAAGCCTGTAGCTACCTATGTATTAAATACTATGCGAAGAAATGTTACAAGGGGTCAATTATAGCCGTTAGGTAGGATATATATTTCTTTTTGTTCCGTGATTAATGCGTATTCGTATTTGTATTTACCAATAAAAAATTAATGCGTATTTGTAGCAGCTTAACTTGTGCTTTAAGATTTTTTTTTTCGAGAAAACTGAAACTTTCATTATCAAAACATAGCCAAAGAACAAGCCCGGGGTTCCTGCATGTTGTTCGCAAGGCCATTCGAGCCGTCTATGCTCGGCAGCGGACAGCTCAGATTTCATCTCAACAGACGGCTCAAATTTTATCTCTGTAAACAGCAGAGATCTATTCGGCTGAGATGAAATCTTCGCCGTCCGTTGTCAAGCACGGACAGCTCAGACAACCACTAGCCCTCCCCTTTCACTTTCACTTTCAAACTTGTGCTTTAGTAGTGTACAAAGAAACTTTTGGCATTATCGACTTTTCGCAGGTTTTACGCCTAATACTGAGTTGAGCTTTACAGTGCAACTCAACCGAATTTCACAACTACTAGCCAGTAGCCAGGATGGAAAAAAAAACATCAAGAAGGATTATAGGGTCTGAGAATTAGTCCGCGGTGAATGTAAGTTTGCTCAAGATTAAATGCATTACTAAAAAATTCATAAAGCACTGTGGAATTGTCGGTCTTTTACAGACCCACGGTCCACCACATATTTTGCATTTGATCAATTGTCAAATCATGAAAAATTTAAAAAAAAGAAAAGAAAAGAAAAGCCAATGCCAAAGCTCTCTATTTGTAAATTGATTATTAAAACCTAAATGTACCCTTCACTCAACAGATAGTTCAAGGTTAAACGTTATTATGGTCTAGAATTGAGTATTGGACGTACTATTATTTCTCTTCGGAGCGAGCTCGAGAAAGATAGATTTGTGCGTACATGAGACTTTACGTATATCAAACGGCTTCACACATTAGTATTTGAATTCGCGTGTAGATGTTAATTAATGTCCATAGTGCTAATATTACCCAGCTCACTGGTGTTAAGTTTTGCTTAATTTTGTTTTCTTCACCGGGTCTAGCTTTTTGTTGTCCTTTTCAAATTCTTATTGGTTTTAAATACTAGTATATTGGAGTCCTACATCATGAATAATAGACATAGGTGTATTATCCTTAATGCATTTTTTATTGGATAAATTACAGATCAGTCCAAAAACTGCCCTTTAATTCTCATTAATGAGTATGACCCATTTTTATTTACTTGCAAGTCTATATAGACAAGTGTGGGCCTCTCCTTAATGGTGCATTTTTAGATTGGACCAGAGTTTTTGAAAATATGAACCAATTACTTGGACTGCCCCTAATTTATCAATCTAGTTTTGCTACTATTATCTCCATGTCACCCAAAAAAACAAGTACTACTATTATTAAAAGTTTAAAACTAGTATTTGTACCAAAAGAGCTGGCCCTTGGACAACAACAACATTTTCAGGTCACCTTCAAGGGCCCTGATGTGATCACTAAATGGGCAAAACTGCTCAGAGCAAGTTGATTTTATTGATCAAGACAGCCAGCAGCATGAAACTCGTGCTTTCAAAAAAATTGGAAAGGAAACCTATCCTTCTCCTTTCCTTTCAATAAAGCTATACGTACCGAAGCCTCCGTAGGGAAATCGTACCGATGGCTGCGTCGGGCTATTTTTGGCCATTGGACGGTCTATCCGAGCCGTCCAAAAATTTAAAAAAAAAAAAAAAAACCGAAGGGGCCAAGAATGTGTCCGAGCCGTCCAAAAATTTATAAAAAAAAAAAAACGACGGGGCCAAGAATGTATATATGTATATACATATATACACACAAAATAGGGTATTTAAATCAAGCACCCTACACACATTGGATGCCGTTGATTTCTGCGTAGACCCCCTCATTTTTTTTTTACAATTTTTTGACCGCTCGGATCAGCCGTCCGGTGGCCAGAGACAGCCCGACGCGACCGTCGATACGATTTCCTTAAGGGAGGCATCGGTACCTATAGCACTACACTTTTCCTTTTGTTTAAAATTGAATATACATTCAGATATTTCTTTCTGCATAACATAAGTGAACTTATTAGGAAAACTATTATGGCAAAAATAATTTTTCTAAGGGAATGCTAATTGCAAGTGGAGCGGAGCCTAATTGGTGTCGCCATTATACTCTCATGGATATAAACAGCATTCAATTTCTGTAAGCATCCACGCACAACTGACCCATGCCAGTCATATCATTTTTACCATGAATAACCTACTTGCATGTTAGCACAAGGAAAAAAATCGCATTAGCGTGAAAGGCAACCACTTACAACTGGTTCCCTTGCATTGAAACACTCCTATGGCCTTTTGGTGTGGAATTCGACTCCTACTTACGTGCTACTTCATCCGTTCCAAATTGGATGTCAATTTTTAACATGTGTTCCAATTTCAATTCCTTATATCTTTCAATATGAATCTCAAAAAATATAGAATATGGATCTTGTTTGATAGTTCTCGATTAGTTCTATTTTACAAAGTCTTCAAACTCATGAAAAAATTTATAGATTGAAAGATGTAGCAATGAAAAAAGACACAGATTTCAAAAAGTGTCATCCTTATTGGGACAGAAGGAGTATTAATTTTCGTGTTGGGTCAGTTCATACGATGGTCTTTCCTTACTTAATTGAGCATAGTGCTAATGAACCATGAAATTGACCAAAAATTGTGATACAACTGTAAACCATGAAATTGAGCATAGGTCACCTATTCGTAGTGTGTTTTTTATCCTTCGGTGATGGTTGGTTGTAGGTTCCCTCTCTCTGTTCTAGGATGGATTCGCTGTTTTAGCCTATTTTGGCTATTAATGAAATGGGCTTTGTTTCAAAAAAAAAAACTGTAAACCAAAAGCAAGGACGGATCCTTCAATCCTTTTCAGACATTATAACAAGAAGCATCCGGCCCTGCATCACATGCTGGTGGGCACGAAAATTCTAAGCCCACCATTCCTTTTCATCCCTACAACTCATTTTCACCCTTTCGCCACTGCACTCAATTTTATTGTCGAAATACTTTTGAACGATCCGAATTTTAAAAAATTCTTCCCTGAACAAGTTTTTTTAAAATCCGAACCATTAATTGTCAAGACGAACGATGAAGTTAAGAGAGCGGTGAAAGCGAGTTGTACCTTAGACGACCTCTTGTGCCAGTGAGAAGCATCAGGGGCATAGCACCGCTGGGTAGATAAAGGTCGTACTCAATGCAAGGGGCAAGTTTTTTCAACGGAACTTGGAAGGATACACGACACAAGATACATGAAAGTGGTTATGAAAGAAAATGGATGGCTCAATCTAAACCGTTCATTCTCTTTCATAGACAGATTGAGCCGTCCATTCTCTTTCATGGACACTTTCATGTTTCTTTTTTCATGTATCATAACATTTCGGTTTTTCAACTTCTACTCCATGATTCCCTGCAGCCTTTTCATATTGCCTTAATTATTTGTTCCAACTCTGTACACTGAACTCATTGTGGCCTCACACACTAGTATGGGAAAAAATCCTCACAATAGGCATATTTTGAAAAAAATTCCACATTTGATCCCATGTGTATTCAAACAAACAAACCAAGTATGTCTCTAAACGGTTGATCCCACCAGAGTCATTCAACTTTTATGAATACAAACATGTGTTTGATTCTACATCACGAATATTATTCAGTTCTCCCAAAGCTAAATTACCTTGCCGATACATCCCATGTATTATTCCTGCTGAGCTCAATTATTTGGTTCTTTGAAGCCAGTGAGAGAGAGAGAGAGAGAGAGAGAATAAATCCGGTGACGATGCATCCAGAAGATTAAACTTATAGGCGAGATTTTGCTTGTTCCACCGAAGAACTCTGCAAAGGTCACGTACACATATTTATTAGCATGGTAAACACGATAGTCATCTAGTTAAAGTTACTCCCAGTGTTCCAAAATGATAGCCCATTATGAACAATTTTTAACTTGCGAAAAAAATTTTGAAAAATTATGCACGAAAGTGCTTTATTTTTTATCAGAAAAAAACAGTACAACTTTTTATGATGAACTAAAGTTGCGGGAGGGAGGGAGAACACTGGTAAACGACACGAATCCTTAACTACTTAAACACAAAAGTCCTGAAAATCTCACCAGTGGAGCCCCCTTGGCAGCTCTTTCAGCCAAGAATGAGCATGGCTTGAAGAACGCTCCGTACATGTTCGACCATTCTTCCAATCTCGAACAGAGATATTTTGATCCAAGAGAGTCCGCCCAGAACAGGATCCCTCCCCTGATCAAAGATAACACAAAGTTATATGAGCAACTCAAATGGGCTCCAACCAAGCTCTGATTGCATCACCAAAATCAAGAACACAATTTGAGTATTCGTATCTGGAGACCCTAAAGGAAAATGGAACTGGCCTCTATGCTTAACTAATACTCATAATACATAGATTCCATGTGCACAAAATTGGTACTGTGGAGAAGTTGTCGGCAATACTTCAAAAAGTGACCAACATTTGATATACCCAAAATTTTTCTAAAACAATTAAAAAAAATATTTGTTGGAAATGAAGGATTGTGTAAAATGAATTGAGCTTTTAGGAACTACGGATAGAAAATGGAGAATTGTGTATTGTAGGGAATGCGTATCAGGCGGATGAAACCACGAACCTGTATGGTGGGAACCCCATGCCCATTACAGCAGCAATGTCGAGATCTGCTGCTTTGACTGCAATACCTTCAGCAAAGACTCGGCAGGCCTCATTCACTACAGGGAAGAATGTCATCTCCACAATGTCCTTTTCAGATAACTTCATCATCTGTATCCAAGTTCAACCCCGCCACATTAGAGAAGCATCTCACAAAATCCACAAACACAAACACATGTAATCTCCGGCGGGAATTCTTAAAATCAAAGTAGACACCTTGTCGTCCAATAACTAAGATGTTGCCATAATGTACTTCGTATAGTTGATTGTCGGGTTCTGTTAACGCCTACACTTTAGTTTTGGATTCTTTTGAGGCCTTTGAATAGGTTTTTGTTGTATAGGTGACAGAGGTTTTATCTAAAAGAGTTGCACCGCTTTAATGCCTCTTTCTGTATGCAATATGCCATGCTTACAGGAGTTAGCTCAGTGGTAGAGAGTTCCGCTCTTGCAATTAGATCGTTGCTGTTACAGATTAACCCATCCTAGAATGAGTTTCTGGGTTTTATTCAGGCCTTTGGATAGGTATTTGATGTCTAGGTGAATCAGTGAGATATTGTCAATGATTGCACACTTTCACCCATGACTCTATGGTGTTTTAGCAAAAAGCCAAAAGGAAGGCTTTTCTAGACGTGCCTAATGAAGCTGTGGTACACTATTGTGGTATAAGATCTCATTGCACAACACACGCCTAGGTAATGCAGATACTCCCAAGTATTCAACTACCAAAGAACATAAAAGTAGAGAGAGAGACCTTAGGGTCAACATTGACACCAGAAATCTCCCTCGCCTTCTGAATATACTTCTTCAATTCAGGATCAGGATTCGCCTTGCGTTTGTCGTCATAAACATAGAACCCTTTGCGAGTAGTTTCACCTGAAATAATTGCCATAGGAGTTCATGATGTTCTTTCATTTTTTAAATAGCAGCCACAAAAAAACAAAATTCTACCTGCTCTCTTATCCTGCTGCATGAGTGGGATTATCATTGATTTATAGGTTCTCTCTGGAAAATTTTCGACAAACTGCGAACCAGTAGCAATTGCAACCCCAAAACCAACCAGATCGCATAATCTGCATGTATAAGCAAAAATTACAAAACCATACAACAATAGCAGCAACAGCAGAACCCATTTAGTCCCAATCATTCATGGGGGTTTGATAGGGGTGCGGAGGGAGAACTTGTGGAACACCACCTTAGTCCCCAATCATTGGGGGTATGGGAGGGAAGGATTGGAGACAGACCTAACTTTTGGCAATATGCACAAAGTGGCTGCTCACAGAATATCACTGAAATAATGGCCCCCTTAAACCTATTTTGTTGTGGAACCGTGCCCCCAAATCAAAGCCAAATGGCATCAAAGAGAGGATACCTAGAGACCCAAATCAATTTATGTGTACATTACCATGCTTCCTTCATTGATAGTCCAGAGCATCGGTATGCACAAAACCATATGACTTTTAAATATCATTCTTATTCAAAAAATATATATATATACAGTTAAGAGATCAAAATAACAGACAACAGTAATGTAGAATATTCAAATACCTAAATGGGCCCATAGGCATTCCAAATTTGGTGATTGCCTTGTCAATCTGATAGACATCTGCACCACGTTCAACAAGCAAAAGGGCAGCTTGTGTGTACGGGAAGAACATTCTGTTAACAGCGAATCCAGTGCAATTTCCAACCACAACTGGTGTTTTCTTTATCTTTTTCCCAACATCTAGTAAGTCAACAATTACTTGTGGAGATGTCTTCTCAGTACGAACAATTTCCAAAAGTGGCATGACATGAGCTGGACTGCACCACCAGCAAAACCAATTCTTGAATCATGAAAGATATAATCCTCGGTACACTAGATACGTATTCCAGACAAGAGCTTATTTATGTTAATTTATGTGGATTCTGTGAGATGCTTCTTTATTACCTGAAGAAATGAGCCCCAATAATCCGGTCATGGGATTTGGTCTTCTCCCCAATCAAGTTCAAGTCAATTGTGGAAGTATTACTTGCAAGAATGCAGTGAGGAGGACAATTCTTTTCAAGATCAGCAAAAATTTGCTGCTTTAGCGAGACATTTTCAATAACAGCCTGTATGAACCACCAAGGAAATGAAACTTTTGAGACTTGAAAACAACATAGACACAAAATAATGACAAAAATAAATTAACTTTATTGATTACTACCTCTATGACCATGTCAACATCTCTAAAGCTTTCATAGTCAAGGACACCCTTGAGAAGGGAAAGGGTTTTCTCAAACTTCTCTTGAGTCATATTCCCTTTCTTCACACGGCTTTGCAAATTTGCTGAATGGAATGACTATTTAGATTTCGGAAACCATACAAACAAAAGAATCTGAGAAGAACTAATGCAAAAGTTTAAGTTTATAAATCACAAAATTCTGGTCTCACCTCTGACTCTACCTACACCAGCCTGTAGGAACTTGTCATTCACTTCTTTCAAGATCACAGGATAGTTACTAAGAATCAATGCTGTTGCTATCCCAGAGCCCATCAATCCTCCACCGAGAATAGCAACCTTATTTATTCGCCTTGGAACCAGACCACGGTCAGTGATCCCAGGTACCTGTTCTTTATTCCAACCAAAAGGTCTTAGAACCTCAGGTAATGCTGAATAAAGACTAACCTCAAAAATATACTAGGGTTAAGAGCTGATATATCCGGGTTACAATCCAAACTAACATTTTTACTGAGATGCAAGGCCAAAATAACCACTACTAGACACTCTTTTCATTAGTCATAACTATTGTGACCAATTCTCCAAGCTTCGTGCTCATGTAGACACAAACCTGACCAGAGACTCAGAATCAAGTTGGAATCTATATATGTGACTGAAAAACCAAAAGTACAAAGTAAAACAGCTCAAGCAACAGAACACGAAGAAATAGCTGCCTGCCTCACATTGTTATAAAATAGTCAAATGGACACATTTCACTAGAATCTATATTCTCAAACTTCTAAAAGTAATTGTGGTTCAAAGTTATCCCAAGCTAAGAAATAACTCAAGAATCTAAACTGCAGAGACCTAAGTTGATATTTTGATATGGAGTAGAAAATTACTTCAAATTTCAATATGCATCCACATACAATGTTTCACTGACAGGAGAGTTAAAGAAACTAAATTTTTAAACCTCCTTGCTAGCAAGGACAAGGCAGTTATTATCCTCCACAAAACATAAACAAGTTGCTCGGCTCCTTGCCATAAGCCAGATATGAAGTGGCAACAATGTAACAGTTTTACTTCAACTTACCCTTGAGGTTCCACGTTGAGCAAAGAAGATGTGGACCAAGCTCTTGCAAGTATCTGAATGCAATAATTCTTGGAATTCTTCAGCTTCCTGCCAACACCACACAAGGAGTCATATCCTAAAGAACATGAAATCAACTTTTTGATGGAGGTGAAATAGTGTCGGGGACAGATCAGAACCTTCCAAAGCCCAGCACGGGGCCCAGAAACTATACCAGCTTCAATGACATCAATGCAAACTATTGGATGCTTCAGGTTGGGAGCTTGTTTCCGGGCCTGAGCTCTTGCAAACTTAAATATCTCCTTTGCCTCACCAAGGGGTTCTATTTTGTCAGTCTTGTATAAGCTAGCAACCCACGGTCTTCTACGCTCCAAAATATCAAGGGCCCACCGACGAGCAGTGCTTACCAACTCATCTGGTGATACTATTGCGTCTACTAATCCTAAACTCAGAGCCTCCTCCCCTTTAACCGGCTTTGACATCTACCGGAGAGAGAGAGAATACAATTAGTACAATGTATTTATATGCATTGGGAGATGATGTAAACCAAGCCACATCATACCAGCATCATTTCAAGGGATTTAGAGAGGCCAACAAGGCGTGGAAGCCGCTGCGTACCTGAAACAGTTCTAGAAGCATGAGTTGACTTATAGGCAAGGGGAAAAAAAGTACAATGACACTTCAAATGCATCGCCACAAAGCAATCGTGTTATTCATAAGTTAGCAGAAAAATCACCAATTCTGACTACCATCGGTAATTAGGACCACAGGTTAGGATAATCCCAGCATGATTTAAAAACAAATGACCATGGAAACAACTACTGGAGATAAATTACCCTGTTTATCTGCTTTCCATGACGTGATCCATGAGTAGTTCACATGATATCATTGTTTGTGACTAAATTGCATGTGCTATGTTCAGTATGTACATGTATTTGAACTAAGTAGAATCTGACTGCTTAGTGCTTACTGTTAGAGCTTGTCCTGCATTGGTCAAGTTCAACGTCCGAAACTAGCATATGAGCTTGGGCGGCCTCTCCACTCATTGCCAATTGGTTTTCGGAGGCTTTTGGACCAGACTCCCTTGATTGGTTGCCCTGTTATTTGTGCCTTACCGCACCTTGTTTCGTTGTTCGTGGAGATCCCTATGTTATGGATCATTTGTTTACCTCTCCATGTGCAGCTCAGGAGCCACACATGCGGGGTAGTGTTAGAACTTGTCCCACATTTTTAATTACAATCTCCAAAACTAGTATATGAGCCTAACGGCCTCATTGCCAATTGGTTTTGAGTTAGATGCTTTACACTTGCTATAAGGGTGATCCAGAAATTTCACAAAATAAAATTTCATTCTCCTCCTCCAGTTCACTGCAGTCACCAATCTTAGCAGAAAGTGAGTAGACAACTATTTACTGGCAGGTATAAATACAGGCAACAGAGGAGTATTTTACTTGTTAACACAATTGTTTACCAAAGCATGCTAAACCCTGTAGCCCAAAGACAGTATTTAATTATTTTCTTTATAGCAGCCCTCCCACGAGCTACTGCTCTAGTTTGATTGGCATGTTTTGCCAATAACACTCTAAAAGTATATCTCCTTAGGCTATATCTGTTTACTCCAGTCCTTCGTCAATAAAATCCATCCCATGGCCCCTTCCAGTAGACGGTACATAAAACCAACCCAAACCTTAAGTCCCATAAATAAAACCACTACAATCGGCAAAGCTTTCCATCTTCATTTTTTTATGCCAAAACTGGATTCCCATGCACCATAAATTTTCCAAACGCATGCTACGAAGTGAAACTTCTAATTATTTGAATCGAATCTGAAGTCAATGTACATAAATGGAACTAACATCCATTCCAGCCTCGTGTTCTAGTAAAAAAGACTGAAAGGTACCATGATTTTATTTGAACAAAGAATTATACCTCCAAATCCAGGTATTAACCCAAGCTGAAGTTCAGGCAAACCTAGTTGGGCTCTAGAAGTAGATATGCGTGCATGGCAAACCTTCAGAGCAAAACAACAAATATTATTACATGAAATGAAGAGAACAGTTTATGTCCAATAAATGAAGGTTATTTAGCATACAAACGCACCATTGCAACCTCCAATCCTCCACCCAAGGCGAGGCCATCAATAGCAGCAACTGAAGGTTTTTTAGCAGCTGCGAGAAAGGGAAGCCATGAAATTATGTAACATTAACATATAAGACCTCATAAAACATTGAGAGAGAGAGAGAGAGAGGAAAAATATAAACCAAACCTATACCTTCCACAGTGTCAGTAAGAATCTCTACTGATATAAGACCAGGTTTTGGTGGTGGAACTGTGAACAAACATAACTTTAGTTCTAGCAAATATGAGGAGCGCACATGAATATGAGATGTATAAAACAACAATACGCGTACCTCTCCCTGCTTGGAATCCACCAAAAGCAGTTATATCAAAACCACCAGAAAACTTCCCCTTTGCACCTGTTTCAAGTAATAAATACATGAATGATTAGCTGCATAACTCATACTTCCCAATGCTTAAAAAGTGATAAGCCACGTGCCCAGCATGTTACCAGTAACAACAATTGCCTTCACATCATCTCTTCTTATGGCTTGATCATAACTCTCTTTCAAGCTTTGAAGCACTGATAAATAGAAAGGAAAGACAGAGAGAGGAGTTATACCAAAAACTCAAAATAAACAGAAATAAAAAAATGCAACATTTATTTTTAGGACAAATAGAAAGAAAGGCATCATAAATTGCCAATTTCCAAAGATAAATAAATAAGGATATCTAGGAAAGGTCCTTGTGAGTTGCCCAAGAGTATAGGCAGTCAGTCGCCATATACATGTGGATATCAGAAAAGGCAAGAAAAAAAAAATTATCTATGCACTTATATATTGATAAGATTCTGAAGAACCTGAACATAGGTTTGAATACAGTCTATTCATTTCAAAAGAAGTCATGGCATGATGGAGAAACAACAAGATAACGAATGTGGATACATAAATTGACAAAATCCAGCCAGAACTCCCAAGGGCAAAACAAGCTTTGTGGGACTAGTTCATGTGCAATAAGACTCAAAATGAACAAAGAAACAGCATGAAAACACAAAGTGAAACAAACAATGGAGTTTACTAGTGTGGACGCCTATATCGCATCTCTATTACACCCTACATACCAGGATGGAGCGAAGTGGACAAGTGGACTTCAAAGTTCCTAAAAAATACACAAGTACTCTAAATTTACTGCACGACGTATATAGGTCCGCTACCCTTAAGTTAAAATCCTATCTCTGTCTCTGCCTAAGCCAAGTCATCATCCATTTTGTCGCTTCATTTGATTCTAAATGATAAGGCAAACTCCGAAAATATCCATTGATCAATACCACAATTTTCTAATCTCTCTCCCAGTGTGTGTGTGCGCGCAAAAATCATTCCCCCACCAACAATTTCCTCGAGTGCTCCATTTCTACTTGGAATTATAACTACCATTTGTTCAGCTTATCATTAGTACCTCCCCTGCATTTCAAAAGTATTCACTTCTTGATTTTGTCTCTGAAAGCAGATAAATTACCTCGAACAAGAAAAAAACAATCCAACACTCCCTCAGTTATTTACAAAAACTCTTCCTGTTGCCCAATTCCAAGTTAATCCTCTAAGATTGCATTACTTTTCCGAAAAAAAAAATTTCATTTGTTTTGTTCAATTCGTTTCTGGATGATCATAGAACAAATGACATTCCACAACTCTACAACAGGTTCCAACATATTTTTTTTTATAATTCGGTGCACGGGGCAGCTTACACGCAGCTCCAGTGATCCGGGGACCATTCCCGTGTAACCGGCAACCCAATCCCGCATAACCGGACCCAGAGGAGTTAGTAGCACCCGTAGGTCTCAGCAATTGATTCAAAACATAACTATAACAACAACAGTAAATTTAGCTTGAGCTTGAAGAATGAAAATGCTAAGATTAAACTAGTTTACTATTAGTGAGATCAGATATATATATATACATATAGACTGATTGATTAGCATGTCAGTTTACCATCCGTCGACAGAGAATTGACGGGAGGATTGACGATGGTTATAACGGCGACACCATCGGCTCCGACCTCCATCACTGTTCGTCCCTTCGGATTGCTCCCCATCCTCTCTCTCTCTCTCTCTCTCTCTCTCGCTCTCTCTCTCTAGAATGTCAGCTACGCTATGGGCAATTGATCGGATCAACCCAACTGCTACGGGTACGTTGGGGTTCGTTAGATTGGAATTTATTGAGAGCGGTGGCGTGTCCGACTGTTGGACAGTGGCGACGCAGAGGGGGGGCGTTTTTGGAAGGAAGCCGAAGTTAGAGATAACGATCTGTGCGTATAGCAGTTTTGTGGATGAGATCTGTTGGCTCCTACGCGCGTTTGAGGAGAGTGAGCGACACGCCCTGGTTTGCCAAGTGGCCATGCAGTATTATTTTACATGTAAATGGAAAAAGAGATGAGGGATCGGCCTCCACGTGGGGTTGCAATTCCTAGATTCACCATTTACGAGGTGATGGCTTTTCAATGCTCCCAGGAGGTGGGGCCCACTAGTTGCGACCACACCACCATTCACTACATTTTTTCTGGGACTCATTTTGGGTCCAATAAAAAATACAGAAAATATCCATAAATTTTAAAATAATATTTTTAGGGAGCCCTGTAAAAAATCAGCTCTAACGGGTATCGATAAATATTATTTCTGGATTCGTGTGTTCGAAACTGCGCAGTTGAGCATTTTCACTCTTATAAATTTAGAAATAATACTTACCGATACCGGTTAAAGCTGATTTTTTACAGGGCCCCCTAAAATATTATTTTAAAATTTATGGATATTTTTCTACATTTTTTATTGGACCCAAAATGAGTCCCATAAAAAATGTAGTGAATGGTGTAGTGAAAGTGTGTAGTGTATGTAGCATTCCTGTTTTACTACGGGAAGCTTTACAAAGATACATAGAAATATATATAAATTTTACAATATTTGTCGTCAACCCATGTAATAAATCGGTTCTAACGGATATTGATAGACATATTTTTTGAATTCGTAGGGATGGAATTTTTGTATTTTTTTGATATTCGAAATAGGCCACACGTAGACGTGCGGTCAATGGTGCGGTCATTGTGCACTTTTGGTTTGGAGCAATCATTTGCAATATATACGTGGAATCTGATCCGGTTCTTAATTTGGAATTGACGAGAGAGTCACGGGACACTCCAATTTGGATTGTTCAATACTGCAATTAATGATTTGGATTTGTTCAAATTCTCATCGACAAGGATCTCTTTGAGCAAATCCGAACTACCAATTGCAAGATTCTTACCTGTTAGAGCCTATGAGAAACTCCGAAAATATTAATTGCAGCAATAGACGATTCAGAGTTGAACTATCACGTCCAGTCCAAAACTTAGACCAGAGAAAATCCGACTCATATGTGTATATAGGCTAGGGCCGGATAGCCTGCCAAACCTAGGACACGTTATCAGAACATTGATGTTTAAAAAGCCCATTTATTCAAAGATCGATGTAAGCCCATAGGATCATACTGGGCTAATCTTCAAACAGGTCAATTACACGAAATGATGTTTGGGGCGCCCCCAACATATGAGCTATCCCTCCCGGCTTGATCGCGTTTTGACTCGAGACACGACACGAAATGGAAGTGTAGATATAATTTCCCGTAACCCGGGTTGATAGTTAACGTGCAATATATAGATCATAGCTTTCGATCGATTCAACTACAAAGTATGGACATTGTTGTGATTTTTGAGGCCCAGCACATATGTGGACATCTGATCGAATTATTTTTATGCGGACATGTTATATTATGCTAGCCTTTTTTCATAACTTAGGTGTCTGTGCAAACTTATGCACATATCGACTAATTTTGGGAGGTTAGGCCCACCTTAGACTAGTGAGAAGCCAATTAAAATCGAAACAAATGCTCCATACGGACTAATTCCAAAGGAATTGATAAAAGGAAGCAAATCCTAAGTCTTAGGCCTAGACCACCCAATCAATCTCTTGGGACATCTATTATGCAAGACTTACGAGGCTATTTAAATTTTTATGATGGAAAGCTCAAAAAGTTTGGGAGAGAAGAGAAGAAGTACAAGGGGGAATCCCAAGGTGTTGGCCAGGTGATCTTTGCCTGGAACTTAGGTGTTTGCTCTATTTTAATGTTTCAGGTTCGATTCTCTTTGTTAACAATTGTTTGGGTCATTTCACCCCACACGTAATAATGTGAAATGGTTGTGGAATGGACTATAGAAATTAGTTCGAATTGCGCCTGGTTCGAGACACCCTTTATTAGCCAATAAAAAAAGGTACGATGGGAGCTCATGCCATGCACTTCTTTAAGGGCTCTCTTTCCTTTGGCTAGGTGTGTAGCCAGTTTGAGTATAAGTTATTCCTTTTTTAGGTTTACCATTCATGGAGCATTTTCTAGTGAACGAAAAAATGCCTCGCGGTTTTGAATTCATTACCCTTTGGTAAGCCATGGAAGAAATTTGAACAAAAAGCAAGATGGTAGTAGAAGGAACAAGATGTAACTAATTCATCCGTGCCAACGAGAACCAGGAGAGAGGGGCTTTACCCTTGTAAATGTTACATATAGTTGCAATTCAGGTTTTAGATATATTAGTAAGACTAGTATTTTATGTGTTCGACTTAGGAATGAGATTTTGTTTTATATTTGGTTTGATAGGCCGATACCGAATAGATAGTTAAAAACATAATAATAACATGGGCATTTCCATGTCAAAAGGCGGTTATTTGATTTTAAAATTTTAAGCATTTTTGTAGTATATGTAAATACCATCCCTTCCACTTTAGAGTTTTTAATGAAAACATCCCTCAAACTATCACTCATTTTTCTACTTCGTCTTCAAACTATCAAAATCTCCTACTTCGTCCTCAAACTATCCATATCCCACTTATTTGGTCCAAAACCTAACATTGTTCAATTTTTTGGACGGCAAAGTCAGCATGTGCCAAGCACATGGCTTTGTTGAACCCAAACGAAGGGCAAAAATGCCATTTCATATAATTTTCTCCCAAAATCGGATCAATCTCCTCTCCCTCTCTGCTAGTCAAGGTGATGATCTCTAATCAGAGACCATCACAGCCGATGATTCGTCCCAAAAAAATCAGCAGCCCTTCTCTCTCTCTCTCTGTATGTATGTATATATGCGTGCGTGGGTGTGCTTTTTGCTGGGAAATCAGAACTGGAAATGATTTTAATCTCCCCTTCGTACCCACAAGGTTACCGAAAAACGAAATGGACCATGGGAAAGGAAAGGAAAAACATTGGCTGTGAAGATAGTTTTTTTCTGTGCAATGCAGATGATTCAGGGACGAAGGATCCAACCCATTTACTGGTGGGGCATTGACACAGTTGCAGCCATGGTGGAGTCAGACTCTTGTCTTCATTCATAGATCTGATCCTAACTAGCCCTGTTTTGTAAAAGTCCAAAATCAGGAGGGCTCTGTTTTTTCCCTCCGTGAAGAAGTATACAGAACCCAAATTAGAGGGAACAACATCTGATTTGGAGCCAGAATGTAAGGGAAAAAGGTGAAATCCATTTTTGCCCTTCAAACACTCACATGCACAGCTTGTGCTGACTTTGCCGTCCAAAAACTTTGATGTCGTTAGGTTTTGGACCAAATAGGTGGGATATGGATAGTTTGAGGACGAAGTAGGAGATTTTGATAGTTCGAGGATGAAGTAAAAAAATGAGTGATAGTTCAAGGGATGTTTTCATAAAAAACTCTCCACTTTATATGGTTTATTCCTTTCAGAATTCCTGCAGTGCTTAATTTTAAGAAAGGTATTGCACACACAAACTTTTTTAATTACTCTTTAATTCAGTACTACAAAACTATTCAACATATTCACTCAAATACTTTATTTTTTATATTAAAATGTCAATTTCTTGAAAGATGGAATAAAATGACAGTAGTAAATTAGTCCATAGGACACCAAACAACAATTGAGTGCAATTTTTTTTTTATAATAACATTTTAGGACAACTTTATGTTTATTTTGGTAAATAACATTCTAGAAGTACAAAGTTTACAAAATGTAGATGTGTTTTTTTCCATCTGATTGTACTTATTGGCTAAAAGGGGAAAGTCTGAAGATCAAATCTACGGAGAGATTTCAAATCTCCTCCTAATTGTAAAATCTACCGGCAAAAAGTTGGCAAATTGTTGGTGGTAAAATATTTGCCCCTAGGCCATGTGGCAACAACATTTTAGTCCAATTTTTTTTCTCCCTTTTTGTGACAATAAGATTTTAGGACAATTCTTTATTTTGGTAAACAAGATTTTTAGTAGTGCAATGTATTCATAACAGAGAATTTATTTTCAAACTCCATTTTTTACGGTCTCGTTTTTTTTTTTTTTTTTTTCTGTTTACATAAATTTACCACACTACCATTTGATGAAAATGAGCTGGTAGAAGGTTAATATGGTAAATTAACATGAATAAAAAGCTAATACTAATAAAAAGCGTTGCAAAAATCAAAAAAAAAAAAAAAACAGAAGAGACCAATCAAAGACCATTACAAGGAGAGAAGAGAAAGTAAAAGAAATCGGAAAGACCACACAAACACAGACGCAGTTCTAGAGAGAGAAACCTCGTAGCTCAAATCCTTCTCTCTCTCTAAAACCCCCCACCCACCCATTGCTTCACCTCGACTCCACTAACCAAAGATTTCTCTCTCTCTATCTCTCTCTCTCTAATCAAATCGAAAATGAGCGAAGACGGGAAGCGATTCGGCGGTGCCGGGGCAATGGTGGTCCGTACACCCGCCGACGATCGGAAGCCCTCGTCGGCGTCGTCCGCCTCTCTGGCTTCGGCCAAGAAGGTCATCATCAAGAGCGCCGACATGAAGGAAGACCTCCAGAGGGAAGCCGTCGACATTGCCATTGCAGTATTTCTTCTCTCTCTATCTCTCTATATTCCCTCCGTCCCAAAATGATAGTTCCCTGTGGGAAGACGTGCGATTTTCGAATTAAGAAATAAAGTACTGGCTTTCCTAATTTCTTAATTTTTTTTTCACTAAATTAAAGAATCGATTGAGATCTTTAATTTGGTGCGAAGAAACTCGGAAAACAAGTACTTTATGTGTTGATACGAAAATTGCACGTCTTCTTGTAGAATACTGTCATTTTGGGACGGAGGGAGTATATGTATGCAAATCCTATTAAGTAAAAGAGGAAAGATGGAATTTTTTCAATCGAGATTAATCCATGAGATGTGAAAATAAAAAGAAAAGGGGAGAAGGAAATTACAGCGGTAGTTTTCTTCCCCCCCCCCCCCCCCCCCCCAATCCCCCCATCCCCGGTCTCTTGATAGGGGTAGTTTAGGAAATTAAAAGTGAGAGCCGGCTTCGCTCAATTTTTTTGCTTCACTTTTTGAGATTGGATGGATTGGTTGTATCTCGAAGTATATGTAAATTGAACACTTGTATAGGCTTTTGAGAAGCACAATGTGGAGAAGGATGTGGCAGAGGCGATAAAGAAGGAGTTCGACAGGAAGCATGGGCCCACTTGGCATTGCATCGTCGGAAAAAATTTCGGTAATATTTCCCTGTTTTGTTTAGACTAGTAACATAGCAATAGTAATGTGCAAATATTTGGTGCATTGGGAATTTTTGTTAAAATTAAGTTGGTATTTTTTGGACTAAAAAAGTCTAGGAACACAACTTGAGAATGCAACTCCGGACACAGGGTTTAGGTGCAATGTTCTAAATGGCGCTTGGCGGTAGTCGGGTGGAGACCCACTTCCAAGCGCCAAGCCGCCTAGGTGGCGCCAAGCAATTCAGCTGAATTTGTTTTTTTTTGTTTGTAACAAACCATTATCCAATCAAACTATATTCCATGTATGCATAATGCAAGTTCAATCTTCAAAGTACAAACCCAAATGAAATTAAGTAGTAGCAACTAGCAAATAAGTTGAATAAGACAATAAGTAGTAGGGTTTCGCTCACCTCCCTCGTATTATTTTTTATGTATATTTTTTAGGCCGCCAAAAGCCTCCAAAGATGCCGCCGCTGCCATCAAGACCGCCAAGGCCTCATAGGCGGCCGCCAAGCCCGCCTAGGCGGCCGCCATACACCACCAAACCTCCCTGGGCGCCAAATCAAACGCCAGTGGCTATTGGCGTGGCGGCAGGGCACTTCCAAGCGCCTAGGCGGCCGCCATTTAGAACACTGTTTGGGTGGCTCATGACTCACTCCCGCAGGGTTTGGGTGGTCAGTAGGTCACGGGTTCAAGTCGTGCTAACGATGCCTTCCCGAACTTGGTCCTCCTGTGAAGCTTGGCTATGGTCACTTGCCCTTGGTGGGGCAGTAGTTGCTATGGCTCTTTGGTCCCTTCCAGGGCCCACCGTGGGTCTAGAGTCTCTATGGTCACACCCAGGGGAGGGTTATTATACCCGGTTGCCTCCTCCTCCAACTTTTTACTTGGCAAAAAAAAAAGAAAAATCTGGACACTACTGTATTCAAAGCTATTCAATGTATATAAGCCCATATGAATCGAGCGGCTTTGGACATAGTAGTGTCCATAATTGTGTTCTAAAGTTGTGTTCCTAGCATTACTCTGAACTGTGCAGAGATTGCTGTATCAAGAAGTAGTTGTGTACCCTATTTTTGGTTTTATGATGTGTGTAATTGTGGGTAATGGATTTTGTGCTGTAAGTAAATGGTATGGATCTAGGCTTCAATTGGTTGCTAACTTATTTGTTAGGTAGGATTAGATGTCGCATAAATTGTTTCCTTCCGTTCTTGTGGTCTATGTGTAATATTTAGGTGCCTACATTTATGGAAGTTTGGAAATGGACTTGCATAAATTGTTTTGTTCCTTTCTTGTGGTCTGTGTGTAATGTGTGGGTGCCTCTCTTAGATAAGTTTGGAAATGGACTTGTTTGTTAGGAGGGAAAAAAGAGGGGTGTAGGCCAAAGACTAGGTTGTTTTTGGAAATTAAGGGTTTTTTGTGGGTTGTTGTCTCTTAGATAATGTGGCAAGAAATATACCCCAATTGAGTGCCTGAATACAATTATTTGCTAGTGGTAGGTAGAGTACCGGTCAGTCGACTGTAATTACTACATATTCATAGTCAGCATGCTGAATCACCATGAGAACATTGATGACTTGGTGGGGGATAAACAGTAGGAGATAGAGATGCTGAAGACTGGGTTTCTTAACTTTGGAAGTTGAATCAATAATGAGAATAGTTAGGTTTTGCTTGTAAAATATTTAGGAGGGTAAAACGTGAAACCATGAAAGGCAAGTTGCAGAAGTGCCACACCTTGCTCACTGAGTGTATTGAAAGAATGACCTTTGGCTGAGCATTTTCCCTTGTTAATTAACTTCTTTCGTGATTAACTTCTTTCGTGATCCAACTAGGTTGTCGAATTGGATATTTCGTTGATTACTTGGTATATGTGGGTGGAGGACTATATGTACTCGCGGAGTAGTTTGGGGTAAAGGAAACTCTTTAGTAGGAAAACAAAAAGAACCTCTTTCGAATCACATAAACCGCAACAAGAAGAACACACCTATCTATGTGTACAACCTTTAGAACATTAATCACCATTTACAAAACAACACAGAAGTTACACAATGATCAAGACTCTTTTTTTTTTTTTGAAAGGCAAATTTTTTTTATTAATCTCTGAAATTGTTACAAAGATTAGTAGGAACAAGGATTGATGACATCATATTCCTAACCCGAGACCCAATAGAGTTACGAAGCTAAGAATAATCCTATGCCCACCCAAGATCCAAATCTGAGGTTAGCAAGAACCCAACCAGGATACACCCTTGGGACAAGTCCACACCTCTAATGGGCCTTAGAGTACCCAGATAAGTACAAATCAGCACAACCAAACAGAAGGCCTAGATGCCCAAAATAGGAAATACAACTTCCTAACCATAAATCCAACCACGGATCACCCAAGCTGCCGCTCAAATACTGCATTCAGCCACCTACACCCAGGCGCACCTACCACCACCAGCCAAACCCAGCAGAACCACAAGAAAGCACAACCACCAGACTCTGACGAAAGACGATCAAAGACGCCATCACAATGATCAAGACCTACCATTGATTTTAGAAAGAAGGGTTTACAACCCTAACCCTGTTAACCTCTGTCTCCTTGACATTTCTGGACTTGATCTGAGAGCTAAAACTCAATCCCAATTGTCCTTGGCTTCTCGCGGCCACGTTTTCTGGTGCTGACGTTGTGGTTTTCCATTTTTCTCAAAAGCAATCTATCATGAAGCTCTAAAAACAAATTACAAAAGCAACATGCAGATCTTTTTCACAGATTTCTGAGCAATGTTTTTCAAAGCTGATTGGGTAGGGTATTTATGTCAAAAGTTTTGTTTTATTTTAACCGAAAAACAAACCACCCAACAAAACCTTGAAAACCTACAAAATTGCTTCAGTGGGCTTTGAACATGAACACTTACTTTTTCAGAGTAGGCGTCACTCACTCAAGCACACTGTTAAGTTTTGGGTAGTTTTTATTGTGCTTGAATGCTCGAGCAGTTGATCCTCACTCTCGGTTTCTTTCTGTGGAAGTCTGTCTGTAGCAGACTGCTTTAGCTGTCAATGTGCCTCTTGGACGGTGGTGCGGTGGTGGACTCGTTTCTTGATGCATTTTGACCAATTTTGAACTCATTCTGGACTTCTTAAGCCTCCTTACCTTGATCGTTTCTGCAGTGGTTTTGGACGTGGATCGCAAATTCACAATGAACAATTTGGGAGAGATTAAATTCAGGGAGTCTTGTTTTGGACATATACTGTGAGATGCTATCTCTAGATGTTTAGAAATATCTTTGAGAGTGAGCTTGTATTAGGAACTAGGGTAGGATTCCTTTTCCTATATTTAGGTGGTTTTCACTAATTTGATAGGAGGATTTTGAAGAGTTTTGGAAAACATATTGTTAAAGCATCCACCTCAAAACCAATTGGCAATGAGAGGAGAGGCTGCCCAGGCACATATACTAGTTTTCGAGATGAAAATTAACCAATGTGAGACAATTTCCAACACTCCCCCGCACGTAGTTTTCGAGATGATAATTAACCGATGTGGGACAATTTCCAACACTCCCCCGCACGTGCGACCCCCAACTCACACATGGAGAGGTCAACAAAGGATCCGGAACACACGGATCACAATGAAACAAAGTGCAACTATGGCTCAAACAAAGGGGTAAAACCTCCGAAAACCTAGCTCTGATACCATGTTAAAGCATCCACCTCAAAACCAATTGACAATGAGAGGAGAGGCAGCCAGGCACATATACTAGTTTTCGAGGTGATAATAAACCGATGTGGGACAATTTCCAACACATGATTACACTTCTGTGAAGTTTGTTCTATGAGAGTTGAAGAAGATTCTGCACTGCCACCGTTGCTATTTTGTATCGCTTGTTCTGTTGTGTTCGTGGAATCTCTTTTCTCTTGTGATTGCCAGTGGATTTTAGCTCAGGCCAAACCATGTATATCTTGGTTTGCCATCTCTCTCTCTCTCTCTCTCTCTCTCCCCTTTGGTTCACTGTACTTGTTTGTAGCTTCCCCTCCATAATGCGAAGCCATTAATGGTCTTGTTGGGTTCTTGCAACACACTTCAAGGGGGTTCGAGCTCTGCCTAACATTGCCACCCACTTAAGCACGGACTTGAGTGCTCTAGTCTGTAACTCAATCCTGCATTTTCACAAATCTTAAATTCCCATAGCAATCAGATTGGTAATGGATCAGCTAGAAGATTTTTGGCACAGAATGCATGTTTCAACATGCTCATTAAAAAATGCTCGCGGTGCATTTGAACTTGATGGTTGATCTTAAATCACCACACTCTTGACCCCTAACCAAGCCCATATTTTTTCTTCGGAAAATGCAACACCTTGTACATCAAAAGATTTATTATCTACGTGTGAATGTGGGTTGTATGTACACAAGTACAGAAGTAGGTCTCTTAAAGTACTTCTGTCATATACGTGTGTGTGTGTATATATATATATATATATATATAGCTTTTATCTCTCTAGATTGGGTACATGGGTGACCTAGAAAAGGCTGCCCCTTTCCATGACGTGTTTTCAAGGTTGCTTTGTATTGAAAGTGGGCCAAGTGGTGGTCGTGTATTTGAGATTCTGATCTAACTTATTTTCACCAACTTGTTTTTATTTGCCGGTGGCCTAATAAAGGATGCCTCTTTCATGTTATGGAAAAAAGTAGAAAATACGTGACTGTTCTCAAGGCGGCTTGCATTGAGAATTAAACAAGTCGTGGTCCTGTATGAGATTCAGATCTATCATATGTTCACCAGTTTGCAATTAGGAATCAGAATGACTTGAATAGTTGGATAGAGTACTGGGTTTGATGGCACGCACTTGCTCATCTAGGTGCTTTGGTGCACATTACAGCCACCATAACCAGCCCTTCAAAAGTTAAAAGTAGGCAAGTCTTCCGCCCTCTTCTCTCCTACACCCTTCTCTGAGTAGGTGCCTTGTGCACAAGTCCCGAGGTCAGTCCATGTATGACCTCTATCATTGGTGATGTTTGTGAGAGGAGGCGCATTGAGTGTGCCTTCAACAAGAGAAAATCAAAAATGGAGAAAACATTGATTGGCTTTTTTGGGAGTTGGTCTAGATTATATTTGTATGAAAAAATTCGGCTTTTGGTGACTATTAGCCAAGGCAAGAAAAGTAAGCATGTTGTAAAAATCCTTAAATATGCGACACATATCCTACGCTTCGGTATGTTGAGGGGTCAAATTGAGACGTATCTCTAAACGTATGTTATGACTTACGTATAAGCAATTTTCACAATACACGTACAACGTATCGTACCATTCAGTACATTTAGAGGTAAAACCGATACGTATATCTCAATGTATCTTGTGTTTAAGAAAATGTTCTTGCGATACCCACCCGATCAAGGATGTGATATGCGACAGTTCAAAGGAAAAAGAAAAAAAGAAGGATGTGATACACGGTACTTTTTCTTATTACATGTTATACTTATATCTTATATGTTGAAGTCATAAATTCTGTATCATCAAACTTTTCTTCAATGGGTAAAAGATTGTACTGTATATTAGGTACAACTACTTTTTTTTAGCTTATATGTACACTTGTTAACATAACTTATGATGCGTGATATATATCTCAATACCTTACATAAAATCAAAAAATACAGATACACGATATGTATCCTGTTTTGACAACCTTGCATAGAGCATGCAGAATTATCTGTCTGCTCTCTCCACCTACTGCATTGGATGAACAAATTTCAGCAATTTGCATTTGTTTTTATGACTGGAGTATAAGAGAAAGCATCTTATCGTAGTCTTCAATTTTCGAGTCAAACATCCAAGATTCTCTATGCTATAAAAGAACCGTTTTGTATACTTATGCCAATTTCTGCTGTGAGTGCTTCTTGTAGTTTGTTGGTTCATAGTCCAAGGGTGTTGTGCAAAAAATGATGGTTGATTGCGGTGGAGATAGAATATTTACCACAGATAGATTATGAAGTTTCCTCAGAAGAGTTTCTTCCTTTTTAGTTAATATCTAGATTTATCTGGTTTTTCACAAATTATATGCATCCATTTCCTTAGACGGATGTGCAGAGATGGATAATCCATGCAAGGATCTGTATTTTTGTTAAGAATTGGAAAACATTATTCTATATACTTGAAATAAATGTGAAAAGAGCAATTATTGTAAAATTTCTAACGAAGGTAGGCTATTATTGCTCTGCTTGATGACTTGTGCTAGAATCATGGATTCATGTTGTCACGGTAGCCCAAGCCCTGCCATTGGTTGCCAAGCTGCTGTACACCCTGCCATTGGTTGCCAAGCTGCTGTGATATATTAGGACAAGAGGCAACGAACCACACGACGTACATTTTTCTGTTTACAAAGGATCTCGAGGAAATAAAAGTTGTGAGAACGAATTGTTTTTTTTTTGCTCGGCAAACGAAACTTTTATATAGCTCGAAAGGGTACATTGAGGGAATAACAAAAAGAAAGTGAACAAAACTAGCCCATCCAACAAAAAGTTGAAAAGACTCAACACCTCAACATGAACTACAACTTAAGCTTACGAATACCATCAAGAACCATTCGGCTACAACTTAGCGTCTTCTAGCTGTAAAAGAACCATTCGGCTGCTGAACTGCGTCATGTTATCAGTTGTAAATTCTAATTCCTTGCCTATTTGCTTTGAGATGATTATGATGGGAAACCTATTTCGTGTCTTCTTGTTTTTGTAGGTTCTTACGTGACCCATGAGACAAATCACTTTGTGTACTTCTATTTGGACTCAAAAGCTGTATTGCTGTTCAAATCTGGCTGAGCAGGGTGGAAATTCCAACTTCAGAGATGGCAATGGCAATGTCGATGGCTATTCTGTTGTTATAAACTAGCATGTGTATGTATGTAGTATTTGCATGACTTCTGTCATGCGAAACGGTCCAGTAAGACAATTCTTTTCCTTAACTTGTATATCAATTTCGACATAAATTTGGTTTGAAATTCGTGGACTTGGAATTTTTCGTGATTCAGTTCATTTTCTAGTGTTTTTCCTACTAAACTATTGGTAGCCAGTTTGCCCTTCCGTTATCTATCCGCGCTAGGCTAGATTCCGTGGAATGATGGATCTATGGAGCCCGATGGCATGTACGCATGGACCTCGTAACCTCTGGGTATCGGTTGTTTATTAATTGAACCTCTGTTTATTGCTGAAATAAAACTGTTTGTAGCCAGTTTGTTTTTCTAGTTATGCATCTCTCGTTAGATGGTTTCTGTGGAGTGACGGATCAATGGATCCTTATGGGCCTGTATTTTGTATGCTCTTGGTATCAGTTGCTTTTGTAAACTGAAGTTCCTTATGTCGAAGTTAGAATCTCGTACCTTACCGGAAACTCGGAAAGAAAACGAGACACTCAGCACAGCCCTGTGTTCTGTTCTGTTCCGTTCCAGTCAAAATCACTAACACTTGTGGATGAAATTGAGTGTGTTGTAGATCAATGCCATTCGTGTTATTGGGTTCAGAAGGTCACAAAATCGGCTGTGATTAACCAAAACCTCATTGGGATCGCGATTTTGATAAATTATCTTAAGTTGGAGTATGAGGGCCAACTCGGACCTGGGCCTTGCTGTGCCTCAAGTATGGATCATATTTTGGGTCCGAAAAGGTAATCTAATCTAAATCGTTCATTTTGTTTGTTTGACTCTGGAATCCAACATCGATGAAACACAAATATCTTGAAATTTGTTCAACAGTTTGCACGGTTTTAAGAATAAGTTTCAAGACAAACTTGTCTCAATCATGTCGCTAGACTCGCTACTGCTATCCAAACAATGTAAGTTTCTACCTGAGATTATTGCTTTGAGCTTGGGATGAGACCCATATAGAGAAACACTAATTGAAGACGGTGGTGGATGCTTGGCTGGTTCGGCACAGCTACTGGTCGGACGAAGGCAGGCGGAGTTGGAGCGTGGGTCGACGGTGGAGAGGATTGCTTGCTAGGGTTTGATTTTTGTTTTTCTTTCTGGGTTTGGGCGTGGCCCACTAGTTTGGGTCTTTGCCATTTTCGTGTTTTTGGTTTCTTGGGCTTTGCCCATTTGGGTGCTGGGCTTGGCCCATTAGGTGTATTGTTTTGGGCTTAGCCCACTGGGTGTTTTGGACTTTGTCCTTTTTGGTGTTTCCTTTTTCACCCACCTTTAATTGGATTCACCTCCCCTCTCCCCCAACTATATATACCATTTGTTAAATTTTCTTGAATAAAATGTCACTTTTGTCGATAAAAAAACACAACAAATTGAAGAATGAGATCCAACCAATGGACAACACCTCTTTGTCAGGGGCCTGTTTAGGCGCGCCATGGTTTTCCTCTGTGCATTATGCACTAGCTAATTGATTTCCGTATTTATAACCACACGGTCCACTTTTTTTTTTTGTCTTCTTGTGAAGTAAATTACAAAATTAAGCTTTCACTTATACGCTCTTTTACATCTGAAAGACAACATTGTAAATTCACATCACCACAACACAAAAAGGAAGTGTGATTATAAATGGGCTAATCTTGTTTGTCAAAAATACCACTCCTATCCTACACATACAATTCTAAACACTTCCACAAAATTGTCAAACGAGAAATCTCAATTTATTTTCAGATTATACTTTTAAGCACTAATTTTCTCTAGATATATTCCGCACATATCATTCAAATACTTTTACTGATTTTGATAATAATTTTATAAAAAAAAATCTGAAATTTAAAAATAATATACTCCCTAACACTCATTTAAACAGCTCATATGACCAACAAAAATGCATACTTGAATAAATGTGCACGGTCATGGGAGCAAGTTATGGCTATACATGGGCCAGAGTTGTCACTTTCTAAGGAGAATTTGGTAGGGCATATAATCAAAGACAGACTGTGGTGGAATCCCCAATCTATTATTCCAATTAGTAATGCCATCCCTCTCCCACTCTCTCTTCCTCTCACAAGTGTCCTCTTCCCATAGTTCCAAAAACCCTTTGTTCCAACTCCATGAGCAAGCACATAGGAAAGTATAGATTCTGTGGGATTTTTTTTATATCAAGTGTCCGGACCAGTTTATACGCATCTTAACTAATTTTGGGGTCCAATTGAAACTGAAGCAAAACTCTTTATGGACTTCGGGCCAGTTTGTGTGCATTTTGACTAGTTTTTGGGGCCCAGTTGAAACCGAAGCAAAACTCTTTATGAACTGGCTCCAAAAGAAATTGATAACACCTGCAATGTTCCAAACTTGAGGCTTTAAGAAAGAGCAAACCCCTAAATTTCAGGCTTTGACCGCAAGAACAACCCATCAGTTAGATTCTGTGGTTCTTTAACCTGACCCCTTCTTCCCTTCCCTTCCCTTCCCTTCTCTTATATTTTATTTTTCATTTTAGTATGTTATTTTGAGCATTTGTCGAGTACAATTATGTGTTTTACTACAAATACTGTTTCTGGTTTCCGTATGGTTCCACACCCTTCATTTACTTGTACTAGTCCATGAGCACATAGGAAAGTATAGATTCTATGGTCCTTGCAGATTCTATGGTCTTAGTACCTCTTTAATGTGATATGAAAACCGTTGTCTAATGGGCTCGTTTATTTGACCGATTATGAGGTTCACGGTCCGTGACCTGTGTTGTGAGTAAGAGCACGACACGCATGCTGTGTGGCAAATGTGTGGACCCTTCTTGGGTTCGTCAATGGAATTGATAACGGTTACTTTCCTATGCTAGTCGAGTAGGGCATCCATGTAAAAATGCAGACCGATCAGATACTGCCAACTATGTGATCAGAGCGCATTACCTTGTAGTATCTGTTCAAACTCATTCTAGCGGTCTAGCTTTTTCGACACGTACGTGGTCGGATCACGCGTGTTGTCATGACGCACTTTGTCCACAACTATGAGCATCAGATAGATAGAACTGTATATCCGTGGAGACCGCGTACTCTATTTCTTGTCAACAATCCACACCCTTTACTTCCTTGTACCACCAGTCCATCAGCACATAGGAAAGTATAGATTCTATGGTCTTGTACCTGCCCCTACAATAGTTTTTTTTTTTTTTTTATTACGGTATGAAAATTGTGCCTCTGCCTACTATAAGATTTGATTACCTCCTCTAGCTAGTAAAACAGAGTGTCCACGTTTCTAGTTAGGGAAAAAGGTCTTGAATTAAGAATCCACTTTGTCGAAACTTAAAAATTCCACAAAGGTGATTCGGATACCAAAACTAATATAATTGGTGCTTGGCAAAATTAACTTTTAAAAGTTGGTCTTGGCCCGTGAACCGAAACAGAAGTTATGAAAGAGACAAAGCTCACAGTTCTTTTAGACAGAAAGATCTAAAGTTGACATCCAAGAAGTTGCCAAAAACACACAATTACTTCAATTGATTGCAATAGATAATCATCGACAGAGGAGTATGCCTGATTAAACTGTATCTTAGGCCTAGGAGACGAATCGCAAAATCGCAACGTCTTATATCCCGCGTCCTACCCACCCAATGTATTTGGCTTGTGTAATGGGTATGATTTTAGGTATTCAAAATCAATATTGCAAAAGATAGGTCTAAAGGGACTTTGCCTTTGGAGAATGCTTAATTTGTCACCCAACAAAATTTCAAATTATAGCAGCATGCTAACAGGGGAGAAAAAAAAACCAATTGAGGGAGACAGAAGATGGAAAGCCAAATTTCACCTCTCTTTTTCACTTTGATTCCTTCAGTGGGCACACATGCTCATATGGTTTGTTGGCCACTTTCTTTTTTGAAGAGTTGTCTTGCTTTCAAGTCCCTACCTCCTACCAAATTCAACAGTGGAGACTGGAGAAGCTTTGCTAACGTACTTTGCAAATTTTTCCTCACCAGATAGTGTAAAGAAAGTAACATGTCTTGGGGTTATAGGTGGTTGTTTTTTTATGATGCAGGGTATCCTGAGTGAGCTTTGGCGCACTTCGGACTAATCCATACAACTCCTTTCATAGTCTTTTCACGCGCTTACGCGTGGGGGGTGAGGTAGCCCCGAGAGCTGCTGGTTATGAAAATTAAATCTGAAACTTTACACAGAAGCGAACTCTTGCGTTTTTGGCCAAGACCACCGGGCCAAATCCTCGGGGTTGGATTAGGTATTTTCTAGTTGGGTTTCTACTCTTGTTTAATTTGCATTTAATTCATAAGAGAATCATTGAGAAGGAAAAGAAAGAAGATATATACAAAGGACACTCCTGCAGAATGGTAGAAGATATATACAAAGGACACTCATGCAGAATGGTTCAATGTAACATGGAGGGATCACTAGGGATTAATGCTCACCCAAACAAAAATGGAGGGTCCCATGGCGGGTGGGAAACGCTATAGTGCGCTGTGTGTAGTGCGGCATTATAGTTGTCCAAAAGTATTTTCAACGGTTCAGATTAAAAACAAACTCTTCCCTGGAAGAGTTCTGAAAGAGTTTCTTTTTAATTTAAACCGTTAATTGATGAGATCGACGGCTTTGAACTACTCTACAAGCACACTACATAGGGGTGCACTGCAGCACCCCGGATCCGTCTCATGGGCTTCCACAATTTTGCCAGCCATTTTGATGCCACCCTCTGCAATTAATATCTCCATGCACTGATCATTTCGATGACAAGAAAAGAAAATAATTATTTGCAAATCCAATTTTTTTTAAGGCACGTTTGATTCACTTGCTTATTTGATAAAGAAAATTCATACAGAATAGAAGAAAAAAAAAAGCAATAATTGTAAAACAAATTTGCTTGTTTAGTGCTTATTTACTTACTCCCTCCGTCCGGATTTAATAGTTCTTCGTTCAATTCTAACTAGATAAAAAATGACTTATATCTTTAAATTGGTAATGAATTTTATATTCAATATGGATTTTATTTGACAGATCTCAATTAGTTGCATAAGACAATGTTTTCAAAAGTACATAAAATATTATAAATTACAAGATATAATCGATTGAAAAATGGTACGAACTCTTAAAAAGGATTATTAAATCTAGACGGAGGGAGTATTATACACAGAATAAACAAGTACTAGTGAGAACCAGACCGGCCCGTAATTAGCTACGTTCACAAATCAGTTCGGTGACTAGTGAATTACGGCGAGAGGTAGTGCCAAGCATCTCACCGGATCATCTGTACCAAAAAGTGTCCGTGTCTGAGTCCGTGCAAAAAATGTTGTTCCGGCTGAAAATGCGCAAGAACAGAGTTGCATAAGCTTTTTCGATGCAGAATATTTGAATTCTCGCCAAGCCTTATTGCTTTACATTATTCATTAGTGCGTTGGCTTTCAACCCACAGAAGGAAACTTTAAAAAGTAGGTACTCTATATGGAGTACATTTCTCAATATTACCGTTACAAATCAACGATTTTTCTTCATGTATCTGACACGGCCGAGCAGAGCGCTTTCGCCGTTTGTGTTCTTTCCGATCTCTACGCATTTCACCGCTCCACCGTGTGAAGCTTCTTTGTTTATAACTCTCATCAAAAGGCGCGAATGGTTATTTCAGCGCATATTGCGGACAATATATCCATCTACTGTGTCGCTAAGATACGCAACAAGTGAAGCCAATATTCGAACCCAAGAAGTTGGTCGAGTGAAAAAGCATAGCAGCAGAGGCTTATATACCCCTCGCAAATTCACCAACTTGCCAAACTTTTCTTCTATCAGAGATAAAATGTATATTGGTCGATTAAAAGCATAGCAGCAAGGGCTTCGGCTTACATCCCGAGCCCACAAGTTTGATTTCCACCGTTAAAACTCTCAAGACTACTGAAAGTTCGGCGGAGATTCCAAGATTAATCGAGATGTACATAAATTGGCTCAAACGTTCAATTATATATACTATTATTATGTTATAAACCGAAGCCATATAGTTATGATGGAATAAAGTGAAGCCAGTATTCGTTGAGCGGACATTTTCACATAACTAGTGCTACTAAAAAACCACCCATTACTCTGACCCGGACAACTGGTTATCAAAAAAACACCCATTGCTTTCCCCATAGAGAGAGAGCACGAACTCTCTCCATTTCTCCATCCCTTTCCAAAATTCAAGCTTGATTTAGCTACACTAGCTAACTGCTAATTAATCAACCCAGTTTTTATTACATATGCAAGATACCAAAAATACCCCTTGACTGACAGAAATCCCCACTACTCCGCCAGCAGTTTTGGCCCTTTGGGAGTGCAAAACCAATGGTCATTCCCGGAAGAGGAAATTAACAGAACCAAGAGGAGGGACAACAGTGTCATTACAAAATGTGGGGAGGGTAAAACTGGAAAGAGGGTTCATTTCAGTGGGCAAAACCATTTGCTCTGTTTCTGGTCCCCTTCCTGTTACGAGAAGCAGCAGCCGAAGAAGAAGGGGAAGGTGACGACGAAGAAGGGTATTTTGGACTTTTCACGGCTGAAAACGAGGAGTTGTCGTTTTTGTGGAGGGAAATGTTTGTCTCCTCTTCGTCCATGAATATTTGCCTGCACCTGCACTCCACGCTGCAAAATGCCCTGTCCCCTCTGTGCGTTGCAAATACACATACGACCAGATCATGTTTCAAGAACATAAAGGAGAAAATGTCTCAAGAAATTTAGGAATTATTAGAAAAAAAAAATATTCTTTTTCTGAATTTATGTCCTCTTTGCCTTATTTTTACACAGCCATGGACTCTCTTATGTGATGAGCTTCTTCTTTTTTTCTTTTTTCCCTTTTTCAGACGATAGTCTTAAAAATAAATCTGGGCCGTCAAAAACACGTTTGGGATCGCCAAACCCACTTGACACCCAAAAAATTCTCATAGAATGTTAGTATCTTAGTTAAGTTAGATTACTACAAGGGCTATCGATGCCGTTCAAAAAAAATAAAGGGTTATCTATATTATTCCATCCGCTCGAATCCATAACCTCTCAAAACCCAAGTGCTGGTACATAAGAATGGACACTGCACTGCACAAAATTTGAAGCCATATTTTCGAAAAATATTTGAGAGCTCAAAGCAATTTTTATTTTTATTCACATTTTGATAATCAGAATACAAAAATATGAGTTAAGAGGTCTACAGTCTCATTGCTACCTTCAAAAGGTTACGCCTCAGTTATGAAACATCAGTCTGGTTTGGCTTGGGCTCTAGTTTTCAAAATCAATTTTACAGAACACTATACAAAGGATATTTCTTTCTTTTTTATTTTTATTTTTGATCAAGATAGGGAAAAAAATTAAATCAAGTTTTGGAGTATGTATTGGAGTAAAATAAAATCAAGTTTTGTTCCAAAATACTGTAGATAATAATAGAATGAAGGGCGTAGTGGTGGATAGTGGGGGCTTACTTGTACATGTAGATATCTTTACCAGGCAAGAGTCTCTGGCAGCAGAGGAAACACCGGTCCAGAAACCCGGTCGCTGTGAGAGGCATCGACGGCGGCGGAGAGGGTTTGATGGTCACGGTGGCCTTGGTTATGACTTGTGTGTTGTATTTCTTGTTATTAGTAACCTTGTGGGACTCGAGTACTATGCTCAGTCCCACCATCTCTCATCGCCCTTTCCTCTCCCTCTTCCCCCCCTCTCTCTCTCTCTCTCTCTAGTAGTGATGGTGGAAAAGGGATCTCTCTCTCCCGGTCTCTCTCTAGTGGCAGTGGAAGAGAAAGTGAGAGATTGAGTGGCGACGACGGCGAGGTTTGGTTTACGACAAGACTTCGAAATTAAATCCCAAAATAAATAGGAGAGAGAGAGAGAGAGGGGGGGAATGGTTGCGCTGATGGACGAACCAAAGCTAGCAACTCGGTTTTACTGTAATTCTTTGCGGTCCAATTTGAACTGTTCATATTGATAATTAATGATTTCAATTTGTAGAATCTTTTATCAGCAAAATTACATTATTATCAATAAAAGATTCAAAACAAATCTGAACTATTAAAAATATTAATCGACGGTTGCGATCATTTGGACACACACCTTTACAGTCTAAACCTGAATTACAGACAAGTCATATCCTTTTAATCAGGCCTCAGCTAATCCACGATAAGATTGATATTTCTAGACTATAAATGCTAAGGAATTTCTTCTTTGTTAGGGACATGTAATATTATTACACATATTTTTCACCAGTATCTCTATATTCTGTCTATTTTTATATGAGGGACACTTTTGAAATTTTATCAAATTTCTACTTCTATTTTTGGTAATAGACAATCATTTTGGAACATCGATCCCAAAATAAAATAAAGGACTATCAATTAAGAACGGATGAAGTATAAAAAATGTGCTAAGCTACTTGAGTTTGGATTTTTATTTGGTTATTAAAAGTCTTTCAAGATTAAAGCAAGTTTGAATAAATTGACCTTTCGATTAAATTGATAAAGCGTACTTGTTTAATTTATGATGCTCAAAAAACTAGTTTCTCTGTATACACTCATGATAATTAAAATTCTTTTGACATCAATAAAAATCGGTGAATTTTTCATAATACTGGTATTATTTACCTATCGAAGTTGTCAATTCTGTATGGGCTAGCACACCGTTTTTTTTTCTAGGGTGAAAAACTCGAATTTGTTTCAGGAAAAAAAAAGAGAATATAAAATATATACACCGGAAATATAAAATATTTATATTTTTCAAATCAATTATATTGCACCATATCATCAAAACAGTTGTCATAATTAATAGAATATTGTCACGGGGTGCAATGTAATTGATTTGAAAGAGCAAACATTTGAACCATCTGTGTATATAATTTAGGGAAATGATATTAATACTCTAAAAATTGATGCAGGCACTACAAAAAACAAAGGATAGTGACTTTGGAAATACACTGATTTTGGAGTATATACATCAATTTTTGGAGTACTAATATCATTTCCCATAATTTAATAAAAAAATTGGTTGGATTCGTACAATGGGGTATATGGTGGGTCCACGATTACCAAGTGTTGGCATTAGCAGAAGCAAGAGCAGTAACTGAGGAGAGGAGTACTACAGTAAAGCAAGAGCAGTAATTCGTACAAAGGGATGGGATCCACTATCAGGTCTCACACATGCAACCGGAGTCGCTCAATATTCTTAAAAATACTTTTTTTTAAAAGGTTCTTATAAAAATTTAACTCATTACAATATTAATAAAGACTTGATCAATTCTACGCTAAATTTACTGACACTATGTTGAGCAAATGGTGTACCCATAGCAGTAATTCGTACAAAGGGATTCGTATACCCCTTTCTGTGGGATTCACTTCCAGGTCTCTCACAAGTAATCGGAGTCGCTCAATATTCTTAAAAATACTTTTTGTTAAAAAATTCTTATAAAAAATTTGCTCATTCTAATATTAATAAAGGCTTAATCAATTCTACGCCAAATTTGCTGACACCATACAGAGCTAATGGTGTCCCCAAAGCAGGGGTAGCAAATGGTGTACCCAAAGCAGGGCTACAAATCACTATCTTTAACTCCTAGTGCCCCTTTATCTGCCACGCACACCTGCCCTAAGCTGTCACTATTCTTTCTTTTCCATTTCCCATTTTCTCTTTCTACAAGTACTCTTTTGTCTTCTTCTTATTATATTGGTATATTTTGATTTTCATAGGACAACTTCTTTCTTTCTTTCTTTCTTTTATATATATATATATATATATATATATATATATATATATATATATATCTATATATATGCAATTCATTCATTTATTGCGCTTTCGTAATGTGAATTTGGAGAATTTTAATCTTTCATTGAGTATAAATTTTTCTACACTCGAGAGGCCATATTGAAAATTGACATTAACATAAGACAAAAAAAATGAAGTGTGGTTCTGATATAAAAGAGCGTGAAAACCGCTACCCTTTAAATTTCGTTGATTAATTTCCAGCGAGATTTTTTGCACCAGAATTGTGGTCTATTATTGTTTCGAATCTTTCGATGCATAATTCAAGTATCTAGCTACATATATCTCGAGATTGTTCTTTTTATATTTCAAGTGATTGGTCGGATGATAGGTACTTATGACAGTAGATAAAAGACTTATTGCGGAGTAGTATTATTGTATCGGTATAAAAAACCTTCGGGGCACAGAATATTTGTCCTTAAACTTTAAAAAGTTACAATTTCGATTCACGCTGCACACAAAAAATATACTCTAATCATGGCTAAACATTATTCCTCTGATCTGATGTGAAAATTAGACTTGCTCTAACTTTGTCACGTCACTTTGGCCACTAGAATACGGGGTTTCAATTAATTTGGATTTGGACTTTTCGTGTATCATTTAAACTAAGATTTATTCTTGTGAATTACTAACTAGTTTTGAAGTCTATTTAATTAGTACTAGCTAAACAAGTAGAAAAACGAATTTAAAACAAATTATTTAGAAATTACTCGAATAATTGCATGTAGCAAAGGTTATGAATTCGCTTGATTTTTTCGTGACTTATGAGGAAAAGATATATATAATATGGCCTCTGTGACAAAAAATATGGAATTGTCACTGCCCTGTAGATCTACGTATATCAAACCTTCTCCAAACCAGAGCTTTGCGATATAGACGAGCGAATACATGTCACGCAGCCACAGACCCATGTTATTTGAGGATAATTACGTGCTTTATTTTGATAATGTCTTGCATTTCCACCCAAACTTGTCCAACTTAAGGAAATGCGTATGTGTAAGTTAAAAAGACACATGATAGTGACAAATGATTTCATTTTCGAGCTTAATTGGTGTTTACTATTTTTCAACTACATTTTCAAGCTGAGGATAGGAACGTAATTACTATTCAGCTTTTGATTTATTATCCCTTCATTTCTTTATAATTAATTTCACCTAAAATTTCTTTTTTAATTCCCAGTTTGGACGTGCATGCAAGAAATAAAGCACTTTGTGAGTTTGCCACCATCTTATAGATATTAAGTTGATTGTACGCTTTGTGACTTAGAATAATGAACCTATACGATTGAATTTCAAAATTTAACTTTCATAAATTCATGAAGATTTCTTTTTGAAAATACTTCAATTTGTTTGATAATAATATGAAGGAAGGATATTCAAAGATAATTTTCGAAGCTCGACAAACTTTCTCATAATTTCCTTCTTCAATTTGATGGCTAGCAAGTAGGGATGACAAATGGATCCGTCCCCGTCCCGAACCCTCTCCGATCGGGACGGTTTTCAAATTTTCTGGTACCGGCTAATTAATCTTAATCTACCCATACAATCAATTCTTCTACTCACACAAACATTATACACTGTACAGAAACACTCTGAAAAATAAGTACAGTTTATATGGATATTGGGAAACCATGTGACCGTGCCGCTAGGGCTGCAAACTTGTTCAGTAGGGCTTACCTTGACTTGTTTAGTAATCTAGCCGAGTTTGAACTTGAATTTTAGGTTCATTTACTAAAAGAGCTGACAAACACTCAAAAAAGTTTGGTTTGATTTCATAGACTTGGTTCATTTAAAGTGACTCGCTTGGTGGATAAACTAGGATCGGCTCGTTAAAAGCTCGACTCATTTACAATTGAGCCAAATTCGAGCCCAAATTTTTAGATTGAATAATAAACGAGTCAAGTTCGAGCACACCAAAGCGGGACTCGTGCCACAGACCACTGAATACTCAATACAGAAAACCCCTCGTTTGCTGTAGTGGGGCCGGATTTAGAAACTGATTCATAGCTCTCGCTGGAATCAGTACTGCCTTTGTTTTTGGATCTTATGATCTTCTTGGGCCACGTGTACGATGAGAAGGATAGTGTGCTTCGCGACAAGTAATACGAGATCAAACTACGGTCCAACTAACCGAGGTTGACATAACACCCACATGGTTTCTTGTCTTGGGATTTGAATTCTTTCCGGTTTAAGTTTTAGACGGGACGAGACAGTTTAAATATGAATCATACGTTGTTATAATTAATGGTTCATATTTGCTTAGAGACTCTTGCTGGTAACATTGCCACTGGTATTGCACCAATGGACAATTCAGATTTAAACTCTCCCGTCTAGCCAAATTAAGAATCAGAGAGAATGTATTAATTTTGCTAGGTTTTTTTTTTTTTTTTGGGATCTTTGTTTCTGCTAGGTTTAACACTGGGTTTTTTGTTTCTAAAACAAACCGCGTATTTTTGCATTAGAATAATATAGTAATTTTTGCACTTATTTTAGTACTATTTTTATTCTGTAATTTTATTTTGTTCATTTGAATTCACACCTTCACCTTTTGCTGGCACATCTTTCATATATGAAGGGATATATCGTAAATTCAGGATAATAATTAAAATGGAAAATTTTGCATGAATAATAAGAATAAAAACAAGAAGTAGCGATGATAAAAAAGGAGAGTGAAATAAATGTAACTCAATTTTTTTCAACTGCTATTTTCTTCCCGGCTCGTTGAGAAAAAGCATATCATTTTCATACTAGTTTTGTTTAATTTGAGTCGTATATTCGACTATTCGTAGTTCAATTCTACAACCCTTGAAAATTTCTCGGTTAAGTTATTTCTACTCTCTAATTATCAATCATGTTTACCACCTAAATAAAAACAAAAGAAGAAACAAAAAGTCCTTTTTCTGATTGCGAATTGGCAGCAAATTTTCAAGATACTTGCGTTTGGAGCTCAAAAGCCAGCCATGATCGAGATTTTGGGGATATTTTTGAGGCCATGATTGTGACTATACAAATTGCTGTGTAACCCTCACTGGCTATTGACGTTGTCATCGAGCAAGAAGAACATATACTAACACCAAAAAGTCTACGAACACACACTTTTTGGACTCCGAATATATACAATTGTATCTCGAACAATCGTTGGACGTATATATGAACTAAAATTCATCGAATGACTCTTGACACAATTGTGTCCGGAACTGTGTTTAGTGACTGTGTTCGTATCATCGCTCTGTTGAAACTGAGCAACGCTAAGAACATAATTTTAGAACATAAGTACTTTGGATACAACTATGTCTAGAGTTGTTTAATGCATATGGATTCATATACATCGGATGACCCAGGTCACAATTTGTGCCCGTAATTGTTTGTCGGAGTGTTTCTAGACTTTTTGAACGACATTATAATAGTTTAAAATTTCTACCAGTTGTGATTGGAACTTTTTGGAATCTAGAAGATCTCTAGTTCAATAAAGTTGCGTATTCCTTCTTTTTCTTTCCTTCTGATTTTTTGTGAGTTAGTATTTTATTTTCATAAAGTTTAGAGCTCATGCCAATTGTTGTTTTGATAGCATCTCCAATTCATGACTTCAAATCAGAGGATGCCCAAATTAGGCTTAATTATGTGACATTTTTACATTTTCATTTTGACATCAAACTCTCCCTCTTCAACCCTTATGTAAAAAAAAAAAACCCTCAAACGACACAGTTTGGAAATCCAAAGGGTCATTTTTTTGAAACTTGGCATGAGGTTTGGTTGTTGTCAAAATTGGCAGACATTTAGAGCATCTCCAATGGGAGATGTCAAACATGACGTGGATGGTGCAACAGCTACTTTTGGTATCAACTCACGTTCCAACTCATCTGTGTTCACTCATGTCAAAGCTGATGTGGTTTTGACATGAACCTCCTACATGCCAATTTTGGCAGCTACCCTCTCCCAAGCCGAATTTTAAAAAGTAACCGTTAAAGGTAAAAAGCTATTGTTAGAAAGTTTAAAACCTCTCCGTACATACTACTTGTTTGAGTTTTTTTTTTCTTTTTTAAATAAATAGAATTTGACATAAGGGTTGAAGATGATGTTTTAATGTCAAATTTGATATGCTAAAATGCCACATAAGCCTTCAAAAGAAATTTGACATCTCCAATTTGAAGTCAAGTATTAGAGATGCATCCTTCCTTCAAATCCCCCGTCACCTTTTGGCATATGGAAAGACTTTGCTTCCAAAAAATTACTGTTACTTGGTCCACTTCAACTTTTACATCTCCGATTGGAGATGCTCTAAGGGTTTCATGCCATATTATGGGGAATCTTAGTGGGAATCCCCTTTTGATTTACAGAGCTTTGGAATGTTTGGTTTTCTTTTGAACCCTAATCAACTGGTTCAGCCCATTCGATTCACTAGCTTATCTAAAAGGAGAAAATGATTACAACTTTGTTAGATCCCCACCAAAAAAGCTAAATTTAAAATTAGTAAGCAAATTCGCCAGCGAACCAACCATACTCTTAAAACAACACATATTTTGTTCAATTGTGCATGTGTCTTAAATTCAAATCTAAAAAAACATAAGATCTCGTGAAATTATATAAAGGGCCGATTAGAAATAGATCGAGAGATCGAATTTCAGGTCATTTTCTTGGTGAATATGATCTGCCATAATCTCTTTGATTCCTTGATTTATGAGCCATATCAATACAGTATGGTTTTCGTTAGGGGCCAAGGATTCAAGCCCAACTTTGTTAGCTAGGTGCTTCGACTCTCATGCAAAGATCTAAAAGGCCAATGGATAAGCAAAATTATCGGACCAAGCTAAGTATTACAGTATTTGTAAAATTTGTTAGCCAGGTACTTATATTTCCGTTTAATTAGACCAAATAAGTACTAAGCTTAAGCTCTGGTTATATGACGGTATTTTAGATAAATAAGACAGCTGCTTGATACTCTTTTCGTCTTTAGCGAGGTTTTTTTGCTTTTGTACTTTTTAGACTCCTTTTGTTGAGATGAATGATTAATCCAAAAAATATCATGCGAATCTAACAAAAATTCAGAAAAACCAAACAAAATGCACAAAACGATAAAGAAAATTTTAGCTGCATGATTTCAAATTTTAACAAAATTCAAAACTATTACTACTATTAAATAGTTTCATGAGGCGGTTCCGGGATCACCTAAAAAAACACCTCAAAGTTTCTAATCGAATTTCGATAATTTGAGCCGCTCAATATAATCATAAAGTGATTTTAAGGGTACTCACGAGAAATTAGAAAAAAAAATGAAAGGCAAGGGCTTTATTCGAACAATTCAATAAAAACTGCTCAAATCAAGTCCTTTCCAGTATTTTCTTTGCCGATTTCTTGAGGGTACCCTTAAAATCAGTTCTAAACACATTGAGCGGCTCGGATCATCAAAATTTGATCGAAAACTATGACATTGAGATTTGTGATATTTTTTTAGATGTTTTTTTAGGTGTCCCAGAACCACCTGATAATTTTGAATATATAAGCGAGGTAAAACGCGGGAAATTCAAACACAGTACTCATTTTTGTTTCTGCAAGCATGACCAACAAGTGAGATCTCTCTCTCTCTCTCTCTCTCTCTCTCTCTCTCTCTCTCCACACACATATAACTATACATGTATATGTACACACGCAAAAACATTGGGATTACGTTGCATACGGTATGTCTTTCACGAAATTTGTTTTGCTCATAAATTGTTTTAGGCTCAAATTTATCCAATCATGTGTTCGATTAGCAACTGCATCGTACTGGAAATGAGGATTTCCACCTCCTCCTTGAAATGCTCTTTTTCCGTCTTGCTCTTTTGCTTTTGCGATCCAAAATTACCTTTATTTCTGGTCGTAGAAGGGTGAGAAACGGTAAAATGCAAGTGGCGCTCATGGATTATGTTTGAAGAGTTTTTTTGGTATTATAATTTGATAAATATAGTTTTTTTGGACCTCCCTCATCGGTTAATTATTTCCTCCAAGACTAGTTTATGAGGTTGGGTGGCCTCTCCACTCCTTGCGAATTGGTTTTGAGTTGAATGTTTTAACATGATATCAGAGCTAGGGTTTCGAAGATTTTTTTCCCCCTTGTTTGTGCCATAAGTGCACCGTTGTTTGTTAAGATCTAAGTGTACTAGATTGTTTGTTTACCTCTCTACTTGCGAGTCGGGGATTGCACATGCGGGGGAGTGTTGGAGTTTGTCCCACATCGATTAATTATCTCATCCAAAACTATGATATGAGTCTGGGCGGCCTCTCCACTCCTTGCCAATTGGTATATGAGGAGTAAATTTAGGGTCACATGGGTCAACTTGGTCTCCTCAAATGATGGGATTGATTGGCTTGATGATGATCTTCAACACACTAGCGGGGGCCAATTAAAGTCAGGGCACTCCATATAGAGTGGCTATTATACGGTAAGTGAGAGTGCCCTCATGCCTGTGGACTTCATATTACGATGTGGGACTTTGCTTCACAATGGCCTTAAGAAAGTTGATAACACCTGAGGTTTCGAACGTGAGACTTTAGTCGTTAGGAGGGAGCAAACCTAAGTCCCTAGCCGCCTTGGGTTTATCTTTTTGGTTCTATTGTGAATAGGCGTGTACTGTAAACAATAATTATGCTTCATGGTTACGTTACAATTTTATGGTTCTACTGACTTTGCCTAATCAAATTAGATATAGGATTGGAAAAGAACTCTCGTGGGAGGTCATTTTTGACATTGGATGTAACAATTGGGGGATTACAAGTTTGTTGGACGACCAACGCTACAGACTATGGCCTATGGGATACACAATAACTTGGAGATGTGGTGTTGCCAATCCTCCGACTATTTTAGGCCGACGGGATTATTCACTCGCCATCAGATTAGAAAAGGTTGTTTCACATTTCACAACAGGGCCTGGTTTCTGGTTAATGAAGCCTTTTACCTGTTAGAAAAGGTTGTATAAATTTGTGGTCTGTTGCTTTTTTATGAAGAATATTTTTGCTTTTTTGGTTGGGTGCAGTTGTTATTTACAAGATTTGCCTTTTGCTGTTTTAACAAATCCAAATTAAGAGAAACATTTCCCATCTAGATATTTTTCTCATATGCCAAGTGGTATTGCACTGTGGTAGGGGAGAAACATTTCCAATCTAGATATTTTTCTCAAATGCCAAGTGGTATTGCACTGTGGTAGGGGCGAGTTCTGATTGTATCATTTGCATTTCCCTGCAGATGGGATATCATTCATCACCAACGAAATTATAGCGGACAACGGGCATTTATCTCAATGGTGGCATCTACCAGGTACCGTGGGGAGCTAATCTAACATTTCCATGTATTTTCTATGCCATATGCAACAAGGTTCTGTAAATTTGGGTCAAATTTTTTGGATACATGTCGGTAGAAAGGCAAAGTAATTGGGCTTTTTCCTGAATGCTGTTTTCCCCCTCTGTATATATGGATTGAAGATTCTGATACATCATGTAAACTTGGGAGCTGCGGTTGCATTTCTTGATTCTCCTCCAGGAGTATGCTCTACCTCTGATATCTTCCGCTATCGAGCATAAAACTGCCTCACCAATTTTAGCTTTCCCCTGAAAACTTTTGGCATTCCTCTCAAGCCATACGTGATGTACAGTACCAGCAGGGCCAGCTTGTACATAACACTAGCCAAGTTCTTCCCCTTCATGTTCCTCAGAATCAATGCTAACTCTGAGCTCCAAGGAGCGGGAGTCTGGACTATCGCCATTATCCTCAACAAGTTTGCCCAAACCCACGTTGAGTACATAGAATCAAAGAAGAGATGGTCAATAGTTTCTTCCATTCTACTGCAAAGAACTCAATGGGGATCAACATTTATGTTCCACGTTCGAATTCTCTCCTTTGTTGCTAGTATAGCTCTGCAGCAAAGCCATAGAATAAATGCCCATCTTGGGACATTACCTTTGAACCACACTACATGGTGCCATGGAACCTGCTGACTTGAAATAAGTTGTTGTCTCAAATGAAAGTACAAATTCTGCAGCGCCGTCACTCTAGAGAACATGGTTAGTAATAGCCAACTTAAATTTTCATAAAATTCTTGCCCATGGGGGCTTGGTCACTGAAGTCTGAAGATGAAGAGGAGAACCACTTTCAAATTTTCACTGTTATCTTCAGTTCTACATTTGAGGAGAGTTGTGGATTCCAGATACCACATCTGACAATAGTAGACAGGATACTGGGCTTTTGTCATATCTGGTTAATGCATATTTTAAGGTCTAAATATTTGAGACACCAAATGTCTGGGAGGTAGGGTTTACCAACTCTAAAAACTGTCCGCTATTGTAGTACATCTAATGGGGGCTGCATTACCTGTTTTTTTCCTACCAGGGAGAACAAGTTGATAAAGTGTTTGTATCCCTATCTTTTGTATTTTTCCTATTTGGATGCCACAGAAACAAAGGACGGTTTTAAAGTACTTCCTTGCAAGTAGTTCTCAATCCTAGTGATTTTGTGATGAAAAATGACCGCCTCGTGGTTAGGGCTGTATGTGAAGTACATCTTTGTTGTATACTATGGCATATTCTTGCAATCCACCAGACTTTATTATGACTAGCGATGCAGATCATGACACATGAAGGATTCTTTTATTTGATTGCTAAGAAGTAAGACAGCGAATCTAAGTTAGTTCATGGTCATTAAACAGGCCTTAGATGGGCTGTTCAAAGGCCAACATAAAATGCTAAGTGACATCATCTACCTTATGAAAGAAAACAATGGTTATTACATCTGCATGCTGAACATATGGTGAATTAGTCTCATCTCTATTGCTGGAGGTAAATTTCACTAGTAAACTTTTCATGGATTAAAACATTTGGAATAAGAACTGAAAATTTCAAAAAAGAAGAAGAAGTAAAAGATACAAAATACATATAGCACGATTTGGAACATGAATGTGAGACTCTGCAGCTATCCTGTTTATGTGGTGTTATTTGGCAAGTTACTTCCTTAAATTCCATTCACTTTCCAAATGCTACCTCCTTGAGTGATCCGACTCCATTCTCGAATTTCCTTGTCTGATCAGAATGTGTTAGTGTACAGCACCCTCCCACTAAGTCTTTAGCCTTTAAAGATTCCTTTCCCCAGTCCGTTTTGTATATCACTGTGAACATTGAAATTAGACATGCCACCTGAGCTGCTAAAAGCCCATAACAAAGTCCCAAAAACCCAAGTCTCCAGACAAAGGCCAAAACAATGGCCACTGGCATGCCCACCAAGTAAAATGAGTAAAAGTTTATGCATGCTCCGACACTGGGCTTAGCACTTCCACGGAGAACCCCACAACATGTGGTTTGTGGACAGTTTGCAAGCTCGCAAAGCCCAATTATGGGTAGCACGGCCATTGTCAACTCTAGAACCTCATTATCCTTTGTAAAAAATCTACCCCATGCTTCTCGACCTAAGGTGGTCCATAACAAACCCAACGTAGAGGCTAAAATGGCCAGTCCTGTAGCTACCATTGTTGCCAAACTTGCCTTACCTGGCCGGCCTGCTCCAAGCTCATTGCCTACTCTGGTTGACACTGATTGACTAAGTGCAGAAGGTAGTGTATACATAAGTGAGGTGGTTTGTATTACTATAGCTGACGTTGCAAGTGCAACCTGAGGTTTGTCAAGGTAACCTGCCAGAAGTGTCATGAACTCATACCACCACCATTCCAAACAAACAGCTAGACAACTCGGTATAGAAAGTCGAAGTAGCATTCCCCACTCTTCTCCTAGTGAAGTCGTAGAAGGAAGTGGCATGATTGGTGGTATTAGTGGTTGACAGATTGGCTCCTTCGGTGTACGAGTGTAGATTATGTAGCCGAGAAGGAAGAACAACGTATTAAAGTTGGTGACAAAGGTTGAAACTGCAATCCCTGGGACCCCAAGGTGAAGAATGAAGGCCAAGAAAATGGTTACAGGAAGGTGGAGAAGTATTGCGAGTGAAGTGCACCACATCAATGACCACGTTATCCCTTTACTACGTAAATAGATACGTAGTGGGTGAAGAAGGCTATTAGCAATGAGGTCTGGGATGGCATAGCGGCAGTACACGCTAGCAATATGAGATATGTCTGGGTTTTGATGGAGCATAAGCATGAGAGGCTCTAAGTTAAACCATAACAACCCGATTGGTAATGATGCAAATAGCAACAATATAATTGTTCTTTGAAGAGTGAGTGATACTAAGGTTGTGTTTCTAGAACCAAAACCCTGGCTGCAAAGTGGCTCCATACCCATGGCAAGACCTGATAGAACTGAGTAGCCAGTGATATTCGTGAAGCCGATAGCTAGTGCACCACCCGCTAGCTCAAGGCTTCCTAGCCTTCCCATGCACACGACTGAAATCATGTTTTTGAGATAGCCCACCAAGCCGATGGCCACTAGGGGGAAGCCTATGTCTGCCATTCTTTTCAACTCCTCCACTACCTTGAAAAAGTCACAGATCAGAAAAGGTTTATCAGAGTGTAATACTACGCATTTGTATTCTGTGAGTTCTTAAGATTCTGTAGTTCGTACCTCTGCCATTGCTAGGTGCTTTTTGCCATGCTCTGATGCCATCTCTTTTTCCCTTTTGCTTATTGTTGCTTTTTCTTTGTTTCGTTGTGTTGTGAGGGCCAGAGAGCTTAATGGTAGGGATATCCTTTTGTTTACCCTCACACAAAGTGTGAGATTATAGCTGCCAGTGTCAGAATATAATCAAAGACCTTTATTTATAAGGATGGGGAAAAGGTGGGGCTGGTCCTAACACACTATCAAACTGAGGGTAGAGTGCTGCAAAAGTTAGAAAAACAAAATGTAAAAATTATAGTAGTAATCTTTTTGAGTTCCCGCACCCCCTACTCACCACCCCATTGTTCTAACAATATCGTGTGGTTTTCCCAAATAAATGAGAGCACATCCACTGCCTTGTTAGGAAAGAATCATGCCTGACGTAATATTTCAAACGTTTCTTCACATGAAGACATTTGGGGTTGAATATGACTCTTTTTTTTTTTTATGTTATTGAGTATTTATTGTGACTACTACCGCTGTAAGGTGTGATGTTACTGGTGACCAGTTACTGGTAATAATGCACGCTGGGTTCTTGCCTCATGTTAGTGTGTAAAGTTTGAAAGGGCGGTGTTTTTTTGACTGAGTTTCCGTCTCTTTTTGTTGGACTGAGTGAAATAGAAAGAATAAAGTCTACTGAATTCAGCTGGCTGCAACCAGTTTGGACAAGCAACTGAAATCATTTTGTTGGAAAAATGAGCTTTGCCATATCACCAAATAATGACAAGTATATTTTTGAATGAGTTTTAAGGTCACAGGAGTCCATTTTCAACCAAGGAACTGAAGGAAAATGGTAATTTTGCAAGATGCCTTCATTGGTAAGACTTCCTATTTTTATATGTTCTCTTTTTCCTCTTCAAGAGTCATTGGGTTGTGAAAATTTCTCTCTATAAAATTTGTTTTTGATGTTATTTGATGTCCTTTTTGGTTGCAACTTGCAAGGCCTTCATTAGTTCGTGAAGGCCTCGCAGAAACAAACATGCCCCTATATTGAACGTCGGAACAATAGTATACATAAATCATCAACCTTGAACAATCTACTTTGAATCTAATTTTCTTTTTTTTGGGCAAAACAACTTGAAATAGCTTTTTAGTCAATCTAAATTCAATTTATATTGATGATGTACGTGATGTTTGTGAGATTGATGAATTACATACGTATTCAGTTACTTGCTTGTGTTTTTACCATTATAATGGCAATATTCATTTTTTCATGGAATCTAACAATTATTAGAGTTTGGTATCTTGTTCTGTCTGTATGATGGAAGTTCTTGGAGAAGGGCAAGGCTGAGTGGAGGTTTAGGTCCATGTCACATACAAGTTGGAGTTTTCTGGCTTTGTTAAAAGCTTTTTGTCACATGTTCTTTGTTAGGTTTTCCTATAGTGGATTAAAAAACAAGGACCCAACCCCTCCCTACTACCACACGTTTTTAAACACTAGCTTAAAGTCTTTGGCAGAATAGTAAATTAGTAATTATGAATATCCTTCACTATCAGCTGTTATTTCTTTCCTTTTATAAATTTGGATCCCATCCAGAACAAGTACACTTACTCTATCTATAGTGATTTGTCTATTGAAGTTGAGTTTGACACCGTATGTAATTGCTGCCTTGCTTTTCGTGGGTAGCTTTAGATGTCCAATTCCTTTGTAGTTATTCTTGGATATAAAGTGGCAAGTTGCTGCCACACATGTCATCTAGGAGTAGGTGGTATACGTACCATGAGTGGGATCATTGGAGCTGTTTGTACACAGCACACGGATGTGTTTTGTGTTGCATTTATGCATGTATCTATGTTCCATGAACATCTATATGTTTTCTACACACGTTTTCTACACACACACATGCGAGCGCGCTTGTGTGTGTATCTATATATATATATATGTTTATATATACAATGTATGTATATATATATATATATATACACACACATACATACATACATACATACATGCAACCAAAAATATAGCAAACGCTGGAACAATGTTTTTGGTGTTCTCTTTCGACGTTGTTAGATTTCTTGGAGGGTTCCAACCTAAACCCATTCTAAATCCATTGGCAATAGGTGGAGTAGCTTCTAAAATTTATTAATTAAGCTTGGGTGGCCTAGATGAGCTATGTGGGACAAGTCTAACACTTCCCCTCACGTGCAGCCCGGATGCACGTAGAGGTGACTGACCAGGAGCTGACTGACTGACTCGGGGGACAGAGAAGATAGAGACTTTCCCACGAGAGGTGAGCCCACTCAAGACCTAGCTCTGATACCATGTTAGATTTCTTGGAGGGTTTCAACCTAAACCCATTGGCAATAGGTGGAATAGCCTCTAAAATTTATTAACCAAGCTTGGGTGGCCTAGATGAGCGATGTGGGACAAGTCTAACAGACGTCAACTTGTGTACAATTGACATTTGCAATAATGGGCAAATATCAATGAAAAAATGGGGAAGTATTAATGTCCTTGCTGATCTTTCCCTCCAAAATCTCGGAATGAATTACTCTACCTTTCTTTTGTACATAATTACTCTACCTTCATTCAAGGTACTTTGACATAGCAATGGCAACATTAGTTTGTAGGCTTAAAAACTGCTTGTAATATGACGTTGCCTTTTAAGTGAGGATTTCTGTGAAATTATGCAGATACTTTGAAGGAGACAATTGGACTGATTTCCAGCACAAAAGTAGGACAAAGGTAAAAGATTTACATCCCTTACTAGTCGTTAAAGTTTTTCAAAATTTTCTTCTCAACCGTTTATCCCGTCAAAACTCCTACAGTATCTTTAGGACTATTTAGCTTTTCTCCACAGGGGAAAGTTGTTCAAAACACACTGCCTTCCTGGTCAGACATATTGGTCTACTTTCTTTGCATGTTTCATTCTTTCATTTGACTTTGTTCGCATGCCCCTCATTTACTACGGTGATTCTCCACTAATCTCTCAATTTCTCCCGTTGAGAATCTGAGCCCTTCTTGCAATTATTTGCTTTCTATTTTTTCTTATTCTCAAACAACATTTGCAGCGAAATCAGTCTATTGTTGCACATTCATCAAATTGTGCATGTGCATTTAGTTACACCAAATGACCCAACAAATCAATCGTTATCAACAATAATTATCTCTCTTAAAAAAAACAATAATTTCTGACTCCTTATAAACTTGTAGAGCAAATTGCATTTGAATTACTCTTTTTCCACCATTCAAAGGATGGGATATGCCTTCCCACCCAATGTCATTCCAACAACTACCACCTACCATGCTGCGGTTGCTAAGAGGAAAGGGGACCTCCTTTCCTCTACGGTCACATCTCTCGTGTTCGATGAAGGTAATTAGTCACTAAGATAGTGTCTTTGGTCCCAAATTCTCAAGCATTTTGATCAATGCTGCGGAAAACCCGACATATCTCCTTCACTTGATCCTCAATTAGTGAGTGATAAAATGTACCAGTATTTTCCATCATGTCAAATGAGGTCTGAAATCTTTCATGTAGTGGTAGGAAGGTTATGATGCACTAACCACCAATCACGTTGCAGATCTTATTATCTCAGTCTATAAAGCTTTAGCAATGAACCAACAACTTGCATCAAATCAACTTCATTTGATGCCCCACATATGTTGGTTGTTTGTTTAGTGTCTTTTATTGACAAGCAAAAGAAGCTTAGAATAGTATTATTCAACAAAGAAAACACTAGAAACTAAGGTTTTGAATCAGTAAACACTGAGTTAGTATAGTTAAAAACTGGACTGCATAAAGAGATTTTGTGAATCTTAGGGTAATAGTCCTTATTTGGGTCCGCACTTGGACATTTCTACTAGATATAGGGCCCAACTTTTTCCTTTGTTGTTGTAGTCAACCAGGTTTAGTATATTTTATAGTTTAACCATGATTATATTACCTTCATAGTTGGAAGATGGTGGAGAGAATCTCCTTCTTTTAGATTGTCCACATTGTTTGGTCCCTTGGCCTCATCAAGTGCCAGTGGAGGAGGCATGTCCATTCAATCTAATGAAACTATCAGAGTTTCCCGTTATTCATGTTTTCTTTGTGCATGATGTGTGTCGCGCACACATGGGTGCCATGAAAAACCATAAGAAATTAGGTCATTGTTATGTGGCTTGTGAGGTGATAATCTTGACCTACCGTGTTTGGTAGATGCTAGGTGATGAATAGGTCAGGTCCTAGGCATAGGCTCACCAGGCTGTTGCTTAGGGATCCTAATTTTTGGCCCAAAATGGGGCCTTTATTTTGACGGAAGTGTTACATGTCATTGCAATTATAGGGAAGTAGCTCAGCGGTAGAAGCGAGTGTTATGCTTAATGGTTCAAAGTTCAAAACTTGGGGACCCCATCCTAATGACATGTTATCTTTATGTTTATTAAAAGTGGAGGGCCTGGAGGCAGGGCGCAACGACAAGTTTGCCCCACCGTGACCCAGTAGTGGTCCTGGATTCAAGTCGCAGAAACAACTGCTTGCGGAGGTAAGCCTTCGTACATCCAACTTCAAACCCTTTCCTAGGCCCTACAGCAGCGGTAGCCTTGTGGACTTGGTTCCTTGGTGAGTTGTTCAATTTTGGGGCTGTGTTTGGATCTTGGATTTGGGTTTGGATTTCTGGAGAGAAAATAACATGACTGGCAAACGCCTTATAGGACTTCTATTAACCAACGTAATTTTGTTCACGTCTGCACATCATGCTGTTGTGATTCAATGCGAAACAGCTTAAAAAGAGAAACACCCACGAGGATCTTTACTTGAATAACTTTCTAATGGAAAACTAAAGTCGGTGGAGAGGTGATTTCAAGGGGTCTACAGTAACATGCAGCACATGGTCCTTGACTCTTTGTTGCTTATCCCACCTAAAGTACTGATTAGTTTTTTGAACCTAGTAGCTGGATATGACTCCTTGAGTGCAAAAAAGGTCATCAGTACAAGCTAAGCGCGACATACGTGGTTTTAATTAGTGAAATTGCATGCCTGGATGGAATTACTGTCAAATTCTGCGTACTTCCAAATGTAAAGACTTTGCTTGGGTACTGATGCCATTGAATTGATTTGTGGAAATTGTTGAATCTGTACTTAGCCTACTGACTAAAACTATTGCTCTTTATGTTGCCATTTCAAAAAAAAGAAAAAGAAAAAAGGACAAGAAAAGAAAATATGGGTCTTTTGATAATTCCGATTCTGCATTGACCAATAACTTCTCCTTCTTGATGGAGCTTTTTTCAGTTTGGGCAAGTTTTGCTGTTTAGACTGAATCACTGAACCGTCCCATTGCTAGCAAAATACGATTACATGAGATCTGAGATCATCCTTCTTCCTTCACTACTGGCATTATTCATCACTTCTAACCTAACCTTTTCTTTTTTCCTCTTTAGTTCTATACAAACGAAAAGAGCATCATTTCTTGATGGCATTGAAGAGCAAAAGAGTGCTAGAATTCTTGGATTGTGCCAAAAGCTCATGAATCTGGTATCCTAGTATCTGAATAAAATACAGAGAGTTGGCCCCCCAACAGACTGAAGGGTGGAGGATTTGAGTGATGATGATCCAGATCCCATTAGGTACATTACCAAATTTAGAAGTTCATGTGTGCAGTCACTTGAAAGGCCTTGGATAAGAGTAGCTAGTTGATGAAAAAGGGGCAGATTATCATGTGAAGAATGGGCTTTTCGTGTCCCATAAACATGTGACTTGACCCACTCCCAAGTGTTCCTAATCCAGTGGAACTCTCACTAGAGGAAGGACCAAAGGCCCACAGTTATCATTTGGGGGTGTGGCTTTTGTTGTTATTAAGTTTGCTTAAATGGAGGAACACAACCCATTAGGAGGAGCCTTTTTTTGTGAAACCTTGAGAGGTGGTGATAAGGTCAAGGATCATGTGAGGAAGAGCCCACTGGCAAATTCCACCCGGCTACACATGGCGCAATCTCGAGAGTCCCAGAGTTTGGGCCTCTACTATCGTCTTCCCCATCGAAGTGATCAAGCAGTTAAAACCGTCGGATCCAATTGACCGGTCTGGGACCTCTGAAGAAAGAAACTTTCCCTTTCCTTGGAGTTCAAATTCCACGTGAAAGTCATGGTCCTGACCATGGAAGGCAAAATAGTTGGTAATCTTTGTCGTTTATGTTGCTGGAAGCACATGGATACCCTTTACGTTAGGCGTTTTTTTTTTTTTTTTGTAGCCCACGAGGACATGGAACATGGACCAGGGCTGAAGCCCAAGCTGAAGGCCCATGGCCCTGTTGCTCCAAGTTACAATGCCCACTGCTGTGCTGTGCACTTATGCCCACATATGCACAACGCCAGTGTTGTGCGCCCATTATCGGCCTATCCCAAAGGGCCAGACATGGTCATTTAACGTGAACTGTTCACAGAATAGTATGTGAAAATTCAATTTGATGATATTGGAACAGTACCAGAGACAATTCGGGAAACGGGTCGGTCTATTGCGCTTTCTCCGTCTACGAAGAAAACTTTCAACATCAAATTTTGGCAAGCCGGCAATGCTCCAAGAGTTTGAGTGAAAATAATACCGAAAAAAGGAAACAAAGAAAGGGTATAATGATGCACTCAAATGGTTCTAAATCACGGTTACATGAGAAATTGCAAGAAAACAAAATCGAAACGACCAACAACAAATATCCATAATAAAGTTGTCCAATTCAAACAGTTTTAACTTAAAACTTTTAAGGGAGATAGACACGAAACAAACTTGTAAGCATATTCCACACCTATTCAATTTGCCATCTATTATCACGACATTCACTGCCAATCTATATCTCAAAACCTATTGCATCAAATCTCAAAAGCAGAGAGGGAAGAGGTCTAAAAGGGGTTTGATTTTTGTGGTGGTTGGGTGGATGTCGGTGGTGTGTGCCGAAGATTTGGAGGAAGATGGGAAAGAGGAGTGAGAGGTTCGTTCATGGTTCAAAAGGGAAAGGAAGAGAGAGAGAGACTCCATACTTAGGCTTGGTGGCAGCTTTGTAATTTAGGTAAAAATGATGGACACTTCAATAGAATTGGAAGAATGCCTCTATCAATTCAATCTCAGTCATTCTAATAATTTGTCTTCACACTCTTGTGTTTTATTACAGAAATACAGGGAAATCAATCTAAAAGGAAATAAATTAAAAGTTACTGTAATATTAAATTGAATGTAAGAAAAATAACTTTAGACATAAATCAATTATTGAGTTGATTTAAATTGTAAGATAATCAAGTTTTTTTAAGGAAACAATCTAAAAGTAATCAATTGAAATAATTTATCAGTCATAAAATTATGAGGTTTATGTTAGGAAGTATGCTCTTAATTGGACGGATATGATTTATTGAAAATTCGATCCTATGGTTATAGAAGGTGTTAGGTTTGTATGAATAGGCAAAAATTGCTCTCTGTTTATGTTATTTTCTTTCCATATATGACTATAGGGAAATCAATCTAATAGGAAACAAATTAAAAGCAAATATTGAATTGAATGTAGGAAAAACAACTTTAGACATAAATCAATTATTGAGTTGATTTAAATTCAAAAAGATAATCAAGTTTTTTAAGGAAACAACCTACAATCAATTAATTGAAAGAATTTACCCGTGACAAAGTTAGGAGGTTTATATTAGGAAGCATGCTCTCAATTGGATGGATATGATCTATTGAAAATTCGATCCGACGGTTGTAGAGGGCGTTGGGTTTGTATGAATAGATAAAAACCGCTCTGTCTGAATTGAATGTAAGAAAAACAACTTTGGACAGAAATTAATTATTGGGTTGATTTAAATTCAAAAAGATAATCAAGTTTTTTAAGGAAACAACATTAAAACAATCAATTGAAAGAATTTACGAGTCACAAAGTTAGGAGATTTATATTAGGAAACATGCTTTCAATTGAACGGATATGATCTCTTAAAAATTTGATCCGATGAGTGTAGAGAGTATCGAGTTTGTATGAATAAATAAAAATTGCTCTATTTTATAATATAGATGTGCTACGAGATAGGTTGATTCAAATTCAAATTATATGATGCCATGATGGATTCAGCATCGGCCGTGGTGGAAAACATTTCCGCAGCAGATGGAAAGAATTTAGAGTAAATTACAGTAAACCTCCCTCAACTAACCTGAATTTTCACTTAACCCCCTTTGACTACAAAATCCAACAATGTGCATCCTCTAACTATCCAAAATTGACACTTAACACCCTTTTGTTAGGTCTCCGTAGGAAAAATGCACCGACGGCCTTCTCCGGCCACCGGGCGGCCGATCCGAGCCGTCCAAATTTTTTTAAAAAAAAAACCAAGTGGGCTAGCGCGGGAATCAACGGCATCCGATGTGTGTAGGTACTCGATCCAAACACCCCAAGAATTTGGATCGAGCACCTACGGACGTCGGATGCCTTTGATTCCCGCGTTAGCCCACTCAGTTTTTTTTAAAAAAAATTTTGGACGGCTCGGATCGGCCGCCCGATGGCAGCAACGGAGACAACAAAAAGGTGTTAAGTGTCAATGGATCACACTGCCTGTAATTTACTCAAGAATTTACTACTGGTGATATATAGTTAGCGCGCAGTGGACAAAAAATGGTTTTTTAGAATCGCACGGAAGCAGCAACGAGACATGGTCGCCATCCTTATCCAGCGTGGGCGTGTCTGTCTCAGCCCTTTTCTGCAACTTTCCTGCCAAAATTTGCCTTGAAGTTTGAACCACCACCATTACTAAACTCGAGCGACACGAGTTTCTCTCTCTTCGTGTTTTTTTTTTTTACTTTTTTTGTTTGATCAAGACTCATGTCGGATTGTTCCAAAATCTAATTCTACCAAAAAAACTGAATTGTACTACTTCTGGTCCAAAATTCAGTCAACGATCGGCCAACGATGATTTGCAGGCGGATTTTGAAGCACCACAAGGCGTGGAGCTCCGGCCGCCGGTGGTGGTCGTGCTCCTACGCCGCCGCGCACTCCTCGCCGCCGCCCGCGGCCTACCGGAATGAGTCTCCATTTCTGGGGTTTTTGATTCAGTTGCATAACGCGCCACACTCGTCGGTGGGGTTTGGTTCTAATAAGCGCACTGATGTGAGTCTATGTTTTTACGTAATTGATATGAATTAAGCTCAATTAGTTTTTGATATGAAGCTCAATTTTCGGTTGGGTTTTTCATATTGCTTTGTGATCAGCTTGATCTCGAAGGAATTATTGGTTTAACTGCTGTGCACTAGCTATCCAATTATCCATATCTCTGCTTTCGAACTCCTTTGGAGCCAGCCCATATCGGGCTTTGCCCAGATTTAATTAGGCCCCTGCTAGTGGACGGTAGGTTGGTCCAGGGTTAGTTCTGGTGCGTGTAAGCTGGCCCGAACACCTGATATATCAAAAAAAAGAGAAAAGAAAAGCTATCCATATCTCTGATTGATTTTGGAAGTTCTATAATTTTGTTGATTGTGCTATGTAATGCTTGACCAAATGGTTGCCTCTTATATTTGTTGACTATCTAGCAATGAGGACAGACACGTAACGCAACAATTCTCAAAAAATGGGGAATGGGGACACGACCAAGTCAAATTTTTTTTAATTTTAAATAATGCTTTTAGGTATGAACATCCACATTGTAACCACTAATTAGTTGGGTTATGACTCCTGTGGGATGCATTATCTACCGATGGTGTACGCCTATACACATACAGATGGGTTTCATATTACACTTTTGCCCCAACACTTTTGAAGGTGTAAATCTACTACCCCGAAAAAAAAATTAAAATATTAAAAAAAACGGCTTACTGTGTCCCCGCGTGTGTCCATGGCATGTCCCTCCTGTGTGTCCCCATGTTTCTGCATAAAAACATTCAAATATAATGGGTCCCATATGTGTCCCCGCGTATTCCAGGCGTGTCATGTGTCCCCGGAGTCTAGGAGTGTCTGTGCTTCTTAGTTTGTTGATATTTAAATGCACCACAAGTATGTCGAGTTGTTAAAGATCAGCAAGAAAACACAAAAAACTCTGTGCTCTCATAAATAGTTGTTGCTATTAAGACAGAACTGTATATGCTTCCAAGCAAAATTTGTTCTTAAGATCAGTTTGGTACCACAGGCTTATATTTGGGTGATATAGTGGCTTTTAGAACAGAACTTGGACTATAGACGTGGCCGTCTTAGAAATATTGGGACGACGTTATTTGTTTCCAGACTACAAGTTCATGTCAACTGTGCGCCTTTTTGGTGAAATAATGAACTTGTGATTATGGTGACACCAGTTGTATGGTGCAAAAGCTAGCACAATTTTAATCGGCGAGCTTTCTTTGTGGATTTGTGAACTTATAAGCCATAGCATGTTGGTTTTTATACTTCCGTTTTCTACCTTTTGTAGCTGAACATTCCCCATGAATTGAGGGGATGTTGCTTTTCAACTCAAGCTTCGATGGAACTTCAAGTCTGTGAGATAGTTGATGTACCTTTAGCGCAAACTGGTGAAGGTATTGCTGAATGCGAGCTTATCAAGTGGTATGTACAGGAGGTAGGTGGTGCTAGTTTAACAAGTCAATCCCTTTCGTTTACTTTTATTGAATAATCTTGGGGATACATGAATGTTAGTTTGTGCACAGGTGTCGCTGGCATCATACAAGTTATCCCACCGCCTTTCATATCGAAGCGTTGTCGATTTTGCTTATTCTATTTTCCTTTCTCATTGCTCATGCTTTCAGATGTTATCTTCCCTTTTGATTATATTTTCCAATTCCGAAGAACAACTGAATAGATGTACTGTTCCTACAGTTTCTACAGTCAAATGCTGATAAAGTTCCTTCCAGGGGGACGAAATTGATGAATTTCAACCACTTTGTGAAGTTCAGAGTGATAAAGCGACCATAGAAATTACAAGTCGTTACAAAGGAAAAGTTTCACAAATTCTCCATGATCCTGGTGAAATTGTAAAGGTAATCAGTACAATTACATTTCTTTTAGTTGTTGTACTTTTTGATCATCTCAAATTTTGTGCAAGATTAGTATTTTAATTGCTTCAATAATTGCTCAAAGCATTGTTATCAAATTAGGAGTGGGGATGGGTTACAATGTTGCATAAGGTAGCAGAAATTTTTCCTTTGATTGAGATGGCATTTGTGGAGAAGTATAAGTCCAAGGAACTATAACGATCTATGTCAAATGAATAGAATTATCAATTTTGATAGTGGCTGCTTTAGTTTCAATTTCTGCTATTTTCTGTCTGTTTTTTTCATTTCTAATAGTAAGTGTTATCTATTCTTGCCCACTATCCTGTAATGTATTTTTGTTGTTGAGGAGTCTTGGTTTGCTATATTAAGTTGCTTTCCCTTTTAGTTGAGATATTTAGGATTAGGTAGAGTAAAAATTGGTGATTTCTTGTATATAGTTGGAGTGCATAAAATTGCTTCTAGAGATCCTAATGCCTTCCATGTTCACTGAAATTTCAGGTTGGAGAGACACTTCTCAAGATGGTTGTCGGGGAGCTTCTGGCTCCAATTGAGATTGTTGGTAATGTGGAAAATCTGCAGTCAGTGGTTTCTGAGATATGCAACTCAAATAATCAAAGTTCAGAGCTTAAGAAGACTAGCATAGGTGGAGTTCTGTCCACTCCTGCTGTTCGAATCCTTGCAAAGCAATATGGTATAGATATAGGTGATATCCATGGAAGTGGTAAGGATGGAAGGGTAATAAGAGAAGATGTCCTCAAATATGCTGCCGACAAAGGAATTATCAAAGAAGCTTTGGCCTCAAGTGATTCTTCTGGAGAAAAGTTGTTGGGAGTAGGAGGAGGAGGCACACACATGTCAGCTGCACAGGGATGGGACTATGGAGATGAGACAATTACTTTGAGGTAACATTCGATGATAAATGTGAACCTTGAATAGGTAACTAAAATGTATGTCATTATGCAATCTGCTTTATGTCGAACATAGACACGAAATTGCATGAAATAGACATGATATGTCAGGGAAATTTAATGTTGGATATCTTGGAACTGTGCCATTGCACAGAATAGAAAGAAAGAAAGAAAAAAAAGAATAAAGGTAGCCCAGGGAGCCATGATGTGTAGCTTTTGGTCCCAATCAAATTACATTGCATCTGTGCTGCGGAGCTATGGTCTAATCATTGTTTCATGCAGTTTTAAGATTGAGGAGAATGTGTATTGTTGTGTGAAGAAGAATTGACTTTACTGTGTGTGCTAAAGCAGACAGGCAACATGTAACGGTGAGTGTGTCTGCAGTGGAACATAATCTCATCATTTCATTGCCATTGAGGGTGTCACCTAGGATGTGGAATAGTTGCTTTATAGCTGTAATGGAATATTGTCTCATGCCATATTTCAATGCCAGTGGTAGCGGTCCTTGTGTGAACTCACTTAACAAGGGAAGACAGGATGATGCAGTAGCACTTGAATTTTGATAGGAGTTGTCTCTTATTCCACCAAGTTTGGGTGTATATACCGGTTGGTAATCTGGCAAATGATTCATCCTATCTGTTAGTATGCATTTGGTATCTTATAACCCGTTGGCCATCGAAAAAATAGGTTCATTCCATTGCTATGTATTCAGTATCTTTTGACCCATCCGGTATGGAGGGTTCTTCTAAATGCGGGGACAGGGGTATTTGGGAGCTCTAGGGTTTGATTTTGAGAGTTACGGGATATAATTGCTCATTCTATGTTCCTCTTTCAGAATCACTACTTTGTTGATTTTTGCTCGTGGATACGGGCTTTAAGCTGTACCATACAACTTTTTGTGTGTTTTGTGTGATTGCTTTGTTTTCTTTGCTTGATTTCTGGCATCATACTACGACAGACTCTAAATCAGTTTGGTTCAGTGAATGAACCTGCAATAGAGCTTCCCCGTTAGTATCATGGTTTGTTTTGTTATGAGTAAATTTCAATGACAACCCCTGAGGTTTTCCTTAATGACAATTGACAAATACTCCCTTCGCATATGAGAAATGGCGATAAACCCCCTGTGATTTCAATGTTCATTTCACCGACATCCCAAATAACAACTGTTCAACCAAATACTTGATGGAATCCGCCAAAAGTGGTTTACATTGACAAACACACTTTTTGTTTGAAAATAACATAAATGATAGTAAAAGGCTCTCAATTCCCAATAAATATTATACTTTTTGATAAAAAAAGGTCGGGTAGAAATAAGTCATCTTTATTCAGAATAAGTGAGAGATGATAGTTTTTACCCTTAGATAATTCATGCACTTGAAATGGAGTTCTCCAGTATGCATCTGAAATCTCTTTTCATTCAGTATTTTGCCTGACCAGCAACACTGCACTGATTAACTCCGCTGGCTAGGCAGATATGTACTTGACTGGCTTTTACATGATCATATCTGATCTGTCCTGATTCACTCTTGATGATGATGTGCAGCCGTTCAACTATTTTTAAAATATGTTCTTACCTTGCAGGGGATTCCAGCGTGCGATGGTTAAGTCAATGACCTTGGCTGCAAAAATTCCGCACTTTCATTACGTAGAAGAGATCAATTGTGATGCACTTGTGAAGCTTAAAGCTTCTTTTCAAAAGGAGAATTCTGATCCAGATGTGAAGCACACTTTCCTTCCAGTCTTGATAAAGTCACTCTCAATGGCATTGAGCAGATATCCCTTTCTGAATAGTTCCTTCAATGACGAATTGCTCACAGTCACCCTTAAAGGTTTGTATGTTCCACTCTGCTTTTTAATTGCCAATTATTGGCTGATTCTTTAGGTTGTTTAACCATGACACTTTACCTTCTGTCAACAAATGAGATAGAGACGTAGCACCCAAAAAAATTAAAAAATTGAGGTAGAGATAGAGAGGGTACTGGCGTATCCACATCATTTTTGACAGTGTTAATTATGTTGTAGGTTCTCACAATATTGGGGTCGCCATGGCTACTCAACATGGTCTAGTTGTTCCCAACATTAAGAAAGTTCAGTCTCTTTCCATCTTGGAGGTTAGTTCTAACTAACTCCTGATCTATATAATTAACATGATTTGTAGATTTTCCGTTGTTTACAAGAGAGTTCTAAGTATTGCATTGCTTGTATTTTCCGTTTCTCTCTTCAAAAGGGGAAAGAAGAAAGAAATGACAGTGAGCTTTGTTGAAGATGTGTTTGCTACATTGGATATTTAGCATTCTCTTTTCCTTAGTCATCCTCACATGTGCATGTTTTGCTCCAGACTTCCTATTTATTATTTGCTTTGGTGGTAAAAGAGAAAAGGCTCAGCTGTCTATTTGACAGTCGGTGCTCTTGCAACACCTTTCGAATTTCAAGTGCGATTTTGGGTCGTTGGATTATTCAGACAAGTTTCCCAAGGAGATGTCTCTATAACGTACGAACTAAGAGAAAAACAATAACTGAACCAATTGCCCGGGGAAGCAAAACGAAAATAAGTGCATTTTTTTAGCTTGTTCCATCCTCTATAGGCATCATCTGCATTGTTTTCCTATGAACAAGCAAACTGATATTCTATATTCCTGTCACCAGATTACAAAGGAGCTCTCACGGCTACAACAATTGGCTTCAGCTAACAAGCTTAGTGCTGATGACGTATCTGGTGGGACCATAACTTTGAGCAACATCGGAGCAATTGGTGGAAAATTCGGTTCTCCACTTGTTAACTCACCTGAAGTTGCCATAATTGCAATTGGCAGAATCCAGAAGACTCCACATTTTGATGATGATGGCAATGTGTATCCTGTGTCAGTCATGGGTGTAAGTAGAAAATTTTCAAGTACGGAGCATCTTTCTTCCTTTATTAGAAACTGATATCACAATGATTATACATTACCACGTTCCTATAATTATGCTGCTACCATGGTATGCTGCGACATTCTTTAGTCATTTTTTCCCAAGAAGTGATAAATCCTGTTAACGATAAGGTATCCTCTGCCTTTGTGCCATCTGATGGGAATGATTAAAGTAACATTTGCTTACAGTTGTGACATTATTGGATGCTGTGATGATGCATTAGTCTCTCTCTCTCTCTCTCTCACACACACACACACACACACAAACACAATTACACAAAACACGCACACTAAGCACACCGTGGTCACCTGCTGCTTAACCACACACGTGCAACAAAAACAGACGAATACAATTGCATACATGTGGAGGTGTGTGGCACAGTAACAATGTAAGTGCATGTAACTCTTCTGTAAGAGACACTATCTCAGAAATGAAATGGAAAATAGCATAGTATTATCATTTGAGACCAGGCTGAAGTGATGGATTAATATATGCAAGTACATTTCATTGTTAATGTGGTACAAAATGGTGAATTGTGGTCGATGATTTATTAGGGTTCTGACCATGGGACGAGCTCTTGGATTAGCAGGATAATGTTCTACCATTTTGACGTTGGCTCTCTTTTTCCAGGTAAATATAGGTGCTGATCATAGAGTTCTTGATGGAGCAACTGTCGCAAGATTTTGCAACGAGTGGAAGCTACTCATCGAGAAACCAGAGCTGCTCATACTGCACATGAGATGACTGGTTAAGTATACTCAGCAATAAAATCATGGGTATTCTTCCTCGATGTGCTAAAACTTCTATTCCCTTCTACTTTCGTTACATTAGATGCCAAAGTTTTTGCCGATCCTTAATTCAATGGCAGGAGGGATTGACTTAAACTGGGATACTGTCCAGGTTCAATAAAAATATACCAGGTCCACTCAAGCATCATTAGTTCATGCAGACTTGGAAATGGACATTCGTTGTTCTGTGCCACAATGACGTAAAGCGAAAATTGAACTTTTGTTAGTTGACACTCGGATGGCATATGAGCACGTTTCATCTATCACATGAACTGAGGGTTTCGAGGTTGGGGTTTGTCGATGCAAGACCAAGCAATGTAGGTGGTTGCTTTCCGTTCCGTTGTAATAAGATGAAGCCAATACTTTTCGCTATTGTCTGATAATAAAAGTATCTGGGTGGTCCCCTTTTCATTTATGTTACATGGTTCTTGAGCTTGAAAACAGAATTGCTTGCTCTAGTGGCTGCTGCATTGGTCAAGTGTTTTATGTAACCACAGTGGTAATTTGTTTCATTTGAGTAGCTGGTAAGTTCAGATGAACGAATCAACGAGCTTGCCTTACTCGAAGAATAAAATTAGAACAGGACAAAGGGTGTCAAAATCCTTTCTTTTTTTTGGGATCATGGTGTCAAAGTTTCAGTGCATACCGATGCTCTGGACAATCAATAAAAGAAGCATGGTAATGTGCACAGAAATTGAATTAGATCTCTTGGCATGCCTTTTCTGATGCCATTTGGCTTTGATTTGGGGACATGGTTCCGCAGCAAAACAAGTATAGGGGGGCTATTGTTTTAGCAGCTTTCTGAGAGCCGCCACTTTATGTATATTGCCAAAGGTTAGGTTGGTCTCTAATCTTTCCCCTTCCATACCTCCAATGATTGAGGATTACATGGGTTCTGTTGTTATATCATGGTGTCAAAGTCTGATTGATGCATACGTTTTGCCAAGAACTACTTTTCTTTCGGATGTTATTCACTTGAGTAGAATCTTACTCCATCATACCATTGTTCAGATCAACAGTGTGGGCGCCCTGCAAAAATAGGGGTTGAATAAACAGATTAAGATCTTTTTATGTGGCGATCTCGATCCGTCAAAAAATGAGATCTACCATAGTCCAATTCGAATGGATAATATATACTCATATATTGATAACTAGATGTTCGGTCAGCTCGCGCGCACCTTTACTAATTTTGGGTTTAGGGCCTTGAAGTTAATGTAATGAATAATATTGTTTTTGGAGCGGTGGTGGGGTTTGGAGGATTGAGTTGAGAGGATTGTTACTAATCCGAGGAAATGGGATTGAGTTGGTGGGGTATCAACCCTCGTGTAAGGAGTATAGGGCGCTTGAACGTTTACTATTTGGCTACCACTCCATTTGTTAATTCTAGTGGGCCCAATTCAAAATTTTTGGAGCAAAACGAACAAACGCAAAATAAATTTAAAATCGCACTTTTTCTAAAAATGTTAGTTGAACTTGAGTTTGATTGCTAATTATTCCAACACCAGCTTATGAATCAATCAAATCTTTGTCGATGTCTAATCAACTTAATTTTTGCACGGAGGATTTACACATTGAGAACGCATTAGATCGTTATGTAGAACTTTAAAATTAAGTCTATTTTTTGTGCAGAGTGGTCTCTTCTTCGGATATATATAAAAAAAAAAAGGTCTCTTCTTGGAAATAAGTCAACCCCAAAGACCAAATGTGATCATGGCCAAAAAGTGCAAAAGTGCAGAGAAATTTGTAGGTGACCGGTGGGTACCACCAGGGCAGCCCACGTGGTGCCCGAGCAACGCATTCTGGCCGTCCAAAATTATGTTGGATGTTTAGATTGAAATTTCCTCTATCCTCTCACCTGACCATTCTCTCCCCTTTTTCTCTCTCCAAATTCAAGCCGTCCAAAATCGGAATGGACGGCTGTGATGCACTGCTCGGGTATGGCGCCCCCTCTGAACTGAAAAATTTCTCAAAAGTGCAGATATTGGAACCAAAATGTCAGTTAAAAAACTGCCACTTCAAGTCCATGATCATGGCCTCAACCGCTTTACCTCCCTCCAGAAATTCAATTCAAACTATTCCCGCTTATAAAATCCATTCCACACCAAATTTCGTACCCAATTTTCCCTGTCAATTCTAAAACCTCTCTCTCTCTCTCTCTCATGGCATTTCTCTTACCCTTTTGCACAATCATCTACCTATTCCCCATTTCTCTCTCCTCCCCATTCGGTCCTAAACTGGCACAATCAGGTACTTCCTACCCCTATATACATAAATTTGTATCTGTAATACATATTGCATGAGTGGATTTATATTGTATAGATACAAAATTGTTAGTGTGTTTCTACAGCCTACAGTGGTTTTGAAATTTTGCAGAAAAAGTACCAATACCCAGTTTTGCTTTCGGTTGGGCGGACCAGAAAGACACGTTTTTGGCCGGTGATGTGGCGATCATAAAGGTTATAGTATTGGGAAATTACGAGAGAGACAAATATAAATATGGTTTTGATCCCAACATTACAGTGAATGGGAAGATGGGAAATAGTTCTTTGCTATCTGGCCTTTCTTCTAATTTTGATAAAGACCCAAGTGTTTGGAGGATTTCTTTCATTCCGATTAGGTTTGGGTTATTCAATGTGTTAGTCACTGATGACAATTTCAATGTTCTAGACTCGTCGCTGCATTTTCGGGTCACAGCAGGTCTGTTCTCAAGTTCCTCCTAATGAGAATTGCATGATCAATTCCACAGTATTCTTGTATCTTCTTTTGTGTTGCTTTGTCTACAATATATTCAATGAACCGCTGTTGTGGTAATTGGTTTGAACTTTTGGTTGCAAGTGAATGTTTGTTAGAGCATCTCTAATGCTAAGCCGAAGCCATTGTTTTGGCTTGCTATGATGTCATTTCTCCAAATTTTAGCAAAATTAACTGATGCTTCACTGCCATTGGATTATAACTTCGATCATTAGGATCAATTTCTAGTCGCATAACTTGGTAAAGACTGACAACAATTCGCCTAACCAGTTACAACCGTTGGAAGGAAATGGCTGGCTCAAGAAATGGCTCACCATTGGAGCTTGAAATTTTGGAGGTTTTTTGAAAAATTGGTTTCTGGCTACAGATTTGGCTTAGGGTTGGAGATGCTTGTAATGGTATTGATGTTGAATTTTATCATAACCCAAATGCTGCTTTGCGATTGAAGGGAAGTTCTATCCAACCGCTTGCCTTGTCTCCTGGATGGGTCAGATGAATGAGTTTGCGGCTGGTAATAAAGCGACAGTTGTGATACCTCCTGAAGATGCATTTGGGAATAATGTCTCTTTAGCTAGTCAAGTGCAAAGTACCTTCAACTTTACAGTTTCTGCAACTTATGTAAATGGCTCCGTTGCAACTGTGCTCAACGTCTCTGACATCGGATGGCATGAAAATGGGTATCTCCGCATTGAGTTTATCGTGGCATCAGCTGGAGACCTCTTACTTTTTGTTAAGGAGAAAAACCAAAGCTTGAATGGCTCTCCGCTGCCATTCAAGGTGAATCCAGGTGCTTTACTTAGAAACTTATATGACATGTGTTGCAAGAGTTCAATATCGCATGCAGTATTGGTTTGTCCTATGAGCCCATGGAATTTTCCTTTTTCCCAGTGATGTTTCCTAAATTTAGTCTAGAGCTTTTCTATGTTTTTTTTGTGAGGGACACTTGACGTTCGGTTGAAACAGCAAAAAAGATCTTGTGTTGGATTCTACTATCTTATTTGAGTACACTGCCCAAAGACCACAAATATATAAGCAATATGGAAGCCATTACTCTGGAAGTAATTTTTTGAGTTCAAATTTTATGTGTTCTAGATTTTGCGTGTTAAAGCATCCAACTCAAAACATTGGCAATAAGTGGTGAACCCGCCCAGGCGCATATATTCGTTTAAGAGGTTATAATTAAACCAATGTGACACAAGCTCTTACAAGTGTTTAATCTCTGGTGTGCTAGTTTGTCATTTCTATTACGTGACTCTTAAAGTTGGTTTTTTAACAGGAGCATTGGACGTCTCCAATTGTGAGGCAAATTGGATTACTGAAACAAGCTCCTTCCAATTGTTTTCTAAGATGGAAGCTTTTGTTCACCAGCGGGATCAATATGGGAATCTTGTTCCAGGATTATATCAATTTGATGTTGAAGTTATCGAGAAGGGGACAAATTTGTTTATGCCTGTAGCAGATTTGAGCTCCAAAGAGGTGGCACCAGGTATTCAGTTGTTTTCTTTCAGCCTACAGGAACCAGGGAACTTCATGCTTATGATTTCTGATAAGGGGCAGAGTAAAGCTATATCCAACATGCCGTGCAATTTTACTGTCTTTGTTGGTGAGTCTTTGTTTGTTTTCTGTTGTCCGAACCATTGATTATACTAATGTACGGTCTAGTTGTTTCAATTAAAGGTTTGCATTTGTTAAAAGCTCTTACCGGTAAAGAGTTTTTGAACAAATCCATACCATTGATTATACTAATGTATGGTCCAGATCTGGACTGTCTCTTCAGTTCGGATTTGTTCAAAAGCTCGTCAGTAGGTTATTATCTGATCAGTGAACTGGCATAGGCTATTGTGATGGAATGAACAGCATTGTCAACGGGTCTGGTTTAAATGATTCCGTTGCTGGGGAAGTTTCAAGATTTTCAGTTGTTTTGAGAGATGCTTACCAGTATCCTGCTCCAGTTGAGTTAGAAACGGTTCACGTACAAATCATTCGGGATTTGGATTCCTATCACATTCAGCCAAGCATATTCCCTATGCCAACTGAAAATGCAACCGTAACAGACAATTGGTCCACCAGTGACCTGGAAGTCAGTTCTGTCAATCATATGGAAACTGCATCTGCACCAACTGTTGAACCAGTTAACAATGTAAGTGGTGTTTACTGTTTATAACTTCTAAGGATTTTCTTCAAAGTTCAAACATATGGGACTGCAGTCTGCAGATACTGATTACACTGTTTCCTGCATTCAGTCTACTGAGCATGGGAAAGTTCGGGCAAGCTCTTTTGATGTCATCTATACACCTGAAAAGAGTGGAATATATGCAATTACTGTATTTTGTGGAAATATACCATTAAATGGGGGTCATCCATTCAAAAAGGAAGTAAGTGCAGGTACTTTTAAGATGTCATGCTTTTTTTCTTTCTTTTGTTTTTTTTGGTAAGGAAGATGCCTATCCCACGTGCGACATGTGTTGAGGTTTCTTTCGAACTATTTCTCACTTCTCTGGAGCCATATCAGTTATTTGTCTTCTCCAAAGGGAAGTAGACAACCAAATATAAACCAGACACATAACTCACTAGATGTATCAAAATTGATGTTTTTCTTGCAGGAGGGTTGATGTCTTATTAGTTTTAGTTAACAGGAAAAGAACTGAAAGGGATAGAATAGGTATCAACCCAAGTGGATAAGATGCTGCAATAAGATACTTTCTTTGGACAAATTAATGTTTGAACTAACACATCCATGAAGCATACTAACAGAAGTTTTCTGATTTTCCAAAGATCTCCAACACTTATCCCTCTATTTCCAGGAGATCAACGAATCCTTAATCTATCCCATCTGTTTGAAGATTTCTCCTACAGATTGCCAGATTACTTGTGATTTTATAGAACTATGACACTTCCATAATGTTTCTGGAGAGATTTTTGTTGGATTAGTCTTGGAAGTATTATCAAAATTGTCCCGAGTAACTCCCACATTCTGAATTATTTAAATGCCTTACATTATCAGAACCCGGAATTTTTCTCTATATGTCTTTTCAACCTCATATAAAGCACATCTTTCATGAGTTTGTCTCCTATATTGTTCTTGTACCAATTACGGGTTCATTAATATTATGCAGGTGAGGTCAATATATCCCTATCTGGAGTGGTGAAATTTGCGCCAAAAGCACCAAAGATGATACGAAATGAAATAGTTGTGCAGCTCATGGATTCCTTTTCTAACCCTGTCTTATCACAACAGTCAAAGCTGGAACTAGAGATTGCCTCAATTAACAAATCTGGTTTCTCTACTTGGATGTTTGTCAATGATAACTATGGTTTATACACCGGCTATTATCTGGCGAAGGATGTTGGCTCGTATGAGATATGTGCTTCATTTGACAGCAAGCATTTCCTGCCCTGTCCCTTTGGGGTGAATGTGTACACCAGTAAGTTCAAATGGCAATCGAATTTGTAATGTGTGTTATTCTCCTGTAAGAAGTAATGAACCAGTGTCATCTAGTGATGCGAATTTTGGTGCTGTTTGTATACTAGCATGTTGATTCTGTTATCTAATTTACATTTGACCACGGGTCTTAGGAGTTATGAATGCATGAAACAGCTTAAGATGCTGTTTATTTGGTTAGAACTTACATTTACCAATATTCTGTGTGCTCACCACTCATGCCTGGTACCCATAGTTTAACTATTGAATGCCAAGCCATCACCGCTGGCACAATGGGTCACTTGTCCACACTGTAGTGCCTTAGGCACCAGATCTAAGTGCTTTGCGGGATTTATTATGATCTTGATATGATGGGTAAACGGATTGGGTTCATATCAAGAAAATTGGCCAACTCTTTTTTAATTTAACGGATTGTGTGTTTTGATTCTTCTTGCTTCTAAATTGGTGGACTATTTTCATTTAATCATTTTCATCTGCTGGCTTCTTCATCTAGTGAGTATGTGCAAGCACAGTCCTATATAGCATACAGCAGGAGTTTTGAGAAGAGCAGCAGGCCGGCAGCTTGCCTACAGAATTTGTGTGTTCCTCAATGACGTCTGTACATAGGTGACCAAGGATTCAGCATAATGATGCACGCCATAGTATGCGATGGTTCATTAACCTCCTTTCTTTTGGCTGGCATATATGATGCTAATATCGTGACTCTCAATTCACTGATGTAGACAACGTGATTGTATGAAAACTAAAATGGTTACCTATCTCTGCATGCCGTGTGTTGTTTGGTTTTTTGATCAGTTCAAATTTGGTCTACCTATTCTTCAGTTCCAGTTTACAGTTTACACACTTATCTCCTGATGGTTGGCATATTTATCCTTCAGGTGACTATTTTCCGAAAGCCTATGACGATTCGGTATCTGTTTGGGAGGATGAGTCAATCACCTTTGATGCCCTTCAAAATGATTACTTAGCTGGAGGCAATGCAAGCATTGTCGAATTTTCACAGGTAAGATTTGAAGCCTGCAAAAATTTTCAGAACCGGAGCCAACAACAGATAAGAGAAATAGACATCAATGGGTGTTGACGCATTACAAGGCCAAAGGACTACTTGGGATCTCCTTTTGAAATAACTAAGCCATCTGTTTGCATCAGATTCAACAACTTTATTTTGACATATGAGCCATTGGTTTAGAAGCAAACTCATCGAGTGTAAATCTTGGATCCCTCGATAACTCTAATTTGCTAAATTGATGACTCATTCTGTTTAGTCAACTACACTATCAGTTTTGCTTGCAGCTCACTTTCTGATGTGTTATATCCTTGCAGCCGGGTCATGGTTCACTACTACAGTATGGACAGCTCTTCTTATATTCGCCACATAAAGGTTTTGCTGGGAATGACTCTTTTTCGTATACCATTTCCGACGTAAATTCCAATCTTGCTTCTGGTACTGTAAATATATCTATCATCAGTATTCCGCCACAGTTTATATCTGTTCCAAATCAGCTGCATGCCATTGAAGATTTAATTAGCCCCAGATTTGGGTAAAGTACCACGCTGTAGTTTGAACTTGGAACATTAGAAACCTGATTCAGGCCTACTGTTGGTTGACCGGGACAATTTTATTTTGCTTTTATATCCTTTAAATTCTCTCTTGGCAGTGGCTTCTCGGGATTTGAGATACTATATTCAGATTTGGAGGAAAACATTTCTGTTAGTCTCGTTGCACGGACTGGGACAGTCCTCCTGTCTCCTATGCTCATGCAGTTTTGGCAGCCAATGTGGAGTGAACTTTCTGTAAGCAAAGGGGATGGAAATGCTAAAGAACTGAAAATTGAGGGACGTTTAGAAGTAATCAATTTTGCCCTTCAGTCGATCCAATACCTCGGGTACTTCTCAGGAAATGCTTAATTTTATGTTATTTTGCTTTCAACATTCCCGTTGTGGCATTGTGTGACACCTTGAGTCTTTTATGGCTAAACTAAAACTGGATAAGTTTTAAGGCATTGCGAAATAGTTTACTTTTTCACTTGCAAAGCAGCACATCTCACTTATTTTTACCATTTTCTAAACTTTGCATTTGGCTCTCTTTCTCTCTCTTACACACACTATCTCATCTATGAAAGTTGTACTTGCTTACTATCTCGAGTATGTTCAATGACTAGTTCAATTTGTTCCCATCCATCAGAAATGAGAACTTCTGTGGTGATGATATTATCCATGTCTCTACCATGAACGAAAATGGAGTAAATCACGTGGATGTCCCAATTTTTGTGGAACCAATGAATGATTCTCCATTTATTAGCGTCCCGAAATTTGTTGTCTTGGGGGAGAAGAATGATGAAGAAGGACTTCTTGTCTTTGATCGACAAACAAACAAGTTTGATTTCTCCATCGGGGACCCAGATCTTATTAACTTCCCTGGTACTTTTTATGCAACTTTCTTAGCAGATTAACTAGCAATTTTTGCCCTCTCTCTTTAACTTGATCTGACCTGAAAGGCAACATCGGAAGAAGTATGACATCAGCTGAACTGAGTTCTGGATTTTTATGTCAGGGAACGATTCTCACTTTTTGGTCATGTTTTCCGTGGAAGTGAGTTCGGGATTTTTGTCAACCAAATTACCTGCTGAGCTCATAAGTACAACTGAGCTGCAGTTGAAGAATAGTCATCAGTGGCAGGTGCTTCAGACATTCGTGACTATCTCAAAACATTTTATGGTCAAAGCAAGAGGCATCAGATTCCAGGGTTCAGTCAATGATTGCAATAGCATAATGGAACAACTGCTATATCATGTGAGTGAACAAATGCAAATATATTCGTGGTGTTTACTCCAATTTTCAATGATCATGAATCTTTGTTTTTCATTCACACTCTGTGTATATCGTTTATTGCATGATTGATGGGTAACTAAAGTAATGATTCTATGAGTCCATTGTCTATAGTCAAACACTATGGTATGATGGTGAGACATTAAACGTAGGTAGTCCGTCAAGTTATGCTATGGTGAAAATAATACAGTATTATCTTTCTAAATCTAATAAAACGTGATATCGCCTCTGGCAACTTCTGTGGTACAATCAAAGAACTACTGTCATTCATGCAAATTTTACACGTACGACTTTAGTGACCTGCTTAGAGTATATGCAAATGGGTTGCTCTCTATTTATGAGCCAGAGGCTCTACGTAAAGAGCAACGGTGTAACCACGTCAAAGCACAGGTTTACAATTCTGGAAATGCCGTATTGCCTTTGAAATAATTAACTAATAATGGATGTTCTATTCATATTTCTTGGGATTTCATTGGGTTTCATGAACAGGGCGAAGAATTTGGTGCCGTTTTGATTTTGAGAGTAAATGATATGGGAAACTACGGCTGCTATTCAGATTGTGCAGAGAAGACGACAACGCCTCTTTTTACTGAAGCTTACGTAAATCTAGTGAGAAGAAGACCAATGACTTCATTGGTAGCTCACAGTAAGTTAATACATAAATTAGTGAATCTTAATTATTTTTCCAAAGGTGACTATGTCTCTGTAACTCCTCTCACTGCGGCTCTTGACATTTTTTCTAGTTTTACCAAATTGGTTGAGGTGAAGTGTTCCATCCCAAGTGCTTACCTGTTTTAGTTTTCATTTGGTTTTTCATTTTCCGAAAAATCTACAAATCATCAGCCCCCGAGGTCGTATGCCCGTACCATATGTAGGAGCCCCCTTTTCCACGGCTTTTTCACACAAGATCTCTCTTGCAGTGAGGATGACCCAAAGGATTTTGCTTGTGATGTGAGTCGAACTAGAGACTTGTGCTTGGAAGGCAATTACCTCCACCTTTCTTACCTCTTGAGCTAACCCTTTGTGTTCTGTCCAGGTTATCTGAAATATTTTCCTTGATTTATTGTATTCAAATTAGTTTTAGCTGCACTGTAATGGTAGAGATGAAGTGTCTTGTTCCAAGTCTCTCCTATGCATCTGTGTTTTAGTTGTTCAACTTCCCAAGTATCAATGAACGACTGACTTCTATTAACCAACAATAATTTCTCCATTGGGTCCAGTATTCTCTGAAAATTCTCTCTTTTCCGGGAAAACAAGTTTTTGTGGCGTGTTATAGAATGAAATATCGGTTATCACAGTTAGTTAACATACAAGCAATAAGACAAAGAATGGAGCATATTATCTCCAGTTCTTTTAGCCTTTCTGTTTCTATGGAGCTAGAAAACTCACATTTGCTTCTTTACGCGTGATACAGCTCTAGGATCAGCAATCGCAATTGAATCCATTTTGGTGTTTTCTCTTGGTGTCCTACTTCTATATTTCACGTGCAAATGCGCAATTGTGCTTGTCCATGAAAAACGAAGACGTGCTCCCAGGGATATTGAGCTCTCTGAGGTACAAAGTTCCAGTAAGAGAACTGTAAGTACCCCAAAAACTTTTCACCATCAATCCACTGAATACTTCTACCACTGCTCTTTTAGCTTTTAATCGTAATTCTACATGAATCAGTGTGTGGTTTGTCCTTTCCTTTATTTGTCTTGACTTTTTCCATATTTTCCGTCGAAGTTTTCCTCTTCAAGCCTTCCTTTTTTAACATTGAAAGAACACCTACTTTCGCCGGGAATCACCCTCAACCGCCCATGGAGCTCAAACATTGCAAGCTCCACATGGAGAGGTTGGGGCAATGCCACTCCAGCTACAAAGGCCTTGGCCCTCTTCATGGCTGAAAAGTGAAGTTAACCCCACAATTGGTCACCCTTTTGGTTTATTACTCATAGTTAGAGAAAACTGTTTCGACCTCGAATTTTCAAATGATATATAACAAATTATACTCCAAACTGATGATATGTTACTTCCTGTTTTTGTGCAGTCAAGTACTGACTTTTCTGAGAATGTGGCTGACTTCTCCGGGTGGTGTCCAAGCCCCTTGTTTGTGAGCCAGCCCTCAAACATCCGCCAGAGGTAACTACAAGCAAACATTGAAATATTTAATCAAACCTGTTCTATGATTTTGGCGGGGTGAAAGGATAGAAAGACATTTCTGAAGGTGTCTACTTGTATACTACTGGCAATGGGCTTTTTATAAGGATCTCAATACTCTGTGTCTGTACCCGTTTTTGTCTGTACCGGTGGTGTTCCCGTGCTCTAAGATTCCTGGTCATGGCTTTTCCTCCTTCCTTGGGATCAGCATAATTCAAAACCTACTGGTTTTACACATCCAGTACTCAAAGATTCTCACAGGAGCCCATGGCCGATAAATGCTTGGGAACACCGGTACTGCGTAAAACGTGTACAGAAGATTTGAGGCTCTCTAAAAGGCAGATGTAAATCTTTGACTCATTTTTTTTGCTAAAAGTCCAATTCCTGAGGTGTTAATAAGCTTTCTTTTTCTCTTTTCAAGAGTCACGCAGAGAATTACACAAACCTCCTAACCAAAGACTGTTAGAATAGTTGGACTAAGTCCCACATTGGTTACTTATGTTATGTAACTAGTCACCACGTAATATAAATAAAAGCTTACTTGTGTTAGGGTTAGTTAACACCCTAAACACTTCTTTCTCATTCTCTAAACAACATGGCAGCATCTGACATCAACATTTGAAAACGTAGATGTTTGAGAATCTAGCAAAGCTCCATATCCCTTGAGCTTCATTTATAATGTGTTGATTGGAATCTAACTTCCAGGTCATTCCGCCATTCGGGAAAGGGAGAATCTAGCAAGAGTACACATCATTCTTCTCAAACTTCCAAGATCAGAATTCAGCTGCATGAGGAGACCTCTGCCTAGTCTCATCCCACATGACTCTGGGAAGAGCAGGAAACACGACACGGTTTGAGCCACTGCTAAACTTCCAACACACTGATTCAAACCGGAATCTTGATTCCGTTCCTTGTTTAAAGACATCCTGCTTTAAGAGGATTAGCTGGAATAGCAATAGTCTGGGCGTTTACCCAGAGTAGGATCTGCAAGAGCTTTTTGAAGACAATGGATGGTTTTAACACTTATCATTTTTTTGGTGCATAATTATGTATATAGTTTTGCTTGAGTTTAGACAAGAATTAATGCCAAATTTAAGGCACAAACAAAAAGTGCCAAATTTACGGATACTGGTACGATTCTACATGTGTTAGAAAAACTTGAGTTTAGACAAGAATTAATGCCAAATTTAAGGCACAAACAAAAAGTGCAGGCAAGAAAAGAATAGTGGAGATTCTTAGATACACATCTCATAAACTTGGTTAGCGAATCAAAGTACCATGCAAAGTAGAAGTTCATACTTCATAAATAGAATGGGGAAGGATCAACCAAAAATGCTAAGGACACCAATCGATGGGCACAAATCGTCTACCAACCCTCTCAGTTAGATGCTCACCTCAGGCCCCACATAATAATTCGAGTCATTTATTTTGTTTCGACAATTTTAGTAATATGCCCTGTGAGTTTGTTCAAATTGTCTACCAACCCTCTCTGCTAGATGCTCACTTCGGGTCCCACGTAATAATTCGAGCCGTTTATTTTATTTTGACAAATTTCAGTAATATCCCCTGTGAAGAATAAGTTCGTCCAGAGTGAGTGATCAGTTTGCTCAATTTTTAGTTTAGAAGAAAAGATATTATTAATGTACTTCTTGGCTGCCTGTAAGAATTGGGAAGTGATTTTGTCACTTTCCAAATCAATTACCGCACTGCCAAAGGGGAGTGCTAAAATCAATCCTGTGCGGACGACTGTGGTTATCAATTTGGGAAGTGTTAAAATCAATCCCCAAGAATTTTGCTTTTTGGATTCCAATGGCAGTTGACATAGTTCTGGCAGCAGTTAAAATCGTCCTGGCAGCAGCACTTCCTTTCATTTCAATCTCCCAACTGTAAGCAGAAAAAACAGAGACGTCCTGAATTAGTTTAACATAATACGTACACACGTGATGTATACAAGTCAGCCACTGCTCGGACGCCTCGGACTAGCAGCCGCCACCAAGATCGTTGCTTGCAAGGCGGCTGCGAACATGTCGACGGCAACCCCATCGCCGCCGTACGAGAAGCTTCTGAGCTTGGGAACCAAGATCGTCGCCGTCGGCCGTAACTACGCCGCTCACGCCAAAGAACTCGGCAACGCCGTTCCCAAGGTCTCTCTCTCCTCCTTTCTCACTCTAAAAAGTAAAAATCCCCTTCCAGATCCCGAATTTCAACCTAGACAATCCAATCGCATACTTAATTCATTGTGTACTTCCGCGTATATGTGTTTGTATGTGTAGGTACGCACATGTAGGGCTGCTAAATGAACCAAGTCAAACTCGTGTTCACTCCTTAAGAGCTGGTTCAAGATTAGTTCGTTACGTAAACAAACCAAGCTCCAACAATTTTTTTTGAAGCTGGTTAAAGTTTTAAACCGAGCTCAAACAAGCTTCTACGCAGCTCGTTTGGCCTATGATATATGGAGCTATTTGAGATCAGCTCGATTAAAGTTTAATTGAGATCGGTTTGTCTGATAAAAAATGCAAACCTTGAACATGTTTTTTAAACTCTTAAAACCAAGCTTGATCAAACCACCTACTTGGGTTTTTTTCGACTCGCTTGTCGCCCCTAAGTATATGTTAATGGATATTTGCAGGAACCGGTGTTGTTTCTGAAGCCGACATCGTCTTACTTGGAAAATGGAGGGATGATCGAGATTCCAGAGCCGTTGGAGTCGTTGGATCATGAGGTGGAGCTTGCAGTTGTAATTAGTAAAAAAGCTCGCGACGTTCCAGAGGCCACTGCTATGGACTATGTTGGAGGTTTTAATTTAACTGCATTCCTGCTTTCCTTTTTTAAATCAATAATATACCATACGATTATGTTTGTGAATTCTAAGAATTGTATTTTGTATGAGCTTCTGCCATTCGATTCCACAATGTATGAATAATGTTATATTTTCCACTGTATCAGAATTCATGACTCCTAACTGCAAATAATTCATTACACATAACTAAAATAGGAATAATTCGTTTTGTTTTCCCATCTAGTTATCAGACCAGTTTGGGAACATTTATCGACGTTATGACATAGCTTCCAAGTTCTGAGTATAACAAGGTAGAGTGGTGCTCTTATTGGAGAATTTGGTTCCCTTAGAAGTCAGAACTAGAATTTGGTAATCACAAATGCTTGTGTTGTTTGCTAGAGTCTAACACTCTTCACGGCAGCATGCTTAGCATTTCTTGAATAGATTCAGTTGCTTAAAGTTCTAATGGTAGATCACTGTCAGTCTGTCATCAGGGTAAGATTATGCAAGTGAAGATCTTTTTCCAAATCTCATGATAAATCAATTCATCTACTGGTGCATTTTACTGTATTCCTTCCCACTTTACATCTGCGAGGGAATTTATATGGCTACCGAGCATCACTCTTACATGTCATGACTTATGGAGTACATAATTCTCGCTAAGGAGAAAAGGGTTCGTCCTTCACTGTTAGTACTGTAAAATAACATCTATGAACTCAGAATGGGCTCTGTGTCTAACAGGTTATGCACTTGGACTTGATATGACTGCCAGGGAAATTCAAGCTTCTGCAAAGGTGAGACTTTTGCGCCTTTAGCCTTCAGTAAAGAATATTAGGTGGCAAACCTTTTCATGAACTATGTATACATCAAAATATAGTAATGACTTGGTTTCGTTTTGAACCTGGTTTTCCAATAAAGAGATAAGATTTTCAATCTTTTTTCTGTTGATTTGCCAAAAAGAACTATATCTTAGCATTTCCGTAAGCCGTTTTTGTGATTATCATTACAATTGCTTTGGAATCAACCGTTATTTTTCTTAGCTTTTAAGGTATCTCTTTTTCATTACATATGCCAGTCTGCAGGTCTTCCATGGACTAAAGCCAAAGGGCAGGACACATTCACTCCAATTAGCTTTGTTGTAAGAGAACTGACTTTCGATCTTGTGTAGTCTTGTCATTGTTGCTGATTTTTTTGTTTCCTTTTCTATTGGGAAGATTGATTACTCACAAATTAAAATCAGACTGGGTAGCAACTGTGTTGCACACAAATTGACAGATATTTGCACTCATGAAGATTCATTGTTTAGTCAGTTGGTTTGTTTGTTCTTTTATTGAAAGGGAAGGCCGGGGGTGTCATGTGGGATGGTGGAATTACGTGACTGATGTTAATTGAAGTTTACTTAATTGGCGGGTGAATGTAGGTTCAAACTACAGCTATACTCTGCATGTTTAGGTGAAAGAAAGTGGGGAATTTTTTGAAAAATGAAAAGTTGAGAGGAAGCATGTCATAAACCTTTCCTATAGTTAGTAGAATAGATGTTATACATAAGCTCAATTTGTTCCACGTCGTACCTACATGGGATTGATGCACAGGGGGCTCTGAAATATTACTGAAGTGGCAGTGGTATCAAGGTCTGAATAAAAGGATACAGAAATATGATAACATGTATTGGCATGGTTGCTCTTGAGTTTCCTTTTCATGGGCATGCTATCAGATGTAGACTTCCAACTTACTCTATCGGTTGACAGCCTAAAATTCTCTATGCAGCTACCCAAATCCGTTGTGCTAGACCCGCATAACCTAGAATTGTGGTTAAAGGTATCATTTTTCATGCTTTCTTTTCTTCATTGTGCTTTTTATATCCTAGATTTTTTTTGAAGAGATTTTATTTCCTAGATTGATTAACTCACTTCCAAACTGCTTGCTGTATGCATGTTTTTCTTCTCAGGTAGATGGACAGATTCGACAGAAAGGCTCAACAGAGGATATGATATTTAAGATCCCTTATCTGATTAGCCACATAAGCTCCATTATGACTCTTCTTGAAGGAGATGTTATTCTAACAGGTAGAGAGGGTTGCATTTTTTTTTTTTTTAAAGTTTAGCTACTAGCAAACGCGCAGCTGTACAATGAATTTTAAAATATTAACTAAGCCAGAAATATGCAGGCACACCTCAAGGCTGTGGCCCCGTCAAAGCAGGGCAAAAGATTACTGCTGGCATAACAGGCCTCCTGGATGTTCATTTTGATGTTGGACAACGCAAACGGCCTTAGAGCAATTGAGGTAAAGGCATCCACAAGATGCTGTGGCTGGGCAGCTAGTGTAGTGTAGCAATGCGTTGCAACTACTTAGTTCTGATGTCAACAATGCGGTTGATGCCAGGTAATCCAAGCTTTGATTTCATAGAATGATAGTGTATTTGTTTTCTCAATGTAGGGCAGCACCAAATAAACTTGTTGATTGTCATTCTACTTGAGCCCCTTATCATGGAGATCAAAAGAGTTGCCTGAAGAACTTCTGTATTTGGCTTCACATTTTTCCTGTGCAATAATCAAAATGCTCTCCTGGAGTTGACATGCAAGCTATTTACGTACTAGTGAATAAGAATTCTGTTATCTAGGGCATATTATGCTTGCAATAATTATTCTGTTAAAATTGCCACCATTCATAAATCTAATATGGTGGTAACTACGATTTGTAGCTCCAGAGTTTTTGTAAGACCACTATGATTCGACGAGCATTTTTGGTAGGCAATAAAGGCTGCAATTCTGATATGTCCTTGGTTTTATGATATCATTTTTTACTTCAGATGGTAACCATCTTATGTTAGGACAAAAATGAAATTAGGACCATTTTCATCCGTATCCTTAGCAAACCATCTTTATCCTAAGGATAAACCATAAGGAGGAGGAGGAACATGTGAGATCAAGTCCTACATCTGGTCCTAAATCTCACTAATCCAACCCTTTTTCAAAGGCTGCTGTTTTGTGAACCTTAATGGATTGTGATACTAATTTCCCGAGTTTCTTAGGGTATGAGTGACTCAACGTCGTGATCTATACTTTGAAGTAAAATCAAGTCCGAGATTCATATCAATTTGTGATAGGCCTAGCTTGATTTAGCCAAGCCACCCTATGATCCAGTAGGTTGGAGAGAACCCAGAGTGTATCGAAGTAACTAAAGGAGACAGGTTGGGTGAAGCAGCAAAGCAGGCAAGAGGAGATGATTTTGGGTTCACGCCTGGTCGAACCACTTTGGTCCAGACAACAAGAAGTATGATTTGGAGGATAATTTTTTTTTTAAAGACAAATGCAAGCTTGTCATGTAGTTACCAATCTGATATCAGATTCTCATAATTTTTGCACATGGTTGATCTTCTCAATGGCTCTGCAAGATGAGTGATTTAGATATTGGGATGAACCCACAATTTGCCAATTGTATTGATTAGTTCAATCCAATTTATGGACTGTAGACAAGCCTGATTCTAGCAATGTTACGCCAGCATTTGGCAGAGAATGACAGATAGTTTTATTTAGATCGATATCAATGTCGATTAAGATTAACTTTTCAAAGATTAGCTTACAAACCCTTCAGTTTTATTAAATAATTATCCTGGAACTTTAGAAGAGCACGATGACAATATAACAACACACGATCACACAAACACTCGTTTAATCACAAATAACAAAAAATACACAATGACAGGAACACCCGCTTTAAGCCACACAACATGGAGAAGAAGCTGAGAACTTGTGGAAGAAGTCAAGAATGTGTTTGTTGACTTCCTCAGGCTTCTCCTCATGGATGAAATGGGCTACACCTTTCAGTACCACTATTTCCTGCAAGAATGGAACATCTTTCTTGAACCCTCCCTTGTTTACGTAATCTTTGGTGCCAGGTGAATTATAGGTCAGGTCAAGGTCACCCACTAGGAATTTCACTGGTACTGTCACTTGAGCCCCTGTCCATGGCGCTGTTAGTTCCCAATTTCTGCAATAAAAAGATAACCACGTAAGTATAAGTTGATTTAGATTGCCTGTTCCATGATACCATCTATAAAAAAATTTCGTACGTACAATCTAGGATGTGTAGGTAAATATTGCAAAGAAATACAAAACTCAAAAAGAGAGAACTATGAAATGGAAAAGAAAACCGTAATGGACATGTAATGCATGGGCAGAGGGTCTCACCCAACAGGAGAGAAAAACACAAAAAAACACAACCAAACACAATCATATAATGCAAAAACAAGGAGTAAATAGACATGCATTATGTAATGCAAGAGAGAGGAAAACGACGAAATGGATGTAATACGTGAGCGAGGGTCTCACTCCTCGTGTTACACATGTTGAATTAGGGTGAGAATCTTAGGGGAAATTGTTTGTTCATAGAGCAATGCGCAATTCGCGAATGCCTCAAAAGTCACATAATCACTTGGTCTCCTAGAATTAGGGTGGCCATCAAGTTATTGACCTAGGAGCATTGAATAACTTCTCCAATTTTAGGGATTTATCGGGACTGCTAAACATGAAACCTTTATTTTGTAAGCTGAAGCTGATCGTACCCTAATTCCTTCCAAAGTTGCAATAAGAAATCGCTTCCTTTTGTCTTCCAAAATATACAAAAGAGAAAAATTATGGTTGATATGTAACCCAAACTAGGCATGTTAAATAGTTACTGTTTCTTCTGCTACTAGATTTGATATTTTCAAGCTATTCGTGTTATTATGACTTACGAGAGACCAAAATTCAATTTTAGAAAAGGAAGGAAGGAAGCTACTTACAGATCCAAAGCTCGATAGTAGTTCAAACCTCCGGTAAACCCACTCTGCTCGTATTTGCTAGTGTAATAGTCAAGATCTTCTTCGGACAACCAAGAGGGAAGGGGAATCGGAGCATCAGGATTATCTCCAAACCCTTTTCCCTCAGGTAGAAACAGAGGACCAGGATTCCTGTAGGTCAGGAAATTCCTCAGAACCCTTTTAGTTCCCATCTCAGCAAACTCAGCTTCTATTTTCCCAGGTTCCTGCAAAGAAAATTCAGCATTTGTTTGATTCATGAAAATTGCTTGAATGTAGTAGATGATTTCCTATATGTGTATGATTGTGGTGGGTTCATTGCTAGATTAGTGATGGTGCATTGATGTAACTGGTCAGAGTTTTCCCCTGTTGCATTATCTATGACACGGGATTAGTTATTCAGAGGTCTTGGGGCACCGTTCTAATATAATATATCTCAACACGTCGTACAATCACGTGGATTCCATACACTTATAATATTGATGGAACCGTGGGCTCCGCGACGGAGTCGGCATGGACCATCCACTGATTTTCCCCCACGCACAAGTCAGAAAAGAGAAAAAACCTGAAATCTGCAGATATAGTAGTCATTCCCATATCCAGCACGCAATGCTTCCAAAGGCTTCCTCGTTGGGTTCCTCCGAGTAAAAACCACACTCATATTCACCAAAGACTTAATCCTGTCGGGCCTATAGAGGCAAAAAGCCCAAGCGATCATGGCGCCCCAATCGTGTCCCACCAGGAACACCTTCTCGTCTCCTGGCGCGACCGCGTCTAGCAGCGCCACCAGGTCCCCCACCACGTGGAGGGACGTGTACGCAGCGCCGCCGGGCGGCGCGCCGGTGGTGTCGCCGTAGCCGCGGAGGTCGGGGGCGACGGCGCGGTAGCCGTGGGAGGCTAGGTAGAGGATCTGGTGGCGCCACGTGTACCAGAGCTCGGGGAAGCCGTGGAGGAGTAGGACCACCGGGCCTTGGCCCATTTCGGCGATGTGCATGTTTATGCCGTTCACGGTTACTGTCTTGTGCTGTATCCCCTCCATCTCTCTCTCTCTCTCTCTCTCTCTCTCAGTAAAAAACAGTTTTGTTGGATAAGGTTGGTCAATAAAACAGTTTAGATGATGGACAGAGGGGCTGTTTGGTCTCCCTGGAAAGGAAAAGAAAGCAAAGAAAGAAGGAATCCCAGAACACATGCTTCACGATTGGGACAGAAAGGAACACTCAATGTATAGGTTGTCTCCATAAAGAATAAATAAAGCTTTTCAAATGGAGTGGTTGGATTATCAGGATTTCCATTTGGAGCGACTCTTTTTGGAGAGTTCAATTTTGTCTACTTGCCTTTAAAAGTCGGTGAACATTACCCACCATGTTTCCGGTCTTATTTCAATGATCATAACGGTTGATCTCTTAAAACTTGATATTTTAACTGTCCTAGTAAAAAATCGGTTCAATCAGATAACAGAAAGTGCTTGATATCGTCACCGAATTTTCAATTTAGGCGTTCAACGTGAATTTGAACTGAAAATTTTGTGATTTATTGAGGTTGATTATATGCCAATTAAGATGAACTTGCCAGGTTAACTTACAAGCCCTTCAATTTATTTATATTTAATAGAAATAGACATTCTAAAATTTTAGGAGAACACGATATAACAACACAGTCTAGAAATAGACATTCTAGCTAAAATTCTAGGAGAACACGATATAACAACACACAGTCTAGAAATAGACATTCTAGCTAAAATTCTAGGAGAACGCGATATAACAACACACAGCCACACAAACACTCATTTAAGTGAAATTATACAATAGTCCATGGTGCTCCAGACCACTCTAGAACCACACAATCTTGTGGGTTCCACCACTAAGTGCATGGATCCCACATAAATGTATGGTTGTGGAGTGGTCTGCAACATCACGTAGCGGTGCTCCTAGACTAATAAATAATTACTCCTCAAATCACAGATACACAATGACAGGAACACCCCTTAAGCTACACAACATGAAGAAGAAGCTGAGAACTTGTGGAAGAAGTCAAGAATGTGTTTGTTGATCTCATCAGGCTTCTCCTCATGGATGAAATGGGCCACACCGTTCATTACCACTACTCCCTGCAAGAATGGCACATCTTTCTTGAACCCACCCTTGTGTATGTAATCCTTGGTGCCATATGAATTATAGGTCAGGTCAAGTTCACCCACTAGGAATTTCACTGGCACTTTCACTTGAGCACCTGTCCATGGCGCTGTTAGCTCCCAATCTCTGCAATAAAGGTAAACATGGTATATATGATTAGTTGATTTAGAATGCCATATCTTAGTTGGTAGCTATCGATACTTGCAAAGTTGGGACAGAAAAAGAATCACCAAGATTTCTTTCCAGCAACTTTGATTGACATCGACGAGGATAAAAACAATTCTCGAAAGATGTGTTCATTATTCGTGTTGATCACTAGAAACAATCTCGTACGACCTAGGATGTGTAGGTAAATATTGTGAGGAAATAAAAAGCTCAACAAGAGAGGAAAATTATGCGTGTGTGTGGGGTAGGGGAAACCGCAATGAACATGTAATGCATGAGCAGAGGGTCTCGCCTGGCGAGAGAGATAAACACAAAAACAAAATGAAACGAACATATAGTGTGAAAACAAGGAAATGGACAAGCATTATGTAATGCAAAAGAGAGGAAAACAACGAAATGGACATACAATGCATGAATGATGAATCAGTCTCACTTCTGCTACTAGATTCGATATTTTCGACCTATTCGTGTCACTATGACTTAAGAGAGACCAAAACTCGAGTTTAGTTTAGGAGGGAAGCTACTCACAGATCCAAAGCTCGATAGTAGTTCAACCCTCCGGTAAATCCGCTCTGCTCGTACTTGCTAGTGTAATAATCAAGATCTTCTTCGGACAACCAAGAGGGAAGGGGAATCGGAGCATCGGGCGAATCTCCGAACCCTTTTCCCTTTGGTAGAAACAGTGGACCAGGATTTCGATATGTGAAGACATTCCTCAGAACTCTTTTTGTTCCTATCTCAGCAAACTCGGCTTCTATTTCCCCGGGTTCCTGCAAGAAAATTAAGCATTTTGTTGGATTCATGAAATTGCTTGAAATTAGATGATTACCTATATGAGTATCATTAATTGGAGAAAATTTTTAGTACCAGGTGGGTACCACGTGGCTGTGCCCACTTGGTGTCCGAACAATCCATTCGGGCCATCCAAAAGTGTATTGGATGGCCAAGATTGGAACCCTCTCCCTCCTCTCATCCCACCACTCTCTCTCCTCTTTCTCTCTCCAAATTTGACCCGTCCAAAGCTGAAATGGACGGCTTGAATGTGCCGAGTGGGCACCATGTTGTATCTATCCGGCACTGAAAAATTTCTTCATTAATTGTGGTGGGTTCATTGCACTCCAATATTTTGACCGATCAGAGGTTTTTTTTTTTTGTTGTAAAACTCACACTCGTGATATAGCTCTCATAATTGTCGAGAACAATTACCGGATTTTCTGATTTTCGCCATGCATATATATACTTCTTTTTCTTTGATAACTCAGACGTCCGAACCAACATACTCGCCACGGTGTGCATGTGCTTAGTAGCGGCGCCATATGTACTCTACCATGGTCACTTGACCACCCCAAAGAAATTTTCTTTTGTTATAATACATATATAGAATTTTTAGAATAGCCCATGTTTTGAAGTAGTTTGAACAACCGGTCCATACATCAATGAACACCCACTTCACAAAATTTTGAACACTTACTTCATACATCAATGACCACTAATCAGTGGCAGAGTGGTATCCCTATTTTTTAACCATATTTTTAATATATAAATGGTCTTAAAAAATTAAATGCTCTATTTTTACTCCATTTGTACTGGTGCGAAGATCTTACTCTTATGATCATTTTATTTTAAAGTGTCTTAATTAATTTTTGCCTCTCTTAAGAGAGTCGCAGAACCAAATGAAAAACATATATTTAATCATGAGAGTATTAGAGACAAATATTAATTATGATTCTTTAGGATAAAATAATCATAAAATTAACATCTTTGCACGGGTTCAGACAGATTAAAAATTAGAGCACTTAATTTTTTAATTATATTTTCAAATATATAAATAGTGTTAGTCTCTTTGTTATTTTATTGCAATCTATATTGCTTTAAAAATAATCTCTTGATTTAAAAAAAAAAAAACTCCGAACTGTTCGGCGGCACCTAGACGGGCATGGCACTGGGTCGTCGCCCAACTAGCATTGAGCCAAGCACCATTTAGAATACTGTGTAGTATATTGTAAATTTTTTTTGAACGCCCTCCCGAAAAATCTTACATGTATACAACACAATCAGGAATTTGTTCAAACAAAAAAAAAAAACACAATCAGGAAAGATAAACAACCTGATTTCTGCAGACGTAATAGTCATCCCCGTAAGCAGCCCGCAACGCCTCAACGGGCTTCCTCCCCGGGTTCCTGCTCATAAAAGCCGCACTCATATTCACCAAAGCCTTGATCCTGTCGGGCCTGTAGAGGCAAAAAGCCCAAGCGATCATCGCGCCCCAGTCATGTCCCACCAAGAACACCTTCTCGTCTCGCGGCGCGATGGCGTCGAGCAGCGCCACCAGGTCCCCCACCACATGGAGGGACGTGTACGCGGCGGCGTTGGGCGGCGCGCCGGTGGTGTCGCCGAAGCCGCGGAGGTAAGGGCGACGGCGCGGTAGCCGTGGGAGGCTAGGTAGACGATCTGGTGGCGCCACGTGTACCAGAGCTCGGGGAAGCCGTGGAGGAGTAGGACCACCGGGCCTTGGCCCATTTCCGCGATGTGCATGTTTATGCCGTTCACGGTTATGGACTTGTGCTGTATTCCTTCCATCTCTCTCTCTCTCTCTCTCTCTCTCTCTAAGTTTGGATAGGATAGGTTGGTCAATAAAACAGTTTTGATGGTGTACATGCATCAAGGTATATGGGGCTCCATCTCCAATAATTTTTTTTGATCCCTATCTCCAATAATTGATTCCAAAGAATTTTGGGAGAGAAAAGGAACACTCAAAGTTAGGCCATAGGCCGGGTGTCTCCATAGAGAATAAAGCTTTCCAAAAAGGAATGGTTGGATTCTCAAGATTTCCATTTGGGGGACTCTTTTTGGAGAAGTCTTAATAGTTTAGCAATTGTTTTATCAATCCTAAGAAAATATTTGGGTTGCATGACTAATGCGTGCTTGTGATGGATGTAGATATATAATACCAATGAGGTGTTGGTTTGGTGGTGGAAAATCGGATTTGATTGGATAATGTCTAAGTTTGAGTCCCCTTTAGCCCCTTATAGGGGTTGAACATACTGCTAATGAGACATTAGTTTCGGTCTCGACGTAAGTGCAGAAAGTTCCCTACGGATAGTGGTGTGGTGCTACGGAGCAATACTCCCTTGTGGAGATGGGGTACCATACGTGCACTTCTTTTTTGTTGCACCAAAAGACAACCGTGGGTATAGATTCTAGATTATTATTTCCGATACGATCCTACTGCAGATTATAGATTATGATTTTAGTAAAGCAGTTAAACATGTCTACTATAACTGTGAAATTGTGATTAAACTACACAAACCAATTATCAAAAATTTTCAAGAACGCAATTAAGTTAATTGTGATTGGGGTGTGTAGATTCAATGTTATACTAGCAGTAATTAATTCCACTACTCCTTATATTTCAACAAATAGCACTGCTACGTGCATAGATTTGCGTACACAGATCCAGATATAGAGATGTGTTTTGAACAGTTCAATACACCCAAATCCCTCCTTATTTTGTGGTGTTCCCAAGTATTGAATGGCCCATACACATCTGGGTCTCATTTTGTGTATGAAAGTTTGTTCCGTTCAACAAAAGCCACCCAACTACCAACCATCAAACGGGCTTGTAATTCAACGGGCATTTCCTCACATCCACCATATGGAAGGTGAGGGTTATCAAGTGACATAAATTTTTTTTTTACCAAGCATCAAACGTAATTGAATAGAATATTAGCCAAATTTGCTATTAGATTTATATGTCAATTCTTTTACATCACAATATTATGATATGTATTGACACAACAGAAAAAAACATGACAACTTGGATTTTGATCAGCTGCCAATGATCTTGTAATTTCACCATGTCACACAAAAATAAGAAGAAAAACCAAAAATCTATCAGACTTTTATCATGTCGGGAACATACGGGACTCCGGTGGCCGGAATCCAGGTATTTCCGTCGATGAACTTGCTAGGAGTGAAAGTCGCAGCAACATCTGCAGTGATCTTCTTCTGGATACCTGCCCATTTAACCCTACCAGTCTTTTTCGCACCGGCCCCCCTGTTGCTGTACTCTGCGTACCAAAGTGTGTCAAGGTTGATCGTCCCGATCCACGGTGCCCACCCCGTCGGGTCGATTACGCCATCGATATCCGACTGCATGACTATTGTCCTCGAAAAGTTCTTCCAGGGCCGTCCCAGGTACGACTTGAACTGTGCCTGGACGGCCTGGTACTCAGGCGATGCCGTGATCGTGCAGTTCTGGAGGACGATTCCCGTGACCCCGCGCTTATCGGTCCTTCCCTGGGCCGTGACCATGCAGCTTTGGTTCTCCAGCGGCTTGTTGATCACCAACTTGCAGTTTTGAAAAACCACCGCGGCGTCCCCAAAGATGAAGTCGACGGTGCCTGAGATGGTGCAGTCGCGGTAGAACTGCCTGTGGGCGTGGGCGTAGAGGGTGTCCTGGTAGCCGTCGAGTTGGCAGTTGTACAGGATGGCACGATCAGATGACACGCGAAGCGCGACGGCCTGATGTTTCTCTGCTCCTGCGCTGTTCTCGATCCCAATGTCCTTGGCCATGAAACGCTCTCCATCAGCGCCTGCATATAATTTTACCAAAGCATTATCAAGAAACCTATTCTTAAGCACCACACAACTTTGTAGGAATGAACCTCACGAGATTGTTCGATAAAGGTCCTAGACGTAATAATTTTTTTGGGGTTTGATCTCCCCTGTCCCGAAAATTCCTGTGCCTTTGTGCTTCCCCTCGACACAGGGGTTTTCGGCCTTGATTTTTCCCTTATGAGAGGTGGGTGACTTACACACTGTTGCAGTTTTATATGTATTGTAGCCTCCAATGTAGCTCCTGCTTCCAGTGATCTTGGTCTTGGTGGGGCCATCTCCAATCAAGAAAACATTGTCCATGCTCCTGGTGATATTTACATTCTCGGCATAAACACCAGCCTTGACGTAAATCACAAAAGTTGAGTTGCCGTTCTTAGGCACTTCAGCCAGAGCAGCATTGATGGTCTTGTACTTCCCGGACCCATCTTGAGCCACCACGACATTTGGCGTCACCGTCGCCGGAGTGGCCGAGAGGAGCCTCCGCCCTGCGTCGCCCACCCACGAGGGAACCCCGTCGTCGTCCACAACGGTTTCTGCATTGGTTTCTTCGGAGAGGAGGCGGCGCATGTTGGCTGGGAGCTGGAACGTGGACAGGACTTGGGAGAGCTCGGTCACGATGGCGAGGCCGTTGCTGGAAAGCTCGCCTGAGAGTTGCAAGAGTTTCTTCATCTCCTCACCGCTGTCTCCGGTGGTGTTTTCGAACCCGTCCAGGCAGGTTTGTTGGTAGGTGATGGAGGCCGAGAGCCAGGTTTTAAGGTCGGACATGTACTCGCTCATCTTTGAAACGTTGAACGAGCCGACCTGTTCCAGATATAGTGAAGGCATAATGAGAACTCGCGGGCAAAAAAGTAGTAATCTCATTAACCAAGTAAAAATGCATAATATGCAAGATCAATCAAGTCATATCAGGGATGCGGCAAAGCAGCTCTTTGTAGGGCGCTATAATGCACCACCACAGTCGTCCAAAGGTGTTTTCAACGGTTTGGATTAAAAATAAACTCTTTTACCCTGTGAATCTACGACACCATTCTGGGTGGAATGCATGCACTTTGTGCCGTCACAAATTCAGACACAAATGTCCATCATTAATCTATCGGATGATGCTATGGTGTCCCCTATCATTTTGGGGACACCGTAATTTTTGGCATAACTTTACCATTAGAAGTTTAACTAAAATCAATTACAAGCATAACAAAACTCAAACAAGGCATAACCAAGTAATATCCAAAAAACCAATCAAGGCATAACAAATAAGTTATGCCTTGCTATGGTTTTTGGTTATGCATTGCTATGGTTCTGTTATGATTGTAATGGTTTTTGGTTGTACTCATAATGATTTTGTTATGCCAAAAGTTACGGTGTCCCCAAAATAACCGGGGACACCGAAGTCATTCCCTAATCTATATGCTCCGTAATGTGATTTACTATATGTTAGGGAACCACAAATAATTTTTCATGCATGCATGCATGCACGTACTTGTGGTGTTCGTTCAAATTTTACGAACTCAAGTTTTTGAAACAAACCGTTGCGAAAGACTTCTTGAGATCATTGATGGAGAAATCCAACAGCTCTTGACAATTCTCCAAAGCATCTTGCGCTCTCGGGTCCGTGGCCAGCTTATGAAGAAGGCTAGAGTTTTTAATCGCCTCACGAATATGCTGGATTGTGACATTGAACGCCACCTGAACGAGCTTCTGGGGGTCAGTGGTATTTCCGGCCGCCGCCGATAGGGTTTCCTCGCACGTCTCCTTGTAATCCGTCGGCTGGCAAATCTGCTTCACGGCTTTCGCAGACGTCGAGATCTCGCTGCTGCTGCTGCCCGTAGAAGAGTCGTTGCTGCTCGTGGTGGTCTTCCGGGTGGCAGTGACAGCCACCGCCACCACCATTGCCACCAACAGGATGGAAGAAACACCGAGGATCGCGGCCTTCTTTTTCGCCATATTTTTATTTGTCTAAATTATCAATTTCAAAATGCAGGTTTCTGCTATATATATATGAACAGAGCTTAATGGGGACCGATCTTGTGACCTTTGGACAGAGTCTGTGGTGCCCCTTGAGCTCTGGCTTGAATTTATGGAAATGGGGGAAGGGTACTTATAAAGTGAAATGTGAGGCTTAGAATGATTTTCTAAATTTGGGAGTCTCCTAAACTGAATTTTTGATTGAATGGATAGGTTTCATCTACAATGTTTGACCCTTTGAGCATTTTTGTAGACTTTTTAAGCAGTTGTTAGCCATTCAAATTTTGATTATGAAGGAGTGGTATAATTTATTTCACTTGAAGAAGCTTATGGGGAAAGATACACATGGCAAATTGAAGAAGTGGTGTTTATAAACCACTTGATAGATTGATATATTCGTGTAGCGTTTGGAATTCAAGATGTCTGGACTACCTTTCAGGGTGTCTGGAATAGCTTTGGGGTCATTGTGGTGCACTAATACACCCTGATTACAGTGTGTCTCAACAAGACCGTTCGAGATATCATGATCACAATAAATTTCGTTAAGCAAACTCTATTTTTAGTTGCTCGGACATCAGTAGCCATATGAGCGGACATCTAGATCATATGTTTTTAAAAAATGGATGGTTAATGAGATTCAAACAATGAATTGTAAGGTAAATCTATTTTGATCGTGTAATCATAAGTGTAATTTGATCTGATATTAGTAGCTGCATGATTGGACATCAAATGTTTTTGCAAAATACAGTAGATACTAGTATGATTTAGAAAATGAACCATAAGACAAATTTATCCTAGCCTAATCATCTGACTAGTGGTCACTGAAGGACCTTACCGAGGCGCACTACAATTTCATAGTGCATTTCATACGCAATAGGGAGTCAGGGACTCGGGATTCGTTCGAACTAGCTCACATGCACCTCGACTAATCCGACATCAGTGGCAGGCCTATTATATCTGAAACAAATCCCTATATATATGGACAACCATTTTTGTGTTGCAGATTTTTCTTGTTGGTGTTGTAGATTTTGCCTAAAGATCTCCTTTCCATTGCCCGTTATATGAATTTGCTAACAGTTATATGAACCTCGGAGCCACGAATTCAATCTATACCGGTCCGAATCGGGCGACTCGGTTTGATTTTCAAGATGTGTGGATCTTGGTCATGGGTTGACAAATGAAAAACCGAACCGAATGATTTGGCCTTTGAATTTATGCTAATGGTTTCGGTTTTAAACCTATCCGATCTGGAAGAATTCTCTATATAATTAACGATTCGGGGCACTGCTTGTTATATACAAAGCATGTGTATAACACACGAACCTCTCCCTTTAAAAACAAAAAAATGTTCTACAAAAATCCACATCGTACAACTTTTACTCACGTTCTTTTGGGGTGTTTGCCGTTGGAGAACTCAAAATATTTCGTTTTAATTTCTTCACTAGATATGTGGATTTCGTCTTACGTGACATAATCCATCGCGAACTCAAAGGATTTATGGGATGTGTCCGTCTAACGTGGCATAACTCCATCGCGAGTTTTCTGATTTTCGTTATTTAAACGATTTTTTCTTCGTCATACTCCATAGCGACTTGCGAGATATCATTCGCAATCGATCGATCGAGGACCATATCCTTGGATTCAGATCAAAGCCCAAGAGGTAACCATGATTTCTTTATTAACTATTTGTCAACGCTTAGAATTACTGAGTCAGGTAGCGCTGACTTGTAACTCAAATGAGGGTATTATAGTTGTTGGGATATTGAGTTAACTCGCTCAAGCGTGAGACGCGATGAGCTTGGATGTTGGACTCCCATGAGTTAACCGGCTAGCTAGCCTTGAGTACCTATCAGTATCGGATTGAATTGATTTTTCACAAGGGGCCTTGAAAAACTATTTAATATTTAATGAAAGATTTGGATCATTTGTGTGGAACCTCGTAGTGGGCCCCACAACAAATTTGTATGCAAAATCTGTACCTTTTTGCTATACCAGTAGACTTACTGCTTTCAATACTCCCACTCCTTTTTCAAATTTTAGTGTTTTTTTTCACAATCAATAGGCAAGCAATTCTCTTTATCAACACCAACTAATTGTTTTTTGTTTTTGCCCCAATTTTATCTCAATGATTAAAGATTGTTTACGTATTTATCATAATCGCCTTCTTTTGTTTTTGAAACAAATAAAAGGAATTCGAAAACAAGAAACTTCTCCTTTTTCCATCAATGTTCGTCTCAGGACCGTTTGATTAGCGAGAAAAATAAAATGAAAATTGAAAATGATAGAAAGTAAAGTGAAAGAAAAGAAAAAGAAAATTTTTTTTCTCACATCTGTTTCATTAGAGAAAACAAGATATTCTTATTTGGAAGGAATAAAATTACTGAAATGAGAAGAGACAAGGTGGAGGGAAGAGGATAAAGAAGGAAATTAGAGTGATTGTTGATTTTCTCACATCCGTTTCATTAGAGAAAACAAGATATCCTTGTTTGGAAGGAATAAAATTACTGAAATGAGAAGAGAGAAAGTGGAGGGAAGAGGATAACGAAGGAAGTTAGAGTAATTGTTGATTTTCTCGAGAAAATAAAATTTTCCTGCATATTTTGTGAAAAAAAAATAAAGCAAGCTCTGATGCTTTAGAGGGGTACAGGAAAGTTCGCTTCCAATCACTTTCTAGGACATATTTGTTTAGTGAGCACAAAAAAAAATATTTTTTTCTTTCTTGCATTTTTACCATTATCTCGCTAATCAAACAGACCCATAAAGGTTACTTATAATGAAGCGTTGGAGTCCGCCAATCATATGATTTTTGAGTGGGAATAAAACTGTGTAGAAGAATCTAAAGAATTGTTCAAAATATTTAGATATTTTGTTTTGAAGAGTTTAGATATTTGTCACATGTAGAATTGCGATTAAACAACCCCTTTTTTTGAATATCCTAGTTCCAGAACCAACCTTTGAGTAGTATAAATAGGGATGAATGGAGATGGTGCCTAGTCATTTGGTGTAAGGAAAAGGCATGAATGTTCAATACAAAATTTTGAAACGATTGGCTTTTTTTAAGGGAAATGTTTGCCACTCCATTTTTTGTTGATGGCACTCCACTGCAAGTGTATTTTTGGTGAAAAATACACTTGTAGAGGAGTGCCGTTAACAAAAGAAGTAGTGAAAAATACACTTGTCGATCAGCTTTGTTCGGTTCCCTTTTTAGTTTTGTTTCCAATCATTACCTTGCTTCTTTTTCCAATCATTACCCTATTTTTCCAATTATTACTTTCTCATCTCTTTCTATCTCTCTCCAATCATTACCCATATTTGAATGAAACGTAAACTAGGAGCATCAATCTTTGCCTCCAACAACCTTACACATTGCCTGATAATAATGTTCTTGAGACTACGACTTGATATGTTGATCCGTTCCAACCAATGACAAAAGCTCAGGTTTAACTTCTCCAGTACAGGAAATTTAGGCAAAAGTTCGTGGACAAAATCATCGGTGATTCCAAGGTTAGTAAGCTTAAGATTCTTAAGATGCGGAGATGTATCAATGTTGAACGTCCCTGGCATGTCCTTAGCAACAGCATACAAGAAACTTTGAAGAGTTGGTGCACTGATCTCTACTTCCTCCAAGTCCGAGACAGAAACTAGGTTCAGATTATGAAGATTTGCCACCTGCAACCTTTTCAATCCACGACAGCTATGAAGACACAATTCCATAATTAGAGGGCAACTGGAGATTTCATTAAAAATCTCCTCTTCAGTGATACAGACTCTCCTGAGACTAAGCATTTTCAAGGAGTACAACTTGATAGTTCCATGACACATGTGCCTCTTCAATGTAGAACCATGGAATGAGTAGTCTGATACACTGACTTCTAGCTCTTTGACATGGTTTTGAACCAGAATTCCTATCCAATTGTCGACAAAATAAGCCCATCTGGGATAGATACTGGTTAAATCAAGCCTGCATTTGGTATACCCTCATTGTGATGTCTTATCATAGTTTTGTCCAAATATTTCAAGAATCTCTCTCTAGCTTCTTCAATCTGGGGATCATCTTTCCATTGAAGGCGTCGAGTGGAAAATCCAAACGTAAAACCCATCTTTAAAACACAATTCAGGGTACAACTGCGTTCGAGTGTGTATCGGCTGCAGACGCAATTGTGTCCGGAGTTGTGTTAGTAACATTGCTCAAATCCAAAAGCTCAACTTTTTCTCGATCACAACACAAGAGTCTGAGTATTTTTGATAATTTTCAAGATGATTCACTTATTTATTCAAACTGGGGAGGGAGATCTGGGTTTCATTCAATGTGGGCATGCTCATTAATACAAGCCGAAATTCTTACTAATTCTTTCCGATTACTAGAATGAATTCTTCCTAAAATAATGATTTCAATGAGGTCTATAGTGTGAACGATTCAGATCGTTGAAAGGTTAAACACGATTCCACAAATCTTCAATTTCTTGATGAGAAGCCATGTCAGAAAACTTCGCCTCTGGAAAGCACGTCAAGAAATAATGTTTAATCAAAGTGAACTCTCGTGTTTCTGCCAGTTTGAGAAGCAAGAATGTGTATGTTCATTTATGCTTTCACTAATTCACTGTGAAGAACCAGAAGAGCAAGGATGGGATCAGGGGGGTCTAGTGGCGGCGACCGCCACGACAAGAATTTTAGAAAATGCAATTATTACATGTAAAAAAAAAATTATGCCCAACTTATATAGTCTCGCCACTACTAGTTTTTTCCAGAATACATTTCGCCACTGCTAGGGTAAAATCCTGGTTCCGTCCTTGCAGAAGAGACAAGTTTCCAATTGCTGCAAAAGTTTTCAGCAATTACTCTTAAAACAAGAAGATTCGAACGAATTCAAAAGAATGAGAAAGTGGCAAGACAATGACGAAGACGATTCGAACAAATTCAACTGTCTGAATCGTAGATATGAAAGTTTTACGAGAGAAGCAAGAATGTGTGTGAGAGAGAGAGACAGAGAGAGAGAGACGAACCTTGCGGTGCTGTGAAGTCGATGGAGGGAGCTGGAGAGATTGGCGCAAAATTTTGTGTTTGCTGTTTCCTCAATCCCAACACCTGTAAATAGTAAATAGGCGTGGTTGCCGAACTCCTTTTCGTCATTGTACTTTTACACAGTATTGGCCGCGACAAAATGCTACTGGCCGCGTCAAATTACCTATGGCCGCGTTTAATTGCAGTTGGCCGCTAAAATTTGAAAGCGTAATTACTGTACACATTTTTCTCCTGACAAGATACCTCGCCGGTTGAAAGTGCGAGGTGTGACGATACGATAATTTAATCTCTATTATGATATGTAGACAAATACGTCCAATCATTTAGCTATTTTTTTTGGTTCATATATAGATTATGGCATGTAGAAAAATATGTCCGATCACATAGGTACATACAATCTCCGATTATTCTCTCTCTCTCTCTCTCTCTCTCTCTCTATATATATATATAGATATATATATCTATATATCTATATATATCTATATCTATATATATATATATATATATATAGAAATCTTCAGGTAAATATCTTAAAATGAGGACCTTATATGCGGATCTCCCATTTCTTGCCTTTTCCAATCGGATTTCAATGATCCGAGTCTCTTAATGTGTTCAGAACGTGATTTTAAGGGCACCATTAAGAAATCGACAAAAAAAATGACCGGAAAGGGTTTGATTTGAGTAGTTTTTATTTGAACCGTTAGATAAAAAACAAACAAAAACTGCCCGGACATATGTTGTGGTCTTTCTTTTCTTTTCTTCTCTTTTTTTTGGGTCAAACAGAAAATCATATGTTGTGATTTTTAAGTATGAATTAAGATAAACAGTTTGAAAAAAAGAATTGTGATTCGAAAGAAACTTGTAGACACTCTTGTGATTGCTTTCCACAAATGCATATACCGCTAACAAACGAGCCAATAGTGTTTTCTTCTTTTTTTATCGACAAAAGTAACACTAGTTCTGAATATAATTTTTACCTATTAGATTCCTCTCATCAAGAAGAGCAATAATTCACAAAAAAATGGAGACGAAACTAACACTTGGCGTGGGATTTCAAAAATTAGAGATTTGAACCTTTATTCTCTCTCACGATAAGTGAGCGAATCAAAACAGTAGACAGTAGAAGTTATTTTGCGCATAGGATTGGTTCAGTCCATATAATTTTGTGCATACGATAAGTGAGCGCATTAAAACAGTATAAGTTTTTTTGAAGTCGTGAATCTGATTTGGTTTGGCCCATAGAATAATTGGACCTGGAACTGTGAATTGAACTGTGATTTGCGGGGATTGGTTTGGTTTGGTTTGGTTCGGTCCATAGGACTTTTTGCTCCAGACAAGGTACCCAATTTCTTGGAGCCGCAAGTAACGATTCGATACTCGGATTCTTTTTTTCAACTACAAAAAAATTTCATTCATCCCAAGAAAAAAAATGAAATGAGTACAATAAGGAAAAACATCATTGAGAGAGTCTCGGAGAGTGCACAATAACCTCCAACTTGCATATTCTCAACCTACGCTCTGCGGCTCTCGAAACTCCAATAAAAGCAAAAATGCCTTGATGCCGGACCAATTTGAGCCGCGTGAACCAAAGTACTAGTTTTACTTGCTATCGTTCACTGGTAATTCTTTTCACTCCATGTACTTCACACTTTGTCCCACATTGTTCCAACATGAGGACGACGGTTTCTTTATTAACCGTTTTGTGAAGGATTTAAATCACCGAGTCAGGCGACGCTGGCTTGTAACTCAAGTGAGGGTATTGAAGTTGTTGGACATTGAGTTGACTCGCTCAAACGGTGACGACGTTAACTCCTTCATTGCATCACCGCTGAGGTGATGGCTGGCTTCACAGAGCAGCAAAATGGAGACGGGGCTGGCTGACCGAAAGGCGGCACACCGGTTGGGCTTCGCGGAGCACAGCTGGAATGCTTGCCGGGGCGAGTTCACTCAATGGGACATCCACTTTTTTGTTTACCTACAAATCTTTTTTGATGCACTCCTTTTTCACATTCTTTTGGCAAAAAGTCTCTTTATTCAAATTTGTCGTGGGATTTTAAAACTTATAAATTTGAACCTTTATTCTCTCCCTAACGATAAGTAAGCGTAGCAAAACAATAGGTGGTAGAAGTTATCTTGCACAATCCACCTTACGGAGGAAGCCGTGAATTTGGTTTGCGGACTGGTTGGTGTGGTCCATAGGTTTTCTGGACCGGGAACCATGAATCGAACCATGATTATACCATATACTCGGATTCTTTTTTTGATCGGCAAAAAAATTCATTGATCACAAAGATTTTTTTTTTTGGAATATTTGTTCGTCCCAACGAGATGAATCTAGAAAAAAAAAATTATGTCCAAAACTGATTTTTTTTTTTTGGATTATTATTGTTTATATTTAAAAAGTTAGTTTTACACAAAATTGTTACCTTTTAGATTCCTCCTTGTCAAGAAGAGCAATAATCCACAAAAAATTGAGAAAAAATAACAAAGACAAAAATAATTCTCTTGGATTATTTAGCCAAAACAGGTTAGAGCGTACTTTTTACAATCAATAAAATAATATGTTCGTCACTTATGGTCTTCATTCAATTTTCTTTATTGCATTTGTTAATTTTGTTTCAATTTTTTGTGGAATATTTCTTCGCCTGAATGAGATAAATCTAAAAAGAAAAAATTTATGTTCAAAACTAATTTTTTTTGAAAAACTAGTTCTGAACATAATTTTTACCTATTAGATTTCTCTCATCAAGAAGTGCAATAATTCACCCAAAAAAAAATAAAAATGGAGACGAAATTAACACTTGGCGTGCGATTTTAAAAATTACAGATTTGAACCTTTATTCTCACTCGAACGATAATTGAGCGCCTCAAAACAGTAGATAGTAGAATTTATTTTGCGCATAGGATTGGTTCAGTCCATACAGTTTTGCGCATACGATAAGTGAACAAATCAAAACAATCTAAGTTATTTTGAAGTCGTGAATCTGGTTTGGTCTGACCCATAGGATTTTTGGACCAGGAACCGTGAATCAAATTGTGATTTGCGGGGATTGGTTTGGTTCATAGGACTTTTTGTTCTGGACACGGTACCCAATTTCTTGGAGCCGCATATGACGATTCAATACTCGGATTCTTTTTTTGAACTGCTAAAAAATTTCATTCATGACAAGGGAAAAAAATATAATGAGTACATGTACAATAAGAAAAAATTTCATTCATGACCGCGTGTACTCCTAACCAAAGTGTTAGGTTTGCTTGCTAACGTTGACTAGCCAGTATAATTCTTTTTACCCCTGCATGTACTTCACACTTTGTCCCACATTGTTCAACATGAGAAAGATGGTTTCTTTATTAACCGTTTTGTGAAGGATTTAAATTACCGAGTCATGTAACGCTGACTTGTAACTCAAGTGAGGGTATTAAAATTGTTGGACATTGAGTTGAGTCGCTCAAATGGTGAAGCTGGTGTGCCTCCTCCTTCATAGCAACAAATGGTGACGCTGGTGAAAGGGTGATGGCTGGCTTCACAGAGCAGCTGAGTCAATTGGCTAGCTAGCCCTTGATATCTACTTGGTGAAAAATATATAAGACGGGGCTAGCTGCGCTCCTTCATGGCATCAAACCGAAATGCAGCACATAGATTTCACTCAATGGGACATCCACTTTTTTTGTGTAGGAGATTTATTCCGAATTAATGGACCTACACATCTTTTTTCGACGCACTCATTTTTCACATTCTTTTGGCAAAAAGGTCTCTTTATTCAAATTGTTTTCTTCATATTTGTCAATTTAGAGTTAAGTTTGGTGGATTATTCATTCGACTCCCAACGAGATGAATTTAAAAAGTATAAAGTTATGTGCAAATTTGCTTTTTGAATTTTTTTGCATTATTTTTGTCTGCATTAAAAAATCTAGTTTGAAACATAATTTGTTGTGGGATTTTAAGACTTACAGATTTGAACCTTTATTCTTTCTTGAACGATAAGTGAGCGCATCAAAACAATAGGTTGTGGAAGTTATATCTACCTTAGGGAGGAAGTCGTAAATCTGGTTTGCGGACTATTTTGATGTGATCCGTAGGGTTTTTTGGACCTGAAACCATGAATCAAACCATGATTTTTTATTTTAGTTTGGTTCGGTCCATAGGACTTTTTGTTCTGAACACAGTACTCAATTTCTTGGAGGCGCCTTGTGCAGCGTGACCCGGAAGGGTTGCGGGCTTTTCAAACAAAGCAGCATGCAGTCTGGCTTGACAGAGCAGCAGGTGAATCCTTCTAACTTTTTTTTTCCCAAAATGGATCATACAATCGCTTGTCGGGTTGACTCAATTGACATTTACTTTTTGTGAGTCTGAATTTATCCAGAATTAATGGGCGCACGTATCTTTCAACACTCCCCACTCCTTTTTCAGATTTTAGTGTATTTTTCACAATCAATAGGCAAGTAGTTCTCTTTATCAGCACCAAATAATATATATTTTTTTGTTTTTGCCCCAGTTTTATCTTGTTGGTTAAAGACTGTTTACGTGTTAAACATAATTGCCTACTTTTATTTCCAAAACTAAATTAATTTTCTCTATAATATTTTGTTCTCGCTCTCAATATCTCCACCGTCTATAATTCAATTTCTTCGCACCAAATGAAAAAATAATGCTAATTGAGATCTTTAAATTCGTTAGTGCAAAGAAATTTGAAAAATTATGCACTAACGTAGTTTAGTTTTTTGTCCTAAAATTACATGTCTTTCTAGGAGAGTCTAGGCAGGCAACGATTCACCGCAAGAGGGCATGTCCTTGTTTTGGTTCGAAAAAAAGGGCAGGCACAGATTCAGCGCAAGAGGGTATGTCCTTGTTTTGGTGAAAGAAAACAATTATCATGCTGATTGCTTTTGAAAGATCGATTCTCTGTCATGATAGAGGATTTTCTTTCTTTCTTTTTTTTTTTTTATAAAAAAATAAGGCTCTAAGATATCAAGCGTCAAACATCCTCATTACTCGAGCAACATGCACGAGCTTATCTTAGTTATGAAGATGGAAGATGCTGCATTTCCATGCTGAGTAATCTAAGAACTTTGCAGAATGCAGAGTAATTTAGAGATATCAGTTCTCGACCCTGAAGTTATGTCGTTTATTATGCTTTGACGAGATATTACATGTTATTGGTATCTTTAATCTCTAGTTAGATATCTGTGTGCTGTATAATACGATATCTGTACAGTGTACACTACTTGTATATACGTGGAGGGAAAAATAAAAAAGAAAAGTGTAACTTCTTAGTCAATTTTTGGAGCCATTGCTCATATCCTTTTGTTAATCAGCTTAACGTTCATCTGAAAATGGCATTTGGCACAGATCGTGGAATGAGGAACATTTCAGTGTCATGAAGTTTTAAGTATTCTGCCTTCCTCGCGATTGTTTCTTGTTGGTACAGAAGAACGATATTTGAAGATCTGTTGTTAGATTGCCTTTGAAGATGGTTTTTTCATGATTCAAGCAATCCTCCGGGCTGCTGCTTTCGTTATGTATTCCAATTTGTGACTCATACGGGCTAAAGGCATGATGTTTGCTGAAGAAAAATAAGCCTGATCGAGATTGCAGGATTTGAAGTCTCAAAAGAGGCTTGTTGATGTACATACCATAAGATAGTTACTGATAGACGATGACGTATGTTGAGGTATCAAAAGTGGAATTTTTTCCTTCTGCTCGTTTGAGTCACTTACCTCCTTGATGTTATACGGTTAAATTTCACCCAGGACTTTTTTTTTTTCAATAAGTATATAACCATGCACATATAAACACATCAGAATAGAAGCCTCGTCCCTCTTATATGCGTCATAATAATCTGTCAATTTCTGAACTTGTCAAATTAAAGGACGACAGAAATGTGTTCTCATGGTTTTGCCAATTGGGAACCACATGACAAGAGGAATGAAATCCTCTCTCGTATTAGCTCTGCGTATCTCTGGAAATACATTTTTCATAAAGCAGGAGGCAGCTCCCATGTATGATGTATCCACCACTTCAGTTCAACCAAAGGAGGCTTGCAGCTGAATTACAGAATAAAACGAGTTATCAAATTCATTGCCGAGAGAGAGCAACCACAAGAAATTAACTTGAAGCTGCTAAAAAATTGATATAGATACCTATACTTAATGACTAAAATGAAACACACATTGACATATTGAAAACTTAAGCTATCGAACACGATAGAGAGCAGCTGAAACTCTTTCAATGGAAACAGGCCAAGGGTATGGATATGTGAATGTCCCATAACAACATACCATGGGTAAACAAGCAAACAAAACTGTGACCCTTTTTCCGAAGAAAATACATGAAGTAACCTTCGCTGGATGAATGCTATAGTGTATGCATATTTGCAAAGACTATGATTTTCCAGCACTAAAACCCTTGCGACTTAATACAAGAACCTCAATTTGCCCCGCACAACTGAGCAGTGAGCACTCTTTAGGACCTCCGAGGATTATCTGATATTTTTCCCGTACATTGGGCCCTTTACTCCTTGGATTTTGAACTTTTTCCTTCCAAACATAAAATCGTATTCGATCATGGCTTTGTTGAGGGATATCAAGGAAAAAATGGCAAGGACACTGGAGATAAATTTAGCTTCTTGATTTTTTCCCTCTTTTTTATCTTTTTCCTCACCTTCATAAATCCTCCACAAAATCCATGATCCAAACACAGCCTGAAGATAAACAAAGAAAATCAAGATGACGAAATTCACCTTGAGAAATTCCCATGCTCAGCTGCAATTCTCAGATTTTCAGAGGGTAGTTGAAGTAATCAGGAACCAAAAGACAAAAGAAACACTACTCCCACAACTATGAGTCTATGACAACTCATTTCCAAGACAAATTAAACCTAAAGCAGCTCAATGGGCCTTATTTCTTCGACAATTCCATGATTAAGACATAGATTACATTTAAATTCACGAGACTAAAACAGAAAAGCGATGGCACTCTAAGATGATTCATAAAAACATTACTTGACAGGAATGAAAACTTATAGAGTTACCTAAATCTAATTTCTGCATTTCCTTCCACCTATGACGAACACAGTTAGGAAAGATCTTATTCTACCTGACACCATTTCTGCATTTCCTCAATCTTGATCAGTAGTCCAAATTGTCCAAGAGCTGAGCCCATTCTGAGTCACCAGTTTAATTTGAAACAAATCCCCTGATGTTCTCCAAGAGAAGGCAACAAATTCAATAAAGTTTTTCCAGTGAAGAGGTCTCTCAACTTTATTCTTCAGTTCAAAGCACCCAACCTCCACGTCTTTCAAATGATGTCGCCAGCATTTGCTATTGGCAGAACTGCAGCAGCAAGGACCTTCTTCTCTCTCCATCAGCATCTCACATAGTTTTTCTATAACTGTTTTGTTCAACTTATTGCATGATTTTAAGAACAACTTAGTAGGATGACAAGTCCAGAACAAGCAATCCAAAAGAGATTCATAACACCTCAAGTCATCAAATGCTCTTACCTCCAAACGCTCTATTACAGGTACCTGATCACACAGAGGAATCCCTTTATAATTATTAATCCCCGTCAGAGTCTTTTTAGGCCATCCAATCAGATTAACCTTCAAAGCCACAAGGCAATTTAGGCTAGAGACAAAATTTCTCAGTCAACCGAACCATTTCAAATGATTTATTTTTAAATTTCCATAGAAAATCACAACTGGCTTCCACTGCTGTGGGGGACTGGTAATGGTTATAGATTAGCTGGGCATCCTATCATATTTGAATGAAAGTAAGTTAGGAGCATCAACCTTTGCCTCCAACAACCTCCTACATCGCATGATAATAATGTTCTTGAGACTACGGCTCGATATGTTGATCCCTTTTAACCAATGACAAAAGCTCAGGTTTAACTTCTCCAGTACAGGAAATTTGCACAAAAGTTCACGGACAAAATCATCGGTGGTTTCCAAGTTAGTAAGCTTAAGATTCTTAAGATGTGGAGATGAATCAATGTTGAACGTCCCTGGCATGCCCTTAGCAACAGCATACATGAAAATTTGAAGAGTTGGTGCACTGATCTCTACTTTCTCCAAGTCCGAGACAGAAACTAGGTTCAGATTATGAAGATTTGCCACCTGCAACCTTTTCGATCCACGACAGCTATGAAGACACAATTCCTTAATTAGAGGGCAACTAGAGATTACATTTTGAATCTTCCTCTTCAGTGATACAGACTCTCCAGAGACTATGCATTATCAAGGAGTAAAACTTGATAGTTCCATGACACAGGTGCCTCTTCAATGTAGAAACAAGGAATGAGTAGTCTGATACACTTACTTCTAGCCCTTTGACATGGTTTTGAACCAGAATTCCTCTCCAATTGTCGACAAAATAAGCCCATCTGGGATCAATACTGGTTAAATCAAGCCTGTATTCGTCGATGGGTATATATCCTCATTGTGATATCTTATCATAGTTTTGTCGACATATTTCAAGAATCTCTCTCTCTAGCTTCTTCAATGTGGGGATCATCTTTCCATTGAAGGCGTCGAGAGGAAAATCCAAACTAAAAGTTTAAAAACCCGTCTTTAAAACACAATTCAGGGCACAACTGCGTTCGAGTGTGTATTGGCTGCGGACGCAGTTGCGCCTGGAGTTGTGTTAGTAACATTGCTCAAATCCAAAAGCTCAAAACTTTTTCTCAATCACAACACAAGTGTTGAGTATTTTTGATAATTTTCAAGATGATTCACTTATTTATTCAAACTGGGGAGGAAGATTTGGGTTTCATTCAATGTGGGCATGCTCATTAATATAAGCCGAAATTCTTACTAACTCTTTCCTATTACTAGAATGAATTCTTCCTAGAATAATGATTTCAGTGAGGTCTATAGTGTGAACGATTCAGATCGTTGGAAGGTTAAACAGGATTCCACAAATCTTCAATTTCTTGATGAGAAGCCATGTCAAGAAATTATGTTTAATCAAAGTGAACTCTCGTGTTTCTGCCAGTTAGAGAAGCAAGAATGTGTATGTTCATTTATGCTTTCACTAATTCACAGTAAAGAACCAGAAGAAACAAGTTTCCAATTGCTGCAATAGTTTTCAGCAATTACTCTTAAAACAAGAAGATTCGAACGAATTCAAAAGAATGAGAAAGTGGCAAGACAATGACGAAGACGATTCGAACAAATTCAATAGATATGCAAGTTTTACGAGAGAAGCAAGAATGTGTGTGTGTGTGAGAGAGAGAGAGAGAGAGAGAGAGAAACCTTGCGGTGCTGTGAAGTCGATGGAAGGAGCAGGAGAGATTGGCGCAAAATTTTGTGTTTACTGTTTCCCAATCCCAGCACCAGTCAATAACCGTGGTTACCGAACGCGTTTTGGAGTACTTTTACATGCTTTCTAGCCGCTTTGAATTGCAGTTGGCCGCGACTAATTACTTATGAACGCGTCATATTACACTTGGCCGCTAATATTTGAAAGCGTGGTTACCGACCACGTTTTGGATTACTTTTACATGCTTTCTAACCGCTTTGAATTGCAGTTGGCCGCTACGAATTACTTAAGACCGTGTCTAATTACACTTGGCCGCTAATATTTAAAAGCGTGGTTACCCAACGCGTTTTGGAGTACTTTTACATGCTTACTGGCCGCGTCGAATTGCAGTTGGCCGCTATTAATTACTTATGGACGCGTCGAATTACACTTGGCCGCGTATATTTGAAAGCGTGATTACTATACACGGTTTTCTCCTGAGGATACCTCGCAGGTTGAAAATGCGAGTTTTGACGATGTCAAGCGTACCTCCGTGTCTCCAAAACGACGGCTAGACCACGACGCCGTCTCTCCTCGTCATTCTGTCGCCGGCCGCCGTCCTTCAACGCCCACCTCTCTCTCTCTCTCAACTTCTGTGCTATCTCTCTTCTCCCTCCCATAACAGGTTCATCTCTCTCCTTTCCAAGTAATAATTACTATATTTGTTTTCATTTTGGATCGATTATACAATTCATATTTAGGGATTTCAGCATAAAGTGATGGTAGAGAGAGAGAGAGAGAGAGAAGGACACATAGTTAGACATGAATTGAAAAGTTCTTGAAAGGAACATTGCTGGTGAACCAGACGAAAGACTGGTCATTAATCAACTTGAAATGGTCTGCGGAATGCATGCGTTTGGAGTAAGAAAATCTGAATACTAATCTACTTTAATAGGTTTTTCTGCACCAATTTTACCATAGCTTTAAACTTAATATCTTCGTTGTTTTGTGACATGGTGTGCAAATTGTGGTTAGAGATGTCGACGCAGCCGAAGTTATTCACCATTCTGCAATTTTCTCAGGAATGCAGCACAAACTGCATCATTGGCTACCCTTTTGATTCTTCTCTTCTTGCTATTTCTGGTATTAGATCAATCCGCATTCATTTTCACTCTGCTAGCCCTTTTGATTCCGTAATGTTCTGCATGGTAAAATCACCCAATAGGCGATGAGTTCTACCGTTTGAGTGGAGGCGGTAAACGAAGGAAAGCGAAGGATATATCCTCATGAAATATATTCTTGCCGTAAGTCATAGTTTCTTTCGCTATCGAAACTTTCAAAGAAGGAAAAGAAAAATTCTAGGACACATTCATGTACCATACTTGAAGTGGTGAATTTCTGATCTCTATACGTCTATACCCCATCTTCCTTGGACTTTCTTCTCCATTCTTGCCTACATTTCCTACTGTAGGCAATTCTGCTTCCTTCAAATCTTTACCCTCATCTTTAAGCATGGGAAAACCTTGATCTGCACAAGGCCCATATGCCCAACTACACAGAAGAAAGTAGAGCCAGATTAACTGAACTCAGAACCGCGAGAAGCCAATAGTAGCTCTCATAATGACTTCTATTGATATTATTTGAAATCCAACTCCCTTTTCCCCCTCTTTTAGTAATATCAGCCACAGTACTCGGTATCAAACTGGCCAACAAACTCTCCACTGCTAGTCCTAATCCGGATAGAGACACTGCTATGCTCTTCATGCTCTTAAAAGAGGGTCCTTTCGTGAAGTTCCTTTCAGTGAAATCCAAGTTGGGATACGTAGACCATGCTCGTAGCCAAGTCTTGCGTAAAACACTGGTTCTAGCTGCTTCCATCGTCAAGAGGCGAGGTAGCATATGATGGATGAGTTCTTTTGGCAACTGCAATGTCCGATCAACGCCTTGGATTGTTGTCCCATCCATTCTTCCTTGTTATCTTAATTGCCTTGTAAGAATCTTCTAATCGACAATTTCTTCTACTTATGGGTCGTTACTCTCTTTGTCTCACTCTTTTAAGAGACTCGGATCATAGCCCTGTTAACCCCACAGAAGAAAATTGAAGGAGAGAGATTAAGCAAAATCTCCTCCTAATTTCGAACGGCTAGAAATCAACTCCTAAGGGAAGAAGAAGATTGATTGATTGCTGGGATTATGAAGATGGAATAATTATAGGCTGATTTTCCTTCCAAACAAAATATAGTATTCGATCATGGCTTTGTTGAGGGATCATCAAGGAAAAAATGGCAAGGAAACTGGAGATAAATTTAGCTTCTTGATTTTTTCCCTCCTTTTATCTTTCTCCTCACTTTCATAAATCCTCCACAAAATCCATGATCCAAACACAGCATGAAGATGAACAAAGAAAATCAAGATAATGAAATTCACCTTAAGAAATTCCCATGCTCAGCTGCAATTCTCAGATTTTCAGAGGGTAGTTGAAGTAATCGGGAGCCAAAAGACAAAAGAAACACTACCGCTACATCAGATCCCACAACTATGACAATTCATTTCCAAGACAAATTAAACCTAAAGCAGCTCAATGGGCCTTATTTCTTCTACAATTCCATGGTTAAGAGAAAGATTACATTTAAATTCATGAGACTGAACAAGAAAAGCGATGGCAGCAGCAGCTGACTACAGAAAATGCATCATGCCACTCTAAGATGATTCATAAAAACATTACTTGACAGGAATGAAAACTTACAAAGTTACCATAATCTAATTTCTGCATTTCCTTCCACCTATGACGAACACAGTTATGAAAGATCTTATTCTGCCCGACACCAATCACGACACATGCTCAAGCTTCCTCTTGTTTTTCTTTTGAAGCATAATTTACTCCTCAATCCTGTCCCAGTACTTTCCCTTTCCTCAATCTTGATGATCAGTAGTTCAAATTGGTTCAAAAGCTAAGCCCATTCCCAGTCACCAGTTTAATTTTAAACAAATCCCCTGATGTTCTCCAAGAGAAGGCAACAAATTTAAGAAAGTCTTCCAGTGAAGTGGTCTCTCAACACTTTTCTTCAGTTCAAAGCACCTGACCTCCACGTCTTTCAAATGATGTCGCCAACATTTGCTATTGGCAGAACTGCAGCAGCGAGGATCTTCTTCTCTCTCCATCAGCATCTCACAGAGTTTTTCTATGAGTGTTTTGTTCAACTTATTGCATGATTTTAAAAACAGCTTAGTAGGATGACAAGTCCAGAACAAGCAATCCAAAAGAGATTCATAACACCTCAAGTCATCAAATGCTCTTAGCTCCAAATGCTCTATTACAGGTACCTGATCACATAGAGGTATCCTGTTAAAATTGTTAATCCCCATCATAGAATTTTTAGGCCATCCAACCAGATAAACCTTCAAAGCCACGGGGCGATTTAAGCTAGAGACAAAATTTCTCAGTCGACCGAACCATTTCAAATGATCTACTTTTAAATTTCCATAGAAAATCGCAACGGGCTTCCACTGCTGTGGGGGACTGGTAATAGTAATAGATAAGCTGGGCATTCTATCATATTTGAATGAAAGTAAGTTAGGAGCATCAATCTTTGCCTCCAACAACCTCATACACCGCCTGATAATAATGTTCTTGAGAGTACGACTTGATATGTTGATCCATTCTAACCAATGACAAAAGCTCAGGTTTAACTTCTCCAGTACAGGAAATTTAGGCAAAAGTTCGTGGACAAAATTGTCGGTGATTCCCAAGTTAGTAAGCTTAAGATTTTTAAGATGTGGAGATGAATCAATCTTGAACGTCCCTGGCATGTCCTTAGCAACAGCATACATGAAACTTTGAAGAGTTGGTGCACTGATCTCTACTTCCTCCAAGTCTGAGACAGAAACTAGGTTCAGATTATGAAGATTTGCCACCTTCAACCTTTTCTATCCACGACAGCTATGAAGACGCAATTCCTTAATTAGAGGGCAACTAGAGATTACATTTTGAATCTCCTCTTCAGTGATACAGACTCTCCTGAGACTAAGCATTTTCAAGGGGTACAACTTGATAGTTCCATGACACAGGTGCCTCTTCAATGTAGAACCAAGGAATGAGTAGTCTGATACACTGACTTCTAGCTCTTTGACATGGTTTTGAACCAGAATTCCTATCCAATTATCGACAAAATAAGCCCATCTTGGATCGATACTAGATAAATCAAGCCTGCATTTGTCAATGGGTATTCCCTCATTGTGATATCTTATCATAGTTTTGTCCACATATTTCAAGAATCTCTCTCTAGCTTCTTCAATCTGGGGATCATCTTTCTCTTTAAAACCTGGATCCAAGCTCTTAAAAGAGGGTTCTTTTGTGAAGTTCCGTTCAGTAAAATCCAAATTGGGATACGTAGACCATGCTCGTAGCCAAGTCTTGGATAAAACACTGGTTCTAGCTGCTTCCATCGTCATGAGGCAAGGTAGCATGTGATGGATGAGTTCTTTTGGCAGCTGCAATGTCCGGTCAATGCCTTGGATTGTCGTATCATCCATCCTTCCTTGTTATCTTAATTGCTTTGTAAGAATCTTCTAATCGACAATTTCTTCTACTTACGGGTCGTTACTCTCTTCGTCTCACTCTTTTAAGAGACTCGGATCATAATAGCCCAAACAGTGGTCTGCATCTAGATGGTCCTGCATGACGAAAAGCAAACAAATTAGAACCCTTGATGTTCGATAGTCGGAAAACAGAAGGATTACAAGATAACTATACTTTTTATGTTGGAAACACCAGAATATCAGGAAACTACGTAGAACATATATATCAAGAATGTGAAGTCTATGCACATGACAACATTAGGCAATACGTATACAATGCTGTTAGGACTAAGGAACATGCTGTTGGATTTTTGCCAGTAATGAGAGAGGCCCGCCATGAGACCTCCCTTTCAACTTGAGCCTCCAAAGTCGAAGTTTTGGGCAGCCAAAGATTTAGGATACTGGATTTTTCTCATTCATGGCCGCGAAGAATTACCCTTGGCATCAAAGAATTACTCCTGACCGCAAAGAATTACCCTTGGCCGCGAAGAATTGGTATTGGCCACAAAGAATTACTCATGGCTGCTGAGAATTACTCATGGCTGCGAAGAATTAATATTGGCCACAAAGAATTACTCATGGCCGCTGAAAATTACTTCTAGCCGCCAAGAATTACTCTTAGCCGCACATAATTACTCTTGGCCGCAAAGAATTGTGAGACCATAAGTCATTCTTTGTGGCCAAGTGTAATTATGCGCAGCCATGAGTAATTCTTCCCGGCCAGATGTAAGTCTTTGCGGCCAAGAGTCCGGTCACCCCTGATGAAATGTTGGATACTTTGTTCTCTCTCAACAATGAGAAAGCTCCAGCCCCTGATGCTATTGAAGTTGATCTCATTAATGCTATTTCCTCTTTGACCATGGTAAGCTACTTGGAGAAGTTAACTCCACCATCATTTCTGTTGTCCCTAAGGTGCCCAATCCTTCGTTAATGTCTGATTTCAGGCAATTCATCGCGGCCAGGAGTAATTCTTCGCGGCCACGAGTAATTCATCGGGACCACGAGTAATTCTTTGCGGCCAAGAGTAATTCTTACACCTGTGGTCCCACATCGTTCCTACATAAGAACGACTATTTTCTTATTAACTGTTACGTGAGCATTCTGTGCTACCGAACCAGGTTACGCTGGCTTGTAACTCAAGTATGACACATGACACAGTGAGTTGTGAAATATTAGCCTCCTCCTCTAGTTCGAGGCACGGAGTTGATTCATGTTTGTTGGGTTTGCTCCTTCTACTTGGATCAAGGAAGGTCGAGGACATGATTTTGTTTTTTTTTTTATCGGAGGTCGAGGACATGTTTTTTTTTTTTTGAACAGCAAAAAAAATTTCATTAATCTTGAAATTGTGAAAAATCCTGGCTTGCCTAGCTAGGTTTATAGATTTGCTATGTATCGGTCTCTCTCAATAATTAATCCATAATCGATAATTATGCCAATTGATCGAAGAGCAATCACGGGAATGAATCATGGAAAACCCCAATACGGGTAAAAACCATGGGAATGAATCATGCACTAGAAATATTGTAGGCTTACAAGAAGTCTTACTCAGTGTTCTTGTATCCTCACCACGAATCGTAACACCTACCTGGCGAATCTACGTTTATCGTACCCTTGCATGATCGCCGAATCTTGAATCCTCAAGCCTTCCAAAGACGGCTTTCGAACTCCACGAAAGAACTTAACTAAGAGATTAATTGTTGATGGAGAAACCCCTTGAAGTTGAACTTTTAGAATCAAGATGTCATAACTGTAAAGAACGAGAGCTCCTAAATGAATACGACGGCTCAGTAACGTCCCTGACCTAACTGAGCAGTATTTATAGGCACAAATTCTATTTTCCAAATTCAGTTTTTTGCTTGAGCCAATTTCTGTTTTGCTTGAGCAAAAATTGTGTTTTCCAATACTTTCACGAACCGGCCTATCTTGACTAACATCTACCGCACTCATATATAATAAATACGATTCCTTTCCACACCCTAGCACAGACACTCTAGAAATTAATTAAGTAAAAGTACCACTCGATAATAAAGAATACATGCAAATGTGAGTTTTTGTCATGAAAGTGCCAACCAAAAAGGAGCTCGGCTTATGGAACTTACAAATTGGTACAAGACTAATAGAAGCAAGGAAATAACATCTTGTTCAGAAAGACAATCAGTCAAATCCGAGACCTAATACCTAAATTGGACATTCACTTTTTGTGATTTAATTTTCACGGAATTATAGAGCGAACAAATTTCTTTTTTATTTTGTCAAAAAAAAAAAAATACTATTCTCTTGTTGTGTACGATGTTTTAGAATAGGACTAAATGGTTTTTTTTTTTTTCATTGCCGAGTCAGGTAATGCTGACTTGTAACTCGAGTGAGGGTATTAAAGTTGTTGAATATTGAGACGAGCACAAGCGTGACATTGGAGACGGGGCTGTGCTCCTTCATGGTATCGCACCGCGGGTGTGGGCTCCTTCATGGCATCGGAAGGGGTAAGGAGATCGATATTCAAAAGTGAACGAAATGTTAGCAGAAGTCAACAGGGCAGGTAGGTTTACCCTATTTGGCTTCACAGAGCAGCTGAGAGTCCCTCCTCCGCACAAGCGTCGATTTCCTAGCTTCCTCCTCGATTTCCTAGCTTGGATCAAGCAAGCAATTGCCGAGTTGACTCAATTGAACTCCCACTTTTTGTGTAGTTCGATTTGGATTTATTCCGAATTAATGGGTGTAGCCTACACATCTTTTTCACATTCTAGGCATGTTTTGGCCAAAGTCTTTATTCAATTTTTTTTTTTTTTTTTGGTAAACCAGGAACATTAAATAGAAATATTAAGAGACATACAGTAGTCTAGGGTATTCCACCCCATTTGCGTCTTCGCAAAGTTGCAAATTAATACAAGTAGGAGCAACATCAAATAATGAAAATCGAGAGCATCATCAAATGACATATTAGCTAGTAAGTCAGCACATTTGTTTACTTCACGGTAGACATGGTCAATCTTCTCCACTTCCAGCTGTCTTTATTCAATTTTTCTCTCCATATTTGCTAAACGGATGCTCCCGCTCAGAAAAAAATTTCTAGGGTTGGGTTTGACCTCCCGCACACCTAGGTAATAAGGACCTTAGCCGAAAGAGAGAGAGAGGAACTGGACCTTCTGACCAGGGACGGATCTAGGAATATATATAGCATAGTGAGGGCACTTGTTAATCATAATGGCGAAAGTTTATTTTTTATTTTTAGCCAACAACAATAAGATCGTACAAAATGAAGACATGCATTATTAACTACAAAAGTTTATAACGCGTACTTTAAGTTAAATTAGGTAAAATGAGCACAAAATCTAAGGCAAAAATTTTAAAATATGTTCTAGATGAACATTGACAAGTTTAAGAATGATCGAGCTAGTTTTGTTAATGAGTTTTTATTTTTAAAAAATTCTCCTATACAGTTAAAAATAAAAAGAATCCCTGTCTGTTGAAAAAACACATTGATATTAGATCAATCTGGGTTGTGTGCACTCCTAATCAAAGTACATATTAGTTTCTAAATGCTAACATGTTTTTTTTTTTTTTATCCTCTACATGCTAACGTTGACTAGTAATTTCTTTATCCCATGTACCTCACACTTTGTCCCACATTGTTCCAACATGAGAACAAGGGTTTTTTTTATTAACTGTTTTGTGAACGATTTAAATTACCGAGTCAGGTGACGCTGACTTGTAACTCAAGTGAGGGAGGGTATTATAGCCGTGGTTGATTATTGAGTTGACTCGCTCAAGTGTTGCAAACTCTTGAGTCAATGGCTGGCCGGCAAGGCGCCCTTGATCCTCTTGGTGAAAATTGGAGAAGAGCGGAGTGCTCCTTTTAAGGCATCACACCAGCCGGTTTAAGTGCTTCCTTCGAAGCAGCACACACGCTGGCTTGACAGAGCCAGCTGAAGATGGAGGTCTCTTTATCCTAGTTACTATAAGAGGATCAAGCAATCGCTTGCCGAGTTTGGACGTTTGCTTTTTGTGAGTCTGAATTTATTCCGAACTAATGGGCCTACGCATCTTTTTCTACGTTACCCCCCCTCCTTTTTCACATTCTGGGCATGTTTTGGATAAAGTATTTATTCAAAAAAATTTTGCCGCATTTATTAATTTTTTGTCAAGTTCTGTTGAAATATTCGTTTGTCCCAACGAGATGCATCTAAAAAGCGCTTGTATAGATGAATTGAAAACATGTGACGAATTTTTCATACTATTTCCTAAACATGTGCTGAGATCTGTTTGACCGGATGAAATCTGAGCCGTCCATTGCCAAGGCTGGACGACCTGAATGGGGTCAACACCCATGTTGTCCCCTCGGGTGAATAGTCGTTCACAGCTATAAGGAGTCCACTGGTGAAAATAAAATTGGAATAGTCACATGGGGACTGATTTTACTAGCATGCATTTGGATAAAGAGTGAAGTCTGAAATTTACTAGACGAACAAGAAAGTTACAAGGAGACGAACAATCTCTGAAAATAAAATGTGATTTATGTTGTGTATTGAGATTTCTCATTCGTCCGGAGTATTGCATGACAAATACCATATGGTATACCATTGATTTATGTTGTGTATTGAGATTTCTCACCAAGTGCAAGCGACAAAACACGAGGGTCAGCATAGCCTTGCGCTTGGTGTTTTGTAGCTTGCACTTGGTGTCCTGAGATGAATAGCGAAACAAGTTTGGCGAGTTGACTGGACAACACTCTGATACCTAACTCAGTTGTCACTCAAGAAAGAAATAAGTACATAATGTTGAGATTACAGGATTGAGTAGCAAAAAAATTGCACGAGTTGTATTCAAATTGACTTTTATCAATTCGTATTTAGATATTTTACCAAGAAAACTTGTATTTAGGCAAGGACCGAAGAACTAGAATTCAGTAGAAATTTAATGTCTGAGATTCTAAAAAAGCAATGCTATTGACACCACATTTTATAATCCATAAATATAAGTGTGGTGGGCCCCACACAAATACGTATGAAATGCGGTTATTGACACCACATTTTATAATCCATAAACATAAGTGTGGTGGGCCCTACACAAATACGTATAAAATGCAGTGTCAATAGACTTTTTCATATTAAACTTGTCAAAAATATCTGCGATCGACGAGGTTGAGTGAGGGCTGAACTACTCTTGAGCGAGGATTTGGCTGGGGTTGTAAGTTTTTTCTTTTACGTATTTTGTGCATCTCGTATATAGATTGTACTCTTTGTTTATATCATAATGGAATTAATATATGCCTCGTAATTCCGTGAATATTATAGGTGTCGAGATTAAACTACGTAAACTTCTTGTTGCTCTTTTTCACGTGTGCTTTTTTATAGATCAAGGAGGTCGCGGACGCGTTGACCGCCTAAAATGAACACTCACTTTTGTGTCTTAATTTTTATGGAATTAACGAGCCAATAGATTTTTTCTTCCATTTGTCAAAAAAAGCAAAAGAAAGTTCTTGTGCGTGTGATGTTTTAGAAACAATGACTAAAAATACTTTTCTTTTTCATTTTTTTTATAAACCTTTTCTTTTTCATTGCATCTGATCATGTACGACTTGTTGGAAAATATTACGGATATATAATATTTTTATTTAGTTTGAATGTGAATTGAATTGATTGAGAGCCATGTCTTTTCGGTGATACCTATTTGTCATAGATGGACGCGTCTTATATGAATAGATGTGTCTCCTCCCTTGGTGACTATTCGGAATAGTCACCAAATGGTCTATAAATAGAATGTTCCCCATTCATTCTAGATCGGTTGGAAAAGATGTTTACGTCCATTTTTTTATTGAGTCAGAGTCGTTCATAAGAGAGAGTACAAAACACAAAGAGGTTTAACAAAACCATCGATTGAAGTGCTTCTTCTGTGAGAGTTCGATCAAGTAGTGTTGGAAGATAGACATTCATTCAAACCGTGAGTATTGTAGCGGGGACGAATCTGTCTTAAATATAGAGTGTCACACACTAACACTCGCCTTAATCACCAATTTGTTTGCATCAATTTCCAGATTTTGAGTTCGGATTTTATTGCACTCATATTATCGGTTTTTATCACAAAAAGTAAGCATATTTTTCCAACAAGACTCTTTACTTATTAGTTATTAATCACATGATTGGTTCCTCTTTTTGGGGTTTCCAAAACTAATACTCCAAAAGGAACTCAAAATAAAGAAATTAACTTGTACTGTTTTCATGAGTGTTTGTCCCACATCGTTCCAACACGAAGAAGTTAGTTTCTTTATGAGCTGTTTAGCAAGTCCTGTCTTCCACTGAGTCAGGTAACGCTGACTTGTAACTCAAGTGAGAGTATTAAAGTTGATGGATATTGAGTTGACTCGCTCAAGCGTGTGACCCAGTGAGTTCCAATATCGAAATCGCACAAGTCAATGTCGGCTATCGATTCGGTGAAAATAGGAGAAGAGGAGTGCGAAGAGGTAGCGCTTAATTCTCGAGGACACCAAACCGGCCGGTTCATGTGCAAGCATGATGTGTTCCTTGATGCTCTACCTTCAAAAGAGCACGAAGGCTGGCTTGACAGAGCAGCCGACGCCTCACTCCTTTCCCGAAATTGATCAAAGCAATCGCTGAACGAGTTGACTCAATTAAACATCTACTTTTTGTGAGTTTGAAATTTATCCCGAGTTAATGGGCACTTCTTGTTTTTATTCAACAAAGAATTGTATTTGTTAATTTTGCGTTAATGTTCTCTCAATTATTCTTTCGTCTCAACGAGATGAATCTTAAAAGTAATAAAAAAAATTACGTTTGGAACAAATTTTTTGAAAAAGACAAACAATAATCCAATTGTCTTTATTAAAAAATAGTTTTGGATGCCTCTCGTCGAGACAAAACAGTAGTAAAAATTGAAAAAGGACAGTGCCATTTTTCGTAATTAAAAAAGTGAATATGTAGAGTCCGCTCTCCTATTCTCTGTGTCATTGCAAAACAACGAACAAGTTCATGCGTCCTGGTCGTATTTCGACCAGACGGCACTCCGGTGCCGTAGTCAGTTGTCACTCAGGAAAGGGAAAATACACCGTGGTTAGATCGAAGTTAGGAAGAGCTTGGCTGATTTTGTTTTTCAACAGTGCTACCCACACGGGTCGCGCACAGATTATGGTATGGGGCTCACTACGGATCCCGCACAAATTATTCGAGCCGTTCATTAAATGTAAAGTATTGTTGTTTAAACGAGCAATTCCAAGGCCAAACGGCCAAGGATTGCCCGTGTGGTCTCACGACACATTGGTGTTTCCTCAGCTAGAGCATGCCCTTTCACGGGCGTTTTGATCTTTTTTCCGAGCAGCATTACCGAAGGGACATGAAAGCACGAGTATCTGAGGCCAAACGGCTAGGGAAATCTTTTTCCAGTGTTAATAGAGTCCTCCTTTCCAACATCTTTATGGGTGTACTTACTGGAATCAGGGTTACCAGATTCTTCCCAATTACCGTTTATTATCTCCGTTTGGTTTTTACTTATTTTTCAGAATTGGCTCCTATTGTTTGCAAAAAAAATATAAAAGGAACTCAAAAAAGAGAAATTTCTTTTTCCATCAATGTTCAGAATGTAGATATGGTGAATTGGTGAGTTTCTAATCGTGCATCCATATTAGAGTTATCCCGATCTTAATTCAATCCATTTGCTTTTCTTGTCATCTTATCGAGTTAGTTTGAATTCGTGCCCTTTTCAGGATGACTAACGTAAAACTAAAGTGTTCATCGCTCTGGTCAAGATGACGAACAGCAAACGTAGAACCTTAGCCAGAAGATCGCATGCAAAAGATAACATAAAAGTGAAATTTATATATATATTTAAAAAAAAAAAAAAAACCAAATAAGGAACAGAAATTAATGTCACCTTTTATTTTGTTGTTACTCCTAAGAATCATCCAACCACAACAATAACTTACTACATTATTCTCATACACAACAATGACTTATTCATTTCTCTTTCGATTTCCCATTTCTCTGTTAAGAAACTTTTGCTTATAACAAGAAGTACAATTCCTGGATCTTCAAAGCTTGGCTCTTCGTAGTTCCTAAGTGGACTTCATCTGGCCCATCGGCAAGTCTCAATGTCCTTGCCGTTGCCCAAAGATGGGCCAAAATAGTATCCGACGATAAGCCCACAGCACCATGCACTTGCATCGCCATGTCAAGCACTTTAAGAGCCAGATATGGAGCTGCTACGTACCTGCTCATTGCAAAACGAAACCATAGTCATGGATCATAATCAGAATCATATCCATAAGAGCAGTGCCACTACACAGATGTCCAGACTCTGGACACAAATGTATTTCAAGCCATTCGAAACAAGTGAACCTCACACATGTACACGGGACTCACAAACACTGGACATTTGTGTCCCAAACGTAGTTAATCATTATCTTGTTCCCTCACAGACAGTAGTGACTATAGGAACTTTGTCATGTTTCAAAAATTTATCCTATATGTTCAGCAAAGTCAAACTGAAGTATAATAAATGTTGTTACACATAAAAGCGTTTACATTTCATATAATCAAAATTTCCACAATTTCAAAATAGCCAACTGTGATTTGCATTTGTTTTTTGTCATTTATTTGGAAATGACTCCAAAGTGGTAAACAAAAAAAAAAAAAAAAACTTTTTCTCTCAAATGATGAACTAGATTGACCCTTACAAACATGTTTGTTTCGCTCAATGGGGTGTAGGAGAATCCATTCCAAATTTTGCAAATACAAAACATATACTCAGTTGGCTAGTTAGCTTTTGAAAATTGATGGGGTTAAGACCACACATCTAATACACTGACATAGCCCGTGGTTATGGACCCATAATAAAGAGAAAGCTAGTGCAGGAACTCAAATCTAGACGTCAAACATACCTTTGCCATTGCTAGGATCCCACGGGCTTCTTTGTTGCCAAGTCGATCAAGCTGGTCCGTGGCTTCCAGAACCAACAATCTGGTTTGCTCCAGATCGATTCGACACTGAAATAGCAAGTCTTTGTTACAAACTCAAGAAACCTTCAACTATTTTCATTAATTTTTCAGGTGGGAACCCTACAAATAGAGATAAACAGCCATCTATGATCTCTTCATTACTTTCCTTTATATGGTTTTAAAAGGATGGTAGACTTACAGTGACTTGTACTGAATTAAGCTAGTTTATATGGAGCATTCTAATAAGAAGTTGGATGTAAGGTACCACAAAAAGAGGACCCTGGCAATATCAGAAAGGAACGAACCATGCTCGGCGATCAATTTCCCAAATGTCCTCCTTTTAAGAGCTCTTTGGACCATCATCTGCACACCACGCTCAGCTGCGCCTATCAGTCTCAGGCAATGGTGCAACCTTCCAGGGCCCAGCTGGATAAGTCATAAGTTATTTTTTTACTATTATGGCTGAATAGTATAGATATGTGATTTCAAAAGTAGAAGCCATGAACTACCTTTCGATTGAGCACTCTATATTGGTAGCATCAGAAGATGCAACTTGAGGTTCTGTAATTGAAAAACCAGACCGAATCTTCCCCTCAAGCAATGGAATAAGCCATTCTTGAAGCTGCTCTTTGTTCTCATACCGCATAAGCACCTAAATGTTTAAGTTATGCATCATCAGAATCAGATCAAATAAAATACACGAAGCCATGCATGATAGCACACTGTAATTACGATTAAACAATGTAAAACTTATGTAGTTATCTTTCATCTCTGTACGGTTGCACAAGCAACTACCATGCAGTACTTACCCCCACTCTGAAACTTATGGGGAGAATCTATATTAGTGACAAACTGACAACTCTACGACCTGGGCCATTAGCACTTGGCATTTGCATAAACCAAAAGAAGGAAATTATTTACTTTCAGAGTGAAGTGGAAAGGCAATACACCAGTGGTACCAATTTTCTATTGTCACACAATCTTAACAAGTTTTCTAGACGCTTACCTCCATATTCCCAGTGTCAGGTGCCCCACAGTTGAACACCCGAGTAGCCCAAACAGAACGACCCATGATCTCACAAAGGTATCCATGTTCAAGGTTCGAGAGGCCAGCACCCAAAAAGCAATCCCATGATTTGTTTATTGGAGATTAATTCCTTCCACCAAAGAGTAGTTCTTTTGCTCTAGCAGCACTATCAAACTACAGGGGAAAACATGCAAAGGGGTAAATAATATGCTTAGGAAAAGAACACAAATTTCCATAAATGCAATAGCTACACCCTCATCAAAAAGAAGAGCATGCACTTACACTGATGACCAAAAAGAAGCACAAAGATAACACAGAGAGATGATAAAATGAAACACTACAGCATTGATGCATGGGAAAGCAACTCATGATTTTTCTATCAGAAGTGGGATCTGGTGATGTGTACGTGGGCAATGCATTGGTTGACATGTACGCTATATGTGGAAGGATCGAAACGTCATGTTCTTTTTTTTGACGAGTTTAGTACGCAACCCAAATGTGACACGATTCTTTTGTAGTGCAGACGCTAGGGAAAGATTAGCTTTAGTTGGGCATGCCATTTTCATTGTACTACTTTTTAAGCCAAATTGCTATGGATGATGATATGCAATTGATAATAACAGTTATGCTATTGGAAAGGTTGGGAGAGTGTGCATCTGAAAGCTGGCGAAAACAAGTTGCATTTCACCAGTTGGGTTCTGTAATGCTTGAAAGGCAGGAATAAAAGGCTGCCCAAAAAGTGGTTTGAAGAAGCAGTTGAGGCCGGTCATGTTTATTCATTAGTAGGGGCTGCAAGGACCAAGTATAAGCGCAGTCATAAATATGAAGCTTGCAAAATGATGAACTCACTCATTTCTGATTACTCACCTGCAGCCGGGTGGATGTAACAAGAGCAATCTGTATACTGTAGAGGGAAAGAAGATGGACTTGGATACGGCAACGGAATAGGACCCCACTCTTCCTTACCCGTACAAGTATAGGGCTGTTTTGATGATGGAGGGCCATCCTAGAGATCAACAGAATAATTGGTTATAGGGTCTCTCCTGACTGTCTTGAACTACGTGCTTGGTTTTCCTGACTGTCAAGCTGATTGCTGGATGCAGCTTTATGATCGGTGGTCCTGCGTTGATGATATTGGTTCTCTAGCTGTTGTGCACCACATGTTAGCATATGATCCAGGGAAAAGCCTTGTATGCTTCCGTCAGTCTCTCCTCCTATTACAGTAAGTATGGCGAGCTCAAATTTCAGTTCTCTTAATGCATTACTCAACTGATTTCTTCTAGTCATGATTCTTTCCAGCCATTTTAGCTATGAAAATCAAGTTGTTCTGTGATGAGCGTATTCTTTCTGCTCTTCTGGGTCCATAACTTTCTGTTTTCAGTGGGATGCTTCAGCCTAAGAATAAAACTTTTGACGCCTTAAGATTATTCTCAATGTATCTTTCAGCAAACATTGGGAATCACTACAGTACACGCTTGCAAGTCAATCATTTTAAAGTTGGACTTTTGGGGAGATTATCGACTAATGATGCAGAACTATGGTTCTTACTACTACAAGTGAAGCACAGATGGTGTTCATTTGTGGTAGAAAAGAGCCAATAAAGAACTGCACCGATGTTTATAAACTTGTTTATTTTTTTCTTTGATTGGGTTTCTTTCTTTCTTTGGTTCTGATGGGGTTTAAATGACAAGAAAATGCTGTTGATTGTGATCAATGCCACTGACGGCTGACCTACGAAGAACCGGTAGCTGCCTTTGCGTTCTGCTGTGTAATGTGTTTTCATCAGCATCTCTAGAGAATTTAACGAGGCAGGTTTCTAGACACTCGTGCATGAAAGAGACTGTGCCATAAAGAATAACATGGAAAGATCAACCCTTTCAAGTGTCCAGAGGGAGAAACAGAGAAGTAAAGTCCCTGGTATCATATTTTGATTTCCATTTTCTCAATATAACCTTCAGCAAGTGGAATTAAGGATGAGATATTGCGAGTGCCTGAAACACATTATCAGCGGAACTTGCTAAATATATGATCAAAAGCAAGGTTCTAAAAGACACTAGGCACTACCAAGTCGGTCGGGTACCGCCTAGCACCTAGGCGGGGACTAATTTGCCACCTAGCACCTAAGCGGGGGAGTAGTTGGCCGCTTAATTGCCTAGGCGTTGGAGCCCCGCCTAGCGCCTAGGCGGGGACTTTTAGAACACTTCAAAAGTAGCACACTGTCAATGCCAAGTTTAGATTAGAAGTTTCTTTTCTGGTAATGCAATCCAAGTGTAAAATGGTGACAAAGTTTGAAACAAGAGCATAAACCATAATGAAGGTCAACTCCCTGCTATTTTCCCAAGAACTTTCTACTCTGTCGAAATTCCGTATTAATGTGAACTTTTTAGTCAACTTTCTCCTAGGTAATGAGACCAGAAAATAATCGCGGGCATTTCCACTTCAGAATAGGGTCAGGGTAGTTGCGTAATGTCCATCAGTATGGCTTTTTGGGACATCAGCTTCCACTTGTTTCATTACGTGTGTCCAGTGTGGGTGTAGGTCTAAGCGTCGGTCCACAGATTTATCTCGTTTATATCTCACAGACATGGAAACACGCCAAAATATTCGGACTCTATTTGTATATTTCTTTCATTGAATCAGTTTAATGGTGTTTAGAAGTTACCTTAGGGCATTTCGTTTATATTAGAGGAGTCCTCCTATGCCTAGTTCATGGAGAAATCCAATTACAAAATATGATTGCTTGGTTAATGTCCAACTAAACATGTCAGACACATATCTCGTATTGGATTGCCGAGTGTCCAACACGGTATTCTATACATTTAGAAGAATCACGTAACATTGGTCCTCCCAGTTATCAGAAGTGCTTAAAAATTCGTGGTACACTTCTAAGAGAGGAAACAATTTACCTCAAGAGTATATAAGAACTAAGCAAAGGGTTACCTTACCCAAAAAAAAAAAAAACTAAGCAAAGGGCAGATTAATAAGCAATTGGCAGATTAGGTTTAGCATGACAGGCATAATCAATGGATGACAGTACATTGGCAAAGTCAATAGATGATAAATTAAGCAGATGCAAAAAATTGCTGCAACTCTAGTGGAAACAACCAACCGTAAAAGCAAATGTCAAACACGTGGGAGGCATATACCTTGTATCGATTTCTAATGCCGTAAGCCATATAAAAACAAAACCTGGAAAGCTAATAGAACGTGCGCCAATAGAAATTGAACCTTAGATGTAACAACCACCCAACTCATTGTACCTTAGATTGTTCCTCACATTCTTGGCTTGCAGATGTAGTTCTGTTTCTGAGACCGAGACTTATGAGACACAAATAGCAAACTCCTGTTGTTGTAGAGAGAGAAAGAGACTACGGGTGCCGCTGCGTGGATGAGTTCACCGGCTCCAATTGTCCGAGAGATTCAGCGATCGAAACCCGGATCGGCGACGGTGAAGGTCGACTTGGATAAGCGACGTTGTTATAACGGATGACGACCAGAAGGCCGGAGGAAAAATGGTCTTTTCAAGTTGTAATCAAGTGTTCTCGGCACACTATTTTCTAAATTTTTTTGACATATATCTTCTCCGATTTGATACCAAGAAATATCCGATTGACTTCAAATCTAACAAAATCATTTTAATTGACAAGTTCTACAATGTGGACAAATTGGATCATAAAAATGATTCAAAAGTATGGTTGAAATTTTAAAAAAACAATTGAGAAGCCTTCTTCCTTTACAAGGGTTGTAATCAAGTGTATCCATAAAATTTTTTCTAATTTTTTTTGGGATCTTTCTTCTCCGATTAATAACCATTTGGTACTCCATTGAATTCTTAATTTACTTAAACGTTATAGACGAGAATTTATACAATAAGGACGAATCGGATCATTAAATTAATTCCAAAAGAAGGTTGAAAATTGCCAAAAAAGAAGAGAAGCCTTCTTCTTGGTTCTTCTCAGGTTGAAGATGAGAAGTCTGTTTACCACCGAACTCGTGTTTCTCAGGCCCGCTTTACTACTGGGGCGTTTGTTTCTTCCAAAAAGCGTGTTTCCTGTAAACGATTTCGTCACAAAAAAAATCGTGTGTTCAAGACGCGAGCTAAGTCAATACTGAACTCGCACCACGATTTCCAATAGAACATAGTATATCATACTTGAGAGTTTTATTTTGTTTCTCAAGATTTTTCTCTCTGGCTCTACGTCAATCACCTCTGATTTCACTGATGCAAACAACCTCGTCAATTCACTTCCCAATTACCATTAATTGTCTCCATTTTTTAAAATTGGTTTTTACTTAGTATTTTTCATAATTGGCTCCTTTTGTTTGCAAAAAATATAAAAGGAACTAAAAAAAAAGAAATTTTTTTTTATCAATGTTCATATATATATATATATATATATATAGTTCGAACAAAAATAACTATATAGGGTATGGGGAATATATCGGGTAGGGGACGGGGATAGGTCTGTCCCCGCCCCAAACCCTACCCGTCATTTTCAAATGAGGAGGTTCTTATTTACTATAATAAGGACCTCACCATTTCTCCCATTTTCCGTTCAAATTTCGATGATCCGAGCCGCTCAATGTGTTCAGAACGTGATTTTAAGAGAATCCGTGAAGAATCAACAAAAAAAAAGACCGAGAAGAGCTTCATCCCAGCAGTTTTTATTTGAACTGTTCGATAAAAAACAAACAAAAACTGCTCGAATAAAGCCTTTCCGGTCTTCTTTTTTTTTTTTTTATAATTTCGCGCGAGTACCCTTAAAATCATGTTCTGAACACATTGAGCAGCTTGAATCATCGAAATTCTATCGGAAAACAGAGGTCCTCATTTTATTAAGTTAAAATGATTCTTAGGAGAAGGAGATATGGTGAATTGGTGAGTTTCTAATCGTGCATTCATATTAGAGCTATCCCGATCTTAATTCGATCTATTTGTTTTTCCTGTCATTTTATCGCGTGAGTTCGAATTCGTGCCCTTTTCAGGACGACTAACATAAAACTACGGTATTTATCACTCTTGCCAGGATGACGAACAACAAAAGTAGAACCTTAACCAGAAAATCGCAAAAGATTACATAAAAGTGAACATCTAAAAAAAAACAAATAAGAGAAACTAATGTCACCTTTTATTTTGTTGTTACTCCTTACAATCATCCAACCACAAGAAGTATTCATCTCTCTTTCGATTTCCCATTTCTCTGTTAAAGAAACTTCTGCTTATAACAAGAAGTACAATTCCTGGATCTTCAAAGCTTGGCTCTTCGTAATTCAAGTTTGGCTATAGTTCCTAAGTGGACTTCATCTGGCCCATCGGCAAGTCTCAATGTCCTTGCCGTTGCCCAGAGATGGGCCAAAATAGTATCCGAGGATAAACCCGCAGCACCGTGCACTTGCATCGCCATGTCAAGCACTTTCAGAGCCATATTGGAGCTGCTACCTGCTCATAGCATCGCGAAACCATAGTCATGAACCATAACCATAATCATTATCATACCCATAAGAGCAGTGCCACTACACAGACGTCCAGACTCTGGACATGTATGTATTTCAAGCCATTTGATACAAGTGAACCTCACACATACACATGGGACTCACAAACACCAGACATCTGTGTCCCAAACAGTTAATTATCTTGTTCCCTCACGGACAGTAGCGACAATAGGAATTTTGTCGTGTTTCAAAAATTTGTCCCATAAGTTCAGCAAAGTCAAACTGAAGTATAATAAACGTTGTCACACATAAAAGCGTTTACATTTCATGTAATCTAATTTTCCCCAATTTCAAAATAGCCAACCCTGATTTGCATTTTTTTGTCATTTATTTGGAATGACTCCAAAGTGATAAACAAAAAAATTACTTCTCTCTCAATGATGAACTAGATTGACCCTTACAAACATGTTTGTTTCGCTCAATAGGGTATGGGAGAAATCCATGCCAAATTTTGCAAATGCAAAACATATGCCCAGTTGGCTTTTGAAAATTGAAGGGGGAAAATTGACGGGGTTAAGACCACACATCTAATACACTGACATCGCCCGTGGTTATGGACCCATAACAAAGAGAAAGCTAATGAAGGAACTGAAATCTAGACGTCAAATATACCTTTGCCATTGCTAGGATCCCACGGACTTCTTTGTTGCCAAGTCTATCAAGCTTGTCCACGGCTTCCAGAACCCACAATCTGGTTTGCGCCAGATCGATTCGACACTGAAATAGCAAGTCTTTGTTACAAACTGAAGAAACCTTCAACTATTTTCATTAGTTTTTGATGTGGGAACCCAACAAATAGACAATAAACGGCCATATATGATCTCTTCATTATTTTCCTTTATATGGCATTAACATTTTGATAAATGACAAGAAGGTTTTTTAAGAGGCTATGGTATACTTACAGTGACTTGTAGTGAATTAAGCTAGTTTTTATGGAGAATTCTAATAAGAAGTTGGATGTAAGGTACCACAAAAAGGAGAGCATTTTGACGTGAAAATTACCTTGGCAATATCAGAAAGGGACGAACCATGCTTGGTGATCAATTTCCCAAAAGACCTCCTTTTAAGAGCTCTTTGGACCATCATCTGCATTCCACTCTCAGCTGTGCCTATCAGTCTCAGGCAATGGTGCAACCTTCCAGGGCCCAACTGACCCTACGAGAATTCACAGAGACAGTGAGATGGAAAATAGTAGCTACATCCAATACACACAGTAAGACACTGGTTAGTGGGCTTTAGAGAAAAGGCTTTATGGACAACGCACTGATGGTATGTAGGCAATTCAAGGACAAAGGGATAGATTTGAATGTCGTGTCTTGTACGTCAGTGATCGCTTCTTGTTCTCAAAATGGCAAAGACATGGAGGCTTTTGGACCTATTCAGAGAGATGCAGATTGCTAGGGTAAAGCCAAATTCAATAAGAATCCCTTGTATTTTACCAGCTTGTGGAAACACTACAACATGGATGCATGGGAAGGCAACTCATGGTTTTTCTATCAAAGTGGGATCTCTGGTGATGTGTACGTGGGCAGTGCATTGGTTGACATGTACGCTATATGTGGAAGGATTGAAACGTCTAGTTCTTTTTTTGATGAATTCAATATGCAACCCAAATGTGACAAGATTCTTTTGTAGTGCAGAGGCTAGGGAAAGATTAGCATTAGCTAGGCATGCTTCATTTCATTGTACTACTTTTTAAGCCAAATTGCTATGGACGATGATATGCAATCGAATATGATAGTTATGCTATTGGAGAGGTTGGGAGAGTGTTTGAAAGCTGGCAAAAGCAATTTGCATTTCACCAGTTGGGTTGTGTAATGCTTGAGATGCAGGAATACAAGGATGCCCAAAAAGTGGTTTGAAGAAGCAGTTGAGGCCGGTCATGTTTATTCATTAGTAGGGGTTGCAAGGACTAAGTATAAGCGCTGTCATAAATATGAAGCTTACAAAATGATGAACTCTCTCATTTCTGATTATTCACCAGCCGGGTGGATGTAACAAGAGCGATCTATATACTGTAGTGGGAAAGAGAAGATGATGGACTTGGATACAGCAACGGAATTGGACCCCACTCTTCCATACCCATACAAGTATAGGGCTGTTTTGCTGACGGAGGAAAGTAATGTTGACACCGCCATTCAAAAGAGCAACAGAATAATTGGTTATAGGGTCCCTCCTGGCTGTCTTGAACTACGTGCTTGGTTTTCTTTTTCAATGGGGGATTATGAACGTGCCTTGATAGATATCCAGGCAATTCTGACCTTTGAGCCTAATTAGATGATGTTCCATGGGAAGTTGCAGGGGGACCACTTGGTAGAGCTCCTCCGCCACCATGTTCAGCAGTGGAGTCAAGCTGATTGCTGGATGCAGCTTTATGATCTGTCGTCCAGCGTGGATGATATTGGTTTTCTAGCTATTGTGCACTGCATTTTAGCAAATGATCCGGGGAAAGCCTCATATGCTTCAGTCAGTCTCTCCACCTATAACGGTAAGTATGGCTAGCCCAAATTTCAGTTCTCTTAATGCATTACCCAACTGATTTGTTCTAGTCATGATTCTTTCCAGCCATTTTAGTTATGAAAAACAAGTGGCTCTGTGACAAGCATATTCTTTCTGCTCTTCTGGGTCCATAACTTTCGGTTTTCAGTGGGATGCTTTAGGCTAAGAATAAAATTGTTGATGCCTTATGATTATTCTCAATGTATCTTTCAGCAAACATTGGGAATCACTACAGTACATGCTTGGAAGTCAATCATTTTAAATTTGGACTTTTGGGGAGATGATCGACTAATGATGCAGAACTATGATTCTTACCACTACAGGTGAAGCACGGATGGTGTTCATTTGTGGTAGAAAAGAGCCAATAATGAACTGCACCGACGTTTATGAACTTGTTTATTTATTCTTTGATTGGGTTTCTTTCTTTCTTTGGTTCTGATGGGGTTTAAATGACAAGAATTGCTATTGATTGTGAACAATGCCCCTGACTACTGACCTACGAAGAACCGGTAGCTGCCTTTGTGTTCTGCTGTGTAATGTGTTTTCATCAGCATCTCTAGAGAATTTAACGAGGCAGGTTTCTAGACAATCGTGCATGAAACTCAGACTGCGCCATAAAGAATGACATGGAAAGAAAGATTAACCTTTTCAAGTGTCTTGAGGGAGAAACAAAGAAGTAAAGTCCCTAGTATCTTATCTTGATTTCCATTTTCTCCATATACCTTCAGCAAGTGGAATTAAGGTTGAGATATTGCGAGAGCCTAAAACACATTATCAGCGGAACTTGCTAAATACATGATCAAAAGCAAGGTTCTAAAAGATGCTAGGCGCTCCCAAGTCGGCTGGGTACCGCCTAGCACCTAGGCGGGGACTTTTAGAACACTTCAAAAGTAGCACACTGCCATTGCCAAGTTCAGATTAGAAGTTTCTTTTATGGTAATGCAATCCAAGTGTAATATGGTGCCTAAGTTTGAAACAAGAGCATAAACCATAATGAAGGTCAATTCCCAGCTATTTTCTCAAGAACTTTCTAGTCTGTCGAAATTCCGTATTAATGTGGACTTTTTAGTCAACTTTCTCCTTGGTAATGTGACCAAAAAAAAATCGCGGGCATTTCCACTGCCGATTAGGGTCAGGGTAGTTGTGTAATGTCCATCAGTATGAAATTTTTGGGACATCAGCTTCCACTTGTTTCATTAAGTGTGTCCAGTGTGGGTGTCGGTCTAAGCGTCGGTCCACAGATTTATCTCATTTATATCTCACGGACACGGAAACATGCCAAAATATTCAGACTCTATTTGCATATTTCTTTCGTTTAATTGGTTTAATGGTGTTTAGAAGTTACCTTAGGGCATTTCGTTTATATTATAGGAATCCTCCTATGCCTAGTTCATGGTGAAATCCAATTACAAAATATGTTTGCTTGGTTAATGTCCAACTAAACATGTCACACACGTATCGCATACTCTTGTTTGGATTGCCGAGTGTCCAATGCAGTATTATGTACATTTAGAAGAATCCACGTAACATAGCACCTCCAAGTTATCCGAAGTGCTTAAAAGTTCATGGTACACTTCTAAGAGAGGAAGCAATTTACCTCAGAGTATATAAGAAAGGAAAATTCTAAAATCATCCCAATGGGCCGACAATAGTGAGTGTGTGAATGTTTATTAAAGGATATAAAAAGTACACAGAAATACGTGTTTTCCTTGTCTTCTAGTGTGTTTATCGTCATCCCAGAGAGCTGACAATAGCAAGACCGTATAAGAAAATAAGCAAAGGGCAGATTAATAAGCAATGGGCAGATTAGGTTTAGCACGACAGGCATAATCAATGGATGAAAAGTACATTGGCAAAGTCAATAGATGATAAAATAAGCAGATGCAAAAAATTGCTGCAAAATCTACTGGAAACAACCAACCGTGAAAACTATGAATTCAGAAACGGAGTTCAAGTTTATAAGAGGCATCTTGTGCTTTCCACATCTGTCCAACACATCTTACAATGCACCGGCAAACAAGAGCTACTGAAGATGAGATTTAATGTAAGTCTTTTTCCAAGTAACAATATTGAATCAAAAGACTTCACAAAAACTATAGGCCGAAAAAGGACTTCCGTTAGAAGCCAAACGTCAAACAAGTGGAAGGCATATACCTTGTATCGATTTCAAATGCCATAAGCCATATAAAATTAAAACCTGGAAAGCTATTAGAACGTGCGCCAGTCGAAATTAAATTAGACGCAACAACCACCTAACCCAACCATTATACCTTAGATTGTTCCTCACATTCTTGGCTTGCAGATGTGGTTCTGTTTCTCAGACTTCTAAGGCACAAATAGCAAACACCCGTTGTTGTAAAGAGAGAAAGAGACGATGGGTGCGGCAGCGTGGATGAGTTCACCAGCTCCAATTGTCCGAGTGACTCAGGCGACGGTGAAGGTCGACTTGGGCGACGTTGTTAGTATTACGGACTACGACGGAGGGAAAAAGTCTTTTCAGGTTGTAATCAAGTGTTCCAGGCTCACTTTTTTCCAATTTTTTTCGACATATATCTTCTCCGATTAGATACGGAGAAGTATCCTATTAACTTGAAATCTAACAAAATCATTTTAAATTACAAGTTCTATAACGTGGACAAATTGGATCATAAAAATAATTTGAAATTAATGTCGAAAATTTCAAAAAACGGAAGAGAAGCCTTTTTCTTTCATAAGGGTTGTAATCAAGTGTACCAAACTAACTTTTTTCTAATTTTTTTCGGGATCTTTCTTTTTCGATTAATAACCATTTGGTACTTAATTGAATTCATACTTTAAATAAACATTATAAACGAAAATTTATACAATAATTACGAATCGGATCATTAAATTAATTCCAAAACAAGGTTGAAAATTGTTAAAAAAGTTCTTCGTTGTACTTCTCAGGTTGAAGATGAGAAGTCTGTGTCCACCGAACTCGCATTTCTCAATCTCGTTTTACTCTTTTCTCAGGCGTGTTTGTTTCTTCCAAAAAGCGTGTTTCCTGAAAACGATTTCGTCACCATGTACATCGTATTTTCAAGACGCGAGCTTACGCCAATACTGAACTCGCGATAACGGAACACGGTTTTCGATAGAACATAGTAGTATATCAATACTTGAGAGTTTTATTTTGTTTTACAAGATTTTCCTCTCGCTCTACCAATGTTTTGAATATCGTACCGGCTAGAGTACTGGTTTTCTCACTAGTACGGCACGTATCGAAATCGGTGAGATACCGGGTACCGTTTCCGATTGATCGCTATTAGTGTTATTTTCCTACCTAAAAGAATTTATAGTATAATATACACTTTTTTAAAACAGAAAAAATAAAAAATATCCCTGTATTTGTCCGATACCATTCGGTATTTGCCCGGTACCATCCGGTACTTGAAGAAAAATTAAATTTAAAAGCAATCCGGTACTATTCGGTCTTGGCCGGTACTGACCGGTATCTCCGGTATCGTCCGGTGTTGGCCGGTACCGACTGGTATTTGAGCCGGAACAGAATTACAGGTATAATGTACCGAATTTTGTCAAAAATGGTACGTACCGACCGGTACGGAACGGTATTGATAGCACTGCGCTCTACGTTAATCACCTCTGATTTCACTGACACAACCTCCTCGATTCACTTCCCAATTAAAAGTTTGGATAATGCTACTCACACAACAATCCAAACACAACAACTTATACAACCTCTCACATACATGTGGGGCCCACACATAGTAGTGTGTGTGGAGCCCACATGCATGTGAGAGGTTGTGTAAGTTGTTGTGTTTGGATTGTTGTGTGAGTATCATTTTTAAATTGGTTTTGGTTTTTACTTATTGTTTATTGTCTCCACTTTTTAAAATTGGTTTTTACTTACCGTTTATTGTCTCCACTTTTTAAAATTGGTTTTTACTTATTACTAGTGCCATGCCGACGCGCTACGCGCGTCGGTGTGACGTTATAATTTCTTGGAACATGGTTACAGTAATGAGAAGATTGTAAATCTTATCTTTAAATGCCTCATCATTGTGTATACTAATATAATATTTGTCAACTAAAGCATAATGGGAAACAAGATTGTTCTGCTAATTTAGTTTAGATTTTAGATGGTATGATCAATTAAAAGAAACAACTGGAAAACAAAATTATGCTAACTATATGGATGATTTATATCATCAACCATTTCAGCATATATTTTGCATGCAATATTCCCATTGTGTATGTAAATTAGAGAGCTCTTGACTCTGAAAGTGAAGAGACATACCTTTTGAGTAAATCCAGACCCTTGTCTTTTGCAAGCTGTCCAACATGAACTATCAATGGTTTCCTATTGTTATCACTGCTGATTCAGAACAATTCATTTATTTGGATTTTAAACTTTGAAAATGTTTTCTTGATCAGTTGGTATAAATCATACGGAGACGAAATGATTCAATTATCTTAAATAGTAACAATATGAATAAATAGAATGAATAAAGGACCATGATGCAAAATATCTAACGATATTTTGATCTTTAGCATTTAGAGTTATATGTTTTATGAACCAACTTTTTTGGATATAATCAATTTTAATGACAAGGGAAGTTTATGAAAATTTAAGATTGATAGCAAAGTGAGAACTATGACTATTAAAAAAATATAGCTACACTTATAATGATAAGAAAAATACAAGAACCATGTCTTTCCTTAAAGTTCATTTAGCTGTTTGTTAGCTAATACAACGTAGCTATATTTGGCAACAAAAGGAGAATATAATTCACATTCGAGATTTTTTGGGGTTGTTTTTTTTGGGCATCTCCCTGTTCTTTATTGATATTGACGAATTTGTACCAGCCACCAGTGTAATTGATCTTATCATATTTTACATGCTGAACAACACTAACAAAAGGTTCAGTGAGAACTATGACCATCGACTAAACAAACAATGATTCAAATGATGTGCGAATGCTTTGCTTAAAGGCATTGTGTAGACAGTGTTTAATTTGATTATAAGTCTTGTGTATGAAGTGTTTGATAGATTTTTAGACATGATGCAGCGATGCAGTATTCGTATTCCAGAACAACATGTAGAGTGTGAGAGATATTGTTATTTTATTTGTACAGTTATTTTCTGTGTTATTTCTCAAATATAGTAACGAATCGTAGTGTAGAGATGGTGTGAAGGGATTACTGCGGGCTGGGTGATGAGAAGTTATGTACTATAGCAGGCCTCATAAGGTGGAGTGAATCATTTACAAAACATGATGATCGCAAGGAAGTACTGTTGTGCATTTTTTATAATGCCAAACATATTGGATCTGTTCGACATTTTGAGAGCCAAAAATCAGAATATGCAAGCGTCTACCATCCAGGTTGAAAATGAAGATGATCAATGATTTTCCCAACGTCTAATGAGTGAGCACTTAGGAATTCAAACCATTTTGGTCCTTCTAAGCTTCCTATTTTGCAATTAGCAGGCCATGCCCTTGTTCCAAAAGTGAGAAGGAGCTCTGCAATGCCATATTCCATTAAATAGTCATAAAACCTGTTAAGAAGGTATTGCAAACACATGCAATGAGGTGAGAGGTTGATTGACAGTACACAATAAGATTAGATTGTTGATAGTTGTTTGGAGGAAATTTCACTAACTATTTTTGGGAAGTCAAATAGCACCAATTGCTTGCAGAATCAGAGGTGAGGGTCTAGATCTCTCAGGGTCATTGGGTTAATCGATGTTTGAATTATATTTGTGCCATGAAAGAATGTGCTCAAATTAATAACGTGTGTATATAATGCGTGCATAATCGCAGAAGGAGATACTTACACAAATCCATTTCGCACAACTTGGCATTGGATCCCATTGTGGATCAACAGTGGCATGTATGAAAGGCTTGTATTCTCTCTCATCAATTTCCTTAGGATGTGTCCCAAATACATGCAGATCAAAGGTTGCATGACCAATGTAACTCACAATACATATATGAGTTGCTTCGTTTGACCATGATAGGATCGAGAATTTACACAATGGATAAGCCATTATGTTAAAAATTACTACAATCCATCAACTGGACAAACGTGATCTATAGTTATGCAGTCATGTATGGAACCTGCGTAATTCCGCCGCAGAAAGCTAAAATATCTACAAGAAATTGCAGATTGCAAAAATACTCTAATTCAATTCTAATTATCCAGACTAAACACTCCATTCAGAGGGTAAGGTCTTGAGAATCCAATGCCGAGAATTAGAGAAGATTAAGAAGCCAACAAAAAAGCAATAATTTCAGTCTATATGAATAATTTGAAGTCTATATATAGTACATGAAAATGGCCAAGACCAAGTAATAGGGTTATTCAACAGATTAAAGTTGGTACTCCTAGTGATTTTCTACCTATAGTAGACAGACAAGATAAAAAGTAATTTGGTCTCCCTCTTCCAATGGGCAGTTTGCTACAAACGCAACATGGGAAGCTCTGACATATAAAGAGGAGAGGGATCCATGGTTGGGCTGCTATAATTTGGTTTTCCAAAAGTGTTCCCAAATGAGCTTTTATTAGTTGGCTTATTTGTAGGGGCAAACTGGTGACAAAAGATAGATTAAGGGGATGGGGTATGGCTGTGGAAGCTATGTGTGTTCCTTGCTCTTGGAAAGATGAAAACTTGCAGCATTTGTTCTTTCTACGTGGCTTTTTTAGGCAGATTGGGAATCATGTGCTAGGGAAGTTTTTGATTCAAAGAGAGGCAGGAGAATGGGATGAGGAGTTGAAAGGGGAATTGATCATTGCAAGCATATATCTTTCAGAGTCGTGATATTCAAGTTGTTCCTAGCTACTGGTCTGAATCATATTTGGCTTCAAAGAAGTCTCAAGTAGTTTTGTTGCAGCTGCGGAGGGGAAGGTGAGATACAGAGTGAGCTTCTGAAAACAGGTCCCTAGCTTCCTTGAAAATCATTAGAGCCAATGGAATCTTCCCCATAGAATGCTAATGAGCTCATCTTTCTAGTTGGCTTTGGGTGTGGTCCTTTAACTTGTAGCTTTTTCGTTGATTTGTATTGTTTTGGTGGGGTTTATTCCCTGTTGTACTCTTGGTTTTGGTGTGTACAAGATGCCTCCAACCAAAAACAAAAAAAAAATGTCACAATGATAAAGACCAAAACTTAACTTACTACGAGAGGTGAGTTATAGGAGTTAAACCTCGGAATCCTGTTCATTGTGGTTAGTGTGAATATATATATTTCTAATTGTTCTATTATTTCTGAGGTAGTTTAGCCATAACATTAATTAGGGTTTAATTAGAGTTTCTCTGTTTTCTATTTAACCTAGCTTGTTATGTTATTCTTGTAATCACTTGAGGCATGCAATCACACAAATTCTTGTCTCTTTGCAAAAGTATCAGTTAGTTCTCATCATCACTTAAGCATCTGGGTAGTCACCAAAATTTTCCTAAATCAAATGCCAACGTGTCAGTTTGCTTCAACTCAAAGCACCTCCAGCATCCTCTAAGCTTACTACTAAATGCTCGATAGCCACCAATTTGTGGCGTTGGACGATGGGTGGGTGGACTGGGGGTGATGTCTTGGCAATCGTAATTTCATTAGTACATATAAAAGAAACAAAGAGCCGAAAGACATGTTAAAAGAAATAGGAAAAATGAACTAAAACCACGGAGATACTGTTAGACATATCAGATCATTCGAATCCCAATCTTAATTATTCAATTACAAATAGCCAGGAGGAATACACCTTCAATTAATTTTACATGAACAACTAAAAAAATCATGGAACTACTGCTATATTATCAAATGATTCGGACCCCAGTACTATTGATGTATTGATAGATTTTAAATCTTCAGGCGTATACCTCTTCAAAAGTTTAGAGGGACATTTTGTCGATAAAAAAAGGTTTATAGTGGCATCGATAAGAATAGAATTTGGAGACTTCCAAACTGACAGCAAACTTACCAATCACCAAAAATGGGTCAGCTTTCTCCTCACACCCAAGACTACTTCAATAACAATTAGACCAAACAACTGTCATGTTCCACCTAGTTTTTTTTATTTTATTATTATTTTGTTTTATTTTCTATTTTTTTGGGAGGGATTTCAAATTAGATTACCAAACAAAGAGAATAAGTTCAAAAAACCAATGGCATACACTCCGACACCTCAGCCTCATCAAGGTAGTATTCAACTGTCGCTTCACTGAACTTGTCCACTGCAATCTGCATTTGCAGTATCTAATCATTAGCAACTGATGGTTTAAATAGCAAGTGCAAGAACAATTGTTGAATCAAACAGTAATTGGGGTTCAAATACCTCATTAGCAATGTTTGCCCCCATTAGAACACAACAATTAATTCCAAGCTGTAGCGCCCAACTTAATATGTTGCCAAACATATGGATCGAAGAGACATTCATTGCTCTCGAACCTGCAGCTATTACAGAAGAGGAGAGGGTCGTCGTTAGCTTCACCGGAGATAAGAAAACGTGGTGGAGAAAATTGCAAGAGTAACCCACTAATTCTATAGTTGAAAGTCTCATTTAGAAGCAAACATGAAAAATAGCACATATACATGACATCAAATCTTGTAAAAGAAAAGAAAACTCTACCAACAACTACTCTTCTAGCAAAGGCAATGCATGCTAGCATCTTTTAATTGGATTCCCCCATTAGATATGAGCGAAAGTTCCATTGTAGTACAAATAGAATGACACTCCATGTAGTCAGCTACCTTCCATGAGGTTTCTACCCCACCAAACCCACCTTTTTCTCCCTTTCAACCAATGTTTATACTTATACCATGGCTCAAATTATTTCATTGACACAAGGTTTCATCCATCCACTTATGTGTTTATGGAAAATAGGACAACTCAAAATACGTCCTTTAGTGATTACTCCAAAAAAGCAAACGTCCATTACAATATATCAACATAACCAAGTGCATTCCACCAGTCCAGGGTTCAGCATAATCCAGAAATTCTGAGTGGAAAACAATACAGGACAACTGAAAGTAGACTTAACACTTAAATGAAAACCATGTAATCTTAACACTGAAATCCAATTCCTTTCTTACTTCTAGAAAGGACTTGTAACTATGAATATAACCAAACCAAACCAAACTAAACCAAACCGAGCCTTACGTCCCAATCACTTGGGGTCGGTTACATGAATCCGTTTCCTCCATTGAGCTCTATCAAGAGCCACTGGAGGCGAATAGCACCTGCGGTTTTGCAGGGACCACAATAACTCAACTAACACAATCTTATGTACTAATAAAACAAAAGTAATCCCAGGGTTGTTGAAATAACTTGTTTATTGGTGTGACTTTTTCAGTAATTGCTAATCTATGAAAAACATACCATGCTTTCATGCCTATCCTATGACTTTGTAGATGGATGTGGAGATTAAAAATGTTCTTAGAAAATAAGATCTTACATTTTTAGAAAATCCCCAGACACTGACCTCAAAAATCTTGTTTTTAACAAAAGATTCTCAATGGGCTTGATTTTTGAAACGTTATCAATTTTCGGATAGAAATCATGCTTAAAACATTAATAAACAGAAATGCAGCTATACATTTCTTTGTGTATCTACCTGTAATTTCTGACATTGCAGCATCTCAGCTTCAAACTCATCAAAAGACATTTTCTTGCCATTTTGAGCAAAAGCATCTGCACATTTCTTATTTCTTCCCCCTACTGCCAAATCATATCAAAACCATATAATTTTGCAGCATTTTACTATTAAATGCAATCAATGTTCCAAAGGAAATTTTATCAGAAAGCGGAAAGCAAAGAAATCTTCCTCCTTACATAGCAAATTGTTATAAGGTCAGCTACGACACAGCTTTAAAAAAAGATGCTATCCTTAACCGATGAAAACAGGACCTGGGAAAAGACCTTCATTTCTCTTAAACCCATTCTCATTATCGCAGTCTGTAACATCATATAAACATTCAAATGCAAGACAAAAGTTCAAGGTAGATGAAAATGGTTGTGTCTAAGAACAGATTGCCTTGCCTTCGTGTTATTTCCCATTTCCAAAACATGAACAAAACCTATTCCAGTGGAAATTAAATAATTTCACTCACTTGTGAATATACTAAAGGAACTTGAGGAAAAGAGGTAACCTATACCTGCTGCTATTGCCACCACATTTTTCAGGGTCCCGCATAGTTCAACTCTCCCCACGTCTTGACACTGTTATATTTGTTCGAGCATTTTCCCATGAAAAAACCAGGCGATAAATTTATCAGAGTACTTGTACACAGAAATTCCATATCATCAGGCATTGTATTATTGTGTTATCTGTACAAATTAGATGCCTACCAATTAAATAACACAAACAGTTTGCACTCATAGCTGAGACCATGAAATAAGGTGTACTGAATAGCCAAACCCATTTATCCGTTATCTCTTTGTTCTCCCTGTATCCAATTATCGCTTCACGGAGTTTCTCCACTGTATTCTGCATTCGCAACATCTAATCATTAACGAATGATGGTTCAAATAGCAAGTGCAAGAACAATGTGGAATCAAACAGTAATTGGGGTTCAAATACTTCATTAGCAATGTTTACCCCTATTAGAACACAACAATTAATTCCAAGTTGTAAGGCCCAACTTAATATGCCGCCAAATATATGGATTGAAGAGACATTCATTGCTCCCGAACCTGCATCTATTACAGAATAGGAGAGGGATGTCGTTAGCTCCATCGAAGATAGGAAAACGTTGGGGAGAGAAAGAGACATTGGCGGTGTTCCGGCATTGGCGGTGTCGGCTCCGGTGGTGGAGAGACAGAGATGGGGTTTTAGATAAGGAGAGTAAAGTTATAGAGAGTTTGGGTGAATTTGTCGAGATAGAGGTTTTTTTTTCCTTTTTATCCTCTATCGAGTTAAGAGAGTATTGTCGAGATAGAGGTTTTTTTTTATTTTTTATCCTCCGTCGAGATAGAGTTTTTTTTTTTTTAATCCTCTGTCGAGATAGAGAGTGTCGAGTCATTTTTGGTCAGTATGAATTATAGGATCAACATTGTTAGTATTTTACTTGAGGGAATGGGTTAAATAATTTGAGATGTGGTAGTAAATAATTCCTTGGCATGTTCTGGGCCCAAAAAAATTATCAGAATTGTCCATTTTGTCTAGCTCGTCGAGAATTTCAACCTTGGAAAAAATCACGTTGATTGGATACCGATCAATACCTGATCCAAAGATAACACAATTATCTTAAAACAAACGGGTGCTATGCACGTGCACAGTGGGTTTTTTCCAAGATAAATGTTACATTAAAACATTTCGTAATATGTACTATTCTGATTTGTTACAATTGAAGCATTTCCTTTTCTAATTTGTATTATACCAATTTGGGAGTTAGAAATTAGGAACCTAGTCTCCGAATTCTTCAGTCAATTTACGTTTCATTTTTTTAAGCCACTTGAAGCAATTTGAATTACAGTATCATATGGCAAATGATTTTGGCACTCCAATTTTTTGATGATGACACTCAAAAACTTGTCTAAAAATTATACATAGCAACATAGACTAAAAGACAAATTTTGGAGTGCCATGATAAAGAATTGGAGAGCCTAAATCATTTTCCTTATAATGGCATATATAATAATATACCAGTTAGGGAGTTATAGTACAACTTACAAACCAAATTTCCTAAAATTTCATTATTCTAAAATTTGAATGAAAAGTTAGATAATTGGATTGAGTATATTTAAGTATCGGGTTGAGATGATTTTTCACATGAACCCTTAAAAAAATATTTTACATTTAATGAACGAATTGGATTGTTTGTGTGGGATCCAGAGTGAACCCCACACAATGATCTGTGCACGATATGTATGGAAAAGCCTACGTAGGCAGCACTGTTGATCGACAACATAACCCAACTTTTTTGCATTTTACCCTCCCTCGATAGCATAACTCAACTTTTTTGCATTTTACCCTTCTTAATGCTAGATCAACAAATAAAACTTCTACTAAAAATTTTTTGGGCTTCTTTTTGTTTTGTCTGAATTAAAAATGCGTTTGTTAGCTAGTTTTGTGTCTCACTTTTTGAGTTTTTCGATTCGTTTCGTCAAGGTGAATTGGAGAAGAAAAAAATACTTTTACCCAAACAATTTGGGAAATATCCACTATTTAGCAAAAAAATGTCGGACTTTTTTTTTTGCTAAGAAATGATTATTTTCCAAAATTTTTGGTAAAAGTAAAAAATCGGATTTGTCTCATCAAGACAAATCAATAATCCACAAAAGTTTGGCACAAAATTAACAAACATGAAATTTTTTTTTTTTGAGAAGGACAAAAAATGCTTAGTGAAACTGGGTCTAAGACTACTACGCATAACTTGTACCGACAATGTACAAATCATCATGTGAGGGTCCATTTCTAGATCCCATACAAATGATCTAAGCGTTAATTAATTCTTAAACTTGGAAATGGGGTTGATGTGGACTGTTGATCTATCATTAAGGAAAGTAAAATGAAAATAAATTGGGTTATGCTCAGGGGGGAGGAAAAAACTATCAAACCGCGAATCCAGTCCAAACCAACCCAAACCGAAAGATTGGGTGTGGTTTTTTAGTAGTATGGTTTGGTCATGATTTAAAAAAATTAGAAACCGCGTTTTATTGTTTGGAGAGCACAGCATCAAAACCTCTGCATCAATTATTCGGAGAGCACAACATCAAGCCAACGACGACATAATTCACTGAATGAGGAATTGACCAAGAAATTCATAAATTCATAGCGAAAGCTATTCTCTTGAAATAATAAGCAGGTACATTGACGTCATATACTTGGATTCCTCATAAAAGTAATCTATGTCACAACAAATTCATATACTCCGTATAACCCAATGCATAACCCGTATAGGCTTTCTATGATAGAAAATAGAAACAATGAGAAAAAAGTTGGGGGTGAAGCCAAAAAAAAAACGCATGAAAAGTTCATTTCAAGTTTGGATAATATCAATGATTAAAAAATATGAGTAACCTAAAGCCAAAAATTAACGAAAATGATATTGGTACCCTAGGGAAAATGCACCGACGGCCGCTCCGAGCCGTCCAAAATTTTTTTTAAAAAAACTGAGTGGGCCAATGCGGGAATCAACAGCATCCGATGTGCGTAGGTGCTCGATCCAAACACCCCATTTAAGCTGACTGCCTTTTTCCGTTTGCCATATGGACAAAAACCTAACAGAAGAGTGTTAAGTGTCAACTCTGGATAGTTAGAGGGTGAACGATGTAGAATTTTGTAGTTTGTGGAGGTTAAGTAAAAGCGCGGATTAGTTGAGGGGGGCTTAGTATAATTTACTCAAAAAAAAAGTTTGGATAATATCACTACAGGAAGCATAAAAAATGTGCAGGAAGTACTGATGAATTGGCAACGATTATGAGTCATTGGACACTGATGACCCAAGTAGGCTTCTAATCCTATCCCATTATTCAAGTGACCATGTCAATAGCGATTTCCGACCACAAAAAGTATCAAGTCATTGTAAACAAACTACATTAAATATTAGTCCCTCACTCCCTGTCGATTAGTACATTGAGGATAAATTTCAAGCCAAATAAAGGCAACATGATAAAGACATGCAATGCTAGAAGCAAAAAGATACAAGGAGTCAAAAGCCAAGATATAAGTCAGTGGCAGAAACCACATTATGAGCACTCTAGAGACAACAATGGACGAAGCCGAAGCAACTTCCCAACAACTAAACATCCAAGCGCGAACATCAAGGTTTCACACATTACAATTGACGTGTAGAGCTACAAAGCTCACTGGATTTTGTGAGAACTATAATCTACACAAATAAAAAAGAAACAAAAGTTGAGGGATACCCTTAGGAACCCATCCACAAGCCTTCGCCTTTCAGAGGGCTCTTTAACTATGTTCTCTACCACTACCAATAAAATGCAGAGAAAAGACAAAGAAAGTTGCTCCACCACTACCAACAGAATGTATCCAACAACTATTATCTTCATTTGAGTTCTAGAATGTTTTCACCTAAGTGAAATAATCAGTAGCCATGATTTCCAAATATAAAGGCTTGTACATGTGCACATTCTCTATTTCAAGAAGCAAATCGGGCATACATATTTCTAAAAAAGCAGTTGAAAACCCCTCTTCAAGAACAGCTAAACGATGGAATTGAATATTCAACTTTCCCATAAATGACAATGATTCTAGAAATCAAGGTAGCTATATCTTTGTTTTGGCTAGCAAAAAGAAAAAGAATTCAGGAGTTATATGATCATATTAGCAAGGATCTAAGATGGTATACTACTCCCCCCGTTACATATTGAGAGTCCCACTTTCTCTCTCTTACCATTTTTCAAATCAAAAAATCAACTCTTTCGGTGTATTATTTTTCAAATTTTTTCGCACCGTATTAAAGATCTCGAATAGTACTTTAATTTGGTGCGAAAAATTTCAAAAAATTATACATGGAAGTAGTTGATTTTTTTATTTGAAAAACGGCACGACTTTTTATGGTGGACCGTCAATTTGGAACGGAGGGAGTAATATTAAATGATAACATAGAGTCCATCTGCTCGATAATACAATCACAAGTACCTTGCCACCAACAAAAGCATAAGCATCAGGTGCAATTATGCTGCTAATAGAAATCAACATTGCAAAAAGACCCACAGTCCACTGAGTTTGGCCACTAAGAAGCAAAAGCCACTCTTCCCACTCCTGCAAAAACTAAATGTTTATGAACTATGACATTCATAGAAACACCATTACAACAACAAAGACAATTCCCCAATTCCAAAGCACTACTAAACTTCCCTAAAGATTTTCATGTATCACATAAGATCTATATTCCTAACGAATCCCAAAGAGTAATTAAAAAAACATTGGGCCTCAGATTAAGAACTCGAGTGAAAAGGATAGTACTATTATTATTTTTTTCACATCAGAAATTGATGACATTCTTTTAATTCACACCTGTGTTACTCTGAGAATACACATAAAGGAGGGGGGAAACCTTGTGGAATGAAAAGAGAAGCAAAAACAAAACAGAGTAAGAAACCACTTAGTTGCACAATCTAAACCCAGCTTACGAACAAGAAGCAAACAAGAAATCTAGTGGCCTTATTCAAGGTGACGTCTTTCAATGCCGAGGATCTTCGCCAAAACTCCTAGAGAAAAATGAGTTTGCTTCTGGCATCGTCTAACAAATTGTTATCATATCGACACAGTTAATAAAACAGCCGGCATCCTGCGGAAAATCCAGATATTTCTTAACTTTGCAATTGAAATAATCTGATGGTTCATGGTAGGATAACTCACGGGAGAATTCTACATAGAGCATTTTAGATGAAAGAAAAATGCTCACTTTCTAGTGTTGGTTCAAGTGTTAGGGAAACCTAAGTTTTCTAACAAAGTTGGTATGTCAGAAAGGGTATCCAAACTTGCGACAGTTGTATCCGGTCTTTCATCTCTTGATTGATAGAATCGTTCTAGAGGCGCTAAAAATTCTAATAAAGATAGTATGTCAAAAACGGTATCTAATCTTGCAACAGTTGTATCTGGTTTTTCATCTTTTGATTGTTAGAATCGGTCCAGAACTCTTGACCCTCTAGAAACCCATGCCCAACTTCTGGGGTAAAGACTCGAGACAAAATGACATATGCGAAAGTTAATCAGTGAATCATTTTAGGTTCTTGGTAATAAAAAAAAATCCTCTTGGAAACCGAGGCAAAAGGTTTAATAATCAACCAAGTACTGTTTTGATAGGCAACAAATCTGCCAATACCTAATAGGTACAATCACCTATTTTGATGCGTAACAAAGCACACAACAACTGATCAGGTACAATCACTTTCTTAAGGTCTAATCATTTGCTCACATATATCATACCCAAAAACAGGGAGTTCGAAAAGTACTGTAAAAAACATGTGATCCAACAAACTAAATAGGTTCTTCTTCTTTCATTGCCCTGGTTTTTGTTTAGGATGTTCTTGGTTAAAGTTTGATTTTAAGTTCACAAGTTTTTGGTTAAATTAATGTGTCCACGAGTCTACTTCTTTCAGGCATGAACCAAATTCTCTTTTGATGGTGACAACTACCCAAACTCGCTGATTTCATTTACACATGGCGAAGCTCCATCGATCGCCCAAAAAAAAAAGGCTCACAATCTTCCCTTCTTAACACTCCTTGTATCTTTTTTTTGGATTTGTCACCGAAAATATCTAACATGTCAAGAAATTGATTAAGGGTTAGTTTAATCTCCCTCAACTCCCAACTAAAGAAATTAGAAAGGAAAAAACTCTTAAATTTCAGCTAAACATGCCCATGTCTCACTTACTTCCAAATTTCCAATACACCCAGGAGTGTAAAATGCAGCAGTTTGTGCTTTTTGGTTACCAAATTCCTCGTGTTTATATGTTTAGGTTTGGAGTGTGGATTATGATCTCTAAAAAATGCAGGCAATCACTGATGAAGATGATGATAAGTTACAAGCCTTTTCATTCTGATTGTGGTGATGAGGTCTACAAGACTGTAGCCAACGCGTTGTTGGAAATCAAAAACTACAATCCCAGTGGGATGTATGCGGTTCCTGAAATATAGAATCCAAAGCAGGGAAGAAAAGCAAGTCTGAAAGAGGTCATCAATTATGTAATCAAGCAATGGTAGTCTAATAAGCGTAAGAGGTAATCCAGCTAACAATTGCTTGGGCGCCCATAACCATAAGTATTTTCTTCCACACTGTGAAGTCTATAAATCACAAATAACAAACAAAAACACCGGTGACAAATCTCCATAATGAAAACTACACCTATTGCTGGACTTCCAATAATAAGCATTACAAAAGTACAAAGCACATGAAGGAGAAAAGTAAGTTCGTCATGTACATGATTCTGACCTGTTATCTCCTTGGATCCACGATAACGCAATTGACACAGTGTTGGAGCCAGTCGTCGCGATGAGCGGGTGGATGTGGATGACGAGTTTTACGCAGCAGTTCTCTGTCACCGCCGATGCTTTTGACGGCGTGCAGCGTGTTCCTCACCCTTGTGAGGACCCTTGGGCAAAAACCTTGGAACCTAACTGGAAATCACCATCCCTACACAACCTACTTCTCACAAACTCTTCACACCAACAAATCTTCCTCATCGCCAAAGCAAGCCGAATTGCCACGTCAGCGACGTCGTCCGTAAGCACATCAGGGGCATTCGTAACCCTAATCCTTTGCTCCTCACACTTCCCAAATCGATCTTATCCAAGCCCACGCTGTTACTCTCCACAATTTCCAGACTTGACAGCGAGTCGATCAACTCGGAGTTGGCCCCACACGCCGCGTTACTGACCACTGCTCGAACTAAATGAAGATTATGTCTCAGAAACTCTGATGAGGAGGAAGAATTCCAAGGTCTGAGGAGTTTGAATCGGTTTTGGAGTTGCTATTTGAGGAGTTTGTATCGGTTTTGGAGATTTCTGTCTCTCACTCTCTCTTTGTAATCAATCCTCTGTCAGAGAGTATTGTCGATATAGAGGTTTTTTTTTTTTTTTTAATCCTCTGTTGAGATAGAGGTTTTTTATTTTTATTTTTATTTTGTATTTTTTTATTTATTTTTTTATCCTCTGTCGAGTTAGAGTGTGTTGTCGAGATAGAGTTTTTTTTTTCTTTTATCCTCTGTCGAGATAGAAGGTTTTTTTTTTTATCCTCTATCAAGATAGAGAGTGTCGAGACATTTTTTGTCGGTATGAATTATAGGATCAACATTGTTAGTATTTTACTTGAAGGAATGGGTTAAATAATTTGAGATTTTGCAGTAAATAATTCTTCGGCCTTTTTCGGGCCCAAAAAAATTATCGGAATCGTCCATTTTGTCGAGCTCGTCAAGAATTTCAACCTTGCAAAAAAATCACGTTAGTTGGATACCGATCAATACCTGATCCAAAGATAACACAATTATCTTAAAACAAATGGGTGCCATCCACGTGCATAGTGGGTTTTTTCCAAGATAAAAGTTATGTTAAAATATTTCCTAATATGCACCATTCTGATTCGTTACAACTGAAGCATTTCCTTTTCTAATTTGTATTATACCAATTTGGGAGTTAGAAATTAGGAACCTAGTCTTCGAAATCTTCAGTCAATTTACGTTTCCTTTTTTTAAGTCAATTGAAGCAATTTGAATTATGGTGTAATATGGCAAATGATTTTGGCACTTCTTTTTTGATGATGACACTCAAAACTTGTCTAAAAATTATACATAGTAAAGTACACTAACAGACAAATTTTGAAGTGCCATAATAAAGAATTGAAGTGCCTAAATCATTTTCCTTATAATGGCGTATATAATAATATACCTATTAGGGAGTTACAGTAAAAGTTACAAACCAAATTTCCTAAAATCTCATTATTCTAAAATTTGAATGCAAAGTTAGATAGTTAGATCAAGTATATTTAAGTATCGGGTTGAAATGATTTTTCACGGGAGCCCTTGAAAAAATATTTTACATTTAATGAACGAATTGGATTGTTTGTGTGGGATCCGAAGTGGACCCCACACAATGATCTGTGCACGATCTGTATGGAAAAGCCCATGTAGGTAGCACTGTTGATCAACAACATAACCCAACTTTTTTGCATTTTACCCTCCATCGACAGCATAACTCAACTTTTTTGCATTTTACCCTCCTTAATGCTAGATCAAATAATAGAACTTCTACTAAAGATTTTTAGGGCTTCTATTTGTTTTGTCTTTGTCATAAAATGCGTTTGTTAGTTTCGTTTCTCACTTTTTGAGTTTTCCGATTCGTTTCGTCAAGGTGAATTGGAAAAGGGAAAAAAATACTTTTACCTAAACATTTTGGGAAATATCCACTATTTAACAAAAAAATGTCGGCTTTTTTTTGTGCTAAAAATAATTATTTTCCAAAAGATTTGGTAAAAGTAAAAAATCCAATCTGATCAATCATCCACAAAAGCTTAGCACAAAATTAACAAACGTGATTTTTTTTTGAGAAGGACAAAAAATGCTTAGTGGAATGGGGTCTCAGAACTCTACTACGCATAACTTGTACCAACACTGTACAGATCGTCATGTGAGGGTCCATTTCTGGATCCCATACAAATGATCCAAGCGTTAATTAATTCTTAATGTTGGAAATGGGGTTGATGTGGACTGTTGATCTATCATTAAGGAAAGCAAAATGAAAATAAGTTGGGTTATGCTTGGGGGTGAGAAAAAAACTGTCAAACCGCGAATCCAGTCCAAACTGAAAGATTTGGTTTAGTTTTTTAGTAGTATGGTTTGGTCATAATTTAAAAAAATTAGAAACCGCGTTTTATGGTTTGGAGAGCACAGAATCAAAACACTTGAATGCAACAGTATATCCAATGTAACACATACTCCACCAGAGCAATTAATATCCAAATATATGTCTCCATCATCCTGATACGGAATTTGATTGTCTATGCCCTCAAACAAATTCTACCACCGGCTTTAATCTCTAAACAGAACAATACAGTACACATGCACGGTATAACTTAAGTGACTAACACAATCATACATCGAATCTCAAATTAAATTCAACTAATGCGCGACCAAATAGGGATTTATGTTCCAATAAAATTGCAAATCTCATTCTGGAATTGCAAATCTGGAATTGTGACAAATCCAAAATAAAATATACAAGGAGTGTTTAGAAGGGCTGACTGTGAGCCTTTTTTTCTAGATGATCGATGGAGCTACACCGCGTGTAAATGAAATCAAAGAGTTTGGATAGTTGTCACCATCAAAAGAGAATTTGGTTCATGCCTGAAAGAAATAGACTCCTAGACACATTAATTTAACCAAGAACTTGTGAACATAAAATCAAACTTTGAGCAAGAACATCCAAAACAAAAACCAGAGCAATGAAAGAAGAACCAATCTATGGGTGCTCCGGCAAGGGAAGGAAGAGGTGGGGGTAGAGGCAATAAATGTCATTGCAGTCGTGAAAGTGGCTTGGGACAACTAATGTTTGGAGATGAAAAAGATCAAGCTAATTCGCATCATAATCAGAAACAAGAACCAAAAGAAAGTCAATAATTGCACCTCCATATCGAGCACAACTATTGTTGGGGAATCAAAAATGATTTGCCTATCTATGAGGGAGACTTTGCAATTCTTTCGAATGAAATTAGCAAGAGGGAACCAAGATAGCAAGTTTATTTGCAATTAGTGAATTTGCTAAAACATGCCTCAGTGTACGTGTTCATTTTTGTTTCATTATTATTTTTCTAGTGTAGGCAGACTTAATTTGCTCGTGTTTTTTTTAATATACACACATGTATCTATAATATCGGGAGAGAAAGACCTGATCAAGTAACTGAAGTGAACCGCATTTGTAATGGATAGACTTGAGAGAGGAGCCATTTCCTAGTCCTTCAGCAGAATTCATATCAGGTTCCATTTGATTGGAATTCCTACACATTAATAATCAACTCATATATCCAAAGTAATCATCTGAGGTTTATAAGCTCCCAATATCATATTCTAGCCTCTAATTGCAAAATCCAAACCTCTGATTCTATGGTCTTTCGACCTTCATCCAAACAATCTTCTTTTTTTACTAAGCTTGAAGTCAGTCCAGCCAATCTACAAGCAAAGATAGGATTAGATGCAAACGGATATACAGATATTCAGGTGCAACATCAAACATTCCATTTGGGATGATGTAAAATTGGTGTGCCTGTCTAATAGCTCCAAATGCCCAATTTCTGATATCTATATTTTGTCAAAATAGCATTCCTTATATTCGTTTGCATATTAAAATTTTAGTGAATCATCTACTCTACTAACATTTTGTGCTTTATTTAGCTAAAGCAACTCTATAAGAGTAATGAAGGGATGTGAGCACAAAACCAACTTCAGCCCACACGTTTACGAAATCCTGGTTCTATCCCTGGATGTGTGCCATGACAAAAGACAGCAAATGAACAGGGAAATTCAACCCCAATCCAGAATAACTTGTCATGCTATTGTGCAAATCATGATATCTGTTAAGGGTCAACCCTAACCTCGAAGGGGTACCTGATATCTGATCAGAAGGGACCCCTAATTTGGATAGCAAGGTGACTTTGCTAACCATTCACACAATAGCTTTGAACAAAAGTGAAGTCAATTAATAGACCAACACCAATACGTAATCAAACAAACCCAATAAACTAATTGAGCCATACTAATCAACCAATAAACTAATTGAACCATAATAATCAATCAATTATACAAACCTTAGAGCATTCAAGTATGCACAGCCAGTTATCAAGTCTTCAGCTACTTAGTTGCATCCTTATCTTTTTCTTTGGTACCCGAATCTTCCAATAATTGTTTTCCACAAACTCATGACTTGAGGTCCTGAACACAGTTTATGAAAGGCAAGGATGGCAATCCAACGCTATCGACATAGACAATGCTGAAAAGCTTCCCAGAGAGAGTGTAAATAAATAATAGCAAGAGGAAATATCCAAAACATTCCAAAAAATATGAAAAGTGGAAAAAATGAGAGGCATTTTAATGGATATACAAGAGACAAATTAACAACGAGATTCATGCACTTCAATGATTCCGAAAAAATGGAATATGAGAGAGAGAGAGAGAGAGAGAGAGAGAGAGAGAATTGCAAGCCTCCATGGCTGGAAGTTCTTATTATCCAATTTCACTTAGAATTTTGAATTCTTACAGCTGCATCATCGAAAGTCCACCCATGCAAAAGCAGAAACAAAAACGGATAGCAGAACACACAAGATTTGAATAGAGAGGCCATGGTTAAAATCACAAGGATGAAGCTTTCTCATCAAGAGATTCTTTAATTGCCTTCAAAAGCGTAGGCATCAGCTTTGGATTGGTAACAATTATGCCCGTGTCCAGATCAAGATACCTCCCCCCAGAGAAATCTAAAGGATTTCCTCCAGCATCAATGACAACACCCCCAGCTTCTGCAAAATGTAGTGCAGAGCAATCTCAAAACACCAAAGATAGACATATAGAGCAAGGGACCAACAGGAAAAAATAGGCACTAAAGTGACTACAGAATCCTATTTCTAGGAGTAATACAAGCACAAAAAGAGTCCTTTCAAATTGTCAAAAAGGTTTGAATTTTTTAACGAACAAAATACATCTTTTTAAAGGCCTAGGTTAGCAGGCCGGACATTTATTTAGGGATAGAGGGAGAATAAAATTGTGTCCGGAACCCAAATCCTTATCCACGTTGTCCATTCTGCTCGTAGAGAAGATTGATATTTCAATCTAGTAGTTGAATAAGCATCATCCACAGAAAACGAAAAATGCTAAAAGCTTAGAGAGCAATGTTTGCATAAATTCTCTATACAGTGGCATAGTATCACAACTTTAATTATAGAAACATCTACCAGTATTTTTATTGTTGCAATGCGAATCGTAGCCATACAGCTCATTTATTTCATTACTAAGTAGTTAACATAACCTTCCCCATTACCAACCTCATTGCTTTTACGCCAAGTGATCTATGCAATAACTTAACAACTTGCTCATGGAGATTGGAGAATGCTACAAACAGCGCAAAGAATTGTCATAAAAACCAAATCGACTGGCCCGCACAATCCCAATTAGCCTTCTTGGAAAAGCAAATCCTATCAACCCCACGGACAACCATCCAACCATTAGCATAAATACTGAAAATCATATGAGATGATCAACAACCTTCGAATTTCTCGTGATGCTGCACCACCTTCACAAAAACTCCAAACACGTCGATGTCAAATTCACTATACATGTACACATGAATGAAAACACCATGAAGTTAAAAAGTTTATACAAATGTTGAAAAAGTGAAAAAGGAAAGAAATGGAAGTAAATAATGTATGAAAGGAATTCTAAAACAGACTATCTAAACACAGCATGATACTCCGGCATCCTACTAACAAAATACCTACCGAGTCAATATTGGTGTACAATCAGGTTAGCTGAGGTTACCACATAATAAGTGATTCTACCGACCAAAACAAGAAATCCATTTTCCAAAAGGACTCATGAGAAGTTCCTCTAAAACGTTTAAGTAAAGTGTCTCATCCATCCCGATACATGTTTCCACTGCAGCATATAATGCGAATTGCACTTGGGCAAGCATCATGACCGTCAAGCTTCTCAATTGTCTCGTTTTACATTCCCAACAAAGCAATCATTGGGTCTGCACCTATGTAAACATCATCATCACGGTCAGACCCTTATAGTCGAACTAATTTTGTCGATCATAGAGCATTTACAGAATGCCAACAAATCCTCTTGTTGCGAGTTTGTCTGCCCTGCCTTCACAGAAATTTGGTATGGAAAGGAAAGCTTTTGAAGGAAGGTAGAGACTGGGGAATATGGGGATCCGATGCAATGGACTGGTTAGAGGAACTTATAAGGCAGGAATATGAAAAGCCGTACTCTTAGGTGGATGAATTAATAAATCTTTCCCAAGCAAGTCTAAAGGAAAACTGTTTGTGTTAGAATTTATAAAGATACAGAAACTTTTGGTTACTATCATTCTGATCTTATCATTCTGGTCTTTTAATGGCAAAACTTGGAAAACGAAAACCCAGCAATGCAAAGAAACACAATGCACCATCAAGGATAGAGTAACTTTTATAACGGAACATATCATAAAGACGAAAAGGTAAACAAGTAACATTTCCAAAGTTTCTGGTTAAGATGTACCATTAATCCTCAAAATCTCCAGCATTCTCCAATAGATAGTTCACTGCCAATTCTTCATTGCGGTCGCAATCCAAAAATGCCTCGATGACAAGGGCTCTATCAAATCCCATTGCCTCAAGCTAAAAATGGACAAACAAAACAAAACTTAGCTGAACATACCAAGTACAAGAGAAACACAAATAACAAGAAAGAAAGGAACCATACTCGTTCTATGGCCTCCTGCTCTGCTGGTGTGACATTAATAGCATGAGGCATCTCCTGCTCAGGTTGATCAAATATATCCCTGCAAGGAAATGAATGTTGACACAATCAGTAGATAGGACCATGCCTACCTCTTAACGGAATCGCAAAACATGTTCCCATTCTCAACTGGTGTTCATATTTCATAGAAGATCCATACTCAAGGAAACCCTTTCTAAGGGTGTTCCAGGCTTCTCAGAAAGACAACCGACTAAGACAAATTTACGAAGGTTAAGTCACAACGAGAAAAAATTTGCTCTTTTTCTCTCTTTTCCCCACCTTCTTTTGGAGTGCAAGTATCAAAGATTGAAGGAATGCCACCACGTACATCAGAACACTAATCTGAGAGCCCTAAAATCCCAAAACAAGAAAGGAATACTACTTATGTAGGTTCCTCAAGCTCACAAAATGTCCTTTTGCGCTCTTCCCAAATGTTTGATGAGAGGCAAGAAGGGGTGAAGAGCCAAGCATTATTCCTCTTTCCTACACGTCAACACAACCAAGGAAACAGAAAGCCCGCTATACCTCAAGGAAAGGCCCAATATATTCCAAGACAACGCAAGGCTCAAATCCCTATATCCCACTACTCCTCCATTGCCTTGGAAAGTTCAAACAAGAAAAATTGCCATTCACTCACTCTTCTCAATTCTTAGTAAAATGATAAGAACAAGTACCCACCCTTCGGAACCGTCCACAGGCTCATTTATCAATTGAAGAAACTCAGCTTGGTGCTCTTGAGTAAGTCTTAAAAGTTGGGGGTTTTGTTTTCCAAGTTCCTGAAGCATGGGCTGTAACCAAGCAAACAACACAACTCGTTACAGAAGGAATACGTTATCTGATAACAACAGAATGAATATGAACTATAGTACTATACTCTGGTAACAAAAGTATTCATATGGACCTGTAAAATCTGGGGATTTGATTGCACCATTGAACGCAAGGCTTGGAACTGAAAAGAAAACAATGGAAAAATCAGATAAACGAGAAAATTCAATAGCCATGCCAATATCTTATACAAGACGATAAGATATAGTTACATCTTATCTCATAACAGCTAGGAAAAAAACTATTTAAACTAAACGCAGGTCCAGATATTTAAATGCAAATCCTAAAGACCCGACTACCATAACTATAGGCTTCATAGCACAAGGAATGCAACCAAATAATGCAACCAAACCTGTTGGCTATTTCGAAGGAAATCAAGGGGACCAAGTCCAGCGCCAGCACCGCCGGCAGGAACTGCTTCCTAGAGATTTTTCAGTTTAAACAATATAAGAAACACATAAGAGGAAAGCAGACAAGTATGTGCCAAAAGACAGTAATGTTACAGTAAAGTTAAACCTGAGGAAACAAATTCAAGGAGATGAATTAGGAACTCCAGAGATGGGTGCGCCTGCTGCCGCACCAGTTTCAACCCCCCCAGAGGCTGTCTGATTTGCAGGTAAATGAGCCAATGGAACAGTAACCTCTGCTGCTTCTGGAATAGCCTGAAAATAAAACAAAATAAGGGTGAAGGCAAGGTTATTGTCAAGATTTCTAAGATACTGGATTTTACAAAATTTAGGGACAGTGCCACTGCACTCCAAAATGGCATTGAATAATTTAAGAACATACTGAATATAAATAATCCACAGCTCGCTCTGGGTTGTTGTAAGCAGCTCGAAGTGCACAAATAACAGTTTCTCTTTCCCAGCTGCCACCACCCATATCCATTATTTGTTGAATGGTCTGCTCAAGATTACTACCAGCAACTAAATTGGAAGCAGCCTGATCATATGTGTCAGAAGGACCACTGCAACAAAAGTTCTGATAATTGTGGTTTGTTTGCCATACATACATAAGCTTGTGCAAAGCCAATGGAGAAAACACCCGAATTTGTTTTCATACTTTATTTTCCCTCTCCTAATGAAGGAAGAAGAAGTATTACGTAGCAAGTGATATTATGCCACATGCACATGTAACTAACAGCAACTGAAATTTATTCAGAACTAAGTACATAAGATATCATAAAGAGCATTTAGGATGCGAATGCGATAATTCTGAAAAACGTTAATGGAACATCTCAGGTCCATTTAAAATCAAACGCCAATAAGGGATAAGAAGAAAAATCGGTTCTTCTATCACCATCACCGCTCAACTGTCTCTCTGATTCGAATTGGTCCCAGGTTGCATCATTAAGGCAGCAATTAGAACATACTTCAAAGCAGTTTGAAAGGAAATCAACTTTATCTAACATGAATTACCATAACGATAGTAAGAGAGAAGGTAAGAGAGAAGGAGGTACGAGGAAAAAAGAACCCAAAAAAAAACTATTGGTCTCATTTTCTCCAGCAAGCCTTACAGCATAGTTTATCAAACTTTGGAGCTCAGCCCAACCCCTATCCTGTATATTGTTGTGAGTATGATCAGTTATCCAACATAGCCAAATGAATATAACCATAAATCACACTGTAAAACTTAGGGTACAAGTGTTTAGCGCCTTCCCATGTATAAGGAATTAGAACCTCATATTCACCATTCTTGTTAACCTGAATAAGCCAACAATGAGGTTCAGTCAGTGTAGTGCGTTTACTTTTTGGTTTGATTTACTCAAAACAGGTACAATATGTTGTTTACGGTAATAGGGACAGTATAATATCCTTCTTTTTCTTTGAAATAGGGACAGTACAATTGTCCCAGTAATACCTCATGTACAATTATAGCCTAAGGAATACTAAATGACATCTCCTCCATTATCACTATGCGTTACTATGACCTAATAGGTGACAACTTTTTAATACATCTCCAGTCATTGGTTCTTGTCAAGCCATCAGTACTGAGTTCAGTAACCATCCATTAAATCGCCCTTCTTAATAGAGAAGCAAGAAAACATACCTGTCCTAGTTTCATAATAGCCCACCCACAGTTCTATGATACATTTATTTGTGGTCAACAGTCCCATAAGATCCTTTCCTTCCAGAGCAACAGAACAACTTCATAACAAAATTATCTTGTATCATCCATTATCTTTCAAAGCATTTTTTTAGGTCATTCTTCTGTATAAAACCTGTGAAAAACCACATCAGAACCTTCTCCGCCTCTAACAAATATCCTTCATTTGACTTGCTTTGTCCAAAGCCAGTACTGCTTAAACTCAAACTATGAGGAAGCTCAAATGTTACAAATGCAGAAAAATAGACCTTACAAAAAAATCGTCCATGAGAAACTCCGCAGCTGGCTCCCGATATGGGTTAAAGGGTCTCTGATCTCCTTTCTCTTCAACATCCGAATCAATAAGAACAACCTCCAATCTTCTCTGATCTCCTGTCTCTTTAACATCCGAATCGATATGAACAACCTCCAATCTTCCAGTTACAGAATGATCTGCAACACTATTATCCTCCAAGAGAATTACATCCGAAAGAGCCAAAGGAGTTTCCAGCTGCTTCACTTGTGATTCCTCTTTTGTTAGCTTGTTCTCCACATCTAAATCAGCGGAATGCATTCGAAAATAAGAATTGATCGCCCGGCTCCTCCAAGCAAGAAGATCCTTTATTTCGTCTGTCACACTTCCAAATCTACTACAATTCAGCTGCTCCAGCAAATTAGGTACAGCAAATGGATCAGAATTATCAATTCTTGCTTTCTTCTGTCCAGGTCCTTGAGCACAACATCTCATTCCCTTACGTCGTCTCTTGTAATACATTACTGGTTGAAAATTTTAAATTTGAAGTCAAACACACCTCGCAGTCCAAGCAAACAACCAATCACAATACATTTGATTTGAGAGAAAGAATAAGTAACATCAATTCAATAATCAAAACACACAAGAAAAAAGAACAGGAACACACACTGGAAGTGATAGCAGCTTATCTCGCTTTCACCATCAATAAGTACTTTCCACGCATGCAAGCGCGCGCACAGAGTTACAGAGACGGCTATTACTGTTACAAGGGGGAACATCCACTTTGGAGTGAAGCAAAAATTGAAGCTGGCTCACACACGTAGTTTCCAAAATCAATAGAGGAAATATAACCATTAGCATGGCTTTTGTTTCCAATGACTGCAAGGGGTACATATGACATCCCATTGCATCAGCACAGCTCCCATTCCCAACAGCCAATCTTACGGGGTTTCAAACCAGTTTACTTCTCCTGCACTAACCCCGTTCCTTCTTAGGTTTGGGGTATCAAAATGGCACTGAGGAAAATCCTTTTGAAGGAGCATGTGAACAATTAATTTGCTTTAGATCTTGAAAATGAGTGAAAAAGAACATTTCCCACTGAATTTTGGCAAATAAGATTTCCTTTATCACATAGCTGGGGTGTATCAGCATCAAGGACTTAACAAAAGAAGTCAGGCAATAATGGTTTGAATTTGATACCATTCAAGTAAGTCTTTTTACCTGATTTGTTTCCTTCACAAAATGTGTATGGAGAAGTAGAGTTTGAATGAATCTTTTCGCACAGTGAATGTGACTATGGATCAGTTCTATTTGAATCTTTTCGCACAGTGAAAGCACCGAAATTTTTTTTAATCCTTTGGCAACCAAAAAATTTAGGTTTAAGCATACCATGGCTTTTGTTTTGACAGTCACTAAGGCTTACTATAGAGGCTTTTGTAACGAAAAGGCTCTTGCTTTCCGGAAAATTCTCTGGCCGGGAGCTAGGATTGCTAAAGGGTCATATTGGGATTTCCTCCTTACAAAAACATCCCATTGAGGCCCAAAGTGGTTCTGCCACGCCTCTTGAGTGGTGCAATGGGGAATCTATTGCTTCACCCCAAGAAGCGCTGTTTCCCAGAAATCTACGATTTTTTTGTTTTGGTTTAGAATGTGTGCTAACCCATCTTTTCCTGTCAAATATGGGATTGTGGAGGATAGGAAAGCTACAAGGTAGAAAATTTCTTCATCTGGTGTAATCATAGATGTTTTGTTGTTCCCTCCCACTTTGTACTCAGTTTATGGACTCCAATGTCAAAATAAAATTAAAAGGAATTATTTTGTCATGTGATTCTCATTAGGCAAATTTCAGACTCACAACTAATTAAAAGAGACACAACCCAGTCACGTTGACTTGGAACACAATATTCCCCAAAATTTTATATAATTTTATTGCGATTTAATGCAATGCTCATTCGATTTAACCAGATTAGTCGACACATCAACTTCTCGATGACAGAATGTGATCGGTCTATCTCTGCCCGAGCTTTGCCCTTTGAGCAACATTTTGGTTTCCAGTAGTAACTTAAACAATTATTTTACCTCTACTCGGAACTGGGCATGTCCCAATAGTCTTTAAATTTTGGAAATCAAGCTCTTCAGTTCACCTCGGAGAATCTTTCCGGCCGCTGACCTAGGTATTGACTTTGCGAACACCACCTTCCTCACTTCTTACATTGTGCAACCTGCAGGAATGAAAGCAAACCATGTTCTATTCCATTTGACCCAAAAAAAAAAAAGAAGCAAACCATGTGCTCGAGGCATTGTCGTGAATGCTATGATATACACATATAAAACAGATGGAAACAAAAGCCATTGATTTTTTTTTTTTTAATCCCCATATACAGTGGAAAATAATTGCACACTTGCTCCCTCCCATGAATCTGAAGTATCCAAGAATTCATACTTATGTAGTTATGAATTAGATCAAGGACCCCTTTAAGTATAAATATGGTTGCACAACCACAGTGCAAACCACACTCAATGCCGGTACCATAATGCTAATTTCCTTCCCAAACTTCAACATGCCACTATTGGATCCTCATCTCCACGCCCTTTCAGCCTTTCAAGTGAATTGTTGGGAGAAGTATAGGTACCTGCTTAGCAACATAGTCTACTACAGTTGCTTTGGAAAGCAGACTTCCACGCCTCTTAATCACAAAAGCCATCGGCACTTACCTGGTTTCCTCATCCTTGGCTTTGCAAAAGATAGGCAATGTAGGAGCCCCACAAACACATAGCGATTAATGTTAGTAATGTGCCTCTGAGCTTGGGAAATCATTTTCCTATTGGAGTCTAGAATTCAACCATCAATGCATTGACACCAAAACCACAGGTACACTTAGTAGTGGATGATACTGCCCAACAAGCTACTATATAAGTGCATAAACTGGTCACACTTACGTTGTTACTCCAGCATCAAATATATCAGGACGGGTTACCAATACAGTTTCGAACTTGGCAGGACAAATCTTCAAAAGTTTAATTCTGTCAACCGAGAAAAATTTACGTCTGTGATAATTGTTCCACAAACTAATACTGAATGGATTAGGTACCCATCCACATCTCTTCCTTATACAGAGGGAAATATACTAAAATTGGCACAGGCTTGTAATTCGATCCCATGACAGGTGGAGTTGAAAGGTTGTTCAATTCCATATGGAGATGAAAATTTGTCCAATTCTTCATTTAAAAAACGTGGCATGGATTGAACAGAAATTTGTTCAAGCCTCAACTTTTCTTAAGTTCAGTTATGAGAAATAATAATACAATTGACGACATGCTGATTTACCTAGAAAAAAGTAAGGATGAGCAGCGATCAAAATATAATTTAAAATGTTGCTGGAATTGTACAACACATAATATTGAAAAACTATTGCTTTCATAATAGCAGGTCCTCTTAACCAAAGTTCACCGCTCCTCCTAGTAGGCAAGAAGGAACTGGTAACCCAATCTACCACTCTAGCTTCCATATTTGGAGCAAGAAGCCCCACGAAAGAGTAACTATGAAACCTTTATGTATGGAATCCACGACTTGCTATGCCAGTTGACAAAGTCATGCCACAAACCCATAAACAAACCAAATATACAAAACCGAAAAATGAAAGTCTATGTCCAAGAAAAAGATCACAAGACACGAGATAGTTCACACTCCAAAGCAGCACCAAAAAGCATAATCAAGATATCATGGTTTTCACACATGTGCAGTATGCCAGTATCTGCCAAGTGCAAACAAGAAAACACATGCAATCTGGAATTGTGTTTCAAACAATGGACAATGATAAGTTGGATGCAGAAATTACACAGGATTCAAGTAATGGGAAGAAAAGTGAGGTACCTCCATCTCTTTAAAATTTGACCTCCAACTCCAACAATAAGGATTGATAATGGTAAATCGGATGCTATCGCAAGAGCATCTTTTGTTTCTTGGAGATCTGTTATAACCCCATCCTGAGACAGTTCCCATAGAATTGTGTAAAACAGGAAATCAGACAGACAAATTAACATGCCATGTGCAAAATTTTGGTAGTACATATAATTATCTTAGCCACTGTAATTTGCATCTAGCCTATGGCAATGATCCTTTCCGAAATTGAGAAAAACGGGTTCATTGCAGTTATGATCATTTTCTCTCACCCTTCCTTTATGTTTTTTCTTTTCTTTTGGCATTAATCCGCATCCCACTTTTTGGCACAAGTGTCTGTAATTTGCTCCTTACCACGATTATCAATAAACCTGCATCCTACTTTTTAGGAAGGACACGTACCTATTCAGTAATCAGTGATCAAGTGATTCTATTTCTCTGTAAGTCTCCTAAAGCTATGTTCCCATCAAATCACAATTCTTATATCACAACAGACAAAATGAAAGGATAGCCCAAGCCACACAATCTCACCTAAAAACCTAAATAAATCATGCATGTTCTTAGTATGTATTGATACTTTTTTCTTATAATAGACGACTGGAATAAAGTTTGGTATTTTTTCATTTTTTGGAAATTTAGTGTACCATTGCACAGACCTGTTCTGGAAGTTCTAAAACTTACTCACAAGATGGAGTTCCTTATTCTAGATTCTGGAAGTAATTAATCTAACTAACAAAATGGAAATCCTTTTCTAGATCCACCTATATTGTGTGGCATCAACAAGATTGTTCAGGCCAGGAACTCAGGGCTCGTTTGTTTTGGAATTTAGACTGAAATGGGGTTTGGAGATGTAATTCTATTATTCCTAGAAAACCTGTAGTTGGTGCCCCGAAAGTTGAGATGGGATGAAACCCATATTCCCCTCTGCATGAGATTCCCATTTTTGTGGAATTCCAGATCTGCTGCCCTCCACATCAGTATACAATTGGCTGTTATTCTATACTATGTGAAACTTGTGATTTACTTTAGGACGAAATGGAAAAGGCATGCCAAAAGCCCAGCCAAAACAAATAGAGTACCAAAAAAATTTTTTCACCATTCATATGCTGAGCTATATCCCAAGAGATTCTATAGCCATACGTATTTGGTAACTTTTATATCCTCCATTTATCTCCAAACAAAAAACGAGGACTTAGATTTCATTCTAATCGGATAAAGATCCCCAAGAACAACATTAGAAGGAGAAACCAACAACAAATTGAATTCAGCAAGAAATGCGACTGAATTTCTATTGAATCACAAAACAGAACAGAAACACAAGAATAAACGCCACCTATAGTAACTTGTTAAAAAATTACAGTTTCTCACTGATATTGTAATTGATATATATATATATATATATATAGAGAGAGAGAGAGAGAGAGAAGCGAGAGTAGAGAAGATTGAGACCTGAATTAGGGCGATCTCGAGGGGAGGGAGGAGGTCGATCTGGGAGTGGAAGAGGGGGACGGATTCGGTGATTTCTACGACGTCGTTGTTGTAGGCGGAGAGGCGGCCGAGGAGGAGGCCGTTGACGGCGGAGGTCTTGTAGTTTAGGGCTTGGAGGACGAGCTTGATATAGGCGTTTTGCCCGATCTCGTAGCGCATGTCGCCGCCCATTGTTGTTCAGAGACTGAGGATGGAGTTTACAGTCGTTCTTGAGAGAGAGAGAGAGAGAGATGTACAAACAGAGAAGGGAAGAGACGAAGACAGACGTCACTCTGCAGAAAACGCGTGAACCTGTCAGGTGAGAAAATGAGAAGACTAAAATACCCCTCAACAAATTTGAAATGCCAGGCGCTAAAAGACAAAATAGAGTTACTTTTTTGGGGACACAAACGGAATATTAAGAAAGTCAGAAAACCCATATTAGTAATTTGAAAAATGGCAAAACAGTAGCACGGTCCCACCACAAAACAAGCGAAATGACGTAAATGCCCCTGTTTTAGCCAGGTATGTGCCAAGTGCATTTCCACAACAAAAGGGCTAACAAAAGGGCTAGATTGGCAAGTGGAATTTTGGTCGCTTACATGTACGGACCAATTCAATCCTCCTTTAGTGAGCTGGAGGCGATTTTTTCATAATTGGCTCCTCTTGTTTGCAAAAGATATAAAAGGAATTTTTTTTCCATCAATGTTCACATATATATGGTGAATTGGTGAGTTTCTAATCGTGCATCCATATTAGAGCTATCTCGATCTTAATTTGATCCTTTTGTTTTTTCTGTCATTTTGTCGCCTCAGTTCGAATTGGTGCCATTTTCAGGACGACTAACATAAAACTACGGTTTTTATCGCTCTGGTCAAGATGACGAACAGCAAAAGTAAAACCTTAACTAGAAGATCGCAAAAGATCACTCCCCTAAAAAAACAAATAAGGAAGAGAAACTATTGTCACCTTTTATTTTGTTGTTACTCCTTACAATGACTTAATACATTATTCTCATCCAAAACAATGACTTATTCACATCTCTTTCGATTTCCCATTTCTCTATTAAGAAACTTTTGCTTATAACAGTGAGTACAATTCTTGGCTTGCAGATGCGGTTCTCTTTCTGAGACACAAATAGCAAACACCTGTTGTTGTAGAGAGAGAAAGACACTATGGGTGCCGCTGCGTGGATGAGTTCATCAGCTCCAATTGTCTGAGTGACTCAGCGATCAAAACTCGGATCGGCGACCGTGAAGGTCGACTTGGATGGGAAACGTTGTTATAACGGACCACGACCAGAAGGCCGGAGGAAAAAGGGTCTTTCAAGTTGTAATCAAGTGTTTCCGGCACACTTTTTTCTAAATTTTTTCGACATATATCTTCTCAGATTAGATACCAAGAAGTATCTGATTGACTTCAAATCTAACAAAATCATTGTAATTGACAAGTTCTACAATGTGGACAAATTGGATCATAAAAATGATTCGAAAGTAAGGTTGAAATTTTAAATAAACAATGGAGAAGCATTCTTTTTTCACAAGGGTTGTAATCAAGTGTACCCAACTAACTTTTTCTCATTTTTTTTCGAAATCTTTCTTCTCCGATTAATAACCATTTGGTACTCGAATGAATTCATAATTAACATGGACATTATAGTCGACAATTTATACAATAAGGACGAATCAGATCATTAAATTAATTCCAAAAAAAAAATTGAAAATTGCCAAAAAGGGAAGAAGCCTTCTTCTTGGTACTTCACAGGTTGAAGATGAGAAGTCTATTTGCCACCGAACTCGCATTTCTCAAGCCCGCTTTCCTTGTTTCGGGCGTTTGTTTCTTCCAAACCCTAATGACGCCGCTTGTGAGCGATTGTTCGCCGTACGTTCGACTTCTCTACGGCGGCCGTGAACATCATTCGTGGTACATAGTTTCTTCACGTAGTTAGACTGTTATATTCTCTCTTCTGTATGATTTATATCTTGTTTTTCTAGGGTTATCATATGCTTCTTTCCCCTTTTCATTCAAAATCCCTCTTTACGTTCTTTCCTGTAAATTTATCTCTGTTGTTTTTTGTTTTTGTTTTGAATCAATCAATCCGAAACCCTAAGACTGTATTTGCATCATACTACATTTTCTTCAAGGAAAACGAAATGACAGTTTGCGTGGTCTTTGAAATTCACTAATTTATCTTCTGCTCTCTGCGTGGTTTTTGTTTTTGTGTGATTTTTTTTAAAAATTTTGTTGTTAGGTTTGAATTTCAAATCTATCAATTTAAGTATGGTCATTAGTAAGCTGAAGAAAATTAATTTACTTTGCTTATTATTTGAATAACTTTTCTCGATGTAATGAAATCTATGCACGGCTATCTTTGGATGTTCAACATTGGTGTTTTTTCTTTTGGGTTCCCTGTGATTGCAGCAGGCGAAGTGAAAGCATTTTGAAGTCTAATTAAACATGAAGCGGACTCAATCTCAGATGTTGTCCGGGATAGAAAAATTGCCCGAGGAAGATGATAAATACCTGTGTGTGGTCTTCAACTACACTACAGGAGGGTGCAGTCATTCCTTGCATAGGATTCGTGTTGCTGACCTGAAATCGTGCTCTAGTAGAGCTGGACATGGAGAGGGAAAGCCCAAAAAACTACCCAAACCTTTTCTTCAGTTGCATTGTAGTCAATTTCCAAACTATATGGGTTTTTTCTCTGTGGGGTCCAAAATTTATATGGTTGGGGGTGGGGTAATTACCCCTGGATTGAAGGACATAGCTTCTCAGAGATGTTATGTCTTCGACACCTTTGACAACCCCTTCGATCGTATTAGGGATGTACCTCCTATGAATTATGAGAAGTTGCAGCCTATCGTGTTGGGTCCTCTAAATGGAAAGTTTTATGTCCTTGATCGAACCCTTGCCTCTAGTTATCTCGAGGAATTCGACCCTGAAACCGAGTCTTGGACTCCTCTTCCGCTCCCTCCGATTGATCCCATTGGTGCGTCTGTTGAATGTTCTGAGGCGAAGTTTGATGATTATGAGGTCCTCTCCTATGCCATTGTTGGGGACCAAATTCTTTTTTCAACCCATAAAGGCATATATGCTGTTAATGTCTTCTCAAAAGAATGGGAGCACAGGAGCTCATTGGGCGGTGAGATTAAATTTCCCTTTTGTGAACAATCAGTCTTCATGGATGGTTTTTGGTATGCTTTCCCCAGCCCATTCCCATCCCCTGTTGCGGCCTTCAGTTTTGATTGGGACAAGGGGTTTCGGGAATGTCAAGAACTTGGAGTTACGCATCCATCTTTGCTTGTAGGGTATGAACCCTCAGAAGTTATGGTGCCCATGGGGAAAAGGACATTGCTCGTTGCGCACGCTGGTTTTCCTCACCAGATCCCCAGCAATTATTACCTTACTTTTGACATGTGTAGGTTTACATGCAAGAGTAGTGGAAAGACTAGACATCCCAAGGTTTCTCGACCGTACTCGACAACATACATCATGAGGGGTGGCTTGCATGAGTGCCTGGGATTATCTGCCTGCCTTTTCATGCAAGTATCTTTGATCTCTCAACTCCTTTTTTGTGCTTTAGTTTGGACCTTGGAACTCTCGACATGTGCATACCTTGGAACTCTCGACATGTCCATTGATTTGTAATTATTGTCTGATATCCTACTGATTTCGTTTTTCTCCTTTTCTATTCGTCAAGTACAGTTTGAAAGCCAACTTTTAGGAATTCTGTTGGTGGTATTTAGAACCCGAAGATTGTCTGAAAGTTCTCTTTGAAAAATTCTGTCGGCTTTTTTTGGTGGATTTTAAATTGCTTTGCATATGATCGACTTGCTTGGTTCTGAATAGTCGAGTTAGACATTTTCTCTCCGTTGTCTCGTTGGTCAAATTGAGCTCAAAACAATTTTTGTGGGCTTATTTCACTTTCACTTTTGCTCTTTTTCTTTCTTCTTTTACTGTTCATAGCAATGTGTTAGCCTTCCAATATTTGCTTAAAATTTGAAGGTTGACTGACTGAAATTAACTTGGCTTTTATTTCTAATGCAGGCCTTCCATTTAGTTTGTGGATGCTGGATTTGTCCATGTGGGGCTCTAAGAAGACTCAATTGTTCAGATGGATGTAATATATTTGTTTCGATGTTTAAACTTGGGCTTTTGACTTGTGTTGACTTTTATGGTGACTATGGGTATTATGGATGATATATGTGTATTATGGATGATATGAGTATTTAGGGGGTGTTTGGATAAATAAGCCAAAGTGGCTTATTTTTTGTCCTTATTCAAATTTTTTTTAGTATCACTTGGCTTATTGTCAATTTTTTAGGGATTATTATATCTTCATGACAAGAGGAATCTAAAAAGTAAAATTTTTTGACCGAAATCCAATTTTTTTTGAATAAAGATGAAACAAGTGACTTATTGGCTTATTTTCGTTTTTTTGTGGATTTATTTGGCTCATTTTTGGAGGGAAAGCCAGTGGCTTTTTTAGAAGAACAATCCTGGATGTACAACTTGTTTGTTAAGTTGCGTGACACTTCACACTTGCATGTTGATGGGGCTGCAAACGAGCCGAGCTTTACCGTGTTCAAGCTTGCTTATTAAGTTTTTAACGAACCCAAGCTCGAGCTCAATGAAAACTTAACGAGTCGAGCTCGAGCCGAGTGGGCCTTGGCTTGACTCGAGCTCGAGCTTGTTCACGAGCCTCAACGAACCTATGAAAAATGTATATATATCCTCGCAGAGGCTTAATATAATCAAAAATATTTTCATTGTGAGGGTATATATCTTTCATTTTCCTATGGAGCGATAGTGTACTGGAGTGTGTGCTCTTGCCTCCCGTGGTTGCCTGGAAAATGAAAACGGAAAGAACAAATTATGAAATAACATTAAAAATCCTAAACTTAAGTATATATACCCCCGCTCGCGAGCCAACTCGAGCTGAGCTTATCCTAACTTGAGCTCGGATCGTTTACAAAACGAGCTGAAAAAATCTGCTCGAGCTCGTTCGTTTAACTTTTGAGCCGAGCTTGAACGAGCCACTAACGAGCCGAGCTGTGAGCCGCTCGCGAGTGGCTTTGTTCGTTTGCAGCCCTACATGTTGCTGGCTAGGGGTGTCCTAGAGACTTGAAAAACCTGCTAAGGAACGCACCCCAACCTCTATGGTCAGGTTTGGGCTGGTTGCTCTAGGCAAATCACAGCAGCACTTACTATGTCTAGAAACTACACCATTTTGAACCTTTTCTAAAGAACCGCCTCTTCAGAGAAAATTGCAAAAGGCCTTCCCTCTCCTCTCTCCCGTCTCGCTCTCTGTTAACGTTTGTTTTTCAAGATTTTCCGCTCGCTCTAAGTCAATCACCTTTGATTTCACTGATGCAAACCTCCTCCTCGATTCACTTTCCAATTACCGCGTATTGTCTCCATTTTTTAAAATTGGTTTTTACTTAGTATTTTTCATAATTGGCCCCTCTTGTTTGCAAAAAATATAAAAGGAACAAAAAAATAATAATAATTTCCCATCAATGTTCATACATATATGGTGAATTGGTGAGTTCCTAATCGTGCATCCATATTAGAGCTATCCCGATCTTAATTTGATTCATTTGTTTTTTTTTTTTTTGTCATTTTATCGCATCAGTTCGAATTCGTACCCTTTTCAGGATGACTAACATAAAAAGTACAATTTTCATCGTTCTGGTCAAGATGACGAACAGCAAAAGTAGAACCTTAACCAGAAGATCGCAAAAGATTACATAAAAGTGAATATCTAAGAAAACAAATGAGGAAGAGAAACTAATGCCACCTTTTATTTTCTTGTTACTCCTTACAATCATCCAACCACAACAATAACTTAATACACTATTCTCATCCACAACAATGACTTATTCATCTCTCTTTCGATTTCCCATTTCTCTATTAAGAAACTTTTGCTTATAACAAGAAGTACAATTCCTGAATCTTCAAAGTTTGGCTCTTCGTAATTCAAGCTTGGCTATAGTTCCTAAGTGGACTTCATCTGGCCCATCGGGGAGTCTCAATGTCCTTGCTGTTGCCCAGAGATGGGCCAAAATAGTATCCGAGGATAAGCCTGCAGCACCGTCCACTTGCATCGCCATGTCAAGCACTTTCAGAGCCATATTCGGAGCTGGTACCTGCTCATAGCATTGCAAAACCATAGTCCTGGATCATAATCATAATCATACCCAAGAGAGCAGTGCCAACACAAATTAATGTATTTCAACCCATTCGATACAAGTGAACCTCACACATGCACATGGGACTCACATACGCCGGACATCTGTGTCCCAAACTGTGTCCCAAACGTAGTTAATCATTATCTTGTTCCCTCAAGGATAGTAGCGACAATAGGAATAAACGTAAAGCGTTTACATTTCATATAATCCAATTTTCCACAATTTCAAAATAGCCAACCCTTATTTGCAATTTTTTCTTTTTTCTTTTTTTGTCATTTATTTGGAATGACTCCAAGTGATTTAAAAAAAAATTACTTCTCCCTCAAATGATGAACTAGAATGACCCTTACAAACATGTTTGTTTCGCTCAATGGGTATAGGAGAAAATCCATTCCAAATTTTGCAAATGCAAAACATAAGCCCAGTTGCTTAGTTAGCTTTTGAAAATTGATGGGGTTAAGACGACACATCTAATACACTGACATCGCCCATGGTTATGGACCCATAATAAAGAGAAAGCTAGTGCAGGAACTGAAATCTAGACGTCAAACATACCTTTGCCATTGCTAGGATCCCACAGGCTTCTTTATTGCCAAGTCAGTCAAGCTGTTCCGTGGCTTCCAGAACCAACAATCTGGTTTGCTCCAGACCGATTTGACACTGAAATAGCAAGTCTTTGTTACAAACTGAAGAAACCTTCAACTATTTTCATTAGTTATTGAGGTGGGAACCCTACAAATAGACAATAAACAGCCATTTATGAACTCTTCATTACTTTCCTTTAAATGGCATTAACATTTTGATAAACTACAAGGAGGTTTTTTGAAAGGCTATGGTAGACTTACAGTGAATTAAGCTAGTTTTTTTGGAGCATTCTAATAAGAAGTTAGATGTAAGGTACCACAAAAAGAAGAGCATTTTGACGTGAAAATTACCTTGGCAATATCATCAGAAAGGGACGAACCATGCTTGGCAATCAATTTCCCAAACGTCCTCCTTTTAAGAGCTCTTTGGACCATCATCTGCATGCCACGCTCAGCTGCGCCTATCAGTCTCAGGCAATGGTGCAACCTTCCAGGGCCCAACCAACCCTACAAGAATACAGAGAGACAGTGAGATGTAAAATAGTAGCTACATCCAATACACCCAATTCACACAGTAAGACACTGGTTAGTGGGCTTTAGAGAAAAGGCTTTATGGATGACGCACTGATGGTATTTAGGCAATTCAAGGACAAAGGGATAGATTTGAATGTCGTGTCTTGTACGTCAGTGATCGCTCCTTGTTCTCAAAATGGCAAAGACATGGTGGCTTTTGGACCTATTCAAAGAGATGCAGATTGCTAGGCTAATGCCAAAGTCAATAAGAATTTTATTTTACCAGCATGTGGAAACACTACAACATTGATGCATGGGAAGGCAACTCATGGTTTTTCTATCAAAGTGGGATCTCTAGTGATGTGTACGTGGGCAGTGCATTGGTTGACATGTACGCTATATGTGTAAGGATCGAAATGTCTCGTCCTTTTTTTGACGAGTTCCATATGCAACCCAAATGTGAAGAGATTCTTTTGTAGTGCAGAGGCTAGGGAAAGATAAGCTTTAGCTAGGCATGCTTCATTTTCATTGTACTACTTTTTAAGCCAAATTGCTATGGACAATGATATGTAATCGAGTATGATAGTTATGCTATTGAAGAGGTTGGGAGAGTGCCTGAAAGCTGGTGAAAACAACTTGCATTTCACCAGTTGGGTTGTGTAATGCTTGAAAGGCATGAATACAAGGATGCCCAAAAAGTGGTTTGAAGAAGCAGTTGAGGCCGGTCATGTTTATTCATTAGTAGGGGTTGCAAGGATCAAGTATAAGCGCGGTCATAAATATGAAGCTTACAAAATGATGAACTCGCTCATTTCTGATTATTCACCAGCCGGGTGGATGTAACAACAGCGATCTCTATACTATAGTGGGAAAGAGAAGATGATGGACTTGGATACGGCAACGGAATTGGACCCCAATCTTCCTTACCCGTACAAGTATGGGGCTGTTTTGCTGATGGAGGAGAGTAATGTTGACGCTGCCATCCAAGATATCAATAGAATAATTGGTTACAGGGTCTCTCCTGACTGTCTTGAACTACGTGCTTGGTTTTCTATTTCAATGGGGGATTATGAACGTGCCGTGATAGATATCTGGGGCAATTTTGACCTTTGTGCCTAATTACATGATGTTCCATTGGAAGTTACAGGGGGACCACTTGGTAGAGCTCCTCCGCCACCATGTTCAGCAGTGGAACCAAGCTGATTGCTGGATGCAGCTTTATGATTGGTCGTCCTGCGTGGATGATATTGGTTTTCTAGCTGTTGAGCACCGCATTTTAGCAAAAGATCCGGGGAAAAGCCTTGTATGCTTCTGTCAGTCTCTCTACCTATAACAGCAAGTATGGCTAGCTCAAATTACAGTTCTCTTAATGCATTACCCAACTGATTTCTTCTAGTCATGATTCTTTCCAGCCATTTTAGTTATAAAAAACAAGTGGTTCTGTGACAAGCATATTCTTTCTGCTCTTTCTGGGTCCATAACTATCAGTTTTCAGAGAGATGCTTTAGCCTAAGAATAAAACTGTTGATGCCTTATGATTATTCTCAATGTATCTTTCAGCAAACATTGGGAATCACTACAGTACATGCTTGCAAGTCAATCATTTTAAATTTGGACTTATGGGGAGATTATCGACTAATGATGCAGAACTATGGTTCTTACTACCACAAGTGAAGCACAGATGGTGTTCATTTGTGGTAGAAAAGAGCCAATAATAAACTGCACCGACGTTTATGAACTTGTTTATTTATTTCTTTGATTGGGTTTCTTTATTTCTTTCTTTGGTTCTGACAGGGTTTAAATGACAAGAAAATGCTGTTGATTGTGATCAATGCCACTGACGGCTGACCTACGAAGAACTGGTAGCTGCCTCTGTGTTCTGCCGTGTGATGTGTTTTCATCAGCATCTCTAGAGAATTTAACGAGGCAGGTTTCTAGACACTCGTGCATGAAACACAGACTGTGCCATAAAGAATGACATGGAAAGATCAACCCTTTCAAGTGTCCTGAGGGAGAAACAGAGAAGTAAAGTCCCTGGTATCATTTTTTGATTTCCATTTTCTCGATATAACCTTCAGCAAGTGGAATTAAGGATGAGATATTGCGAGTTCCTGAAACACATTATCAGCGGAACTTGCTAAATATATGATCAAAAGCAAGGTTCTAAAAGACGCTAGGCATTCCCAAGTCGGCCGGGTACCGCCTAGCACCTAGGTGGGGACTAATTTGCCGCAGAGCACCTAGGCGGGGGACTAGTAGGCCGCTTAATTGCCTAATCACCTAGGCGTTGGAGCCCCGCATAGTGCCTAGGCGGGGACTTTTAGAACACTTCAAAAGTAGCACACTGTCATTGCCAAGTTCAGATTAGAAGTTTCTTTTATGGTAATGCAACCCAAGTGTAATATGGTGCCTAAGTTTTAAACAAGAGCATAAAGCATAATGAAGGTCAACTCCCAGCTATTTTCCCAAGAACTTTCTACTTTGTCGAAATTCCGAATTAATGTGAACTTTTTAGTCAACTTTCTCCTTGGTAATGTGACCAGAAAATAATAACCAGCATTTCCACTTCAGATTAGGGTCAGGGTAGTTGCGTAATGTCCATCAGTATGAAATTTTTGGGACATCAGCTTCCACTTGTTTCATTACGTATGTACAGTGTGGGTGTAGGTCTAAGCATCGGTCCACAGATTTATCTCATTTATATCTCACGGACACGGAAACACGCCAAAATATTCGGACTTTATTTGCATATTTCTTTCATTTAATTGGTTTAATGGTGTTTAGAAGTTACCTTAGGGCATTTCGTTTATATTATAGGAATCCTCCTATGCCTAGTTCATGGTGAAATCCAATTGCAAAATATGTTTGCTTGGTTAATGTCCAACTAAACATGTTAGACGCGTATCTCACACCCTTGTTGGATTGCCGAGTGTCCGATGCGGTATTCTGTACATTTAGAAGAATCCACATAACATAAGGCGTCCAAGTTATCGGAAGTGATTAAAAGTTCGTGGTACACTTCTAAGAGAGGAAGCAATTTACCTCAGAGTATATAAGAAAATACGCAAAGGGCAGATTAGGTTTAGCACGACAGGCATAATCGATGGATAAAAGTACATTGGCAAGGTCAATAGGTGATAAAATAAGCTGATTTAAAAAATTGCTGCAAACTCTATTGGAAACAACCAACAGCGAAAGCTATGAATTCAGAAACGGAGTTCAAAAAGTTTATAAGAGGCATCTTGTGCTTCCACATCTGTCCAACACATCTTTCAACGCACTGGCAAACAAGAGCTACTGAAGTTGAGATTTAATGCAAGTCTTTTTCTCTAAGTAACAATAATGAATCAAAAGACTACACAAAAACTATAAGCCGAAAAAGGAATTGACCAAATGTCAAACATGTGGGAGACATATATACCTTGCATCGATTGCAAATGCCATAAGCCATATAAAATCAAAACTTGGAAAGCTATTAGAACATGCGCCAGTCGAAATTGAATTAGATGCAACAACGAGCCAACCCATTGTACCTTAGATTGTTCCTCACATTCTTGGCTTGCAGATATGGTTCTGTTTCTGAGACTTATGATAAACAAATAGCAAACACCTGTTGTGTTGTTGTAGAGAGAGAGAGAGACTATGGGTGCCGCTGCGTGGATGAGTTCACCGGCTCCAATTGACGAGTGACTCAGCGATCGAAACTCGGATCGTTGAGTTCGACTTGGATGGGCGACGTTATAACGGATTACGACCAGAAGACCGGAAGAAAAAGGGTCTTTTCAAGTTGTAATCAAGTGTTCTCGGCACACTTTTTTCTAAAGTTTTTCAACATATATCTTCTCCGATTGAATACCAATAAGTATCCGATTGACTTCAAATCTAACAAAATCATTTTAATTGACAATTTCTACAATGTGGACAAATTGGATCATAAAAATGATTCGAAAATAAGGTTGAAATTTTAAAAAAACAATGGAGAAGCCTTCTTCTTTTATAAGGGTTGTAATCAAGTGTAGCCAGCTTATTTTTCTCATTTTTATTTGGGATCTTTTTTCTCTGATTAATAACCATTTGGCACTCGATTGAATTCATAATATACACGGACATTATAATCGACAATTTATACAATAAGGATGAATCGGATCATTAAATTAATTCCAAAACAAGGTTGAAAATTGCCTAAAAAAGGGAGAAGCATTATTCTTGGTACTTCTCAGGTTGAAGATGAGAAGTCCATTTACCACCGAACTCGAGTTTCCCAAGCCCGCTTTACCTGTTGCTCGGGCGTTTGTTTCTTCGAAAAAGCGTGTTCCCTGAATACGATTTCATCACAAAACACATCGGGTGTTCAACACATGAGCTTACATTAATACTGAACTCGCGTTTACGCAACACGGTTTCCAATAGAACATAGTATATCAATACTTGAGAGTTTTATTTTGTTCTTCGAGATTGTCCTCTCTCTCTACGTCAATCACCTCTTATTTCACTGATGCAAACAACCTCCTCGATTCACTTCCCAATTACCTTTATTGTCTCTATTTTTTAAAATTGGTTTTTACTTAGAATTTTTCATAATTGGCTCCTCTTGTTTGCAAAAAATATAAAAGGAACTAAAAAAAAAAAAAAGAAATTTATTTTCCCATCAATGTTCATATACATATATATTGTGAATTGGTGAGTTTCTAATCGCGCATCCATATTAGAGCTATCCCAATCTTAATTCGATCCATTTGTTTTTCCCGTCATTTTATCTCGTCAGTTCGAATTCGTGCCCTTTTCAAGACGACTAACATAAACCTACGATTTTCATCACTCTGGTCAAGATGACAAACAGCAAAAGTAGAACCTTAACCAGAAGATCGCAAAAGATTACATAAAAGTGAATATCGAAAAAAATAATAATAATAAGGAAGAGAAACTAATGTCACCTTTTATTTTGTTGTTACTCCTTACAATCATCCAACCACAACAATAACTTATTACATTATTCTCATACACAACAAAGAATTATTCATCTATCTTTCGATTTCCCATTTCTCTGTTAATAAACTTTTGCTTATAACAAGAAGTACAATTCCTGGATCTTCAAAGCTTGGCTCTTCGTAATTCAAGTTTGGCTATGGTTCCTAAGTGGACTTCATCTGGCCCATCGGCGAGTCTCAATGTCCTTGACGTTGCCCAGAGATGGGCCAAAATAGTATCCGAGGATAAGCCTGCAGCACCGTGCACTTGCATCGCCATGTCAAGCACTTTCAGAGCCATATTTGGAGCTGCTACCTGCTCAAAGCATCGTGAAACCATAGTCATGGATCGTAATCATAATCATACCCATAAGAGCAGTGCCACTACACAGATGTCCGGACTATGGACACGAATGTATTTCAAGCCATTCAATACAAGTGAACCTCACACGTGCACATGTGACTCACAAACACCGGACATCTGTGTCCCAAACGTAGTTAATCATTATCTTAATCTTGTTCCCTCACGGACAGTAGCGACTTTAGGAACTTTGTCGTGTTTCAAAAATTTATCCTATAAGTTCAGCAAAGTCAAACTGAAGTATAATAAACATTGTTACACATAAAAGCGTTTACATTTCCTATAATCCAATTTTCCCCAATTTCAAAATAGCCAACCCTGATTTGCATTTTTTTTTTTTATCATTTATTTGGAATGACTCCAAAGTGGTAGACAAAAAAAAAATACTTCTCTCTCAAATGATGAACTAGATTGACCCTTACAGACATCCATGTTTGTTTAGCTCAATGGGGTATAGGAGAAATCCATTCCAAATTTTGCAAATGCAAAACATATGCCCAGTTGGCTAGTTAGCTTTCAAAAATTGATGGGGTTAAGACCACACATCTAATACACTGACATCACCCGTGGTTATGGACCCATAATAAAGAGAAAGCTAGTGCAGGAACTGAAATCTTGATGTCAAACATACCTTTGCCATTGCTAGGATCCCACGGGCTTCTTTGTTGCCAATTCGATCAAGCTGATCTGCCGCTTCCAGAACCAACAATCTGGTTTGCTCCAGATCGATTCGACACTGAAATAGCAATTTTGTTAAAAACTGAAGAAACCTTCAACTATTTTTATTAGTTTTTCAGGTGGGAACCATACAAATGGAGAATAAACAGCCATATATGATCTCTTCCTTATTTTCCTTTATATGGCATTAACAAACAAGAATGTGGTTTTTTAAAAGGCTATGGTAGACTTATAGTGACTTACATTGAATTAAGCTAGTTTTTATGAAGCATTCTAATAAAACGTTGGATGTAAGGTACCACAAAAAAAAGAGCATTTTCACGTAAAAATTACCTTGGCAATATCAGAAAGGAACGAACCATGCTCGGCAATCAATTTCCCAAATGTCCTCCTTTTAAGAGCTCTTTGGATCATCATTTGCATGCCACGCTCAGCTGCGCCTATCAGTCTCAGGCAATGGTGTAGCCTTCCAGGGCCCAACCGACCCTACGAGAATACACGGAGACAGTGAGATGTAAAATAGTAGCCACATCCAATACACACAGTAAGACATCTTGAGTTTTCAGTGTGCTTGTTCAGCCTCTTTAGAAATAAAAATCTGTACTTTTACGGATGACAATCAATACAATAATCAATCTTCTTGTCCTAGTCAGATATCCAACAGAAAGCATAATTGAACAATTTACCTGAGCAATCTCAAAGCCACGTCCTTCTCCCAACAGAATATTTTTGGCTGGCACTCGTACATTCTCAAAAAGTATTTCTGCATGCCCATGTGGCGCATCATCAAAGCCAAATACCATGAGCGGTCTCTTAACATGAATACCGGGGGTGTGAATATCAACTAAGATCATAGATTGTTGCTTATGCTTAGGGCCTGTGAAGTCCGTTTTCCCCTACATATTGTTCAAATCACCTTCCTTAACTCCAACAGCTATCAGTACAATCAACTGTTTCTGTTATAACCAACTAAGAACTAACCATTACTATCAGAAGTTTGCACCTAGGATCCATTGCTCCACTTGTCCACCACTTCTTCCCACTGATAACATATGAGTCCCCTTCTCTGTAAGAGGAAACACGGTTGGTCATAAATCTACATTTACCATAAATGGTCAACCAAAATATAAATAAGCAGGTTGCAATTCTATGTCATGCAGCACCAACATCCCCACGAACATCAAAACTGGTCCAAATGATTCAAACATTGCAAATATAAATAGAAGGACCGTCATTCCCCTTGTATTAGGAAAACCAAAGCACCACTATTTACTACATTTTCCCTTTCTGAAATCATACTAGGGTTGCAGCTGGATAAGTTTTCTTTTTTTACTATTCTGCCAGAATAGTATAGATATGTGATTTCAAAAGTAGAAGCCAAGAACTACCTTTTGATTGAGCACTCTATATTGGTTGCATCAGAAGATGCAACTTGAGGTTCTGTCATTGCAAAACCAGACCGAATCTTCCCCTCAAGCAATGGAATAAGCCATTCTTGAAGCTGCTCTTTGTTCCCATACCGCAAAAGCACCTAAATATTTAAATAAGTTATGCACCAGAATCAGATCAAACAAAATACATGAAGCCAATGCATAAGCTATCATAACACAGTAATTACGATTATACAATGTAAAACTTATGTAGTAGTTATCTCTTGTCTCTGTACGCTTGCACAAGCAACTACCATGCAGTACTTACCCCCACTCTTAAACTTCTGGGGAGAATCTATTTTAGTGACAAACTGACAACTCTACGGCATGGGCCATTAGTACTTGGCATTTGCATAAACCAAAAGAACGAAATTATTTACTTTCAGAGTGAAGTGGAAAGCCAATACCTCGGTACTACCAAGTTTCTTCACACAATCTTAACAAGTTTTCTAGACACTTACCTCCATATTTCCAGTGTCAGGTGCCCCGCAGTTGAACACCTGAGGAGCCCAAACAGAACGACCCATGATCTCACACAGGTATCCATATTCAAGGTTCGAGAGGCCAGCACCCAAAAAGCAATCCCATGACTTGTTTATTGGAGATTCATTTCTTCCACCAAACAGTAGTTCTTTTGCTCTAGCAGCACTATCAAACTGCAGGGGGGAAACATGCAAAGGGGTAGTTAATATGCTTTGGAAAAGAACACAAATTTCCATAAGTGCAATACTACACCTTCATTAGAAGAGCATGCACTTACAAAGATAACACAGAGAGATTATAAAATGGAACTAGAAGCAAATACATACGGGTATAAATAAATTCCATAAGCCGTCTCTCTTTGCTAACTCCTTCAAGTTCTCCTCCTCTGGGTGAACTGTCCAGCGCATGGAAGACTGAGCAAGTTTGTAGAACTCATTTTCCATGGGGTATATGTGATCTTCCATGAACTTAATTAACCTCATTCTCAATTCCAGAACCTTCTTACTAGGAACAAATTTTCCCCCCTCGTTTAAGTGGTTGCTCTCATTTTCTAACCGCTCCAAAGGATCTTGCCCAGTTGCATCTGAATAATTTAGAGTAAAAACAACACATTAGCAAGGCTTTGGGTGATAACTAAATAGGAAAATCAAGAGGAAGACCACTATATGCAATCATACACTACATGATAAATCAGATACAATCCTAAAAATGCATAGCATATTGATTGGTGGAATTTTCATTCACATTTCCCGAAATTCCAACCTTTACTGCATTTTAATACTAAAGAGCAATAAAAGGAACACGAATTCCCATAAGCTACAACAAATATGAGATTCACTTTATATACTTAAAAAACAAAAAAGGTGCGAACTTATACAAGAAGGTGGATGCTGAGGAAGCACTGATTTCCGTCCAATAAATGACCATGCTGTTTCCACAAGAAGATTAGCTTTTCTCCCTGCACGTCGTGCACGTTCACCTCCTGAAGCATTACCCTGCAATTTATGACAAATAAAATTGTTTGTCGTACCCCTCTGACAAAACATTGCGCCAACAACATTTTAACTTTCATAATAGCAAGAGTTGTTTGGCCGGAAATACCATAATCCATCTACTATGCACGCCTGCGTAGATTGATGCCCCACGGAACAAAGAAAAGGCAACATAGAACTTCCACTGGGCTAGAGGCCACGGCTTTCTCTACATTACGATGCCAGTAAAAATAAGTCCTTTGAAGGGAAAGTATACAACAGCAAACAAAATATGGATGGAAACCAAATGCAAAAAAGCTAATTTGGCCACTACTGCACTTCAGCAACTATGCAGATTCAAGGGAGTAGATCCAGCCAGTCTACATATTCGAGAGAGAAGTGAAAATCATGTTTATTTTTACTCTATTTAGGTTCAGCTCTTTAAAATGTTAAAAATTTTTCAAATAGCTATTAGTCCTAAATTCAACCGATATCAAAACAGGAAATCCATCATGCAAAATCTAATTCGTTGCTGAATTAGCAACTAGCACAACACATACCAAATCCTCTCCCAGAACATCCTTTCCACTTTCATATTGTTCTTTGATGTTTTGTTCATGTATATACTGAATCCTCTCTCAGAACATCCTTTTTATTTTATATTATTCTTTGATGTTTCGTTTAAATATTCAAAATAGTGTCGGTGGAACACTTTATATTGTGCATATGAATATGCTTGTTTTTCTATGATGTATTATTGCAAAGGGAGTAAATATAACTGTTAGTGCTTGTCCCACATTAGTTAATCATAACCTCCAAAACTAGTATATGAATATGAGCCTAGGTGGCCTCTCCACTCATTGCCAAATAGTTTTGAGTTGGATGCTCTAACAATAACTATACCACCTAACATTTGATATGGATCTTACAGCTGCAGAGCAATAATCCGCCAGGAATTCTGCCTGTGTAGGAATTCCTTCAGGTATGCCACTACCTTCCAGCCCTTCATCCTGTTGCACTTTACCAAGCCCAGCATCCACAATGTACGGCTGCCAATAAAGGATTAAAAGAAAATTAAAAGATAAGTACCAATCAACTGGGGAATGTAAGGATTCATCTAAGCTCCTTCGTTTGTTTTCTCATATTCTCCTTTTTCTCTAATTTTTGAGGGGGTGACGGCCGGGGGGGGGGGGGGGGGGGGGGGGGGGGGGGGGGGGGGGGGGGGGGGGGGGGGGGGGGGGGGGGGGGGGGGGGGTTGGGGGGGTGGGGGTTGTGGGGTGTGGTGGTTTGAGGGAAAGTTAAATTCCAAATGTTGAATCTCTAAATGTAAATGCAAAGCAGGATAACAATCAAAACAATTGCAAAATCAAAAGGAATATGATAACATGTTCCAGTGGCTTCAAGTCAAAAAATTTGGGGTCAGGGGGGGGGGGGGGGGGGGGGGGGGGGGGGGTGGGGTGGGGTTTGAGGGAAAGTCAAATTCCAAATGTTGAATCTCTAAATGTAAATGCAAAGCAGGATAACAATCAAAACAATTGCAAAATCAAAAGGAATATGATAACATGTTCCAGTGGGTTCAAGTCAAAAAATTTAATTTCCTTTCATCACAAATAGAGAGACTTGAGATAGGATGCCAACAGTACCATGCAGCTGTATGCAACATCACACATTTGGTTACCAAGGGTGGATAACTCCCAGTCAAGAATGCCAATCACTTTGTCCTGCACAATCAACAATATGTGATTAGATGTGGATCAAATCTCTTTAGCTATTTAGGACTAGAACACTTATTTAGACATGAACTTCTTTAGCCAATTGGGATTAGGGAACAATTATTTAGCCATTTTAAATTTTTAATGGCAGGCAGATCAAACACTAACATAAGTAAATCTGTTTTCCTTTTAAGCAAGCAATAATCTTAAACTTCATGATTTCTAGAATGTTATGCATTATGTCAACTAAAACTAAGTCAGCCAGAAAGTAACTAGCAAATTTTGAAGCACTTCACCTCAGTGGGATGGAATACAAGATTATCAACCCGAAAATCGCCATGAACGAGGCCTGATGTTTCTCCCAAAGAATCTTCAACAGGAATATGTTGTCGTAACCAATCAGCCAGCGCTAACATTTTCGGATTTCTATCAGACTTGCCCTCACCAGTTGAAGCAATATATTGTCTGGCCCACCTCTCCACCTAAAGTAGGTATTATATTAGATAGATCGAATCCAAAAGGCTTCCTAAATCTGTAAGCGTCACTAAATTGAAAGCCATTATCAAAAGAAGGTTTTATTAGTCAGATAATTGATCCAGAACTTGGAAATAAAAATATGCAAGTCAGAATGGGGGAAATAACCAATTAAAATTGACTACTTGTGGATTGAATAAAGAAAAAAGGGCTTGGAAAACTGAGGAAATATCTCCAGTAGAGGACACCCAACAGTTGGTCAATTGTCTGACCAAAAATAGTAACAAGAAGATGAGGTTTCTAAACTAATAGGCCTGACAATGGGTTAAGGAATTGGCCTCTTTGCAAAAAGTAAAGCTGCCTGCCAAATACCTCTTCTAAATCTTGATACAAGTGAGACTGTGGGTACGGTGCAATGACTACAACCTTATTTTCATAATAATAGAGCTAGCCCATAAGAATAAAAAAGAAGGAATCAAGCCTTTCATATGCCAAAATTTTTTGACACAGATCAATGAAGCTCTAGTCCGTCTATTTACTAAAAAACAGGGGCGGGGTACACTCCATATCCAAACCCAATTAACTTTTCTCAAAATCAAAATATGCATGAACAGCATTTTCGGTAAAGCCATACCATGCATAACCTAATGATTGTTGTAATAGAGGTTCTATTAGCCGAGAACCAGGTCCATTTTCATCGACCCCAAGCAACATAACAGCCTTTTAGTTTCAGATGCTACACCTCCATTCAGCTGTTGACCAGCAATTCTGGCATTGCAGTATCACACTTTTTCACTTCTAAACTCTACATGGAGAAATAAGTTAAACAGAGAGCTGCTGGTCCTTCTGATGTCACAGTACTCTCAAAATAGATGTGGACGACCTCAAATTTCAGCTCTTCCAAAATTAGAAACCCCACAACTAATGCCACAACTGGCATTTTCCTTCTCGGAACATCTTCAAATGTCATTTATGAAACCTTTTCCCAGTAAGACAAGCCATACCACAGTAGAAGGCTTAGAAAAGAGAATAAGAGACTACTGTGATCTCTAGGAATATGACACACACCTGTCGCTTACAGTAGTTGTCCCGACGCCCAAATTTCCCCAGACCAATGGCATCCACATCAGCAGAATGCAGAGAAGCTAAAGCTGCCGCAGTTGCACGATATACTTCCCTCCTCCTATTAGCTGCCAAACCCTGATAAAAATATCAGTGCAACTGTTCAGGCATGTCAAAGAAACAAAACAATTTAGAAATCAGAGCATGTCACAACAGAGTTAAAGTTCATACAGGTAGTCGAGGATCAAGAAACATGCGCCCGTCCAAGTATTCCATGATGTAAAACGGAGTTCCGATTACACTGGAATCAGTACACAAACAGAAGACCTTAGGAACTGGAACCTGTGTATGAGCCCCTAATGCCTGGAGAACCTGTCATATTGATACACAATACGTAAGCAAGCACAGAACAAAGATAATTAATTAAATAATATATACATCAACTAATCACCAAAATCAAGTGGTGTTGCTTTTAACTCTGCTATATTGATAATGTGAATGTGAAGTGCTCACGAACAAATATTCGCGCGCACAAATATCAGTGATACCAATCTGTTGTACATAAATACACAAGTTGACATAGCACACCTGAAACTCTCTCTCCACGGCATGAGCAGATGCAAGCAATTTTCCAGGTGGCTTCTTCCTCAGCACATATCGGTTAACAGAAGAGCCCGAAATGACTTCTATGAGAAACGTAGGATTCGATTGGCCATGCCCAAACTGAATTACAATGAAGCCGTATCACAATTCAAACCAAAAAGTAGTAAAGCGAATATCAAACCCAACAGAACTAGACATTGCTCCGATTGGCCGCCGAGAAAATAAAGAGAAAAGGCTAAAGAAAGTACATTTTGAACACTGCCTCCCCACCTCAACTTGGCGAAAAGATTTGACATAAGCTCAATCCAACATTTTTTTCAGCTCCAGAGTTTATCAATACAAAGCCTTAAGACTAAATTCGAAATCATTTTTCTTTCTTCACTCTACCACATTTACTCAGCCACTAAACAACAATTACAACCGTGCATAAAAGTATACATAGATAGACTAGACAAACCTCCGGTTGGTCGCCGAGAGAATCAAGCAAAATCAAATGAAAGTAAATTTCAATCGGTCTTCCCGCCTCAACTTAGCAAAAAGAGTCTGTTAGGACTTGTGGCTCATACATGAGAGGTACCGAGAAGTTCTACAATAAAGGCTAGTTGCGAGGGTAATGGAGTGGAGCAAAGCGGAACAGAATAGAGCCCAGGCGGTATGGTACAGTGTTATAAGGGTAGGCATATAGAAGGTGTAAATATTTGTCTATTGTAAAACCCTATGTACTGACAGTACTGTGATCATCAATAAGAAAGACTGGTCTCTCACTCCCGTGGACGTACCAGGTTTTGGGGAACCACGTATATTGCTGTGTCGATTTCTTTACTGTTTGATACTCGTGAATCGGGTGCGTGTGTGCTACGATCCTAATAGAGTTGATTTAGGCTCAATTAATCAAGTTTCAGTTACACAGAGCTTTTCTATACAAAAGCCTTAAAACTCAATTCAACATCACATTTCATTCTTCACTCTCCTCAATTTACACAGCAACTAGACTAAGAGCATCCGCAATATAATAATCAAAAGTGAATAATCAAAACTTGCCACGTCAGCTTTTGATTGTTCATTTAGAAGGTTGCTAAAGTTAGCAATGTGAATTCCCACATTGTTACTTTTGATTATTCAAATGCCCAAATTTGATTATTGGTTAGGAGGTTGCTAATTTGATTATTACAATGTGAGCATTTTTTTAAGCACACATGCTAACTTTAGCAATCTTTTAATTTTGATTATTACATTGTGGATTCTGGATGCTCTAAGAACATGAATAAAATAATAAATAGATGGACCAAACGGATTCGTTCGATCCCTGAGTAAATCAAGGAGAAGCAAAACAAATAAAATTCCAATCAGTCTTCCCGCCTCAACTAGGCGAAAAGAGTTGATTTAGGCTCAATTAATCAACTTTCAGTTCCGCAGAGTGTTTCAATACCAAATCCTTCAAACTAAATTTGAAACCCTAATTTTTCTTCTCAACTGTGCAAAACTGTTCAAAAAATTAATCTCCGAATCCAGTTCTGTTTCTTCGAGGTCAAAATAACACGACGTTTTGCATTAAGCAAGCAATTTAATGCAAACAATTTGGGACGGAGGGAGCAGTGTTTACACACACACAGAGATGTATTGGAGAGATGATCGAAACCTGGGAGACGGAGAATTTGGAGGGAGAGAGAGGGAAGCCGTGGACGTTAGCAGAGGAGTAACGAAGCAACGCATCGAGATCGAACTCTTGAGCTGGGTGGACTCGTTCGACAAGGTCACCAGTACGGCTCGCCATACGCCTTATCAATCACCAGCGATTTTACAAACAAAAGATACAAGAAAGACAAGAATTAGGGCAATAGCAGAGAGAGAGAGAGAGAGAGAGAGAGAGAGAGAGAGAATTGTGATTTGCCTTTTTCCTGAAATAATCTCACTGTCACTTGTCGGCTGTCGCTCTCAAAGTATTTTATCGCGAAAGGTGACTATGCATTGCTATCTGGATAAAATTGCTTTCGGTACTCTTCAAAATGGAAAATAGATAGGAGATGGGTTGAAACTTGAAAGTAGACTTTGTTCCACTTTCTCTTAAAGCTTTTTTTTTTTTTCCCCCCAAAAATTGTGCTGTGTTTTCTTTTCTTTTTAAAAAGAATTTTAAAAAAAAATTCTTTTAGATTCTTTATACTTTTAACATTTCTCTCTCTATCTCTCTCCACTTATTATCCTTATTATTTTTCAAAAAACTTTTGGAAGACTTAAAGAATCATCCTCAGAAGTCACGCTTCGTAACTTTTCATCCGGCCTTTTTTTGGCACTTATGTTTCCATCCTCATTTTTTCATAATATCAAATTACCAATAGTGTCCTCAGGTATTACATAAATATATATATATATATCACCAAAAATTGGGACGAAAAGATAACTCCGGCAGTCCCCGCGATTAAACCGGCTATTAGTCCCACGCTAATTTCGCCTTTCAATCCCGAGATTCTCGCTATTTATATATACTATGGGATCTACTATATATAGCAACGATTTTTAGGATGGAAACTTAATTCTTGAAGTCCCCCAATAGAAAAGATATCGTTCAGTTCCCGTAAAACTCGCCATTAATTCAAAGCCCCCATATATCTCGGTGGATTGATCACAATCTCTCCACAAATGAAACCCCCAACCGTCCTCCATTGTTGCGAACTCCCTCGTGGCTCGCCGCCGCCTCGTCGCTTTCTGCTCTCCGCTCGCCTCCATCCTCCATTGGTGCGAACTCCCTCATGGCTTGCCGCCGCCGCCTCGTCGCTCTCTGCTCTCCGCTCGCTGCTTGTTGCTACCGCTCACTGCTTGTTGCCGACGCCTCACTGCTCATCACTCACCGTAGCCTCTCTGTTTCTCTTGTCACGATCTATTCTTGTCTTTGTGATTTGTTCTTGTTTGATCCAACAATAGAGCATATCATGCTCTTGCGCGACACCGAGGGTCGATCTGTTTCTCAAATCGACCATGTTCATGGTTCTCGTTCATGATATGGTATTTTTCAGCTAATTGGGAGAGTTGTTGGTATGGGTTTGCCTATTTAAAAACTTCTTTAGGTATTGTGTTCCAAAACAAGTTTAATTTGTGGATGGTTTGTGGATGGTTTGTGGAAGTAGTTACGGAACGCACACTTTCTTAATTGTATGCAAATAATCCATGAAAATTTTATGATTTTCATGATAGTTATAGTCCTGATTTTTGTCTCAGTTTTCATGGTGATTTTGCATAAATAATCAATAAAAACATGGCTGATTTTGATATATCCACCATGCTTTGAAAATATATTTTAGGGTGAAAACATGGTTGATTTTGATCTTGCAAAATAATCCATAAAGTGGGAAAAATAATCCATGGAAAACATGGCTGATTTGATTTATGCACCATGATTTGAAATATGTTTTAAGGTGAAAACATGGTTGATTTTGATTCCCCAAAAATAATCCATAAAAATATGACCGATTTTGATATATCCTCCATGTTTTGAAATATGTTTTATGGTGAAAAAAAGATCCATGAAAAACATCGTTGGTTTGAGTATCCACCATATTTTGAAATATATATTTCATGGCAATTTTGCATAAATATGTTTTATGGTGGAAAAATAATCCATGAAATCATTTTACAAATTTAAATCGGTAGAATGTGGTTATTAAGAATTTTTTTAATTTTGAAATCTTTGTAATTATATCTCATAATTATTGTGATTGAATTTCACTAAATTGGAAAATGGTTGAATCCCACCGAATTAGGAAATGGTTGAATCTCACTAATTTAGGAATGCAATATATACACACATATGAATATTTTATTAAAAGGGCAAGATCGGTAATTCACTATCTAAGAGGATGAAAACATAACTGTTCAAAATGACCGGGATGAATACTTACGTGAGATGAGTTATGAGGATGAATATTTAAAAACTCCGATTAAAAAAAGAGAGTAATCAATCATATTAAAATTTACCAAATCCCATTGAATTAGGAAAATAATCCAATCCAATCCCATTGAATTGGAAAAATAATCAATTCAAATCCCACTAAATTAGGAAAGCAATATAATATAATATAATATATATCATAGTGAAAAGGGTAAAAAAGGTAATTCACACACCAAAAGGATGAAATCATAAGCATAAAAAAATGGCGGGATGAATTCTTACATGGTATGAATAAAGAGGATGGATATTTAAATATTCCAATTAGTTATATCATTTTGATGTTTAAATAATTTTAGATTCAAACTACTTGGGCTAGAAAGTAGACTCCACAAGTTCTCTAACAATTCAAAACCTGTGAAAATCAAAGTTCGAGAGTGTCAGGATAAAATCACAAAGTTTGACTGATTGTGCTTTATTGCATCCCAGGAGCAATTCTATGCGCCCCAGGCGCATCTTTCAAATTTCAAAATCAACCAAACTTTGCGGTCTTGCTACAGACACTTTCGAACTCCGATTTTTACATGGTTTGAACCATTGAAAAGCTTGTCAAGTCTAATTTCTACCAAATTGGTTCAAAAATTAGTTGCATATCAAAAGATATGACGATTTTACCCTCAATAGGTCAAAAAATAAATTATTTTAGGAAAATTCTTGAATCGCACAAATTTTAAATCGGATCAAATATTGATAAAGAAGGTATTCAAAGTACTACAAGATGGTGGAATCGAACCATGAAAAGAATAGACTTTGGTTTATGCAAAGTTGGTCGGAAGAAGACCAACTCAAAGATCGTTTGAGCCACTAATGTTAAACACGTTTTCGCTCCATATATTCCCCTCATTCTAAGTTTCATTTGGTACTCTCATTCCTAGTTCTAAGGTACTCATTCATTTCTTAAGAACCCCGGAGAGTTGATAGGGCTTTCCACAATTATCAAAGCGCACAAAAATTGCTTAATTTTTAATTTCACCCTCTCACAACCACCTCCACCATGGCACAAATCACACCGGCCACAAACATGAATGAGATTTTTTCCATGGCACGACAAGCAGACCTTGTTAAGATTGGAATGGAAGGATTTGATATTTTGGAAGCATACTGCGGGCAAAAAAGAAGAAGCTGCTACCGCAGCCACATCCTCATCAAGAAGTTCAACTTCAATGGCTAAATCAATTTTTGAGGCCTGTGGTTCGCCTGAGTGAAGATCCTATCATTTGTGTTAAACTAGTTGCATCAGTATGTCAAAAGAACATCCTGAAAACTATGTAGTGTACCTTTATTTCTGGCCACCTTGTGTCTTCTTTGTCACTGGAAATAAAATTTCTGCAGTATGGAGATTTGATAAAAACGAGGCTCGTATATCATAAGACGCAGAAACATCCCTTCATTGGCTAGAATTTTTCGTGTTCTCGTATTTTGCAAGTAATGTTCTGAGAGAACTTTGTGGCGATTTGATATGAATAAGGCCGGCATATTGTAAGATGAGAAAGCAACCTTAGTTGGCTGAAATTTTTGGTGTTCTAGTATTTTGCAAAATAATGTTTTGAGAGAACTAGGGGAGGATTTGGTATAAATAAGACCAGTACATTGTAAGATGTGTAGTACTGAAATTTTACATGTCCTGGTATTTTGCAAGTAGTGTTGGGAGGGAAGCCGAATTGAATAGGGAGATGAAAGAAAGAAGTTGCTCACTATGTGTTAACTTGGGAGGGCAAGCTGTGGCTCCCCTCCCATCCACAAGTTGGCCTTTCACCTTGGCAAACAAACTATCCCTTTAAACCAGTCGAGCCTCCGGTACTCTCCCTTGCCCTCCTAAGATATCATCTCAGCCATCTTCAGCCTCATTCATGTAAAGGTGTCGCCAAGCGTGATTGGAAACAGGTTTCTTACTTGGCCTATAAAAGCAGCCCCTTGGGCTCTAGTTATTGGGATCAGAGAAGAACCAATACAGAGAGTAATTTTGAGGCTGTGTGTGAGAGACACATTTGTAATCCATTGGTAATACAACTCACCTGCCCCCTGTGGATGTACCCGAATGTGGGGAACCACGTATATCTCTTGTGCTTGTGTTTGATTGGTTTTACTGTCCTGGGCGCATAACACTATGAACATTGAGAGGAATTTAGAAACCATCGGCGAGTTTATAATAAGAAAAAACAATATAGGATCACTAAATTGGCCCACGTAAAAGGGATTTAGTAGCCCATGTATTGGTAGCATTTAGTTACCACAACTTGTTTCTCTAAAATCTTGTCGAAAACACACTCACACATGTCAAATGCTAGGAAGAGAAGAACAGTTTCACACCCAACTATTTATACATGTGAGATTCAGAAGGAAAGAAGTGCTTATTTTAGCAGAATATATGTGAAAAGCTTATCCCACAACTGACTAGGAGGAGGACCTTCTCCATGAAGCTTAGTTGGCTTTAGTGTATCCCCCACTTCAAAGAACCCTTCTTCTTCAGCGTATTCTCTGCTACCAACAAGGTGCGTGAAAGGTATCCTACCACTGACCACATGCGGGAATGTGTTGAGGTCTGGTGCCAATGGTGGTAGCAGAGTAGAAGTGTGGTGGTAGTGGTGGTGAAATGACGGTAATGGAAGAGTGGTGTTGCGGTGAGTAGAGGGCAGTAGTGCTCCGATCATCTTTGTAGTGGTCTGCTTACTAACCATTTTTCACAAAATAAACTTTATTATTTTCATAATTGAATTTCACCACCTTTTAGTTATTTGAAAATTCTCTTTATCGACATATAATATATCTTTATCCAATTTAAATAAGAAAGATGCGAGTGTTTTACCAAAATGATTTATTTTTCAACTCATTGAGGGTAAATTGGTTATATCTTTTGGTGTACAATTAATTTAAGATCCAAACTACTTGGGCTTGAAACTAGACTCAACTAGCTTTCTAACGGTTCAAACTGTACGAAAATCAGAGTTAGGGAGTGTCAGGAACAAACCCTCAAAGTTTGAGCAATTTGTGGATTTTTAATGCTCATTACCATGCGTCCCAGGCGCACTTCATTGCGCCCCGGGCGCATCTTTGATATATCAAACCTGACGAAACTTTGTGGTCTTGCCATGGACACTCCCGAACTCCGATTTGCACTTGGTTTAAGCCATTGAAAAGCTTGTCTATCCTAATTTCTAATAAAAATTAGTTTGGCCCCAGAACTTTGTGTTATTATAAAATAGAATCGCTCATAAGATAAATGTTGGTTGATACGAATAATCGTGAAAATGAGAGAGAAAGTTATGAAGGGAGCAATAACAAAATCTAAACCAGAACAGATTGAACGAGATTGGAAGGTGTGTGGAAACAGACATAACCATGCCTCCAGTAAACACTAGTGTATTGGAAGGAGGGGATCTTCTCAAAGCACATTATACCTTTGCATTTTGTCTCTCCAGGCCATAAATCAAACATAAATCAGCAGGGGCCAATATATCCCTTCTAGCCCCTGGAAACTCCTACATTAATTTGGTCATCGATAGGAAGGCACTGTTATTGCAGTTCATTAACAGACCATTAGGGTTGTGAAAGAAAGAAGGAGAAAAAGAAGGTTTTTGGTTTCTCACTTATCTCATCATAAGTGATGAGATTGGTGATGAAGATTATTTTGTTTAATTGTTCATCCAGCTTTGTCATCTAGCTGTGTCATCATGTTTCATCCCTTAAAGTTATCAAATTAAGTGAAAGGTTCTCACCATTTCTCACCATCCGAAGGGGCCAACTGTCAAGGCCGGCCGGTTTCGAGTTTCAAAACATCCCCATATTGAGTCCTGTGGTGGCTTACTTTCCACATGTCTTGTGGGAGCAAAGAATACACTAAACCAAGTCAAGTAACTGGATAAGGCCCTCCTCTTAGTAAGTGTTGGGATACCTTTCACATATTTTCTGCTTAAATAAGTCCTTTATGTCTCGTAAAATCTCACAACTTTGGACAGTTGAGTGTGAAATTAAACTGTTTTCTACCAAGCATTAATCTGAAGAGTTTTTGGGAAGTGATAGCGATAAATTTCAATACTGAGAACATTTCAAACTTTTTTTTATGGACTCGGTGGCAGTGAAATCAAAGTTCTGAATACCGTACCGGCTAGATTACCAGTTTTCTTACTGGTACGGTACGTACCAGTACCAGTGAGATACCGGGTACCGTTTCGGATTCATCGCTATTAGTGTTATTTTCCTATCTAAAAGAATTTATAGTATAATATACACTTTTTAAAACAAAAAAAAAATTCCGGTATTTGTCCGGTACTGTCCGGTATTTGCCCCGTACCGTCCAGTATTTTCCCTTTACCGTCCGGTATTGTCCTGTACTTAAATTTGAAAATCGACCAAACTTTGTGTTCAGGTTACGAACTCTATCGAACTCCGATTTTTACTTGCTTTGAACTGTTTAGAAGCTTGTCAAGCCTAATTTCTAACCAAATTAGTTTGGCCCGAAAAATAAATTACACATCGAAAGAGATGATAATTTTGCCTTCACTATGTCAAAAAATAAAATACTTCTGGAAAATCATTGAATCACAATAATTTTAATTCGGACCCAGACCAATTTCATATCGATGAAGAGGGTATTAAAAGTACTACAAGATGGTGGAATTCAACCATGATAATTACAGAATTAGGCTAACGAAAAGTTGGTCGGAAGCAGACCAACTCAATGATCGTCGAAGCCATCAATGTTAAAACACAATTTTGTCATATATCACTAAACTTTTTTATTTTCATGATCAGATTCCACTATATTTTAGAACTTTGAAAATCCCCTTAATCGATATATAATCGGTATTTATCCCATTTAAAACGAGAATGATGCGAGCATTTTACCGAAATGATTTTTTTTCGAATCACTGGGAGTAAATTGGTCATATTTTTTCGGGTTCAAATAATTTTAGTTTCAAACCACTTGGGTAGGAAAGTTGACATCACAAGCTTTCTATCGGTTCAAACCTTGCAAAAATCGGAGTTTGATTGTGTCCAGGATGAACCCGTAAAGTTTGACAAAAGGTTGAACTTCATTAGGCCCAAGGCGCATTTGCATGCGCCCCAGCCGCACTTTCATGCGCCCGGGCGCATCATTCAAATTTGGAAATCGACCATACTTTGCATTCTGGTTACGGACTCTATCGAACTCCGATTTTTACTTGGTTTAAACTGTTTAGAAGCTTGTCAAACTTAATTTCTAACCAAATTAGTTTGGCCTGAAAAATTAATTACACATTGAAACAGATGATAATTTTGCCTTCACTATGTCAAAAAATAAAATACTTCTGGAAAATCATTGAATCACAATAATTTTAAATCGGATCCAGACCAATTTCATGTCGATAAAGAGGGTATTAAAAGTACTACAAGATGGTGGAATTCAACCATGATAATTATAGAATTAGGCTAACGAAAAGTTGGTCGGAAGCAGACCATCTCAATGATCGTGGAAGCCATTAATGTTAAAACACAATTTTGTCATACATTACTAAACTTTTTTATTTTCATGATCAGATTCCACTATATTTTAGAACTTTGAAAATCCCCTTAATCAATATATAATAGGTATTCATCCCATTTAAAACGCAAATGATGCAAGCATTTTACCGAAATGATTTTTTTTCCGACTCACTGGGAGTAAATTGGTCATATTTTTTTGGGTTCAAGTTATTTTAGATTCAAACTACTTGGGTATGAAATTTGACTCAACAAGCTTTCTAACGGTTCAAACATTGCAAAAATCGAAGTTTGGGTGTGTCCGGGACAAACCCGCAAAGTTTGACAAAATGCTGAGCTTTATTGTGCCCTAGGGGCAATCCCATGCGCCCGGGCGCATCTTCTAATTTTAGAAATCAACCAAATTAAACTTTCCGTTCTTGTTACGGACTCTATCGAACTCCAATTTTTACGTGGTTTAAACTATTTAGAATCTTGTCAAGCCTAATTTCTAACCAAATTAGTTTGGCCCAAAAAATAATTACACATCGAAAGATATGATAATTTTGACTTCACTATATCGAAAAATAAAATACTTCGGGAAAATCATTGAATCACAATCATATATTTTATATCGGATCCAGTCCAATTTCATATCGATAAAGGGGATATTAAAAGTTCTACAAGATGGGGTAATTGAAGCATGAAAAATATAGAATTATGCTAACGAAAAGTTGGTCGGAAGCAGACCAATTCAAAGATTGTCGAAACCATTAATGTTAATACACAATTTTGTCATACATTACTGAACTTTTTTATTTTCATGATCATATTCCACTATATTTTAGAACTTTGAAAATCCCCTTTATTGATATATAATAGTTATTTATCCCATTTAAAACGTGAATGATGCGAGCATTTTACCGAAATTATTTTTTTCCGACTCAGTGGGAGTAAATTGGTCACATTTTTTCGGGTTCAAATAATTTTAGATTCAAACTACTTGGGTAGGAAAGTTGACTCCACAAGCTTTCTAATGGTTCAAAACTTGCAAAAATTAGAGTTCGAGTGTGTCCGGAACGAACCCATGAAGTTTGACAAAATGTTGTGCTTTATTGCACCCAAGGCGCAAATGCATGCGCCCAAGCGCAATCCATGCGCCCGGGTGCATCCTTCGATTTTAGAAATCGACCAAATTAAACTTTCCATTCTTGTTACGGGCTCTATCGATCTCCGATTTTTACGAGGTTTGAACTGTTTTGAAGCTTGTCAGGCCTAATTTCTAATTGCACATTAAAAGATATGATAATTTTGCATTACTATGTTGAAAAATAAAATACTTCCGAAAAATCTTTGAATCTCAATAATTTTAAATTAGATCCAGACCTATTTCATATCGATAAAGAGGGTATTCAAAGTACTACAAGATAGTGGATTCGAACAATGAAAATAATAAAATTAGGCTAACGAAAAGTTGGTCTGAAGTAGACCCACTCAAAGATCGTCAAAGCCATTGAGGTTAAAACACACTTTTTCATTCATAACTAAACTTTATTATTTTCAAGATCAGATTCCACTATATTTTATTACTTTCAAAATTCCCTTTATCGATATATAATGGGTATTTATCCCATTTAAAACGAGAATGATGTGAGTATTTTACCGAAATGATTTTTTTTTCGACACATTGGGAGTAAAATTGTCATATTTTTTCAGGTTCAAATAATTTGTGATTCAAACTACTTGTGTAGGAAAGTTGACTCCACAAGCTTTCTATCGGTTCAAACCTTGTAAAAATTGGAGTTTGGGTGTGTCCGGGACGGACCCGTAAAGTTTGACAAAATGTTGATCTTTATTATGCCCAAGGCGCAAATGCATGCGCCTCAGGCGCATTACCATGCATCCTAGGAGCACTTCATTGCGCCTTGGGCGCATCCGCAATATATCAAACCTGACCAAACTTTGCGGTCTTGCCACGGACACTCCCGAACTCCGATTTGCACGTGGTTTGAACCATTGAAAAGCTTGTCTATCCTAATTTCTAATAAAAATTAGTTTGGGCACTCCAGAACTTTGTGTTATTATAAAATAGAATCGCTCATAAGATAAATGTTGGTTGATACAAATAATCGTGATAATGAAAGAGAAAGTTATGAAAAATCTAAACCAGAACAGATTGAACAAGATTGAAAGGTGTGTGGAAACAGACATAACCAAGCCACTCGTGTACACTAGTGTATTGGAAGGAGGGGATCTTCTCAAAGCACATTATACCTTTGCATTTTCTCTCCAGGCCATAAATCAAACATAAATCATCAGGGGCCAATATATCCCTCCAAGCCCGAGGATACTCCTACATTAACTTGGTCACAGGTAAGATGGCACTGTTATTGTAGTTCTAGTGATTATCAGGCCATTCGGACTGTGAAAGAAAGGAGCAAAAAAAAAAAAAAACAAGGTTTTTGGTTTCCCACTTATCTCGTCATAAGTGATGAGATTGGTGATGAAGATTATTTTGTTTAATTGTTCATCGAGCTTTGTCATCATGTCTCATCTCTTGAAGTTATCGAATTAAGTAAAAGGTTCTCACCGTTTCTCACCATCCGAAGGGGCCAAGTGTCAAGGCCGGGTTTCTAGTTTCAAAACATCCCCATCTTGAGAGTCCTGTGGTGGGTTACCTTCCATATGTCTTGTGGGAGCAAAGAATACACTAAACCAAGTCAAGTAAATGGATAAGGCCCTCCTCTTAGTAAGTGTTGGGATACCTTTAACATATTTTCTGCTTAAATAAGTCCTTTATGTCTCGTAAAATCTCACAACTTTGGACAGTTGGGTGTGAAACTATTTTCTACCAAGCATTAATCTGAAGAGTTTTTGGGAAGTGATAGCGATAAATTTCAATATTAAGAACATTTGAAACTATTTTTTATGAACTCAGTGGTAGTGAAATAATGATGGATGGTCGCGGAGTACCGGTAAGGTGGTTGTGGTGATAGTCTGTGAAATGACAGGTGGATGGTCACGGAGTCCTGGGATTTTTTGGCAAGTAATGCATATTGGAAGAGGATTTGGTGGCTGAATAGGGAGATGAAAGATAGAGGTAGCCCAATTTGTGTTCCATGCTGTGGCTCTCCTCCCATCCACAAGTGGCCTTCCACCTCAGGAGACAAACTCTCCCTTTCAGTCGTTTGAGCCTTCAGTACACAGTCTCCCTTAGCCTCCTTGGCTATCGTCGGTGGCGAGGTTGGTGATGGTAGAGGAGTAACAAACGTGCTGGCAAATTGATGGTGGTAGTAGTTGTGAAGTGATGGCATTGAGGCGGTGGTATTCATTGTGGAGATGTGGTGCAGCGGCGGTGGTGGTGAAACGATGGCGATGTGGTGGGGGTATTGGTGGAGACGTGGTGGTAGAAGTGGTGAAGTGAGGTAGTTAGTAGTGATAGCTAGGTGTGGTGAAACGAAACAAAATATAAAATATAAAATCCGAATGTTTTGTAATGCGCCTTGGGCGTCAATATTCAATGCGCCTTAGGAGCCTTATCATGCGCCCCGGGCGCATATTGAAATTAAACTACAAAATAGACCAAACTTTGCGGCTTTGTCCCGGACAGTCCCGAACTTCGATTTGCGCGACGTTTAAACCGCCTAAAAGCCTGTGGAATTTAATTTTTAACCCATATGATTTGGATCCAAAAATATTTCTACACTAAAAGATATGTCGGTTTTACCTTCAGCAGGTAGAAAAACAATTTATCTTGGCAAAACCCTCGCATCACTCTCATTTTAAATTTCATCAAAATCTATTTTATGTCAATAAAAAAGGTATTTAAAGTAATAAAATATGGTGGAATTCAACCATAAAAATATTAAAACTTTGTTTGTGAAAAGTTGGTCAAAAATAGATCAATTCAAAGATCATAGTAACCATTAAGGCTAAAACATATTTTCACACCTTTCTACCCATGCTATGTTTCATTTTGCACTCACATCCCTAAATCTATGGTTTTAATCTTTCTACCTTAATAGTTTTACGGAGTAGTTCATAAACCTTTCTACGATTCATCAAAGCAAACGGAAACCGCTCTGTCAGCGGGATTCACCGAAGGTGAGGCTTATACCCCTTGGAAGCCAAATTATCTACTCCACCAAATCTCATACGTTCAGGAAAGATTTGGTAAGAATCCGAAGCGATTGCTTTCCTCTCCCTGCTCTCAAATCCAAATGCATATTAATTGCTTGAACTACAGAAACAGAGCCTTCTCATCAAAAACCAAGTTAGTGTAGGAGTATGGTTACAACTTCGGAGAGAAAATGCATGGCCACTTGTGTTCAGTAGAAGCATGGCCACTTCTGTTTCCATCAAACAATTATTGATACCTATTTTTTGTTTCTTTAGGACTGATAGTGAAAGCATCTTATCCACCCACCACACAGATCTTTCGGAGTTCGGGTGTGTCTGGAAGGAACCCGTATATTTCGACCAAATGTTGAGCTTTATTGCGCCCCAAACACAAATGCATGCGCCCCAGGCGCATTCCCATACGCCCAGGCACATCTTTCAAATTTGGAAATCGACCAAACTTTGCGTTCTTGTTACGGACTCTATCGAACTCCGATTTTTACTTGGTTTGAACTGTTTAGAAGCTTGTCAAGCCTAATTTCTAACCAAATTAGTTTGGCCCAAAAAATAATTACACATCGAAAGAGATGATAATTTTGCCTTCACTATGTCGAAAAATAAAATACTTCGGGAAAATCATTGAATCACAATCATCTTAAATCGGATCCAGACAAAATTTATATCGACAAAGAGGGTATTAAGAGTACTACAAGACGGTGGAATTGAAGCGTGAAAATTATAGAATTAGGCTAACGAAAAGTTGGTCGGAAGCAGACCAACTCAAACATCGTTTAAGCCATTAATGTTAATACACAATTTTGTCATAAATTACTAAACTTTTTTATTTTCATGATCAGATTCCAATATATTTTAGAACTTTGAAAATCCCCTTTATCGATATATATAATAGGTATTTATCCCATTCAAAATGACAACGATGCAAGCATTTTACAGAAATGATTTTTTTTCGACTCAGTAGGAGTAAATTGGTCATATTTTTTCGGGTTCAAGCTATTTTAGATTCAAACTACTTGGGTAGGAAAGTTGACTCCGCAAGCTTTCTAACGGTTCAAACATTGATAAAATCAGAGTTCGGGTGTGTCCGGAAAAAACCCGTAAAGTTTGACAAAATGTTGAGATTTTTTGCGCCCCTGGCGCAAATGCATGTGCCCCAGGAGCAATCCCATGCGCCCGGGCGCATCCTTCAATTTTAGAAATCGACCAAATTAAACTTTTCGTTCTTGTTACAGACTCTATCGAACTCCAATTTTTACGTGGTTTGAACTATTTAGAATCTTGTCAAGCCTAATTTCTAACCAAATTAGATTGGTCCAAATAATAATAACACATCGAAAGAGATTATAATTTTGCCTTCACTATATCGAAAAATAAAATACTCCGGGAAAATCATTGAATCACAATCATCTTAAATCGGATCCAGACAAATTTAATATCGCTAAAGAGGGTATTAAAGTACTACAAGATGGTGGAATTGAAGCATGAAAATTATAAAATTTGGCTAACGAAAAGTACGTTGGTCGGAAGGAGACCAACTCAAAGATCGTCGAAGCCATTAATGTTAATACACAATTTTGTCATACATTACTAAACTTTTTTATTTTCATGATCAGATTTCACTATATTTTAGAACTTTGAAAATCTCCTTAATCGATATATAATAGGTATTTATCGCATTCAAAAAGACAACGATGCGAGCATTTTACCAAAATGATTTTTTTCCGACTCAGTGGGAGAAAATTGGTCATATTTTTTCGGGTTCAAGTAATTTTAGATTCAAACTACTTGGGTAAGAAAGTTGACTCCACAAGCTTTCTAACGGTTCAAACATTGATAAAATCGGAGTTCGGGTGTGTCCGGGAAAAACTTGGAAAATTTGACAAAATGTTGAGCTTTATTGCGCCCAAGGCGCAAATTCATGCGCCCTAGGAGCAATCCCATGCGCCTGGGCGCGTCCTTCAATTTTAAGAAATCGACCAAATTAAACTTTCCGTTCTTGTTACAGACTCTATCGAACTCCAATTTTTACGTGGTTTGAACTATTTAGAATCTTGTTAAGCCTAATTTCTAACCAAATTAGTTTTGTCCAAAAAATAATTACACATCGAAAGAGATTATAATTTTGCCTTCACTATATCGAAAAATAAAATACTCCGGGAAAATCATTGAATCACAATCATCTTAAATAGGATCCAGACCAATTTAATATCGAGAAAGAGGGTATTAAAAGTACTACAAAATGGTGGAATTGAAGCATGAAAATTATAAAATTTGGCTAACGAAAAGTATGTTGGTCGGAAGGAGGCCAACTCAAAGATCGTCGAAGTCATTAATGTTAATACACAATTTTGTCATACATTACTAAACTTTTTTATTTTGTGGATCAGATTCCACTATTTTAGAACTTTGAAACAATTGGAGTTCCGGTGTGTCCGGGACGAACCCGTAAAGTTTGACCAAAAGGTTGAGCTTCATTGCGCACAAGGCGCAAATGCATGCGCACCAGGCGAACTCCCATGCGCGCCAGGCGCATCTTTTAAATTTGGAAATCGACCGAACTCCGCGTTCTGGTTACGAACTCTATCGAACACCGATTTTTACTTGGTTTGAACTGTTTAGAAGCTTGTCAAGCCAAATTTCTAACCAAATTAGTTTGGCCAGAAAAATAAATTACACATCGAAAGAGATGATAATTTTGCCTTCACTATGTCAAAAAATAGAATACTTAATTCGGGAAAATCATTGAATCACAATAATTTTAAATCGCATCCAGACCAATTTAATATCGATAAAGAGGGTATTAAAAGTACTACAAGATGTTGGAATTGAAGCATGAAAATTATAGATTTAGGCTAACGAAAAGTTGGTCGGAAGCAGACCAACTCAATGATCGTCGAAGCCATTAATGTTAAAACACAATTTTGTCATACATTACTAAACTTTTTTAGTTTCATGATTAGATTCCACTATATTTTAAAACTTTGAAAATCTCCTTAATCGATATATAAAAAGTATTTATCCCACTCAAAACGACAACGATGCGAGCATTTTATCGAAATGATTTTTTTTCGACTCAGAGGGAGTAAATTGGTCATATTTTTTCGGGTTCAAGTTATTTTAGATTCAAACTACTTGGGTAGGAAAGTTGACTCCACAAGCTTTCTAACGGTTCAAACATTGATAAAATCGGAGTTCGGGTGTGTCCGGGAAAAACATGTAAAGTTTGACAAAATGTTGAGCTTTATTGCGCCCCAGGCGCAAATGCATGCGCCCCAGGAGCAATCCCATGCGCCCGGGCGCATCCTTCAATTTTAGAAATCGACCAAATTAAACTTTCCGTTCCTGTTACAGAATCTATCGAACTCCAATTTTTACATGGTTTGATCTATTTAGAAACTTGTCAAGCCAAATTTCTAACCAAATTAGTTTGGTACAAAAAATAATTACACATCGAAAGAGATGATAATTTTGCCTTCACTACATCGAAAAATAAAATACTTTGGGAAAATCATTGAATCACAATCATATTAAATCAGATCCAGAAAAATTTAATATAAATAAAGAGGGTATTAAAAGTACTACAAGAAGGTGGAATTGAAGCATTAAATTATAGAATTAGGCTAACGGAAAGTTGGTCGGAAGCAGACCAACTTAATGATCGTTGAAGCCATTAATGTTAAAACACAATTTTGTCATACATTACTAAACTTTTTTATTTTCATGATCAGATTCCACTATATTTTAGAACTTTGAAAATCCCCTTTATCGATATATATAGCTATTTATCCCATTTAAAACGTGAATGATGCGAGCATTTTACCGAAATGATTTTTTTTCGACTCACTGGGAGTAAATTGGTCATATTTTTTCGGGTTCAAATAATTTTAGATTCAAACTACTTGGGTAGGAAAGTTGATTCCACAAGCTTTCTAACGGTTCAAACCTTGCAAAAATTTGAGTTCGAGTGTATTCGGGACGAACCCGTAAAGTTTGACAAAATGTTGAGCTTTATTGCGCCCAAGGCGCAATTGCATGCGCCCCAGGCGCACTCCCATGCGCCCGGGCGCATCTTTCAAATTTGGAAATCGACCAAACTTTGCGTTCTTGTTACGGACTCTATCGAACTCCGATTTTTACTTGGTTTGAACTGTTTAGAAGCTTGTCAAGCCTAATCTCTAACCAAATTAGTTTGGCCCAAAAAATAATTACACATCGAAAGAGATGATAATTTTGCCTTCACTATGTCGAAAAATAAAATACTTCGGGAAAATCATTGAATCACAATAATTTTAAAGGATCCAGACCAATTTCATATCGATAAAGAGGGTATTAAAAGTACTACAAGTTGGGGGAATTGAACCATGAAAATTATAGAATTAGGCTAACGAAAAGTTGGTCGGAAGCAGACCAACTCAAAGATCGTCGAAGCCATTAATGTTAAAACACAATTTTGTCATACATTACTAAACTTTTTTATTTTCATGATCAGATTCCACTATATTTTAGAACTTTGAAAATCCTCTTTATCGATATATTATAGGTATTTATCCCATTTAAAATGAGAATGATGCGAGCATTTTACCGAAATGATTTTTTTCGACTCACTGGGTGTAAATTGGTCATATTTTTTCGTGTTCAAATAATATTTGATTCAAACTACTTGGGTAGGAAAGTTGACTCCACAAGCTTTCTATCGGTTCAAACCTTGCAAAAATCGGAGTTCGGGTGTGTCCGAGACGAACCCGTAAAGTTTGACAAAATGTTGAGCTTTATTGCGCCCCAGACGCAATTCCATGCGCCCCAGGCGCAATCCCATGCGCCCGGGCGCATCCTTCAATTTTAGAAATCGACCAAACTTTCCGTTCTTGTTACGGACTCTATCGAACTCCAATTTTTACGTGGTTTGAACTATTTAGAATCTTGTCAAGCCTAATTTCTAACTAAATTAGTTTGGTCTAAAAAATATTTACACATCGAAAGAGATGATAATTTTTCCTTCACTATATCGAAAAATAAAATACTCCGGGAAAATCATTGAATCACAATCATATTAAATCGGGTCCAGACCAATTTCATATCGATAAGGAGGGTATTAAAAGTACTACAAGATGGTGGAATTGAAGCATGAAAATTATAGAATTAGGCTAACGAAAAGTACGTTGGTCGGAAGGAGACCAACTCAAAGATCGTCGAAGCCATTAATGTTAATACACAATTTTGTCATACATTACTAAACTTTTTTATTTTGTGGATCAGATTCCACTGCTTTAGAACTTTGAAAATCCCCTTATCGAAATAATAGGTATTTATTCAAAAACGATTGGTGCGAGTTCCAAACTGATTTTTTTTCGTCACTGGGAGTTAATTGTTATTTTTTTGGATTTAAATTACGAGGAAAGTTGACAAACCTGTAAACCTTGTTTGGGTGTGTCCGGGACGAACCCGTGAAAGTTTGACAAAAAGGATGAACTTCATTGCGCACAAGGCGCAAATGCATGCGCGCCAGGCGCACTCCCATGCGCCTGGGCGCATCTTTTAAATTTGGAAATCGACCAAACTCTGCGTTCTGGTTACGGACTCTATCGAACTCCGATTTTTACTTGGTTTGAACTGTTTAGAAGCTTGTCAAGCCAAATTTCTAACCAAATTAGTTTGGCCCGAAAAATAAATTACACATCGAAAGAGATGATAATTTTGCCTTCACTATGTCGAAAAATAGAACACTTTATTCAGGAAAATCATTGAATCACATCAATTTTAAATCGGATACAGACCAATTTAATATCGATAAATTAAGAGGGTATTAAAAGTACTACAAGATGTTGGAATTGAAGCATGAAAATTATAGAATTAGGCTAACGAAAAGTTGGTCAGAAGCAGACCAACTCAATGATCGTCGAAGCCATTAATGTTAAAACACAATTTTGTCATACATTATTAAACTTTTTTATTTTCATGATCAGATTCCACTATATTTTTGAACTTTGAAAATCCCCTTTATCTTGAAAATCCCCTTTATCGATATATAATAGTTATTTATCCCATTTAAAACGAGAATGATGCGAGCATTTTACCGAAATGATTTTTTTTCGATTCACTGGGAGTAAATTGGTCATATTTGTTCAGGTTCAAATAATTTTAGATTCAAACTGCTTGGGTAGGAAAGTTGACTCCACAAGCTTTCTATCGGTTTAAACCTTGCAAAAATCGGAGTTTGGGTGTGTCCGGAACGAACCCGTAAAGTTTGACAAAATGTTGAGCTTTATTGCGTCCAAGGCGCAAATGCATGAGCCCCAGGCACAATCCCATGCGCCCTGGCGCATTCTTCAATTTTAGAAATCGACCAAATTAAACTTTGCGTTCTTGTTATGGACTCTATCGAACTCCAATTTTTATGTGGTTTGAACTGTTTAGAAGCTTGTCAAGTCTAATTTCTAATCAAATTAGTTTGCCCCAAAAATTAATTGCACATCAGAAGATATGATAATTTTACATTACTATGTCGAAAAATAACTGATATTTGCGGAACGAAACTTGCAAACTGTCTAGCCAATCCTCGGATATCCTCGATTATAACTTTAAATCGGATCTAGACCTATTTCATATCGATAAAGAGTGTATTCAAAGTACTACAAAGATAGTGAATTCGAACAATGAAAATAATATAGAATTTGGCTTACGAAAAGTTGGTCTGAAGTAGACCCACTCAAGATTGTCGAAGCCATTGAGGTTAAAACACACTTTTTCGTACATAACTAAACTTTTTTTATTTTCATGATCAGATTCCACTATCGTTTAGTACTTTCAAAATTCCCTTTATCGATATATAATGGGTATTTATCCCATTTAAAATGAGAATGATGCGAGCATTTTACCAAAATGATTTTTTTTCAACTCACTGGAAGTAAATTGGTCATATTTTTTCGGGTTCAAATAATTTAAGATTCAAACTACTTGTGTAGGAAAGTTGACTCCACAAGCTTTCTATCGGTCCAAACCTTGTAAAAATCGGAGTTCGGGTGTGTCCAGGACAAACCCGTAAAGTTTGACAAAATGTTGATCTTTATTGCGCCCAAGGCGCAAATGCATGCGCCTCAGGCGCATTACCATGCGTCCCAGGAGCACTTCATTGCGCCCCGGGCGCATCCATCCGCGATATATCGAACCTGACCAAACTTTGCGGTCTTGCCACGGACACTCCCAAACTCCGATTTGCAAGTGGTTTGAACCGTTGAAAAGCTTGTCTATCCTAATTTCTAATAAAAAATAGTTTGGGCTCCCCGAACTTTGTTTTATTATAAAATAGAATCGCTCATAAGATAAATGTCGGTTGATACAAATAATCGTGAAAATGAAAGAGAAAGTTAAGAAAAATCTAAACCAGAACAGATTGAACAAGATTGAAAGGTGTGTGGAAACAGACATAACCATGCCACTAGTAAACACTAGTGTATTGGAAGGAGGGGATCGATATTCTCAAAGGACATTATTCCTTTGCATTTTCTCTCCAGGCCATAAATCAAACATAAATCAGCAGGGGCCAATAAATCCCTCCATTAACTTGGTCACAGGCAAGATGGCACTGTTATTGTAGTTCTAGTGATTAACAGGCCATGCGGACTGTGAAAGAAAGGAGCAAAAAAAAAAACAAAGTTTTTGGTTTCTCACTTATCTCGTCATAGGTGATGAGATTGGTGATGAAGATTATTTTGTTTAATTGTTCATCCAGCTTTGTCATCATGTCTCATCTCTTGAAGTTATCGAATTAAGTGAAAGGTTCTCACTGTTTCTCACCATCCGAAGGGGCCAAGTGTCAAGGCCGGGTTTCTAGTTTCAAAACATCCCCATCTTGAGAGTCCTGTGTTGGGTTACCTTCCATATGTCTTGTGGGAGCAAAGAATACACTAAACCAAGTTAAGTAAATGGATAAAGCCCTCCTCTTAGTAAGTGTTGGGATACCTTTCACATATTTTCTGCTTAAATAAGTCCTTTATGTCTTGTAAAATCTCACAACTTTGGACAGTTGGGTGTGAAACTGTTTTCTACCAAGCATTAATCTGAAGAGTTTTTGGGAAGTGATAGCGATAAATTTCAATATTGAGAACATTTGAAACTATTTGTTATGGTCTCGGTGGTAGTGAAATAATGATGGATGGTCGCGGAGTACTGGTAAGGTGGTTGTGGTAATAGTCTGTGAAATGATAGGTGGATGGTCACGGAGTCTTGGGATTTTTTTTGCAAGTAATGCATATTGGAAGAGAATTTGGTGGCTGAATAGGGAGATGAAAGATAGAGGTAGCCCAATTTGTGTTCCATGCATTGGCTCTCCTCCCATCCACAAGTTGCATTCCACATCGGGAGACAAACTCTCCATTTCAGTCGTTTGAGCATCCAGTACACAGTCTTCCTTAGCCTCCTCAGCTATCGTCGGTGGCGGTGTTGGTGATGGTAGAGGAGTAACAAACGTGCTGGCAAATTGATGGTGGTAGTAGTTGTGAAGTGATGGCATTGAGGCGGTGGTATTCATTGTGGAGATGTGGTGAAGCGGTGGTGGTGGTGAAATGATGGCGGTGTGGTGGGGTATTGGTGGAGACGTGGTGGTTGAAGTGGTGAAGTGATGCTGGTGGTTAGTAGTGATAGCTAGGTGTGGTGAAACAAAACAAAATCTAAAATCCAAATGTTGTGTAATGCGCCTCGGGCATCAATATTCAATGCGCCTTAGGAGCCTTCTCATGCGCCCCGGGCGCATATTAAAACTACAAAATAGACCAAACTTTGCGGGTTTGTCACGGACAGTCCCGAACTCTGATTTGCGCGAGGTTTAAACCACCTAAAAGCTTGTGGAGTCTAATTTTTAACCCATATGATTTGGATCCAAAAAAATTTCTATACTAAAAGATATGGCAATTTTACCCTCAGCGGGTAGAAAAACAATTTATCTTGGAAAAACCCTCGCATCACCCTCATTTTAAATTTGACCAAAATAGGGTATTTAAAGTAATAAAATATGGTGGAATTCAACCATAAAAATATTAAAACTTCATTTGTGAAAAGTTGGTCAAAAACATATCAATTCAAAGATCATAGTAACCGTTAAGGCTAAAACACGCTTTCATGCCTTTGTACCCATGCTAAGTTTCATTTTGCACTCACATCCCTAATTCTACGGTATTAATCTTTCATTCCTTAATAGTTTTACGGAGTTCATAAAGCTTTCTACAATTCATCAAAGCATACGGAAACCGCTCTATCAGCGGGATTCGCCGAAGGTGAGGCTTATAACTTTAGGAAGCCAAATTATCTACTCCACCAAATCTCATAATTTCTGGAAAGATTTGGTAAGAATCCGAAACCATTGCTTTCCTCTCCCTGCTCTCAAATCCAAATGCATGTTAATTGCTAGAACTACAACAACAGGGCCTTCTCATCACAAACCAAGTTAGTGTAGGAGCATCCGGGGCTAGGGAGGATCAATTGGCCCCTCAGGATTTATGGCTACAACTTCGGAGAGAAAATGCAAAGGTATAAATTAAGTGCACGGCCACTTGTGTTCAGTAGAAGCATGGCCACTTCTGTTTCCAATAAACAATTATTTGATATCTATTTTCTCCCAAGTTTCAAAACAAAAAACAGTTTTCAAGTGTTTTGCAAAGTTTGTGCACTGTGAAGTATCCAATGGCACAACAAGCAAACCTTGTTAAGATTGGAACGGAAACAAGAAGTAGCTGCTGCAACCTCTGCATTTTCATCAGGATGTCCAACATCAACGCCCGGACACATTTTTAAGGCCTATGGTTCATCCAGGTGACGATCCTATCATTTGTCGCTACAAAGGAAACCAAAGTTATAAATGAAGGATAATGTCTTCCCTCGCATCGAAAGGCTTTCAACTAATGCTGTGAAGATCATGACCATTCCTGAACATTCATATTAGGCTGGCTTTGGCTACCATGTCACGAATTTCTTTGCACCAGCTAGCCATTGTGCGACTACAGGAGATCCAAAATCTTTGATAGAGAGAGCATGCCGGCACGACACCTGGTGTTGACACACCAACCCCAATCCCAAGAATAGGGTATTTACACTACCATCATTCTAGAATCGTTTACACACACAGTGTATAACTTGGGTGTGTAGACTAGTGTGGTTCTAACATTTTTGTTTTGTACTAACAATTGATCAACATGACAAATTTTGGAAACTTTTCCGTGGTCAGTTAGCGTTGAAAATATCTAAATTTAAGTAAGCTAGGTGGTATACATAAAGAATTTAATGGCAAAATGATATAAAGTGGAAACTTTTGGATATGTGTTGGAATGTGTGGGCCACATCTTGAATTAGCCTACCTTGGGATCGATCACTTAAGTGAACCCAGCTTCTTCTTTTTTTTTTCTTTTCTTTTTTTTTTATTTATCTTTTCTGATTTTTTTTTTCCCGCTTGACAATAAATTTTACTTCCTAATCCGATTAGACAAGAGGAGTCCAAAGAGCTAAAATTATGGACTTAAAGTTGAAAATTTTTTACTAAAGACATATGTAAGCAAAAAAATTTACTCCTACAAGAGGAGCGTGCAAGCAGTTAACAATCTCTTGAGATGAATCTAAAGAGTTATGCGTACGTAACTACCTATTGTCCACCAAAAAATTAACCGGTCACTTATTATTGTTGGGTTCCCTCCGTATATATGTTAATTTTTTTTGTGCAGCCGCAATATTTTGTTAGCCCAATTGATAATTTGTTTGGTGGGCTTGGGTAGAAGTTTCTAAACTTATTTTAGGAGCACATGTCTAGCACATGACCTGGTACTACTTAAGCTTCTCTTGGACGGGCTCTTGGGAGCTAATTTAATCTTTTTGTCTTCTGGAAAAGAAAAACCGAAGAGAGCATCAGTGAGTTTTGTTCTACCATGAAAAGGAAAAAGTTAGATGCAACCTCCAAAAGCTTTCAATCTTGGCAGCTTATTTCGGACAGCTTTTCTTCTCTGTTTGTGGCCCTCAAGTTCAGCTCTGTTTTGGAGGGTTAATGTTCATCTAATTTGGTGAGGTTTTTCCTCTTCGTTGTTAAAATTTGTTGGATACACCTTGAGGTGTCTGTAAGATCCTCTTGTAAACCCTTTTATAAAACCTTTTGTTTGTAGTGGAATTTGACTCCAGTCCCGTAGATGTACCTCAAGTTTGGGTAAACCACCGACCACGTAAATTGCTTGTGCATCGCTTGCTTGTGATTTTGCCCATTTCGGAATTTGTTTGCTACATTTTTTATTCGTTTCGTGATTTATACTTGTGGAAATTCCGCATATTTTTCCCTATCATCGAAAATATTCCGAATAAATAAGCTAGGCTTTTTTGCTTACCGTGTATGCAAATATGACAAAAGGAAAGGATTAAAAAGGCTGTGTTCTTGTAAACTTATTTGTCTAGAATTTATTTTGGTATTTGTTACTTTTTTACTTTTTTGTTTAGTTTTTTATCATAATCTTTGGGATTAATCGTTCATTTCGATGAGACGAATTGGTAAAGTGTAAAATATGGACCGATATTAAAAAAAAAAAATCATATAAGACGACACTTTAGACCAAAAATACATTTGTTTGATACTTCGTTTTATGTCTTTAGTGAACTTTTTTTTTCTATTGGTCATGATTTATTACTTTTTGGACTACTCTCATCAAGACGGATAATTAATTCAAAAAATATAACGCAAATGTAACAAAAATTCAAAAAGAACGAACAAAACAAACACAACAAAATGAAGAAAAAAAATTACAAGAACCCACCGTAAGCCACAAAGAGAACCTTAACATTTTTTTATCCCAAACCACTCATAAAAATTTGGGCTCACACATTCGGAATTTTAGAAAATTGTGGCTATAGAGCGTATTACTTAAAAAAAAAAAAAAAAAACTCATGGGATATTTTTAGTACTGTAATGCTTTGTTTGGAAAATGTGGAAAGGAAGAGAAAAAGAAGGAAAATTTTAAAAAAATTCTCTTCTACTGTTTGGTTGGGAGAAAAAAAGAAGTGAAAATAAAAGTTGGGGAGTGATTTTGCTACTCTCTTTTCTTGTTCATATCACTCCCCTTTGTGTGTCTGTATTAGATGATTTATTTTGTGAAAGAAATGGTGTGACACTTTAGCTTTGTATTTTAGCTTTGTGAATGGTAACATTTCCATCTATTTTGCTCTCAACTTTCTGGCATTTTTCTTTCTGTTTCTTTTCCCCCACTTTTCTCAAGTTCCAAACAAGGCCTAAAAGCTTGGAAAGAAAACCCTAGAACTGAATGTGAGAAAATATCAGTGAGGAGCTCTCCCCTGTGAACCTCTCTGTCTGTGCGTGTTCTCCCCGACCGAGGTACGTCAATTGTTTTCTTGCTTGGTCCACTAATTTCACCAATAATCATGGCTAATCCCAAGCCTTGCTCGAGAACAATGATGTCTAAACCCAAACTTTTAAACTCTTTCTCTTGTCGGTTTTCGTTCTTAATTTATTTCGCATATTCGTAGCGTTGAGTTTGTTTGGTTTGATTTTCGAGAGAAGTTTTTTGGGTAATGGGTGGAGAGAGATAGATAGGGGTCGAGCTCATAAAGGCTTGGATCGGCCCGTTGGGACAATTGTCTCATTAAGGCTCAGCACGACTTGTTTAGTATTGAGCTGAGCTCGAGCTTGAGTTTTGTGCTCGTTTACCAAACGAGCCAAGCTTGCCACTCCAAAGCTTGGCTTGCAAAATCTCGGCTTCTTTGTATGGGCTCGGCTGGTTAAGTAAATTAGCCAGGCTCAGCTCGTTTACAAACAAGCCGAGCTTAGCTTGAGATTTAAGCTCGTTTAGTAAACAAGTTGAACTTGAACACTACGAAGCTCGGCTCTTTTAGACCCCTACTCTCATACAAATTATAGTACTCCGTACTATAAAATACACATTCATACCTATAATATGTTGTTTCCAATTTTTTAGGCATTCTAATCTATGGAGTTCATTTATTTTTAATGTATCTGAAATCTGAATAGTACTATAGAATTCTGCAGAAAACACGCTAATCATAGTAGTGGATGAAAGTTTTTGAATAAGAATTTAAAATTAGGCCCTCCTAAAAGAAGTACTACAGAGAGAAAATGGATAAGAATTTAGTAGACATGTCAAAATCTTAAAAGTAAATGCGTGTACTAAAATAATATTGATGACATTGGCTATTTGGTTGCATGTGACCCAAGAAGCCCAGATATGGACATAGACACTAAATCGGACATGGCAAATCTTAATACATACAAACACGGATACGGCGGGGAACACGAGGTACACGGTAAAAAATATGTGTGCATGTGAAGATAGATTTTTAGCCATTATTCATATGAACATTCCACCTGGAAATAACCAAAACTAATGATACCTTTATCATTGTTGTTCAAATTACGACACGGGTGCCCCCAGCTTAAGATTAGTTAAATCTATTGGACACGCCATATGGCGTGTTGCATGAGTATCCCTGTGTGTTCCTGGCTTGTTGCGTGTCCTAGGAATATTGACACGGATACAGCAAGCTGTTGGGAGAAATAGATCATTCCTCTTTGTATTTTCTTTTTACTTTTTCGAAATACATTAAACTTAAAAATTTAAGTGCATCTTTTAACAGAATTTGTATCATTGGAAGATATTGAGAATACCCTGACTAAGAAGATCATAGATTTAGAAATAAAAATTTAGAAACTTTGGAGGGAATTAGTAACATTCTTGAATTTGGAAAGAATGAAAGGAGTGTTTTGATTAACAAGAGAGAAATGGAGATCCAGCTCCCTCACTCTTTCTGCCATCTAGCTCAACGTGGTTCAATGTTCGCTAATGTCTTTTGGTGGAGGTAGTACTTTTTTCTACAACTTTTTGACTAAATTATAAATTGTTGAGTCACCATTTTGGAGACTTGGATCGGAGACGCTCTAAAGAGTTTGGGAGTTCCTTTCTGCAACTGTTATGTGATTGGGAGTAGTTATGGGCAAACTAAGCCTCATTGTTTGTTTGCTTACCAAAGGGAATCAAACTATATTTCATTGCTCCCCTATAAGAATTAGCTATACTGATTGCTTTAACTTGCAGTAACAATAAGAGTTTCAACCAGTTATACTAGATTATATGAACAAGAAACTTTTTATTACGTCAAAATTTGACCGCGTCGTACCGTGTCAAACATATATTTATAAAACCTTGGAGTTAACTACTACTCCATAGAATAGTGATCAAGACCGAGTATTGTTTCAACGGAGACAGTATGGCTGAGTTACGACCAATTCAATTAATTTTTAGATTAATTCGGGCAAAAGAAGTTTGGTTGTTTGGATTTGGAGAATTTATTAAACTAAGAGAATTAATTAAATGGAAAGTTTTAACGATTGGAGAGAAAATCTAGGGTTCGAATCCACCTCAACCGCGTAACTCCAACATGCATGGGCAAGATTAATTATTACTAGGGCTTGCAAACCCTAGCAACAATCATCTAGAAAATAATTGAGTTGTTAAAAGGCATAGATTATCCCATAGCACGGACCGTCTCAAAAGTACGGTCTGGCCGCCTAACGGCACGGCCCGTCTTACGAGTATAATATATCTTAGAACTCCAACCACAATCGATGAAAACCATTGTATAACTCGTATTTGAAAGCATGCATACAAATACTCAATATATCAAAACCATCAAAATCATTCCATTCAATTGAAACGGAAAGAGTTCTTAGTTATACAATCGATCCGAATAATAAACCTAAAACCCATACATAAAATAAAGTTACTTGGTGCGAAGTTTCATCTTCCCCTTAGAAAAGGGGTTTAGCCGGCCATGGAGAAGAAAGACGTGATCGAGATTGAAGGAATCATGGAAGTCCTGGACAAATCTTGAACTCCTCTCGCTCAACGTTGTATCCTCTCGCTTCTAATAGCTGCCGGAAATAAATTAACGTAAAACCCGTTATAAAACTAAAGCCTCACGCCTCTTTCTAATGTCTCTGGAAAAGTAAAAACTAACCTAAGTAATAAACTAAAGCTTCCCTTATATAGTCTCGGTCGAAAACAAATAAGACTTAAAAAACAATCGAAACGTAATTGATCGTGCTGCTGCCCGCTGGTCCAGACCAGCGGTTCCATTGTCCGGACCAAAATTTCAGCCTTTGCCGTTTCGCTCCTCTTTTCGCCGTGGCCTCCACCGGAACATCCTTAATTCACGATTATTACTCCAAAACATGTCCGAATGCTCCGTAAGCCCTAAAACACTACAAACCAATTAAATCTCGTTAAATAACATTAGATGGGACCAACAAAACCTAAGTTAATGGGAATAAACGGGTGCTTTTCAGCACCTATCAATATGTCTGTGCCTTGTCGATTTCTTTATTTAGGGGGGGAGCATTGGGATCTGCCTCGATTTGCTTTTAAAAGGTCATTCATGACAATAATAATTGACTGAAGTGGATTTTGGATGAAGGCCTAATTTTTTTTCCCTTCCATGTTCATTCACAGAACTTTGGAAGAGTGGTTAAAAGTGACATAAACAATATTGGCCCAATACAAGATAGAAGAACCTGTACAAGATTGTATAAAGTGATAATCTTACCATTTATGTTTTCTTTTCTCTTTTATATATTAATAATATGTTTATTTTTTCACATGTTAGTTTGATTTATGATTTTGATTTTCTAGGTACATGTTGTACGGAGTGTTGAGATTGCACAACAAATGCTACTGTGTTGATGGGGACTTCGCCAAAGAAAACATAGTCATGGTGGAGGTGAAAACTTTAGAGAAACTCATCTACCCTTCGATTTGATTTCATTTCATGAATGTGCATATAGCGCACAGAATAATCAAGACCTAGAGCTCTACATACAGCTCAAAATACCAATTAAATACATATAGATATAAATGCCCTAACAACCTTTAACAGACTTACAAGTTGTAACTAATTGATGATGAATTGACACCTAACTAACTTCACTTGTGCACACTTGTGGATAGTGGGCACAGTTCCATTACTAGCTTTTTCATTTTGGTCCTGAGTTAATTGGCTCGATAGTAGGATGTCCCAAAATTTATGGGCTTAACACTAAAGAAGTTATCGAGCGGAACTAACAAAGAGAGAGATTACATGAACTTTCGGAAAGTTGTGAAGGAGATATATTGATGGGTGCCAATACCTATTGTCCGCTTGAAATGGTTGATTTTCTGGACCTACTATGGAGTCCACTGGAACTAATAGTTTTCTCTTATTAGTAATAAGCATTGGTAATCATGGTTTGGTAGTTCAAATTTTCAGAGCATTACTACCAAACCATGATTTCCAATGCTTAATGCTAATAAGAGAAAACTATTACTTACAATGGGTTCCGCAGTATGTCTAGAAAATCGATCATTTCAAGTGGACAATCTGGCATGCATCAATATATCATCCTTCACAACTTTCCGAAGGTTCGCGTAATCTCTCTTTTTGTTAGTTTTGTTGGATGACTTCTTAAGCGTTAAGCACATAAATTCTGGGGCATCCTCCTGTCAAGCCAATTAACTCAAATTCAGGGTGAAAAAGTTGGTAATGGATCTACTTCTCCACCAGTTTGCATAAGTAAAGTTAGTTAGGTGCCAGCTCATCACCAATTAGTTACAACTGGTAATTTTATTAGAGGTTATTAGGGCAATTATAGTTATCTGTATTCAGTTGGTATTTGAGCTGTATATAGAGCTCTAGGGCTTGATTATTCTGTAAGCTGAATGCACATTCATGAATTGAAATCAAAGAGTAGATAAGTTTCTCTAAAGTTTTCACTCCCACTAAGACTATGTTTTCTTTTATGAAGTCCCCATCAACGCAGTAGCCTTTGTTGTGCAATCTCAACACTCCGTACAGCATGTATCTAGAAAATCAAACCAACATGCGAAAAAAGAACCATATTAATATAGAAAAGAAAATGTAAATGGTGAGATTATCACCTTATACAATCTTGTATGGGTACCAATTGCCCGCTTGAAATAGTTGATTTTCTGGACCTACTACGGAATCCACTGTAAGTAATAGTTTTTTCTTATTAGTAATAAGCGTTGGTAATCATGGTTTGGTAGTTCAAATGCTCTTTTCTCAGGAGACATCATCTTTCATTCTTTTTCTTTTTTTGATATCCACTGTAACTTTCCATTCCAATGGACCAATCTTACCGTCTACTAGCGAGCAGCCCAATTAAATCCAAGGTAGAGCTCTATGAACTAGCCAAAATAGGATAGGACACTGGTGAGAGTCGATCCCTAGAGTCAAAGGCTTCTTGAAGTTCGGTTGCCACGTACCACTACGCCAAGCCCTTGACCCTTAGTTCCTATAATTAAAACAGCAGTGCCTTCTTATCCGAGGCCAACCGGCCAAGTTAAATGTAGGAGTATCCGGGACTGGGTAGGATGTATTGGCCCCCTAATGATATGGTGATTTATGGCTAGGAGAGAAAATGCAAAGGTATAATGTGCTTTAAAAGATCCCTTCCTTCCTAAACACTAGTGTTTACTAGAAGCATGGTCATGTCTGTTTCCAAGCCATCTCAATACACCATGAATTGAAAACTTTATTTTGTTAGGACTAATATGAGAAGGCATCTTATCCTCCCACTTCATAGATCTTTCTTTCAATCTTGTTCGATCTGTCCTGGTTTAGATTTTCTAGACACATGGCCCGTCTCCAAGCCTATGTTACATGGACTCAGGTTTGGGTATCGGGAGCGGGTTTGTCTCGAAGTGTCCGATTCATCCATTTTCGTCTCAAGGACTTGGGGATATGCCACAATATTCAAATTTGTTAGTATGTTTCTTTTATTTTCTCAGATAAATAGTGTTTACAAAGTGTTTTGGGGAATTTCACTAAGTAACTCAATTCACCAAATACACTGGCTATTACGTCTGATACGGGTATTTTAAACGTATTTGAGAAATATCTTCATGAAAAGTGCAAAGATAAGCTCTTCACTACGGTTCAAATGATTAGAAGCCAACACAAGCATAATATCTTTTCACTTTCATTAAACTACTTTTTGCATGATTTATTCTAGTATGGCCACAATTTAACCATTCAGGTCCCATGGAATGATAAGTTCCAATCAGTAAAGAACCAATATCAGCCCCTTGTTCTCCTCTTTACAAGGCCTGAAATGAGTCCCGGACTCCCGATAGTAAGCTGAAAGTGGAAAATCCTATAGAAAGAACTTGGAAAATGACAGCCAGACCTTGGTATCAACCGTCGACACACATGGAAGTTCCTGAATGGAAGCTCCTCAAGTGGGCTCCAACAGAATCTGTCCAAAGATATTGCACGTCTACAAGTTTATCCAAAGCAGTCAAAGGAAATATCTGACTCAATAAAAGCATTAGAGATCAAGAATCTGATCCCATGTATGATTTGTCCAATAGAATCTGTCCAAAGAAATTACATGTCTACAAGTTTATTCAAAGCAGTCAAAGGAATTATCTGACTCTAAAAGTATTAGAGTTCAAGAATCTGATCCCATGTCTGATTTGTGAATAGCCAAAAGATGGCTATTCTATATAAATTGTGTTCTTTCACCTTTCATTACATTTTCTGGAGTTATATATGTGACTTAACTTCTAGATTTTGATGACTGGGGTGTGCTGTTGTCAGCAGATCGATGATGTAATTCTCCTGATAAGCATAGGCCTTCCTTTTGCAGCAAATGTTTGTTGTTGCCCTCCCACTGCCCTACAACTATGATGAGAATCTACAGCAGAACAAAGGTAGAGGGGTTTTTTTTTTTTTTTTGAAGTCTACAAAGATTTTTTAGAAATTTGCCTTTGTAATCAACACAGATAACAGTTTGCAAGTCTTTTTTTTAATGTTTGTGCACAGTAAAATTTCCCATGGCATGCTGAGCAGACCTTGTTAGGATTGGAATGGAAGGATTTGATATTTTGGACAAGAAGAACCAGCAGCAGCTGCGCCTGCCTGCTGATCAGGAAGTTAAACATTATGGACAAGTGAATGTATTGATGAGGCGGCCAATCGAACATACGAAATTTTCCCATCTTTAAGTGCTGAAATACAGTGGAGCCAAGTCACATATTTTGGTCACTCAAAAGTCAAGGTCATACACTGACGCACTCGATTTGTCTAGTAGGAAAATAATTCAAACCCCATAGTCCAATTAATGATGAATACAAATCCTAAAATGGTTCTCTGTGTGGAGTCATCAACTTTTAATGTTAGGTTAATATGTCGGCTACAAGAGTTTCAGACTTTTATGATCTTGAAATGGTTAAAAGCAATGACAACAAAAGGAATATGAGAACCCAAGGGTTGGTCCGGGGATCTGGTAATTTATGGCCAGGAGAGAAAATGCAAAGGTATGATGTGCTTTAAGAAGATCCCTTCCCATACACTTAGTGTTTACCATAGGCATGACCATGTCTTTTTCCACACAACTGTAATCAAAACCTATACTTTGTTGGGACTAACGCAAAAAGGCATCTTATCCTCCCACCTCACAGATCTGTGTTTCAATCTTGTTCAATCTGTTCAGGTTTAGATTTTCTGGACACATGGCCCATCTCCAAGCCATCTCAATACACCTAGCCTATGGTACATGGACTTGGGAGCGGGTAGGTCTCTAATTGTCCACTTCATCCATTTCCATCTCAAGAACTTGGGAATGCCCCAAAATATTCAAATTTGTTAGTGTGTTCCATTTATTTTCTAGGATAAATAGTGTTTAAAAATGTCTTGGGGCATTTCATACATAATATAAGAGTTCCATGCATAGTTCATGGTTAATATGATTTTTTCCTAATACACTGGCTAGGGTGTCACTGTCCGATGGTGTCCGATACAGGTAGTGGAATTTCTTTAGGAGTATCTTCATGAAAAGTGCAAAGATAGGTCTTCACTACGGTCCAAATGACTTGAAGGATTAAGAATGAAGCTATTGCCCAGGCATAGAACCCAACACAAGCAATATCTTCACCTTTCATTGAACTGCTTTTTACATGATTTATTCTAGTATAGCCACAACTTAAGCATTCAGGTCTCATGAAATGATAAGTTCCAATCAGTAAAGAACCAAAATCTGCCCCTTGATCTCCTCTTTAAAAGGCCTGAAATGGGTGCGGATAATAAGCCAAAGTGGAAAATTCTATTGAACGAACTTGGAAAATGATGGCCAGACCATGGTATCAACCGACGTGTGGAAGTCCCTGATTGGAAGCTGCTCAAGTGGGCTCCTACAGAATCTGTCAATAGATTTTTATGTCCACGAGTTTATCGAAAGCAGTCAAGGGAATTATCTGACTCAATAAAAGCATTTGAGTTGAAGAATCTGATCCCATGTCAGCCATGTGTGTGTGTGGGTTACTATAATTTGTAAATAGCCAAAACATGACTCGTCTAAAAATAGGTTCACCTTTCATTCTATTTTCTGAAGTTATATATCTGATTTAACTTCTAGATTTTGATGACTGGGGTGTGCTGTTGTCAGCAGATGATGTATTTCTCCTGATAAGCATATGCCTTCCTTCTGCAACAAATGTTTGTGGTGGCCCTCCACTGCCATACAACTATGATGAAAATCTACAGGGAAACAAAGGTAGAGGTTTTTTTTTTTTTACGTCTATATAAAGGGCTTTTAGATATTAGCCTTCGTAATCAACGCACAAAACAGTTTACAAGTCTTTTTTTAAGTGTTTTGTGCAGAGTGAAATTTCCCATGGCACGCCAAGCAGACCTCGTTAAGATTGGAAAGGAAGCATTTGATGCTTTGGACAAGATGCTGCAGCGACAGCGGCAGCAGCCGCTGCCTGCTGATAAGGAAGCTAAACATTATGAACTACCGAATGCATTGATGACGCGGCAGCCGAAGCCGCAGAAGAATTGCGACATTGGAGCCCAAAGTACAGCTGCTGTAGTCATTAAAGAAACAGAGAATAAGGGCATTCCTATTTTCGGGAAGTAAAGTTTGATGCTTTGAGATATTACTATTAGGGAGAAACAATGATCTCCTAGTTTCCTACAAGTCTTGGAAATGAAAAGATGAAGGGGGGAAAGAGGGGGAATCAATTTGATCTCCTTCTATGTATGTAAGACCTTGTGTGTTGTGGCTGTTTTTATGCTTGTTAACAAAACGTTCCTGTGTGTGTAACACATAGCTGATGAGTATGTCAAAAGTGAACAATGGAGTGCAGCTAATTTGACTTTGTGTCCTCTTGTTCTCTGTTGTAATAAAATTTCTTAGCTATTGTAATACCTCTCTCTCTCTCTCTATCTCTCTCTCTCTCTGTGTGTGTGTGAGTGTGGCTTAAATATAAGTTAAGACCGGTGGAATACCAAATGTGAAAAAGCCTAAGATGGCTGAAGGGTTTGTTTTGAACTTCGAAAGCAGAACATAGAACGCCTTCTGCGAGTTCTAAAAGAAGGAAAAAGCTGATAGAGGATCACTGAATTGCAAAAATTAGAATCATAGAAACCAAGCAGGCCATAGCTGCCTTGCGTGCATTGGTAATTGCAGTTTGTCTCTACTAGAGCTCAAGTTAACTTTATTGTTCATCAAAAAGGCGCATCCCTTCCCTCTTTGTCAATACCAGGCAATTTTAGACCAGAAGATTGGCCTGATTCTATTTACGATTTTTTTTATTTGATGTCTACGTTCAAAATCTAATTTTATCAGGAAAAACAACTTGATTAAATTGGTTGATGGCTTAATTTCAGGCAATTTTGTGGGAAAGAACCTACTTTTGTGTCAATGTTATCCAAGTTGTTGAAAATCATTTCTGCTTCAAAAATGAATGCAAAACCAAAACGATGAGTGTTTCACCTTTTGATCAAGTGTTCTGTAAGATTGATTTTAAAAACTGTAACCGAACGGACTACAATTTATTTCTAGAACTACAATAGCACTGCCTTCTTATCATAGACCAAGTTGATGCACGGAATATCCAAGGGCTGGGCATGACATATTGCCACCCATCATATTTTGTGGTAAGAAGAGAACATGCGAAGGCATCAAGATCTTTAGGAAGATCCGTTCCTTCCTAAACAGTAGTGTTTACCAGAAGCGTGGCCATTTCCGTGTTCACAAGCTAGATTTGAAACATATCTTTGTTTTTCTAGCTAGGAATGATCCTAGAAAAAGGATCTTATCCTCCCCCCTCGGATGTTTCAAACAATCCATTAATCATAGAGAACATTTTCCTCATAAACTCGTACACCAGATTCAAAGCATTGATCTGCATTCTGAGGCAGATATTTGGACACATTGCTCATCTCGAAGAGAGAGGGAGAGAGCTAAGCAGTACACACAACATCTACCGGCCTCCCACATCTTGTCGGACACAAACACGGCAGACGATACTCTCCAGACACGTGAAAGACGTGTCTAAACATGTGTCTAGTTTTTTGTTACCTTTTTAATTGAACACATTATGAACACTCTAGGACACAACACCCTTGGACAAATTAAGGACACATCAGAGTTTAAAATGAATTCTTAAACTTCGTTCAGATTCAACGCTTAGAAGGATGTTTAGTTCAGCAACTCTGGTATAGTGACAGTTGATTTATATCTTCATAATTTCAATAGTGACTTTATTATTTACATGGTTGGATTCCACTATCTTTTTAGTGCTTTGAAAATAATATTTATCAATATATAAAACGTTTACATTTAATTTAAAATGATGGAGATGCGAACGTTTTACATAAATGATTTATTTTTTGACTCACTAAGGGTAAATTGGTCATATTATTTGATATTCAAATAATTTCAGTTCCAAACTCAATGGATTAGAAAGTGTACTCAACAAGCTTTCCAAAGGTTCAAACCTTGTTAAAATTATACTTTGGGAGTGTTCGAGACAAACCTGCAAAGATTGACCAATTATAGAGCTTAAGTGCACCTAGGCACACTTCCATGCGCCCTAGGCGCACTTAATTGCGCCCTGGGCATAGCCTTGAAATTTCAAAGTCCACCGAACATTACGGTCTTGTCACAGACACTCCCGAACTCCAATTTGCACATGGTTTAAACCATTGAAAACCTTGTCTACCCTACTTTCTAACCAAATTAGTTTAATTGGCACAAAAATTATTTACACATCAAAAGATATGACAATTTTACCCTCATTGAGTCGAGAAACAAGTTATTTTGGAAAAAACCTTGAATCACACTAACTTTAAATTAGATCAAAACCTGCTTTACATCGATAAAGAGGACATTGAAATACTTAGGTTAAAAAGTAGGTTGAAATACTTAAGGTTTCAACTACTTAGTTTATAAAAAGTAGGTCGAAAGTAGACCAATTCAAAGAGCGTCAGAACTACTAAGGTTAAAACACGTTTTCGCTATCTTTCCCTCTTTCTAAATTCTATTCAGTACCCGCATTCCTGGTTCTAAGGTACTCGTTCATTTCTTAAGAGTCCCTGGGAGTACATATGGCATTCCACACTTGTAATAGCACACAGAAATTGCGTAATCATGGCGATTTGCCTAAGACGTGCACATGCCCAAGACAAAGCTTATACATAAACGAAGCCAAATTTTGGTGTCCATAACACAAACAATATCATTTGACCATTAAGACTACCAAACCACCATCACCAGATTCACCATCATTTGAGAACCGCTTTACCCCGCTAATACCATTGTTACTACCTCTACTAGACTACTACAATCACCTCACCACTGCACCTTCGCCACCACCCCATCATTTCACACATTATCACCGCAACGACCTCACCGCACCACCATCGATCCATCGTTATTTCACAACCAGCCACACCACAAAATAATTTTAAATGTTCTACCATCACTCCGCGAACCCAATCTCCATTATTGCAGAATAAAGTTAAGACAGTTTGGAATCTGAAACGTTGGGAATTTAGAATAAAGTTAAGATATTTTGGAATCTGAAACGTTGGGAATTTTCTGATTTTAAACTCATCACAGACACTTCAAAATCACAACCACCAAAACAAAATTGATGATATTATTAAATCAAAAAATTAAGGCGGGGATGTTGTTGACGATTAGTCCCTTTGGATGGTGAGAAAGGGTGAGAAAATAAACAAGGAGAATTGTTTCCCTTATTTAGATAAATAAAAGAGACGAGAAATGGTACGAAAGGATGGGGAAAAAAACGTCTTTGTGATTGCCTCCTCATGATTTATGGTTGAAACTTGGAGAGAAAATGCAAAGGTATAAAGTTCTTTAAGAAGATCGATCCCTTCCTTCCTGAACACTTGTGTATACTATAAGCATGGCCGTTGTACATCTGTTTCGGAAAAAACCACGACTGAGCCAAATACAGATAGTTAAAAGGATGAATCTACTCTTCGGAACCAAATACGTATAGTTAAAAAAAGGATGACTCTGCTCTTCGTCTTCGGAATCATTTAGGACTGATACTAAAAACATCTTATCCACCCACTACACAGATCTTTCCTATATTCCCTTAATCGTAAGATGATTGCCTATGAAACTCAAGTTTGAATAAGAATCAAAGCATTGGTCTCTTTTTATGATTTAGATATATGCAAACATGGCCTGTCTCCAAGAGAGAGAGAGAGTGAGGGAGATTTAACGTGGCCTATCTTGATGAAGTGTAAAGACAAGGTCTTCATAACATTAAAAGTAACTTGAAAATCAAGATTGCATAGATTCCCCCATGAAGAAAACCCAAGACAAACTTAAATATATATGTCCTCATCTTTTATATAGCCACAAATTGAGCATCCAGGTCCATGGAATGAAAAGTTCCCATCGGTAAAGAACCAATATCTGCCCCTTTCTTTTTTCTTTTTTTTGATCCGCTATATCTGCCCCTTTCATCTCCCCTCTAAAAGGCTTGAAATGGGTCCGGATAATAAGCCAAGAGGGAAATTAAATTTCTATAGAAAGAACTTGGAAAATGATGGCCAGACGTTGGTATCAGCCGATGGATTTCCTTATTAGAAGCTCCTCAAGCGCGCTCGAACAGCTTCCAACAGAATCAGTCTTAAGCAAAATAACATAATTACAAGATTATCCAAAGCAGACGAAGGAGTTATCTGACTCAAGGAAAGCTTTTGAGTTCAAGAATATTATCCCATGGATGATTTTCGAATAGCCAAAAGATAACTAGGCTAGATCAATAGGTTCTTAACCCTTCACTTTATTTTCTTGATTTATAAATGTGACTTTACTTCCAGTTTTAGGTATTAGCCTTTGTACAAAAAAAACAAGCACGAGACAGTTTTCAAATGCTTTGCAAAGTTTCTGCGCTGGCCGATGGGAAATTTCCATGGCACGACAAGCAGACCTTGTTCAGATTGGAACGGAAGGATTTGATACTTTGGAGGCATTCCTCGGGCGAACAAACATGAAGCCACCACCACAGCCTCATCCTCATCAGGAAGTTCAACATCAGTGGCCAAATTAATTTTTGAGGCCTATGGTTCAACCGAGTGAAGATACTATCATACGCCGCTACAGGAGGGGCCCAAAGTTATGAAGCAACACTCGTAACAGAAACTACACACCATTGTCATCATATAACTTCGGTAGTTTTGGGAAACAATACTAGTTTGCTCATTTGAGCAGTATTATTAGCTCGGAAGAAACATGAATCTCCTGGTCTTTCCAAATCTTGAAAAATAGAAAGATAAAAGGAAGTAATCTGAAGTACTTTTTGTGTTGTACTTGTCACAAGATGTTACTATGTACCCTATCGTTGATCAGTATGTCAAAAGAACATGTCCTGAAACAATGTAGTGTGCCATTATTTTTGGTCACTTGTGTCTTCTTTGTGACAGGTAATCAAATTTCTGATCCACGGTAACACCTCTCTCTCTCTCTCTCTCTCTCTCTCTCTCTCGCTCCCTCTCCCTCTCTCTCTCTCTCTCTCTCTCTCTCTAACTGCAGGTTAGTTTCCTGTTTAGAGTCTGCGGTATGTAGATTTGATATGAACAAGGCTGATATATCATAAGACACAAAAACATCTCTATTGGCTAGAACTTTTCGTGTTCTGGTATTTTGAAAGAAACGTTTTGAGAGAATTTGGTGAGGATTTAGGACAAATAAGGCCGGTATGATGTCAGATGCGAAATGCTGAAATTGTACATGTCCTCATATGTTGCAACTTGCAAGTAATGTTGGAAGAGAATTTGGTGGCTGAATAGGGAGATGAAAGATAGAAGTAGCTTGATTTGTGTTCCATGTTGTGGCTCTCCCATCCACAAGTTGGCCATTCACCTCAATAGACAAACTCTCCCTTTCAATCGTTTGAGCCTCCTGTTGTCTCCCTTAGCCTCCTCGGCAATCATTGGTGGCAGGGTTGGTGATGGTCGAGGGGTAACAAACGTGCTGGTGAATTGAAGGTGGTAGTAGTGGTGAAATCAGGCTTTGAGGAGGTGGTAGTGGTGGTGTTCATGGTGGAGATGTGGTGAAGCGATGGTGGTGGTGGTGAAAGGATGGCAGTGAGGTAGTGGTAGAAGTGGTGAAGCAATGGTGGTGGTCACGAGGTGATAGGTGCTAGTGGTGGTGAAACAAAAAAAGAAAATCTAAAATACTGCTGCGTAGTGTGCCTCGGGCGACATCAATGCGCCTCAGACGCCTTTTCATGCGCCCCGGGCGCATCTTTTAAACTACAAAACAGACCAAACCTTGCAAACTTGCCACGGATACTCCAGAACTCCGATTTTAGAGGGGTTTAAACCGTCAAAAAGATTGTTGAGTGTAATTTATAATCCAAATAATTTGGATCCAAAACTATTTTCACATGAATAGAACCCAAACACAAGCATAACATCAATCGCTTACCTTTCATTGAACTACTTTTAGCATGATTTATTCTAGTACAGCCACAATTTAACCATTCAGGTCCCATGGAAAATCATTAAAGAACCACTATCAGCCCCTTGTACTCCTGTTTACAAGGCCTGAAATGGGTCCGGATAAGAAGCTGAAAGTGGAAAATGCTGTAGAAAGAACTTGGTAACTGATGGCCAGACCTTGGTCCGTCGACACACGTGGAAGTTCCCGACTGGAAGCTCCTCAAGTGGGATCCCACAGCATCTGTCCAAAGAAATTACACGTCTACAAGTTTATCGAAAGCGGTCAAAGTAGTTATCCGACTCAATAAAAGCATTTGAGTTCAAGAATCCGATCCCATGTATGATTTGTGAATAGCCAAAAGATGACTGGTCTCGATACTATAGAATACAGATTATGCTATTCTCCCATTATGTTTTTAAGATTATATCTTTGAGTTAACTTCTGCATTGTGCCTGACGGGGGTGTGCTGTTGTCAACGCGAATGATGTTATTCTCCTGATAAGCGTATCCCTTCCTTTCTACAACTATGATGATTATCAACAACAGAAAAAGCTAGAGTGTTTTTGAGGTCTATAAAAAGGGCTTTATAGACAGTTTTCAAAACATTAAACAGTTTTCAAGTGTTTTGCAAAGTTTTTGCACTATATATATATATATATATAGCCTTTTGTAGCAAAGCACAGAGAAAACTCTCTCTCTTTAGTTGGCTTTTCTCTTAACTACTTCTGAGTGCATTTTTGCTCAAATGGCACATCAAGCTGATTCTAACCACCTGGTTAAGGTTGGATTGGAAGGCTTTGCGATGGTGGACCAAATGAAGAGGCAGCCGCAGCCGGTCTTTCCTAAGAAAGCGAATGCATTGATGAGGCACCCGATTGTAAATAGGAAGCCGATCATTACAGAAACAAAGAGTGAGAGCATTCCTATTTGTGGAGAGATCAAATTGTCCATTATTAATGCAAATCCATCCTTGGTGGGTGGGGTATCAAGTGACATGTCGACCAAAGATTCAGTGGAATTTATCAGGGCTAACTCGCCCATATTGGTCGACAAGACCATTCCAATTTTCGGGGAGTAAAGTTTGATGCTTTGAGATATCACTATTAGGGAGAAACAATGATCTCCTAGTCTCCTACGAGTCTTGAAAATGAAAAGATGAAGGGGGGAAATAGGGGGAATCAATTTGATCTCCTTCTATATGTATATAAGACCTTATGTGTTGCGGCTGTTTTTACACAAGTTAACAGAAGGTTACTGTGTGTGTACCACATAGCTGATCAGTATGTCAAAAGTGAACTATGTAGTGTACCTAATTTGACTTTGTGTCCCCAATTTGACTTTGTGTCCCCTTGTTCTCTGTTGTAATAAAATTTCTCAGCTATCGAGTTCATGACAGGCTAAGAAAATTTAATCCTTAGTCGTCAACCCAAACTGCCACCACTCAATTTATCACCCACCCAACTCAAACTGTTCCCGCTTCCATACTATGGTTGGCTCAAGTTGATGATAAATTTCACAGTACATCGGTCAAAATCTTATATTCTATCGTACAGCATTGGTTGGTATCAACAAGTAAAATTATGTTACTATGTACGTTAGAGGAGATGAAAGAGCTACATTCTGCTTCTGTTTTTCTTTTAACTGCTTACCGTTCTTGTACAAGACAAATAGAATATGCCAGTGAAGCTAAGTTTGACATTTGATGCAACTTTGGCTGAACTTTAACATCCAACTTGTGATGGTCATTAAGAACTTTAACACCCAAGGCTTATGTCTCGCCTCATGAGAGGCGCAATATATTGATTTGATATTAATGGCTTCTATTACGGTAAAATGACAAACGGCAGCAGCCATTTGACAGTCTGCTTGCAAGATCTTATCTTATTTTCTAGAGGTTTGGAGGTGTGTATGATTTGTTGGCTTACTCACTTATCAAAAAAGGAAGAAGTATAATATATTGGCTTCCTCGATTCATGTTGGCGTTATATTTATTTGCTTTACTATATATTCTCTATTTTGATGGCACATAAATGGATCCATTCAGTTCACGAAACCAGATATATTAGTAGTTGTTGATTAATGATGTACAATTGATTTCTCTAAATAATGGGATTGAAATAAGAATTATGGTAGCTTTGTGTTGCCTTCGTGATAGATGACTTTTATCTTATGTTGTGCCTCTCTATTTTCACATACTTGTTATGTGACATACAATTTAGCAACAAATTTCAGAGATAAATTTAAGAATGATACCGAAATTATGGATGTAGTCGATTTTTCAAAGATAACCCCATTACCGTTAGCACATAGTTGACTAATGCTAAGAAGATTATGTTTTAAACCTTCAACAAGCAAAACATCTTCTATAATAGGGGAAATACCGCTGTTACCTATACCGATGACCTTTCTTTTGCCATTGTCGCCGAAAGTCTCCTCCATCCTTAGGGGTTAGAGAATTAAATGCCTTCTCATCACCCGACATATGCCTTGAGCATCCACTATCGAGGTACCATTTTCCTTCATTCGATGTGGATTTGAGGCATTCCTACAAAAACAAGCCGTATTGATTCCGAAGCATTTCATACTCAATTACGATAGCTTATATCACATAAGACGTGATATATAAACTAATTTCATTCAAGACTTGTAATATGGGTGATATCAAATTAAGAATCTTGTTTGTGACGTTATAATAGTGTAATGTAATTCATCATCAGAATCAAAATATAGTACATCACACAAATTCTAACAAAGGCCTAATTTATTTTCCCTTTCATCTTCATTCGCAGTATGGTGAAACAAAACATAGCTTCCATCTCATATGAAATACCAGATGATGGAAGCACAAACCAAGATGGGTTTCTCACACAAGAATGGATAGAGGTGAAGGTTTCCCCCCAAATTGGTGGGGAAACATAATCCGATATCACTAATCATATTTCATTTCTAGGAACCAATTTTGTAGACTTCGGAGAGAAGCTAATTATGAATGAGAAATGGAACTGAACATTGGAGGAGTGGGTGAAAATTACAAATGTTTATAAACGATTTCGGCCCCCAAGTTTTCAAACTAGTAGGCACAAGATCGAAGAACCTATGAAAGATTGAATCAGGTGATCATTTTACTTTTTCCTTTTCTCTTTTATTTATTAATGTGGTTTTTTTTCACCTTTGGTTTGATTTATGGTTTTCATTTTCTAGATATATATTGTATAGCGTGCTGAGACTGCACAGGAAAGGATATTGTCAATTGTGGAGGTTAGAGAAGCTCTACCTACTCTTTAATTGTGCGTATAGCTTACAGAATATTAATAAAATTTTGTTGTCTATCAAAAAAAATAGCGTTACAGGAGGATAGGGGCTTTAAGATTCAAGAAGTCATCAGGCAGAACGGAAAGAGAGAGACTATGAGAACCTTCGAAAGCTTGTGAAGTATGACATACTGGACGGGGCCAGAGCTGATTGTCTGTCTGCAATGATTCAATTTCTGGAATTACTACGGGATCCGATGTGAGTATAGTTTTCTCCTATTATTAACAAGTGTTGGTGACTGATCATGGTGTGGTAGTTCAAATGCTCTTTTGATCCCATAATAATTCTAGAAACTGACCAGGCAGACAATCAGCTCCAGCCTCCTCCAATATGTCATACTTCGCAAGTTTTCGAAGGATCTCGTAGTCTCTTCCTCTTTCCACTCCGCTTGATGACTTCTTAAATCTTAAGCCCCTCAGGACATCCTCCTGTAAAGCCTTTTTTTTTTTGATAGGCAATAAAATTTTATTAATATTCTATATGCTATACGCACAATTAAAGAGAAGTTTCTCTAACCTCCACAATTACTACATTTTCTTTCTTGATGTTCCCGTCAACACAATACTTTCCTATGCAGTCTCAGCACGCCATACAACAAATACCTGGAAAATAAAAATCATAAATCAAGTCAAAGGTGAAAAAAAAAACCACATTAATAAATAAAAGAGAATGAAAAAGTAAAATGGTCACCTTATACAATCTTTCACAGGTTCTTCAATCTTGTGCCTACTATTTTGAAAACCTAGGGGTCGATATCATTTATAAACATTTGTAATTTTCACCCATTCCTCCAATGTTCGGTTCCATTTCTCGTTCACAATCAGCTTCTCTCCGAAGTCTACAAATTGATTCTTAGAAATGAAATATGATTAGGGATATCAGAATATGTTTCCCCACCAATTTGGGGGGAAACATTCACCTCTATTCGATCTTGTGTGAGAAACCCATATTAGTTTGCGCTTCCATCATCCGGTATTTCATATGAGACAAGAAGCTATGTTTTGTTTCACCATACTGCGAATGAAGGTGAAAGGGAAAATAAATTAGGCCTTTGTTAGTATTTTTATGGTGTACAATATTTTGATTTTGATGATGAATTACATTACACTATTATAACGTCACAAACAAGATTCTTAATTCGATATCACCCATATTATAAGTCTTGAATGAAATTAGTTTATACATCATGTTTTATGTGATATAAGCTATTGTAATTGAGTATGGAATGCTTCGGAATCAAAGCGCGCGCTTCAACGGAATCAATATGGACGTTTTTGGCTTAACAAGATGACAAAAGAACCAAACTTATGTTGATCGAGCTATAACCCCCAAGGACCTAAGGTGGGTTGGGTCCCAAAAGTCAAGTCTTGACTTGTTTTTGTAGGAATGCCTCAAATCCACATCGAATGAAGAAAAATGGTACCTCGATAGTGGATGCTCAAGGCATATGATGGGTGATGAGAAGGCGTTTAATTCTCTAACCCCTAAGGATGGAGGAGAGGAGAGTTTGGGTGACAATGGCAAAAGAAAGGTCATCGGTATAGGTAACATCAGTATTTCCTTTATTATAGATGGTTTGCTTGTTGAAGGTTTAAAACATAATCTTCTTAACATTAGTAACTATGTGCTAAGGGTAATCGTGTTATCTTTGAAAAATCATTAATCTCTGAAATTTGTCGCTAAACAATATGTCACATAACAAATACAATGTGAAAATAGAGAAAGGCACAACATAAAATAAAAGACATGTCACGAAGGCAACACAAACCTACCATAATTCTTATTTCAATTCCATTACTTATAGAAATCAACTGTATATCATTAGTCAACAACTACTAAATATATCTAGTTTCGTGAACTGAATAGATCTATTTACATGCCATCAAAATAGAAAATGTATAGTAAAGCAAATAAATATACCACCAACATAAATCGAGGAAGCTAATATATCGTACTTCTTCTTTTTTTGATAAGTGAGTAAGCCAACAAAATCATACACACCTCCAAACCTCTAGGAAATAAGATAAGATTTTGCAAGCAGATTGTCAAATGGTTGCTTTGAACCCTGCACCAACATCAACATAGAGATTTCAAACATAAAACTAAAACATCAGAACTTGAGACTTGTGCTCTTCAATGGAAGCATTAAATAAAAGCAGCCGAACAACTGGCAAATAAATTTTCACACTCAAAAACCCTAGACCTTATAACTCCAAAATCTGAAAAAGAACAAAGACCCATCTTAGGAAAAAAAAACCGTAAGAGAGCTATGAAAGCTTATTAATTAATAACCAAACCAAATCAGATCGAGCTTTATGTCTCAATCACTAGGGGTCGGCTACATGAATCATTTTTCTCCATTAAACTCTGTCAAGGATCACGTGTTCACACAAACCCATTATACTAATATCTTTACGCACAACAGCATTTAATGTCAATTTAAGTCTACCCCTCCTTGTAGCATTGTTACCCAAATCTATCATATCCGCTCTGTTGCTCACCTAGTCTTACCAACTTCTCATCCTCTATAAGTGCTACGGCAACCATCTCACGACCATCTCATTTCTAATCCTGTCTCGTCTAGTCTTACCGCACATCCACCTCAACATTCTCATTTCTGCTATATTCATCTTGCTCACCTGTTATTTCTTAATAGGCCAACATTCTATCCCGTAAAGCATCGTTGGTCTTATGACAGTTCCATACAATTTTTCCTTCAATTTTGTAGATACCCTCTTGTCACATAGTACACCAGTAGCGCTCCTCCATTTGAGCCACCCCACTTAAATCATATGGGTCACATCATCGGCAATCTCTCCATCTCTACTAATAATTGAGCCTAAATACCTAAAATGATCACTCTTTGGTATCTCCTGATCTTTGATCATCACTCTTTCTTCATGTGCACTGCTGGTACCACTAAACTTGCACACCATATACTCAGTTTTACTCTTATTTATCCGAAAACTCTTTGACTCTAATAATTCCCTCCAAATCAAATTTCTAGTTTCGTATTAACACCACTAGTGGTCTTATCTACGAGAACAATGCCAACTACAAACATCATACACCATGGGATATTCTCCTAAAATTGTCTAGTCAATTCATCCATAACTAAGGCAAATAGGTACATGCTCAAGGCTGACCCTTGATGCAATCCTACAGTGATTGAAAATTCACTTCACTTCTTTCCCCTACTGGTGATCTAATAATAGTGACGGCATCTTCATACATATCTCGAATCACCTCGATATACCCTTTGGTTACTCCATTTCTCTCCAAAATCAACCATATAATGTCTCTAGGCACCCTATCATAAGCCGTTTCTAGACATAGTAATTGCTGCTGTGATTTGCCCAGAGCAACCAACCCAAACCTGACCATAGAGGTTGGGGTGGGTTCCTTAGCAGGTTTTTCAGGATTTGCCCAGAGCAACCAGCCCAAACCTTACCATAGAGGTTGGGGTGGGTTCCTTAGCAGGTTTTTCAGGTCTCAAGGACACCCCTAGCCAGCAACATGCAAGTGTGAAGTGACACGCAACTTAACAAACAAGTGATCAGTAAGTTGTGCATTCATGATACATATATCATCCATAATACCCATAGTCACCATAAAAGTCAACGCAAGTTAAAAGCCCAAGTTTAAACATCGAAACAAATATATTACATCCATCTGAAGAATTGAGTCTTCTTGGAGCCCCACATGGACAAATCCAGCATCCAAACTAAATGGAAGGCCTGCATTAGAAATAAAAGCCAAGTTAACTTCAGTCGGTCAACCTTCAAATTTTAAGCAAATATTGGAGGGCTAACACATTGCTATGAACACTAAAAAAAAGAAAGAAAAAGAGCAAAAGTGAAATAAGCCCACAAAAATTGTTTTGAGCTCAATTTGACCAACGAGACAACGGAGAGAAAATGTCTAACTCGATTATTCAGAACCAAGCAACTCGATCACATGCAATGCAATTTAAAATCCACCAAAAAGCAGACAGAATTTTTCAAGAAAGAGAACTTTCAGACAATCTTCGGGTTCTAAATACCACAACAGAATTCCTGAAAGTTGGCTTTCAAACTGTACTTGACGAGGAGAAAAAAGAAATCTGTGGGATATCAGACAATAATTACACTCCTTCCATAACCAAGATATTCAAAATGGTTAAAATCTTCCAGGCATCTCCTCGAAGTGTGCCAAAACCTTTGGCTCCTTCAATATCACTAATAGAAAGCTTCACAAAGCAGAAATAGAGAGTTGCACCGAATTTGCAAGATTCAACAATTCGTATGAAAATAGAAATGCTTTTACGTTTGATTGACGGTTGTTCACGTTACCAAGCTTAAACATATACCCCTTTTAGTCTTTCACTATTTATCTTAACAAATCTCTTGATCAGTAATTTAACTGAACAACACAAAATTGCATACTTTCTAGTCGCACTCTATACGGAACATTTAATTCCCAACAACAAAAGCTTAAATTAGTAGTTGTAAATTCCTTTTTAACAAGTGTTAACTACTACAAAGGGTAATGCTATACAAACAACAATTCTTTTACACAACAAAATCTATAACGTTGTTTCCCTCTGTGGAACTTCATTGCATACCAACAAACCCACCATTGTGACTTATAATTCCCAGTGGAATAACTAGAAGGGGACCCCACATGCGAGGAGAAGAACGACTCCATTTCATTTATCTTAAGCTGTCAGAAAGGAGGAGAGCAAAAATATCAATTGTCGCATCATTCATTTTTCTAGATGGGTTTTCTGTATGAAATCCAGTTTGTAAATCATGTCCCTACTATGAATAGCAATTTCAACAATCAAAAAAGGCTGAAAAAAATAAAGCCAACCTCCATTTGCAGAAACACTAGGAAAGCATACATGAAGGCAGGAAAAAAGGGAAACTGAGAGTCAACATCTATATGCCAATCAAAAACAAAAGGGGTAAACATAGAGTATGGAGATGGAAGTTAACATAAGGCATGCTGGCATGAATATAATTATCACAAAAGATGTAGCAGAAAAAACATAAAAGAAGTAGAAACATCTACTTTCATATATACAAGTATAAATATTGGGATGCACCTGGCCGTAAACAGATATAATTCTAGTTGTATGCACATGTCAAGACTCAAGAGTTCCAAGGTCCAAACTAAAGCACAAAAAAGGAGCTGAGAGATCAAAGGTACTTACATGACAAGGCAGGCAGATAATCTCAGGCGCTCATACAAGCCAACCTTCATCATGTATGTTGTCCAGTACCGTCGAGAAACCTAGGGATGTTTAGTATTTCCACTACTCTTGCATGTAAACTCACACATATCAAAAGTAAGGCAACAATTTTCAGGGGTGAGCTGAGGAAAACCAGTGCGGGCAACAAGTAATGTCCTTTTCCCCATGGGCCCAATAATTTCTGAGGCTTCATACTTTACAAGCCAAGACCAAAAACCAACAATAAAGACTGATCGTTCACAAAGTGAAACTCAACCTCACCACCTAATGAGCTCTGGTGCTCCCATTTTTTTGAGGAGGCATTAACAGCATATATGCCTTTACGGGTTGAGAAAATAATTTGGTCCTCAACAATGGCATAGGAGAGGACCTCGTAATCATCAAGCTTCTCCTCAAAACGTTCAGCACATGCACCAATGGGATCAATGGGATGGGGCGGAAGAGGAGTCCAAGACTCGGTTATAGGGTCGAATTCCTCGAGATCACCTGAGGCAAGGGTTCGGTCAAGGACATAAAACTTTCCGTTTGAAAGAGGACCCAACACGAATTTTTCAGCAAAAAGCAATGGATACTGACTGCCTTACTTCTAAGATTTCAAATGCTATCAGAGATTCTATTAAGGCATGGAGGAATATAATAGCTAGCTGAATAGAGATAACTGCAACACTTGGAATGTACCTCCCAATATTTTTAAGTATCCCACCTTGTAATTGTTTCTCTATAGCTTATGGTTTTTTGTGTTTGTTCTTTTGCTAGAGAAGAATTGTGATGTAGTGGTGATGTAGTGGTTCTGTAAAGGCTTTGGTTGCTTAGATGGTTGATCCCTTTTGTGTTCTTTGCTTGGGTTTTCTATGAGAGAGTACATTTCTCAGGGGAAAAAAACAGAGAAATCTTTATAACACAACCAAGGAAAGCATAGTATGCCTGAGAAATCTTCACCCAATATTAAACACTCCATAGTTCAAGCTAAGTGTGTGCCGCCAAATGGATTAGACATCTCCAATCAATTCATTGGAAACCATAAATCAAGTAAATTCAACACAATCGTGTCCTTTTGACAAAGCCTCAACCTATGTTCTTCTACAGTCCTCTTGGAACATTCAAGAAATGGATCTTGAGGGACATGCTAGAATTAGCCACATATGTGCAACAGATTGCAACATCCTCAATCTCCATAACCAATATATTCAAAATGGTAGCATCTTTTAGGCATCTCCTAGTCACGACATCAAGTGCGCCAAAACCTAGCTCCTACAGTATTATTATCACTAAAAGCTTCAAAAGGGTAGAGAGTTTGTCGGATTTTGCAAGATTCAACAACTCGGATGAAAATAGAAACTTTTAAGTTGAAAAGGTCAGACGTAAACATTATAACCCTTTGAGTCTTCCACTATTTACCTTAACAAATCTCTTAACCAGTAATTTAACTTTACAACACAAAATTTCCCACTTTCTAGTCGCACTCTATATGAAACATTTAAATCCCCAACAACAAAATCTTAAATATGTGTGACAGATTGCAACGTCCTCAATCTCTCCTTCCATAACCAAGATATTCAAAATGGTAGCATCTTTGAGGCATCTCCTAGTCACGACACCAAGTGTGCCAAAACTTGCTCCTTCAGTATTATTAATAGAAAGCTTCAAAAGGCAGAAGTAGAGAGTTTGTCGGATTTTGCAACGTTCAACAACTCGGAATCTCGGATGAAAATAGAAAATGCCAGTCATGTTGAAATGATGGTCGTTCACACTTCACTCTACCAGATGTAAACATTATACCCCTTTGAGTCCTCCATTATTTACCTCAACAAATCTCCTAATCAATAATTTAACCTCACAACATGAAATTGCCTACTTCTAGTCACACTCTAGACAAAACATTGAATCCCATTTTAAATTAGTATTTGTAAATTCCATTTTAAGAAGTGTTAACCACTACGAAGGCTAATGCTATACAAACAACAATATGTGCCCCTCTGTGGTCCTTCATTGAATACCAGCATTCCAACCATTGTGGCTACTAATTCTAGTGGAATAACTAGAAGGGGACCCCGCTTTACAGGAGAAGGAACGACTCCATTTCAATTATCTTATGCCGTCAGGAAGGATAAGAGCAAAATTTTCAATTGCCACGTCCTTCATATTTCTAGATGGGTGTTCCGTATGAAATCCAGTTCGTAAATCATTTCCCTACTATGAATAGCAATTCCAACAATCAAGGCTGATAAAAATAAAGCTTACCACCATTTGCAGAACTACAGGGAAAGCATGCATGTCAGGCAGGAAAAAAGGGAAACTAAGAGATACCATTGTAACTGTGTTGTTTTCTGTGTGTAAAATCCTAATTACCCGAAAAATTGTTCTTTTTGTCTTCTGATCATAAAAAAGAATAGTGGACTAGGTTTCTCAACATCTATGTGCCAATCAAAAACTAAAGGGGTAAACATACAGTATGGACATGGAAGTTAAACATAAGGCATGGACATTACTTATCACAATTGATGTAGCATAAAAAACATCACAGAAGTAGAAACATCTACTTTCATATATACATACAACTGATACAAGTATAAATATTGGGATGCACAAGGCCATAAACAGATATAATTCTAGTTGTATGCACATGACAAACATTCCAAGGTCGAAACTAAAGCACAAAAAAGGAACTGGGAGATCAAAGATACTTACGTGACAAGGCAGGAAGATAATCCCAGGAGCTCATACAAACCACCCTTCATGCTGTAGGTTGTCGAGTACTGTCGAGAAACCTTGGAATGTTTAGGCTTTCCACTACTCTTGCATGTAAACTGACACAAGTCAAAAGTAACGTAACACTTTCTGCGAGAACTGTGAGAAAAACCAGCCCAGACTACGAATAAAGTCCTTTTCCCCATGGGCACCATAATTTGTGAGACTGCATGCTTTACATGCCTAGATGGACACCTAACTCCAAGTTCTTGAGATTCTTGGAATCCTTTGTCCCAATCAAAAATGTAGGCCCAGACACGAGATCGGCGGTATGTGCTGCGGAAAGCATACCATAAACCATCCAGAAAGACTGATGGTTCACAAAAGGGTAACTTAACCACACCACCCAATGAGCTCAGGTGCTCCCATTTATGTGAGATGACATCAAAAGCATATGTGCCTTTACCGGTAGAGAAAAGAAGTATGTTCCCAACGATGGCATTGGAGTGAACTTCGTAATCATCACGCTTATATTCAAAACGTGGACCAACACTCTCGTCCTTAAGATCAGTGGGAAGGGGCGGAAGACAAGTCCAAGACTTGGCTTTAGGGTCAAATTCCTCGAGATCACCCGAGGCAAGGGTTACTCCAAGGACATAAAACTTACCATTTAGAGGACCCAACACAATTGGCTGCAACTTCTCATAATGCATAGCAGGTCCATCCTCAAGAAGATTGAAGGGGTTGTTGCAGGTGTCAAAGACATAACATCTCCGAGAAGCTATGGGCTTCACACCGGCAAAGCATACGCCACCCCCAACCATATAAATTTTGGACCCAACAGAGAAAAAACCCATAAATCCTGGAAAACGACGATACGACAACTTCAGAATAGGTTCTGGTAGTTTTTGGGGCTTCCTCTCTCCATGTCTATGTCTCCTAGAGCTCAATTTCAGGTCAGAAACACTTATCCTATGCAAGGAATGACTGTACAATCCTGTAGTGTACTTAAAGACCACATAGAGGTATTTATCATCCGGTAATTTTGTTGGTTCTATCCCGTACAACATCTGGGAGTGACTCCGCTTCATGTTTAATTAGGCTTCAAAATGCTTTCACTACCTCTGCTGCAATCCCAGGGAACCCAAAAAAAAAAAACACCAAAGTTAAACATCCAAAGATAACTGTGCATGAATAAATCTATGATGCAAATACAGTCTAAGGGTTTCGGGTTGATTGATTAAAAAAAAAAAAACAGAGATAAATTCACAGGAAAAACGTAAAGAGGGATTTTGAATGAAAAGGGAAAAGAAGCATATAATAACCCCAGGAAAACAAGAAGAGAAGATAACAGTCTAAATAAGTGAAGAAATTATGTACCACGAATGATGTTCACGGCCGCCGCAGAAAAGTCGAACGTACGGCGAACAATCACTCACAAACGGCGGGATTAGGGTTTCTATGTGTATCGTGTTCGACAGGAGAGGGTTAACGAAGGCTGAGAGATGTTTTCCTCTCTCAGAGCCTTCTCCTCTCCTCTCTTTGTTTTTGGGTCAAGCGTCCCTGAGAAACTCTTTTCTTTCCCTTACTTTCCTCTCAATTTCATTCTAGAACCAAACAAAGAGAAAAAATCACATTTTTCCCCCCTTTTTTTCATAGTTTCTCTTTATTTAAAACATTTTCTCTTCTTTTCCATTCTCTTCCATAAGTTCCAAACAAAGCAGAAAATGACCGAGGTTTCCAGAGACTGACATTTATATGGCATAGAAGGTCCCGGGGGCATGTGGCCCCACTAAATTCTCTGGAATATGTTTTCCTTCTTTTTTTTTAGAGTGTTAGAATTAATTTACGTGCATTTTTCGGAGATAAAATCCACCATCAATGCAGGTGTGACTGGACCATAAGAATTAATAGAATTTGAAATTTCAAATCTAAGACCTTAAGAAGAGAAAAAAAAAAATGCCTTGACTACCGGACCAAATCCTTCAGGTTTAACTTTTCCATTACTATGATATCCTTCTAATAAAGTCTTAAAAGAATGATCTTATCCTATAAAATTATGTTAATTTTTTGTATGTAAACATTTATTAAGCTTTTTTGTTTATCGAAAAACTGTATGCATTTCTTTTCTCCATGCCCACCTTTCTAATCATCATAATGCGAATGACTTGTGTCTTCACTTATATTACAAGGCATTACACATTGGCTCAATTTAGATGACACAAATCAAAGATTAGGAATTGGTATATTATTAATGAGATTCTCATTCTCACTAATGTGATACACACACAATTACACATTCTCTCACATCAACCATGGGACCCTGTGTGGACCCTCACATTTGATGTGTAAGAGAGTATGTGCGATTGTATATAAGTGTGTAGTAATAACATAATTAATACCAATAGTCACCATAAAAGTCAACACAAGTCAAAAGTCCAAGTTTAAACATCGAAAAAAAATAGTATATTACATCCATCTGAACAATTGAGTTGAGAAACAAATAGTATAGTACAATTGGTTGTATCATTTTTTCCTTCCGTGGAGGCCTCAGTTTGAATCTCACGAGGGGAGGGCTTTGGGAGTCAAGGCTATGGATAGCCTCTCGAGGCTAGACCCCCCTTTCTAACTCTAATATTCTACTAACTCCCGCTAATGTATAGTACAATATTTGGAGGAAAAAATTGAGTCATCTTGGGGCCCCACATGGGCAAATCCAGCATCCAAACTAAATGGAAGGCCTGCATTAGAAATAAAGGCCAAGTTAATTTCAGTCGGTCAACCTTCAAATTTTAAGCATATATTGGAATGCTAACACGTTGATTGCTATGAACAGTAAAAACAAGAAAGAAAAAGAAAAAGAGCAAGGGTAAGCAAAAGTGAAATAAGCCCACAAAAACTGTTTTGAGCTCAATTTGACCAACGAGACAACGGAGAGAAAATGTCTAACTCGATTATTCAGAACCAAGCAATTCGATCATATGCAAAGCAATTTAAAATCCACCAAAAAGCAGAAGGAATTTTACAAGAGAGAACTTTTCAGACAATCTTCGAAAACCACCAAATGTATTAGACATCTCCAATCAATTCATTGGAAACCATGGATCAAGTTAAAGCAAAGACAATCGTATCCTTTTGACATAGCCTCAACCCATGTTCTTCTCCAGACCTCTTGGAACATTCAAAATGGATCTTGAGGGACATGCTGGAATTAGCTATCTTGGGCACCATATTGAGACATCCTGAAACACTCTTTCCATGACCACAAGATATTCAAAATGGTTACATCTGCGAGGCGACGACAAGGCAGGCAGATAAGCCCAGGAGCGCACACAAGTCACCTTTCATTCTGTAGGTTGTCGAGTACTGTCGAGAAACCTTGGGATGTTTAGGCTTCCCACTACTCTTGCTTGTAAACCGACACATGTCAAAACTAACATAACACTTTCTACGAGAACTGTGAGAAAAACCAGCGCGGACAAAGACTAATGTCCTTTCCCCCATGGGCACCATAATTTCTGAGGCTTCATGCTTTAGATGCCTAGATGGACGCATAACTCCAAGTTCTTGAGATTCCTGGAATCCGTTGCCCCAATCAAAACTGTAGGCCGAAACACCAAATCGGTATGCACTGGGGAAAGCATACCATAAACCATCCAGAAAGATTGATTGTTCACAACAGGGTAACTTAACCACACTACCCCATGAGCTCGGGTTCTCCCATTTACGTGAAATGACATCAAAAGCATATGTCCTTTTACGGGTAGAGAAAAGAAGTATGTTCTCTACGATGGCAGAGGAGTGAACCTCGTAATCATCACGCTTATATTCAAAACATGGATCAACACTCTTGTCCTGAAGATCAGTGGGAAGGCGTGGAAGACAAGTCCAAGACTTGGCTTTAGGGTCAAATTCTTCAAGATCACCCGAGGCAAGGGTTTCGCCAAGAACATAAAACTTACCGTTTAGAGGACCCAACACAATAGGACGCAACTTCTCATGATGCATAGGAGGTCCATCCTCAAGAAGATTGTCGCAGGTGTCAAAGACATAACATCTCCGAGAAACAATGGGCTTCACATCAGAGATGAACACACCACCCCCAACCATATAGATTTTGGACCCAACAGAGAAAAAACCCATAGATGCTGGAAAACGACGATACGGCAACTTCAGAATAGGTTTGGGTAGTTTATTGGGCTTCCCCTCTCCATGTCTATGTCTCCTAGAGCTCAATTTCAGGTCAGCAACACTTACCCTATGCAAGGAATAACTGAACTCTCCTGTAGTGTAGTTAAAGACCACATAGAGGTATTTACCATCTCCATCAGGCATTTTTGTTGGTTCTATCCCGGACAACATCCGGGAGTGACTCCGCTTCATGTTTAATTAGGCTTCAAAATGCTTTCACCAAAAAAAAAAAAAACCACCAAAGTTAAACATCCAAAGATAACTGTGTATGAATAAATCTATGATGCAAATACAGTCCTAGGGTTTCGGTTTGATTGATTCAAAAACAAAAACAAAAAAAACAGAGGTAAATTTACACGAAAAACGTAAAAAGTTATTTTGAATGAAAAGGGGAAAGAAGCGTATAATAATCCCAGAAAAACAAGATATACATACAGACGAGAGAATATAACAGTCTAACTATGTGAAGAAGCTATGTACCACGAATGATGTTCACGGCCGCAGGTAGAGAAGACGAACGAACGGCGAAGAGTCGCTCACAAACAGCGTGATCCGGGTTTCGCGTTAGAGAGGAGAGAGGAGAGAGGGGTAATGAAATGACGGAGGTTTCCCGAGACCGACGTTTATATCCCGCATGGAAGGGGTCCCAGGGAGATGATGTGGCCCCACTAAATTCTCCGGAATATTTTTTTCTTTTTATCTTTTTTATACTCCTTTTTCAGTTCAGAATGTTCGGATCAATTCTCAAGAACAAAATCCACCATCATCATTCATCAATGCCGGTGGGACCAGGGCCACTAGGCTGGCAATTGGACTCACGTCACACCCGAACCCGCCCCATCCCGTCTGCCTTGAATGGGGCGGATTTTTCATCACATTTTTCGGTATAGAATCAAGGAAAAATTTTAATTATTCATACATCACAATTCTTGCTCGCCAATAATTAAATAAGTACAGACTATGAAAAATATTCAACGACCTTGTTTAGTTTTCTCATAACAAAATTCTTCAAAAAATTTTATTATTTCTTTATCCATGTTTTTTTTTTTTGTCTTTGGTAATTTTCAAAGTTTTTACTTATTTTTTAACTTTTGGGATACATAGTGTACCTATATTCAAAAATTAAAAAAGTTTGTTAAAACTTCAAAATAAAAAAATCGAATAAAGACAAAAAAATCAAACCCCTAACATTCAAATTATGCGAACTTTTAAAAAATGTTGAATCATCATTGCAAAAGTGAAATACTAGAACATTAGACTAATCTCGGATTTCCAAGGGTGGTGGAGGTATGAGATTCATCCTTTATTTTGAATCTAATTGCGCTTGGATTTGGAGACCAGTAATCATACTCTCATTCCACCACAACCCAAACATGAGAGTCTCAAAGTTCAGGAATCATATTCTCAGTCCGCCTAAAGATGTCTGTCATCCAAACAAAGCCTTATAGTGATTTTTTTGTAAGTTCACTTGAAAAAACAATAGCATACGAGTAACTAAAAGTGGTGGATGAAATTCAATATCATTTTCTTGATTAAATTCTTCTTTACCACCGTAAGTAATATGTACCCCCACTAATGCGTGTGCAGTTCTAAGTCTGCCCCCAGACCAGGGGTGGGTGCAGCCATCTTGAAGGGGACCGTGTAGCCACAGACTTTCCTGCATTTTCCCGAGCCTAAAATTATGAACCAACCGTTTTCTTTGTAGACTATGTCGAGTAGAATATACCAAAAAAAATAAAGTTGATCGGACATCTATACCAACGAAGTAAAAACAACAAATGTGAAGACATTTCTGTACGGTCACATCTGCATTTAAACACAAATGTGTTCCTTTCACATAGTTGTCATGTCCAATCAGCTTTAAATTTCTTCCAGTTCTTTTACTCGATGAGTTTCTAGTACATTGTGAGCGGTTTGGATCATTTATCAGGCACGGTACAGTGCCGGATAAGTCCGTGGCCGCAGCTGAGAAGGATGAATATTGTACAGGGAGATTAATTATACAAGGTTTGTTTGAGTAATTTATGGAAATAGGATATGCATATGCATATGCTGAATTTGTTTTTGAGTGGAGACATGATGGATATGAGTGAATGGGTGATGAATAAATGTGCCAAATTCCTTGGCTTAGAGTGAACGGGTAGTGCCCCAAGTTTGTGCTCGGCGACACCTTCTTTGAATGTTCAGGTAATCTTAATAGGTGATAGGTGATGATGGAAGTAGTTTTGGATTGAGTGTTGAGTTCTGGCATCAGAAATGTTTTTCCAATGTCAATGTGTAATCCAACTATTACTTTTCAATTTGGCATTTGCCTGTGAAGCTGATACTGCAAGGATTTCGATGATTGATCACGAAATCTGATTGCTAGAATTGCATCATCTTGTTGTAAAGGGAAAAAAGGGATTTCCAATATCAAGCCCTCCATTCTTTCGCTTTACTTGTTATTATATCTGATGTTTTTGTGGCTCTTTTTTTCGGCAGCAATCACTTGCTTGATGAAGCTGAAAGGTCTCTGCACGATGCCTTATGTGTGCTGTCTCAGACTGTAAATGACAGTAGGGTTTTGCTTGGTGGCGGATGGCCTGAGATGGTTATGGCAAAGGCAATGGATGAGTTGGCTCGTAAGCCTCCTGGGAAAAAATCTCATGCTATTGAAGCTTTCTCCCGGGCACTCATTGCAATTCCAACAATCATTGCTGACAATGCTGGTTTGGACAGCACTGATTTGGTTGCTCAGCTCCGAGCAGAGCGCCTTCGTAATCAACACACAAGACAGTCTACAAGTCTTTTATTGAGTGTTTGTGCAAGGTGAAATTTCCCATGGCACGCCAAGCAGACCTCGTTAAGATTGGAAAGGAAGGATTTGATAATTTGTACAAGCAGCTGCAGCAGCAGCTGCTGCTGCCTGCTGATCAGGAAGTTAAACATTATGGACTAGCGAATGCATCGCTGAGGTGGTGGATGAAGCCTGTTATTTATTGCAACAGAAGAGCCCAAGGTACAGCTGCTCAAGCCATTACAGAAACAAAGAATAAGAGCATTCCTATATTCGGGAAGTGAAGTTTGATTCTTTGAGATAGTACCATTAGGGAGAAACAATGATCTCCTAGTTTCCTACTATTAGGGAAAATGAAAAGATGAAGGGGGGAAATAGGGGTAATCCATTTTCTCTCCTTCTATAATCGTAAGACCTTATGTGTTGTGGCTGTTTTTATACTACTTAATAGAAGGTTCCTGTCTGTGTACCACATAGCTGATCAGTTTGTCAAACGAAACTATGGAGTGTACCTAATATCACTTTGTCCTCTGTTGTAATAAAATTTCTCAGCTATTGTAATATCTCTCTCTCTCTCTCTCTCTCTCTCTCTCTCTCTCTCTCTCTCTCTCTCTCTCTCTCTCTCTCTCTCTCTCTCTCTCCCAATAAGACTGGTGGAATACCAAATGCCAAAAAGCCTAAGATGGCTGAAGAGTTTGTTTTGAACTTTGAAAGGAAAACTTAGAACACCGTCTGCAAGTTCTAAAAGAAGAAAAAGCTGATAAAGGATCACTAAATTGCAAATATCACAATACTATAGTGTTCAGTGTCCCCAAAATAATCATAGAGACCAAGCAGGCCTTAGCTGCCTTGCAAGCATTTGTAGTTGCAGTTTGTCTCTACTTCACTTCAAGTTAACTTAATTGTTCATCCCTTGTTCATCAAGCACATTCCTTCCCTCTTTGTCAATCCCAGGCAATTTTAGACCAGAAGATTGGCTGATTCCATTTACAATATTTTTTATTCGATGTCTACGTTCAAAATCTAATTTTATCAGGAAAAACAACTTGATTAAATTGGTTGATGGTTTCATTTCGGGCAATTTTGTGGGAAAGAACCTACTTTTTTGTCAATGTTCTCTGAGTTGTTGAAAACCATTCCTGCTTCAAAAATGAATGCAAAACCAAAACAATGAGTGTTTCTTGTTCCGAAAAACACCTTTTGAGAAGTGTTCTGTAAGATTGATTTTAAAAACTGAACCGAATGGACAACAATTTATTTCTAGAACTACAATAGCAGTGCCTACTTATCACAGACCAAGTTGATGTAAGAATATCCAAGGGCTAGGCATGATATATTGCCCCCAACATATTTCGTGGTTAGAACTTAGAAGGGAACATGCAAAGGTATCAAGATCTTAGGAAGATCCGTTCCTTCCTAAACACTTGTGTTTACCAGAAGCATGCCCATTTCCTGTTTCATAACCTAGATTTGAAACATATCTTTGTTTTTCCAGCTAGGAATGATACCAGAAAAAGGATCTTATCCTCCCACCTTAGTTAAGGTTTCAAATGATCGGTTAATCATAGAGAACATTTCCTCATAAACTTGTGCACAAGATTCAAAGCATTGATCTGCATTCTGAGCTAGATATGTGGACACATTCTTCGTCTCGAAGAGAGAGGGAGAGAGCTAAGTAGTACAGACTACATCTACCGGCCTCCCACATTGTTTTGGACATAGACACGACACTCTCCAGACACGTGTCACACGTGCCTAAACTCGTGTTTTTTTGTTACGTTTTCAATTGAACACATTATGAACACTCTACGACACAACACGCTTGGACACATTAGGGGTTAAAATGTAGTTCTTAGAACTTCGCCCAGAGTCAACACTTAGACAGATGTTTAGTTCATCAACTCTGATATAGTGACTGTTGATTTATTTCTTCCTAATCTCAATAGTGACTTTATTATTTGCATGGTTGGATAAATTGAATTCCACTATCTTTTAATACTTTGAAAATACTCTTTATCGATATATAATAGGTTTTCATCTAATTTAAAATGAGGGAGATGCAAGCGTTTAACAAAAATGATTTATTTTTCAACTCACTGAGGGTAAATTGGTCATATCATTTGCTGGGTTAGAAAGTAGACTCTCCAAGATTCCCAATGGTTCAAACCTTGCTAAAATCGGAGTTCGAGAGTGCCCAGGACGAACCCACAAAGATTGATCAATTGTGGAGCTTAAGCGCGCCTCAAGCGCAATTCCTTGCGCCCTGGGCGCAATTAATTGTGCCAGGGCGCAATTAATTGTGCCAGGGCGCAGCCTTCAAATTTCAAAATCCACCAAGCTTTATGTTCTTGTCACATACACTCCCAAACTCCAATTTGCATGTGGTTTGAACCATTGAAAAGCTTCACATACCCTACTTTCTAACCAAATCTGTTTGGCACAAAAATTATTTACCCATCAAAATATATGACGATTTCACCCTCAATGGGTCGAGAAATAAGTTCTTTTGGAAAAATCCTTGAATCACACTAACTTCAAATCGGATTGAAATCTATTTTACATTAATAAAGAGGGCATTGAAATACTTTGGTTAAAAGGTAGGTTGAAATACTTAATGTTTAAATAAAGTAGATCGAAAGTAGACCAATTCAAAGATCGTCGCAGTTACTTAATTTGGTTAAAACACATTTTCGCTCCCTTTCCCTCATTCTAAGTTCTATTTGGTACTCGCATTCCTAATTTTAAGGTACCCGTTCATTTTTTAAGGGTCCCTGAGAGTACATATGGTATTCCACACTTATAATAGCACACAGAAATTGCGTAATCATAGCGATTCGCCTAAGACATATGCCCAAGACAGGAGCTATACATTTACGAAGCCAAATTATGGTATCCGTAACACACCAACAATATCATTTGACCACTAAGACTACCGAACCACCATCATTGAGAACCGATTCACCCCCCCTACTATCGCGACTACCTCAACTACAATCACCTCACCACTGCACCTACACCACCACCCCCATCATTTCACACATTATCACCACAATGACCTCACCAGCACTGCACCACCATCCATCGGTATTTCATTACCAGCCACATACAGTTCTCATTACTATAAACTATCGCCATCACTCCGCGAACACTCCATTATTGCAGAATAAAGTTAGGATATTTTGGAATCTCAATCGTTGGGAACTTTTGTAATTTTTTCAGATTGAAAATATTTCAATAAAACTCATCGTCGGCCCTTCAAAACTACAACCACGTCACCTAAACAAAATTGATGATTTTATATTAATTCAAAAAGATTACGGTGGGGATATTGTTGACGATTTGTCCCTTTGGATGGTGACAAAGGGTGAGACAATAAACAAGGAGAATCCTTTTACTTATTTAGACAAATATAAAAGAGACGAGATATGGTTTGACAGGATGGGGAAAAAAATCTTTATTTATCTATTCTGTTTCCCGTCAAATCTTGTCAGTTTTAGAAAGCTTTCGTAAGAAACCATAACCCTTTCTTTGCAAAAACTTCAACAACTGGACCTTCTCATCAGAAAGCAAGTTAATGTAGGAGCAACCTGGGGGGCTAGGAAGGATCAATTGCCTCCTATGATTTATGGTTAAAACTTAGAGAGAGCAAATGCAAAGGTTTAAAGTGCTTTAAGAAGATGAATCTACGCAAACTTTTGGATTTGGCCGCCGACATTTGCATCTCGCCGCAAACTATTGCTCTTGGCAGGTTACTTTTGCACGTGGCAGCAAGCTATTGCTCTTGGCTGCAAACTTTTGCATCTGGCCGCAAACTTTTGTGTATTTGGCCACAAACTTTTGCACATTGCTGCAAATTTGTTACCTGGCAGCGAACTTTGTTAATGGAAGGTTAGTGTACATTGCCGCTAAGTTAGAGTTGGACTATGTGGCAGCTTCGCAACAATGGCCTCACCCGGTCCCTTCGACTCCCTCGGCAATGATGCCGGCCCGGCCCTGAACGATGTCAGCTCTCTCTCTCTCTCTCTCTCTCTCTCTCTCTCTCTCTCTCTCTCTCTCTCTCAATCAGGTTTTGTTCTGTATTCTCTGGAAAATGGCTTCATGTTTATGTTTATGTTGGCATTCTTAACTGCCCCAATTTTGATATGCTGGGAAGCAAAAAAAAAAAAAAATGATAGAAAAAGCAAGGAAACAGAATTCTCGCTCTTCTTGGTTTCTACCAACAGTCTATAGGGCCGAAAGAAGACAGCAATTCGTGTTATATTTCTTCTTTACTTCTGGAGAGGTCTTTAGTTGTAAGTTTGAGAAGTGGGCTACTTTTGGTTATGGATAGAGTACAGGCATATGATTGAATAAGAAAGAAATACTGAAGCCCTGTGAATTTAAATGTTAGGAAACAGATAGCACAGTTGGAAAAGCAATCAAGTTTTGAAATTCATGTGTTTTTGCTTGCAGCCCCGTCCATGGATGGTGGCGTTGCGGCAAGATTGCCGGTACGAGAAATGTTTCTTGACACAGAAAACCTGCTGTTATCATCCTGAAGATTAATCTAAAAATGCACTTGTATGGTTAAAAGTACATTGGGGATTGGGAGCCTCCGTGGATGGTAGCGTTGACAAAACTCAGAAATGAGTTGTATTGCACTTTTTTCTTCTTGTAATTGACATTGCCTACGTGACTTTTAAGTATTCAGGTCCAACGAACGACAACCTTTGAGGTCGATACCAATGATAGTGGTATATATGTACATGTATATTTGTGTTTTCCTCGTATTAATCTGCACATGAACCAATTTTTGAACACTCAAAGGTGCTCGTCCACGAATGAATCCACTTCATTTTCGTCTACCTAGATGTGTGTTGTGAACCAAAATCCCATTTGCCGAATCATGAATGGAACTATATAGCGACTCCGTAAGTTCACTTATAGCGGATTACATGGTTTAATGAGGAAATTGGTTACCTCAATTTTCTTGCTATGTTTGCTCTTCTGTTGTATTATCAAGGTCTAAATCTCAGTTGAACATTCACTTGTTCACTTCCATACGCGTATCTGTACTATCATGACCCTGGCCTGTTGATTCTGATTTTCTTTTCCTGCATTCCTGTCAATGTGATCTGTATCACTCGTATAGATAAAAGGATGACTCTGCTCTTCGGAATCATGTTGGGCTGACACTAAAAACATCTTATCCACCCACTACACATATCTTTCTTATATACCCTTGGGCCTTAATCGTGATATATTTGACTGTGAAACTCCAAGTTTGAACAAGATTCGAATCAAAGCAAGTACAGTTGAGCATCCAGGTCCATGGAGTGAGAAGTTCCCATCAGTAAAGAGCCAATATCTGCCCCTTTCATCTCTCCTCTAAGAAGCTTGACATGGGTCCGGATTATAAGCCGAAAAGTGGAAAATTCTGTAGAAAGAACTTGGAAAATGATGGCCAGACGTTGGTATCAACCAATGGAGTTCGATCTCTATTAGAAGCTCCTCAGGCGCACTCGAACACCTTTCGACAGAATCTGTCTAAAATAGGTTTCGATCCAATTTAAAGTTGATGTGATTTATGAATTTTTTCAAGATAATTTATTTTTTGACCTATTGAGGGTAAAAGCGTCATATGTTTTGAGTTGTAAATAAATTGTGGGCCAAACTAATTTGGTTAGAAATTAGGCTTGACAACCTTTTCAACAGTTCAAATGAAGTGTAAATCGGAGTACGGGAGTGTCCGTGATTAGACCGCAAAATTTGGTCAGTTTAGAAATTTAAGGGATGCGCCTGGGACGCAATGAAGTGCACCTGGGGTGCACAAAATTGCGCCTGAGGTGCAATAAAGCTCCACAATTGGTTAAATTTTGCGAGTTTGTCCCAAACACTCATAAACTCCGATTTTCACAAGGCTTGAACCGTTAGAAAGCTTGTTGAGTCTATTTTATAGCCCAATTAGTTGGGATTTAAAAGTATTTGGACATCAAACGATACGACCAATTTACCCTGAGTGGGTTGAAAAATAAATCATTTCGGTAAAACGCTCGCATTTCCCTCATTTTATATACGGATAAAGAGGATAAAGACTTGATTATTTCATGGTTGAATTCCACTATCTTTTAGTACTTTATCCCATTTAAAATGAGGAAGATGCGAGCGTTTTACTGAAATGGTTCATCTTTCGACTCACTAAGGGTAAATTGGTCATATCCTTTAGTGTGCAAATAATTTTGAATCCAAACTACTTGGGTTAGAAAATAGACTCAACAATCTTTCTAACAGTTCAAATCTTGCAAAAATCGGAGTTCGGGAGTGTCCGGAACAAACCTGTAAAATTTGACCAATTGTGAAGCTTTATTGAGCCCTAGGCGCAGGTTCATGCGCCTCAGGCGCACTTCAATGCGCCCCGGGTGCATCCTTCAAACTGCAAAATAGACCAAACTTTGTAGTCTTGTCACGGACACTCCCGACCTCTGATTTGGACATGGTTTGAACCGTTAAAAAGCTTGTAAAATCTACTTTCTAACCAAATTAGTTTGGCCCACAATTTATTTATATGTCAAATGATATGAAAATTTTACCCTCAATAGGTGAAAAAAATAAATTAGTTTTAGAAAGTGCATGAATCACACTAATTTCAAATCGGATCAAAACCTAGTCTTATAACAATGGAGAGGTATTCAAATTACTACAAGATGGTGGAATTGGTGGAATCAAACTATAAAAACAATATACTTTAATTTATAAAAAGTTGGTCAAAAATAGACCAATTCAGTGGATCTTTAATTTATCAACTCTTATATAGTGACCATTGATTTGTATCTTTATAATCTCAATACACTTTGTGATTTTCTAAAGACGGGGTAATTCACTCGCTAAGCCCGAGAAAGGTAAAACGCGGAAAGTAATGGCACGCTGCCTTGTTTTCTCGGACCTTGCTCCCAGAGTTTTCTCCCCGCGAGTTTAGTTTAGTTTTGGTAGTCATCAACCAATCGAGTCACGGAGAGAGTCCTACGCGAATCCCATAGGGTAATGATTGGAAATAGGGGTAATGATTGGAGAGAGATAGAGAGAGATGAGAAAGTAATAATTGGAGAAATAGGGTAACAATTGCAAAACAAAATCAAAACACTTCCAAACTTCCAAACAAACATAGCCAATGTTTCTGATCTTTTATACGGAAACACATGTGTCACTGTTTGTATTTTACAAGGTACATATAGAATACAAAAGTGTACCTTTTACTTGATGCGTCCACAACATGTACATGTCCTAATTTTGAGGAATTGTCGTGTCTGTGTGTCCGTGTCTCATGTCCTTATTTGAGCTTCTTAGAGACAGAGACAGGTTAATCACCATAACTATAACATATTTGAAATCTTCTCACCATTTCATGATTAAGTTCGAAGATCCATTGCAGTCAAATGACTTGAAGATTAAGATTGAAGATATTCCCACAAGCATATAACATCTTCATCTTTCATATCACTACTTTTGCAAGATTTATTCCAGTAGAGCCATGATTGAGCAATAAGGTCCCATAAGGAAGGATAAGTCCCACACGGTTAAGATACAAAACTGCCACTTGCCCTCCTTCTTGATATCAATTGATATGGTTCCTGATAATTAGCCAAAAGTGAAGAACCGTATATATGAGTTGAAAGAAATTGGATTATGCCATTCATACCATGGTGTTAATCCGATACACGAGGCAGTTCCTGAGTGGGCGTCGACAGCTTCAAAAAGAAGATGCGTTCCAACCGACTTCTGTTTTGGATTGGTTCTTGAAAAGAAAATGCATGCGAAGAAGTTTATCTAAACAGTCAGAAGGAATCATCTGAGTCAAAAGAATTCTGGTTTAAGAATCTAATCCCATGAGTGAACAGAACAGCAAATATAGTAGTCCTAGAACTGTTTTTGTCATGATCTAGATTTTGAGGGTTGGAGTGCGCTGTTGTCAGCAGATGAAGTCATTGTTGGAATAACAGCAACTGTTTTGCGTGGCCTAGTGGCCCTCCAATATTGTGGCCCTTCAACTATGATTAGAATCCAAAAGAAGAGGAAAGGAAGAGTGTTTTCTGATATCTAGATATGGGGGTTCTTGGTTCTTACCTTTGTAATCAAAACACAGAACAGATTTCAAGTGTTCTCCAAAGTTTGTGCGCTGTTGAATTTCCATGGCACGTCAAGCAGATCTTATTAAGAATGGAATGGAAGGCGTCGCTATATTGGAGGAGTACACTGGACAGAAGAAGAAGAAGCTGCCTCCGCTGCCACCTCACCAGGAAGTTCAACATCGACGCCTGACTCCATTTCTTAGGCCTGAGGTTCCTCCAACTGAAGATCCCATTATTTGTCGCTACAGAGGAGGCCAAAGTTGTGAAGCAGTAACTATGCAAACATATTTATGTGCCCCCAAACAAGAGCCCCAAATGAAACAAGAAGTTGCAATTGATTGGTGCGAGGTAGCAAAAAAGTATGGGGGGATGGGGGTTGTTGATTTTAAGAGAAAACCACTTCGTTCGGTTTTTTAATCCGTCTATCTTTTTGTTAGATTTTGTCCAGATAAATATGCATGCATAGTTAATCGTCGAGTCTAGTAGTAGTAGCAGTAGCATCAGAAGCACTAGTAATAGTAGTTGTTGTAATAGTAATTGTCCTGAAGCTGTTCAAAAAAAATAGCAAGGGTCCTGAAGTAGCGTTTACCATCCCTATAGTTTGCTGGGCTTTCTGCTTTTGTAACTTTCATGTGGCTGGTTGAGTGAAGTATATCTATCTTCTAGTATCCTTTAATTTTGGTCTCTCTCTCTCTCTCTCTCTCTCTCTCTCTCTCTCTCTCTCTCTCTCTCTCTCTCTCTCACACACACACACACACATACACATTTTGGCTTCAACAATTGGGTAAGTGGATGTCCAATTCAAAGCTAAAAGCATGCAACTGCCTAGAAACGCAGTTTAGAACTACTTACCCAAGAAGAAGAAAAAAAATACACAGTTTAGAACTTTCAAAGGAAATTATGATGCTCAACATGCTTGCACAACTTTATAATCCTGCAAAACATATAAAAACAGTAGCAATTACAGAAACAAAGCATCATAACTTTGGTGTAATTTTGGGGAAACAGTATGAATTTTCTCCGTAGAGCTAATAAATGTTAGGAAGCGACATGAATCTGCTGGTCTTTCCCAAGTCTTGAAAAACAAAAAGATGAAAGGGAAAATAGCCAAATATTGAAGTGCTTTTTGTGTTCTAGCTGTTTTATACTATCAACAAAACGTTCCTGTGTACCACATAGCTGTTCCACAAAAGAACAACTATGTAGTGTACCTTTCTTTCTGGTCACGTTGTGTGTTCTTACTCTGTTGTGAAAATATTTGCACCCCATGTATAATATTTGTGCCGTTTTGCATGATCTCTTCCTCTTCCTCTCCCACACAAACACACATGCAACAACACACAAATATGTAGACCAGTTTTGGTGTTTTCTGGGGTATTCAGTGAACAAAGGGTCTAGTAGAATACAAAAATGTGAGACACCCTCAGTTGGCTGAATTCACCTGTTACATGGCATTTTCTAGTGATGTAGGAGACGATAAGTAATGCCAGAAAACAGCATTGTACATGAGAAGAGATGTCAGGCCCTCACGTCCAACTAAACTTCTTGTAAATTTCCTTGGAAAGGACAAATTTTCCGTCTGATACACGACTAAGATAATGTTTTCCCAAGTGCATTTAATACTACAAATGATGGGTAAAACAACCTTTCACACATCTACTCATCAAATATGTTAGAGGGTAAACCGAAAAATACACTTGACCTTTTCACCTCCCTTGCACCTCTCTATGTAGGATGGTGTGTCTGACTAAAGTTAGGTCATATACATATACATACACGTGACGTGTTTGCATGAATACCCATCCAATGGAAAAAATCATTTTACAAGAGTTTGTTACGTCCACTCCAGATTACAATACTCGATCCCAACTGCTTCGCATTTGATAGAGAAGATACCAAGGTGAAGGTGCTTCAAAATCATACCTTCCATACCTCTCCCTTAAGCACCTTTGTTAAAGGAAGAATGGCAAATATCTAATATTCAAAACCTTCTTCTGTTGAAGCCAATGTTCTGATTCTAGATTATTAACCAAAAGTGGCTGGCTTTTCCTTTTCCTCAACTAACGCAAAAAGGCAAAAACCATCTTATCCTCATATCTCAAAGGCCTTGCATATTCCATTGGATGTAGAAGAAGATTATAATTTCCCACATATGAAGATTCAAATTTCTGAAAGATTTTTAGGAGGCATTTGTCATATTCTCATCACCACATGGCATGTCTGCGTTAGCGCCATAACCTGAAAGCAAGAAAGTTGAGTAATTATCATTTTACATATGCCCCCATTCTAATGAAACTTAGGCTTTTTGGTTCATAATACACTAGACACGAAAAGGAAATAATCTTATCCTTCCACCTCTGATCTTACTTATATTCCATTAATCACAGAAAACATTTTCTTCTGACACACCAAGATTGCACAAGATTCAAAGCATTGGTCTACATTCCAAGAGAAATACATGGACACCTGGCCTGTCTCCAGGAGAAAAGAGAGAGACTGGTAAATAACTAAAGCAAGAAAATGCTAGAGACTTACTCACAACTGTCCTAATTAAGTCAAAAACCAGGTCTTCGTTGCCGTCAAATGACTTGAGGGTTAAGATTGAAGATGTTCCCAACTGCTTACAAGCACATAACATCTTCGTCTTTCATGTCACTGCTTTTGCATGATTTATTCCAGTAGAGCCACGATTAAGCAATCAGGGCCCAGTAAGGAAGGATAAGAGCCATACGGTTAAGAGACAAAACTGACACTTGCTTTCCTCCTGAAAAGCAATTGATATGGTTCCTGACAGATAGCCAAAAGCGAAGAGGCATATGAGGTGATAGAAATTGGGAAAGGCCAGTCATATGTTGATAGAAACCGACACATGAGGTGGTTCCTGAGTGGTCCTCAATAGCTTCAAACAGAAGCTGCCTTTCAACTGACTTTCATTCTTGATAGGTTACTGAAAAGAAGGAATTATCTGTCTCAAAAGCAATTTGGCTCCGGAACCTAATCCCATGAATGAACACGACAGCCAAAATATGTTTGTCCATACAAGCATGCAAATCATCACTTTACATTTCACTTCCGTTGGTCTAGATCTGTTCCTCGTTAACTAGATTTCGATGCTTGGCGGGTGCTCTTATCGGCAGATGATGCCAATGTCCTGATTACAACAAAGGTTCTGTTGTGCCCTTGTGGCCCTCCATTGCCCCCTCTGGAAGAGTTTTCCGTCCTGCATCTACCTCCTTCGTTGAGATAGGGTATATTCAAAGAGAGCAAGATTGACTGATAGGCTATGTTCAAAGAGAGCAAGATTGACTTTCTCTTTAAGTTCAATGGCTCTATTCCTTTTCTGTTTCTATTCATGGATACTTGGTTTTCCAAGGAATTAATTTGATCCAATGGCTTTTATTCAATCTGGACTAAATTATTTTGTTTTTTTTGATTTACAGGGGGAATGAGGAACTGCTCACTTACAATTGTGCATTTTGGATGAGTAGGGAGAAAGTGGATTTCTTTTCGTCATTCATTAATGACGTGTGGTTCTTAGGCCGACACATAGAATCCCTTGTGTTCCAAGAACTTGATAACAATCCACAACTGCACGGTAGATGGGAGCGAGATGTCTGGCTATCGGGTAGCCCGTTATAAGTGTTTCATCGAGCAAAAGAAAGATCGGGATCCAACTGGCAGGGGCCACTACTACTTCATGCGACATTAGACACGGAGGAGACTATTCTGGCTATGTAAGTATGATATCAAGGGCGGAAGTACTTGAGGGCTAAGGTGGGCTAGCTATAGCCCAGGTCAGGTCACTTTGAGAAAAACCAAAAAGAAAAGAAAAAAATTATATGTACAAATTTTGTTCAATTCATTTATTTTTAGCTAACCCATCCCACCAACCTATTTTGGAACAGCCTTTTTAGATGTTCTCTCCCTCTCTCCTATGGTCTCTCTTTCTACTTTCTCTCTCATACTCTCCCTCTCTAGTACCGTACCGTCAAGGGCAGGGGTTCTTATTGATTGCTTAGAGCTGAAAACCCAGTTAAATTGACTCGAGGAATTTCATGAAACCTCATGGTGCTCAATCTTTTAATTCGGATGCCACAGGAAAAAGCCCTAAAAAGTGACTTCAAGCTACCCATTGATCAAGATGTCGATCAAAATGGGTTCATTAAGATACCCTCTTCGGAATCGGGTGACATCTAGGGTTTATGCAACCAAAAAATTGGGCTTTCATTCTTCAATCTTAGAGTCTATCCCTTTTAATGAGCTGTAACATTATTCTCGTCTCAAACAAGGTAAACATGCTACTATTAAAATCATTGAATCTCTCATTGATGAGGAAAACTAGAATTTCTTTAATCTCTCATCTAGTTTATTTATTTTTACGTTTGAGCAGAAATACCATTCAAGTACGTTGAATTACAAGGCTTTAGACAAAAATCTTGCTTGAATTGATGTTAAACGTAAGGACATAGATTGAGAACAAGCACTCAGGATGATGTACGCTGCTCATCGGGTGCGTGAGCAGGCAGCATGCTGGCACGCAAGGGCACCACTGCAGCCATGCGCAGCCACCTAAAGCTGGCGTACGTTGATTTCCCACAGCTGGGCTCTGGAATGACCAGTTTGATAATATAGATTGAGTACATGTACAGGCATAAGGAATGGCAATAGCCAGGAAAACGAAAGAAACCCCATAAACAGAGTGGGGAGGAAAAAAAGCCAGGATGAACTGGATGCCAGGCACTGGACTCATGCCGTACGCCACTCAATAGAGGCCGTATTTAGCGTGTTGTCCATACACCATTTGGGTTCTGACATACCAGAAATACCCCAGAGGCCTTGGTTATTGAAAGCTACCACTAAAATGCAGAAACAATAAACTGGTTATTAGCATGCTGAAAGGTGATGACAGAAAGGAAACAAGCAACAAATGGACACCTCATGATCCCCACGGCAGTTCATACTGCCAAAGCTGGCGTACGGCTTGAGCTGGCGTGCGCCATGATGTGTTGCCTACGACTGATTTATTTTACCAGAGAAGGGCCTGGACTAGTATTTACTAGCCAGAGATTCCCCTCAGTTTGGTGCAAGAGATTCAAGATTGTCACCGTTTAATGTGGAGCAACATTTTTATAGTTTGATCAGCTGAGTTCGAGTTTCACCAGCCTTGTAAATTTGAGCACATTTTTTTTTATAAGGTCATCAGATCGATACACAAAAATGACACCTCTTCCATGGATTGAACACACTATTGACTCTAGGCTGAGGAAAAGGCATACCAAAACAGTGAGGCCCGTAAGGCCCCATGCCTCTCTTCTTCGAAAGGGAGCTGCGACCTGCATAGATAATATTGCTTGGAACCTATTACTCTTAAAATCACGTTCTGATCACTATGAGCGGCTCGGATCATCGAAATTCAATTAGGAATGGGAGTCCCTCACAAAAAAATGAGGGATCCCTCACCGGAACCTATATATATATATATATATATAAATTTTTTGTCCAATATGAGAAGCAAGATTAATAGCATGATTTCGGAGTCCCTATTAGGAGTTTCACCCAAAACAGTATTGCCGGATAGGCTAAAGCGGCATAGGGTGTAGGCGGTTTATCGCTAGGGCCGACCCTAACTGGCTGGTGTGCTTAAATTTGCTCTTACATTATTAAATGCAGAGCACTAGCTGGTTTGGTTAAATTTTTACTGATTTAGTTGATGCAATCATGTAAAACACTTGCTGGTGTGCTTAAATTTTAAATTTTTGGTTCTTACAATCTCATTTTTTGAGGTTTAAACTACAATGTAAGAACAACAAAAAAATTTGGAGCATTTTTTGAGATTTGTTGATGTCCAAGGATTTTTACGGGAGCGACTTTTTCATATTGTGCAAAGACACCACTATATTAACTCCTAAGAAATAGATATCCAATGTTGCACTCGTTACCATCTGAACATTCACAATATGCAAGGTCAATGGTATGATGATACTAGCCATACGCGCGGTGCATGGATTGGATTACAAGCCTTATTTATTAGAGATTGCCCGTATGCATATTATATACATTATTTTGCCCATAGTTTTTAAATACCTCCAATACATGATATGTATCCTACGATTTGTATCGTCTCATTCGAAAAACGATACGTATCCCACCCTGTATCTTTTTTGTATAGAAATTACATGATACGACCGCGTATCCTACGATTTATACGCGTATCGTAATTCGGTACATATTGTCTGATTTTTTATTCGGAAAAAGTCAGACCTTATTTCAAGAAGCGGAACCCCGAATGCATTAATCTAAGTCGTTTGATCTAATTATGGAATATTTTAAACCATTTGATAGACATTAAATTCTTTCCTAACAAAGGGTATAGAAAACCTTAATGTAATAGGCCCCAATTGAGAGACTTGAAATTTTGCATCTTAATTTTTTTAAATATAAGCATAATTTGTTGGTGGTATTAGGTGTAACTACTTTTTAATTGTCTATTAATTATGATTAACATTGTTGAATCATAAACTAAATTTAGTATTTGACACAAGAAAATTAAGTCCAAACAAGTACAATCGACAAAACCCAAAGAGAGAAGATATTACAGAAAAAGATATAAATGGTATCTAGTTTTCAGAAATTCTAAAATATCTAGCTTAAGAAATTCTAGATATTTCACAAGAAACTCTAGAATATCCTTATGAAATATTTAGAATTTTTTATGAGAATTAGTCACATGTGTAATTCTAGAATTACCTCAAAGTTTATCTTGTATGAAAATATCTTTGTATTAGCTGGAGTCTTCCATGGAATAGTATAAATAGAGATAGGTTCAAGCTATTTTGTATAAACCCAAAAAAAAAAAAAAAGAAGGTTGAGTTCAAGTGTCTCATTCCCCACTCTTGTCTTTAGTATTCTCTCTTCCCAGAATCTTGTCCAGCCCAACTGAATAATAAAAATTCCTACTCTTCCAACAAACATATGTTAAGATATGCGAGATAGCCTTTAGTACCATGACCATTCACCCAGAACTCCATTCTTACCTTCATTAAACCATCGCATGATTTTCTTTTCCTTGCTTGGCTATCATCACTTGGTTTACTCACTTCACCTCATCCTTTAGTTGAGATTCTCTGTACAGTCTCTATCAAGCCCATCATTTCTCATTCATCCACATGCCCTTTTCCTTGCCACTCCAGTACAAACACATGTACTAAATTTATTGCTTGATCTAGTAAATTATAATTGAGATGGCTTTTTTAACTAATCTGATAACTATAGTTTCAGCATGAATTCTATAGATTAGTTTAATTCATATGATAAATGATTGCAATCTTGATAGGTCTAAATACAGTAGGTTGTGGGGATTCTGCAGCAGTTAATGTGATGGTTTAAAGAGGGCAAAAGTGATTTTGTTCAAATGGTCGTGGCCCTAACATAAATGGTCATGGCATTATCTCTATCCATTTCTTATACATGTTAATATTTTTTTTCTTCGGGCAATGATTATGACTTTGATGAAATGGAGGAAAGCATTACAGCCACATTTCCCAACTCCCTGCATTACCTACAAGGGGTGTTGAACGATCACAACGTGCTGAGTTTCGTTATACCAAGGTAGTTTCAATTTTAATTTGTCTCTCTTCAGCCACTTGAAAATCAAAAGTGTCTTATTTATTTATTTATTTATTTATTTTCTTTCAGGAGACTTGAAGCTGCTTTTAAATGACTGATCTTCCCGTAGGATATGGCTCGTTTCTTATTGGATATGTGTTTGCGTATTTTGTTGGTTACTCTTGATGGATTGCTTAATTAATTACTCTATACTAGCAAGCAGTGGTGGACAAAGCGGATGAGGAGGTAGATTCCATCTATGCCAATAACCGGAGGTTTTGGACTTGGTGATGTTTTCTTTTGTTGGACAATACTATGGTTTGTTGAGTAATTTGTGAGTACTTAATGGGTATGTGGTTGGTAGCGCTTGTTTTGGTTTTTGTGATGGCTATGATGGAACTATGCTGTTATTATTTGTTGCCAGTAGAACAAACATTCTTGGAATTTGGTCGTTCATTGGTTGGTCATACTTGTTATGTTATGCTTTGTTAGATGCCCCTTTTATTTTACTAGAGGGAGCTGCCTTTTATTTTACTAGAGGGAGTCTCCGTGCACGCATGCGCCCTCCTACTTATTATGTTATTTTGTATTCGATTGTTTGTTTTTCCCTCTTCTTTTTTTTAGTCTCTTTTGAACCTCTAGTTCCTTCTTAGTTGGTTTCTTATAGTTCATTATTGTAGCCGTGGCTTTCTTGGTTGGCATTTATGGCCAACCGTGGTTAAGTGTCGTAGGTATAAACTAATACAAACAGTTCAAACTCTCCAAAACTACCTGCTACTAGGGTGTTTGTTTGTGTGTGTGTGTGTGACTGCTGTGATTCAACGAATTTCACCCAGCGAAAGAGAAGGTGTTCGGCTGTTTTAGGCTCACTATTGCATATGGGACAAGTTTTGTAGAGAGAACTTTCCTTTGCGGAATATTACCTTATCGTCAGTTGCAACGAGATTTTTGCAAGCTCTCCACCCGAAATGTTTAATCTTAGGAACAGATTCAAGATTCCATATCGACCTCTAGAATTTCTGGGACGGCTAGAAAGACTGTGCTGGGGTAGTTGGTGCTTTCTAGATACCTTTGGAATTCTGGTGTCATACCAAACAATCTGAACCTCGGCCCATTGATATTGGAATCGAAATGATGGCTCGAGCCTCCTGTGTGGAGACTATGCTTTGTAACAACTATTGCTTCCAAGATTTTCTAATAGGAAGATAGCATCCATGAGTCCATGACTTTGTTGAGCAGACAACCCCTACGCTTTGGCGAAGCAACCTTGGAACCCAGTTGTCCTCCCTTAAGTTGATTCGACCCCCCAGAAGAAGGTTGCATTAGACTGGACCAAGCCCATGATGGTCTCCCCCCTTTAGAGGCACCCAAGAAGCCTCAGTGACGGTGGTAGATCCCCTTCACTTACTTTTCCACTTGAAACCACATTCAGACTCCATAATAAGGAGATGCTAACTAGACACTTTGGTCATACTCTCTCTCCTTTGTGGTCAAATTTTTGTTGATCTGGAAACTTTTTTTTTTTTTTTTGAACGGAAACTTTTTTTTTTTATTTCATGCTTGATCATATTGCTTCAATTTCCGTTTGACCAAAAAAATATATATATTGCTTCACACCAGCGGGCCATGCCGTCGAGCCCTTTCACTAGTCTATACAAAAGAGAGTACATGTGTGTGTATGTGACTCTGTGTGTGTGTGTGTGTTAGGAGAGAGAGAGAGAGAGAGAGAGAGAGAGAGAGAGTACATTAGGCTTATTATTGATTTATGTCATCAACGTTTTGGAATCGTTCAATGAAATATTCCAATTTTTATAATCTTTTGTTGTTCATCAAAATCAGTAGGGAAATAGAGCAAAACCAATTCCAATATTCCAACGAAGCTCAGAACTAGGTTCTTCAAATAGCTACCTTTTCCATTCATATCAACAATCAAAACCAACCAACCCAGACATGCAAACACAACGAAGAAATCAAACCCATATCAAGTATCACAAATTAAACCCTTCCAAAAGGGAGGTCTTTCACAGAGAGAGAGAGAATCGGATGAACAAACGATATCAGAGAGGGAGACGGGAGAGAGGAGAGGGAAGGCCTTTCACAAAGTTCTCCAAAGGGGCGGTCTTTTAGAAAAGGTTCAAAATGGTGTAGTTTGTAGACATTGCAATTGCTGTTGTGATTTGCTCATAGCAACCACGCCAAACCTGACCATAGAGGTTGGGTTGGGTTCCTTAGCAGGTTTTTCAGGTCTCTAGGTCACCCCTAGCCTGCAACGTGCAAGTGTGAATTTCTGATTGACTGGAAAAGGTTAAAAAAAAAATGAGGCAACATGCAAGTGTGAAGTGTCACGCAAATAACAAACAAGTCATCAGTAAGTTGACAATTACCCAGGTGCATCCATAATACATATTGTTGGAAAAATGGAATTTCAACCAAAGAGAATCTGGTGGGACCCACACCTTGCGAGGTGGGCCCGAGTGAGTCTTAGATACTTCTTACTAAGGAGTTTAAACTAGTAAAAAAATGAACAAATTTCATTAAGAGATGAATGAAAAATTGTCTCATTCATTGTTGTCGAAGACACTTCAGCTATATAACGGACCTCTACCTTGGAAAATGTACCTCCCCAGGCAGTGCAGGCACAATATCTTGATTACCTATGACGGTGACCACATCTGTTGGCATGTGATGTTCGGACATGCTCTTTCTCGGCCGCTACTGAACTGTCTCTACTACGGCTATGAAAAGGAGAGAGAAAGAACAAACTGTCTCTACTACGGCTATGAAAAGGAGAGAGAAAGAACAGCTACGTAGCTACGACCCACCGCTAGCTATGACCTTGTCTACTTGAAAGAAGGAAACGAACGATCAAGGAAACATTCTTAGAATCTGATGTAGAACACGTGGAGGCCCAATTTCACGATCAATTGGACCGGTCGAAGTCTCGGAAGTCCAAACGTTGTTTAATTGCAAATTACTAGATTTGGCAACTTTCGGACGAGCTCGGATTGGGCCCAAACTTGGTGGGTTGCCTTGTTTTCGCGCTGCGATCAATACTCACAACTCTAAGTTTGTGACTGATGGTGTTTTTCGGCCTAATTCCTTCGTTTAGGCTTTCAATTGGACGTTTTTGCTATTTTAGGAAATATTTGTTTTGTTAATATAATTCCGTAGAAGTTGATTCTTTTAGGAAAGTCATGTTTTTCTTTCCTGGGAGGTTTTCCAATTTTACGCACCGAGTTATTTTCTCCAAATTTTGGGGGGTGCGAATTTTCATTTTTGAGTTAGGATTTTGCTAGGGTTACGCCTTTTTTCCTATAAAAGGGGTTGTAACCTAATGTTTAGGCAGTTTTTTATCAATAATATTCAGACTTTGTCTCTTTTCTCTTGAGGATTCAAGAACTGCTCGTGGCTACGAGTACCTATTATTCGTTTGATTAGTACGCAACTAATCTCTTTGTTAATTTCGCTGTGTCAAAATCACTCCTTGAGAAGGTGTTAATGATAGACAAGGTAAGTAGGTTCATTACCGGCCGGCTCTGGACCGAAAAGACTGGCAGCACTTTATGCTTCAATAATTGAAAATCAGTCACACCTTCATATGAAACCGACATACGAGGTGGTTCCTGAGTGAGCCTCAACAGCTTCAAACTGAAGATGCCTATTTAACCGACTCTCATTCAGGATAGGTTACTGAAAAGAAATTAAAGCCCCACAAGTTTATCAAAAGCAGTCAAACGGAATTATCTGACTTAAAAGCTTTCTAGTTCAAGAAATCCCATGTGTGAACACAAAAGCAGAAATGTATTTGGCCAAACATAGATAACACTTAAACCCATTTATTCTACTTGATCTAGATATACAGTTCGAAGTGTTTTTGTCATTTATACGAGAAAATCTTTTTAACGGAGGGTTCCATGAACAGTTGTTTACGGAGGTGAATCACGACCGTCCAAGAGTGTTTTGGACAGTCCAGATGTTAATGAAACTTTTCCGGGAAAGAGTTTAACTCTTCACTCTTCTCCGGAAAAATTTCATTTAAATCCGGACCGTCCAAAGCCGAAATAGACGGCCGAGATCACGAGGCTCTGTGAACAATCTGTTTACAGTAGCTCCGTGAATAAATCCATCTCCATTTATATTGTAGTGTGCTGTTGTCATTTATATCCAAGTGTGCTATTGTCAGCAGATGATGTCACTGTCTTGACAACAACAAAGGTATTATTGTGTGCCCTTGTGGCCCTCCTTTATTGCCCCTTCAACTATGATGAGAATACACAAGAAGAGGAAAGGATGGTACTTGCTGATATCTATATAAAGGGCTTTGAGGTTGTAATATTTTGCATCAAAACACAAAACAAATTTCAAGTGTTAAGTTTGTGAAGTGCGAAATTTCCATGTCAAGTCAAGCAAATCTTGCTAAGATTGGAATGGAAGGCTTCGCTGTTTTGGAGGAATACCACGGATGGAACAAGAAGAAGCCGCCTCAATCAGATCTTGCTAAGATTGGAATGGAAGGCTTCACTATTTTGGAGGAATACTACGGATGGAACAAGAAGAAGCCGCCGCCTCCTCATCCAGAAGTTCAACCTCGACGCCCTACAACATTTTTGAGGCCTGTGGTTCACCCGAAGATCCAGTTATTTGGCGCTACAGAGGAGCCAAAAGTTATGAAGCAGTGGTAGTTATTAGGGAAACAAAGCATCATAACTTTGGTGCTTATGGGAGACAGTATTAATGCACTCCTCTGAGTTGGTAGTGTGAAGAAGCAACATGAATATCCTAGTATTTCCAAAGTCTTGAATAAGAGATAAACGGGAAGCTAGGGGAATAATAAAGTACTTTTTGTGTTGTATTGTGGCTGTAAGCCTGTAACGTACCACATAGCTCCTCAGGATGCCAAAAGAACACCCTGAAACTATGTAGTGCACCTTTCTTTCTGGTCGCTCTGTGTCTTCTTACTATGTTGTAGTAACTAATATTTCTGCTCTTTGTAGTACTAGTACCTCTCTCTCTCTCTCTCTCTCTCTCTCTCTCTCTCTCTCTCTCTCTCTCTCTCTCTCACACACACACACACACACAAGTTTGCAAACCAATTGGGCTTTTTCTGGAGCATGTAGAGTATAAAGACGGGTAGAATACTAAACGCGAAACACCCTCAGTTGGCTGAATTCGTCTGTTTCGTTGTATTTTCTAGAGATGATGGAGAGAAGTTGGTGGCTACATCTGGATACAGAATGAAGAATCAGCTCGTTCTGAGTCTCAACGGAACAACTAGAACACCACTAACTGCAACAAACAGGACTGAAGAACCCATGATCTATATACAGCTAACATAAAGTAAATAGTAGAGGTTTGCTGCAAATTTATGAAAAACCAGGAAAACAGCATCGTACATGAAAAGAGATCTCAGACCCTTGCACCCTCACTAAATGGTGTTTTACCTATGTGGCTCTCCATGTGTCATGTTGTGTCCCATTATACGCAGGTCCTAATACATACACATGAAATCTTCGGCGTGAATACGCACCCAATAACCAGAAATCATTTTACTGGATTTTGTTGTGTCCGCTCACGATTAGCACAGTCGACCCCAAGTTTGCACTTGCTAGAAAGGATGCCGAGGTGAATCCGCTTCAGAAATCATATTCATAGATTCTTTTTGTTGAAGCCTGTTTTCCTACTGTGCATTATGAATCAGAAGTGGCTAGCTTTCCCTTTCGCTTGAACTAATCCAAAAAACCATCTTATCCTCCAATCCCAATCAAACATTGCATATTCCCTCAGATATGAGAGAGAATTTAAATTCTTATATGACGTTTCAAGATTCTAAAAGATTTTGAAGGATTAATTATATTCTCATTGGCACGTGATATGTCTTCTCAAACTTGGAAAGTAAGAAAATTAAGTGATTAACAAGGTGATACATATTCTTACGCAACCTACTTGTCCAAAAAAAAAAAAAAACTAGCTATCGAGAGAAAGAGTACAGACACAAGTTGATTCGACGGGCAGTCTACGGTAGTGCTCCAGCAGATGAGTGGTAACCGAGTCAACTCTGGGAGACATATACCGACACAACCTCCAGCACCGGTGAGGTGGCGAATTTGTCTAAAGAGCACCGTTGTACAAAACGGATCTCGGTTTGCAAATTCTTGATCCTTTATAGTTCATGTTCAATTCATTGTAATTTTATGTTCAAGTTATAAATCCCTAAATTTGTAATTTCCAGAAATTAGTGAATTTCATTATTGTTTTCCGCAATATTTTCCTACACATATATCCTCCATAATACCTACCGTAGCCGAAAAAGTCAACACAAGTCAAAAGCCCAAGTTAAACATCGAAAACAAATATATTACATCCATCTGAACAATTGAGTCTTCTTGGGGCCCCACATGGACAAATCCAGCATCCAAACTAAATGGAAGGCCTGCATTATAAATAAGTTAATTTCAGTCGGTCAACCTTCAAATTTTAAGCAAACATTGGAAGGCTCACACATTGCTATGAACAGTAAAAAAATAGAAAGAAAAAGAGCAAAAGCAAAAGTGAAATAAGCCCACAAAAGGAGAAAAACAAAATCAGTGGGATATCAGACAATAATTACAAAGCAATGGAAAACTTCACAACGTTACACGTGGATCTTCACAAAAAAAATAAATTCCATTCATTTAAAATTATTTCCCCTACATTCTACTGTTATGATATTTCCCCAGTATAATACTCCATCTAAGACTAAAAACCAGATAAGGAAACAGGGCACATGGAAGTGATGGCATGCCTGGCAAATCTTAACTCAAACATCAACAATCCATAGTTCAAGCCAAGTGTGTCGAGCCAAAAGCATTAGACATCTCCAATCAATTCATTTTTAACCCTAAATCAAGTTAAAGCAAGACAACCGTATCCTTTTGACACAGCCTCAACCAATGTTCTTCTCCAGACCTCTTGGAACATTCAAAATGGATATTGAGGGACATGCTAGAATAGTAGAATTAGCTATCTGTGGGCACCATATTGAGACATCTAGAACAAGGTTCTAAAAACCGGACCGGCCGGTCCTGTCTGGTTCGGTCAAAACCCAAAACCGCTAAGTTTTGAAATCCGGTCTAAATTCACAAAACCGCCAAAAAAAGATGGTTGAACCGGTGGACCGGTAAAACGGACCCAGCCCAGTACTTAAGAAAAGAGACTTGCGCCTCAAAGCTTCAGGCGTGACTCACGCTGACATGCTTTGACTGCACTGCTTAGTCACGGGCCTGACCAGTGCTTGGAATATATAGACGAAGCCTAAGGTTTTGCTTCTTATTTCTACAGATGTGGGATGTGGAAACATTTTCGAGCATTCTTTTACTCCTCCACACTTTTTTCAAAGAGCAACTATGATACTTTGACTTAGCAACTAATTGAGATCTATCAAACATAACCGAGACATTCAAAAGGGGTAAACATACAGTTTGGAGAAGAAAGTTAAACACACGTCCTGGACAGTAATTATCACAAACGATGTAGCAGAAAACACATAAAAGAAGTACAAACAACTACTTTGATATATACAAGTATAAATATTGGGATGCACAAGGCCGTAAACAGATATAATTCTAGTTGTATTCACGTGTCAAGAGTTCCAAGGTCCAAACAAGAGCACAAGAGATCAAAGATACTTACGTGACAAGGCAGACAGATAATCCCAGGTGCTCAAACAAGCCATCCGTCATGGTGTATTTTGTCGAGTACCGTCGAGATTCTACCTTGGGATGTGTAGGCTCTCCGCTACTCTTGCATGTAAACTCACACATGTCAAAAGTAAGGTAACCATATTTGGTGGCGTTCTCGGGAAAACCAGCGTGGGCAACGATTAATGTATTTTTCCCCATGGGCACCATAATTCCTGCGGCTTCATACTTTACAAGCCAAGAGGGAAGCATAACTCCAAGATCTTGACATTCTCGAAACCCCTTGTCCCAATCAAAACTGAAGGCCAAAACATGGGATCGGTCGATGTTGGAGAAAGCATACCAAAAGCCATCCACAAAGACTGATTGTTCACGAAAGGGAAACTCAACCTCACCACCCAACGAGCTCCGGTGCTCCCATTTTTTTGAGCAGACATTGACAGCATATATGACTTTACGGGTTGAGAAAAGAATTTGGTCCTCAACAATGCCATAAGAGAGGACCTTGTAATCATCAAGCTTCTCCTCAAAACGATCAGCACATGGACCAATGGGATCAATGGGAGGAGGCGGAAGAAGAGTCCAAGACTCAGTTTTAGGGTCGAATTCCTCGAGATCACCTGAGGCAAGGGTTCGGTCAAGGACATAAAACTTTCCCCTTAGAGGACCCAACACAATAGGCCGCAACTTCTCACAATTCAGAGGAGGTACATCCCTAATACGATAGATGGGGTCGTCACAGGTGTCCAAGACATAACATCTCCGAGAAGCTACGTCCTTCAATCCGAAGGTAATTTCCCCACCCCCAACCATATAAATTTTAGACCCCACGGAGAAAAAACCCATAGAGGTTGGAAAATAACTACAAGGCAACTTCTGAATAGGTTTTGGTAGGTTATTGAGCTTTCTCCTGCTAGAGCACGATTTCAGGTCAGCAACACGAATCCTATGCAAGGAATGACTGTACGCTCCTGTCGCGTAGCTAATGATCACATAGAGGTGTTTATAATCTTCCTCCGGCAATTTTGTTGGTTCTATCCCGGACAAGATCTGAGAGTGACTCTGCTTCATGTTTAATTAGACTTCAAGAATGCTTTCACTTCGTATGCTGCAATCCCAGGGAACCCAAAACTTAATTTCATTACAAAAACAAAAACAAAAACCACGCCGGGAACAGAAGAAAAATTAGTGAATTGCAAAGACCACGCAAACTGTCAATTCTATTTTCCTTGGATAAATCTATCATTTTGTTTTCCTTGAATAAATGATGCAAATACAGTCTTAGGGTTTCGGATTGGTTGATTCAAAAACAAAAACAAAAAAAAAACAACAGAGATAAATTTACAGGGAAAACGTAAAGAGGAATTTTGAATGAAAAGGGGAAAGAAGCATATAATAACCCTAGAAAAACAAGATATAAATCATACAGAACGAGAGAATAACAGTGCAACTAAATGAAGAAACTATGTACCACGAATGATGTTCACGGTCGCTGCAGAGAAGTCGAACGTACGGCGAACAATCGCTCACAAACGGCGGGATTAGGGTTTCATGTGTATCGTCGCGAGTGCAATTTTGTTCATCCTCCTCAAAAGACGTGAACATTACCCTCCCTCTTTTATTGGTTGAAATGGTATAGATCCCACCATAAGGTGATGTTATGCTTACCATGCAACACACTTTTTGGTTAAAATTATATGGATTTCACCATAGAGTGATGTCATGCTTACCATACAATATACTTTTTGATAAGCATGACATCACTTTGTGGTAGGACCCATATCATATCAACCAATAAACCAATAAGAAGAAGGGATCACAATTACTCTTGAATTGTGATCTTTCGGGCACCAAAACCTCTTGAATTGGCTAGAAGCTTCTAGGGCCCGTTTCGATGCAGGATAAGAGTTAGAGATATTAGTTATGAGGGGATAAGATAGTAGGGATATTATATAAAAAAAGTGGACCCATATTATGTGGCGGGGAATTAAAAAGTACAATAATTGATTTGGATGAGGTATTATAGAAGGGGATTAAATAGTACTTAGTTTGGATGATAGGTAAAATAGGGGATAAGATTATTTTGTAATTGAAATGTAAGAGAAATGGGTATTATTTAATACCACCCCAAAACCTCCACATAAATAATCCCTCTGCCAGGGTATTAGAGGTACAAAAGAATCCGAAGGAAAACTTATACCAACGACAAAATGGGTTCTCAAATCGAAGATTAACCATGGGCCCACGGTCTTAGAAAGGGGGGAAACTAATACCCCTTCTCATGCCGGCATCCAAACGACCCCGGGTCAAAACATCACAATCTCTACAAATGCTCAGCCGGCTAAGGCCAAACCCATCTCAACACTGCTCGGATTGAAACTCTTTTCTCTTCCCTCATCCAAATACTTTCTCTCTTTTTTCTCTCTCAAAATCCAAACAGTTCAAAAACGTAATGGACGGCTCGGATGCCCCAAGCAAACACCACGTGGTACCCACTTGACACTGAAAAATTATCCCATCTCAAGAGAATTTCCAAGGACATTTATGACCAATTAATCCACAACCAACTTGCAACCGATATTACCATTTTTCTTGTTTTTGGAATGTGATTTTGGCACTCCACTTTTAGTTGATGGCACACCACTTTTTGTTTTATTTTCTCACATGCCTAAGACACAAAGTGGAGTGCGCCAAAATCAATTTCCTTTTCTTTTCTTTTTTCAAATCCATCATCACATCATGGGCAAGACCCAACATATTTAAGGAATCATCCACGAGTTTGAAAACAGATATAGGATCACTAAAAAACAGATAACTACACATATATAGGATCACTGAGGAACCCTCCACAAGTTTATCGGACTAAAAAACAGATATAGGATCACTACACATTACTACATTAGCCCAGGTAACAGGATTTAGTAGCCAGCCCTTATAGTGCTAACCTGAAATTGAGGTTAAGTTTACTGGTTTACTTGTTTCACCTCAACTTGTACATGGTAAGTTTACTGGTTTATTACATTCGTAAGCGCATTTTATGTGATTGTTGATATGAAATATTGACTGCTCAATCCAGTCGTCAAATGCTTGGTAAAAACTGTTTCACACCCAAGTTGTGTGATCTTGACAAAAAGGACTTCTTTTAGCAGAATACTAGTGCGATGCCGACGCGCTACGCGCGTCGGTGTGACATTATGCAATTGAGGAATGCGGTGGGGATAGCAATTGTGAACTAACTCGTGACTTTTAAAGCGTTGTGCAAATTGCATTTGATATATAAATAGGAACAATTTTTGATGCACTATTTTGTGGGAGCGCATGAAGTTGAGTAATACGTTCAGTGTGTTTGATATTTTTACTAATATAGCAATGAATTATAGTCGAGCGATGCTGTGTTGGCATTTTTGTGGAGTTTGAATAAGAACTACTATAGCAAGCCTTATAACGTGGGGTGACTTATTGCGTGGGGTGACTTATTGCTCACTGTATTGATTGAGAAATTATAGTCATCTTTGATAGCCAAGCTGACATAATATGCAAGCATTATTATCTCAAGAAGCAAATTTTCCTTCTCTTGTTTCGAAAGTTGATCTCTTGTTTCGAAGGTTGAGAAATTCTCAGTCCTCATTCCTCACGATCATTTGTTTTCCTCCGATTTTGATTTGATGGTGTCTTTCGCAACAAGGCATAACATAGATGATTTTACCTCTGTGAATCTGTGTGATAGAGCTGCATAATCTCTGTTTACCTTTGCGGCCCCAATCTGTTCGACACCCACTTCTTGGTTGTCTCTTCACCCACTTCTACGCTGCCCCAGACGTCGCCGATCACTTCCGAGTCGATCTTCTTCAATATGTCCCTCTCCGAATTGGGACGTTTTGATTTTCAATTGGATTCTTGATTTATTGTTGATTTCTATAACCCCATACATTTCTAAACTGCTTACCGCTATGAAAAGTCGTGCAATTTCGGAAATAAATAAATTACTTTCCATTCACAATATTCGATTTGGGAGTCACAGTTCAATTAGTAATCCACATCTCTCTCTTTCGTGGCAGTACTTGCATTGGTTTAAAAGGGAGAATTTTTTTATAGGTCCATTATAACATGTTTCTAACCCACCTAGTTCACTGGGAAAATTTCAAAAAAGCTCCTGAACTTTCTGACAATTTGCAAAAAAACACATGGAGTTTCACTATTGACAAAAAAACACCTGAGCTTAGCATTCCGTTACCGATTAGACTCCTGCCATCCAATTCTGTCAATATGTAACGGATGGAGTTAACAGAAGGTGTTAACTTTTTATTTTTTTTACTTTTTACATTCAAAAATTACTTTTAACTCTTTCTTTTTTTTATTGGTAAATAAATATGCAATAAAGTTCTTTTTTTTTCTTATTATTTATCGAAAATTACTTTAACCCTATTTTTTATTTTCAAATTTTACATTTTCTTCCTCTCTCTCCCTCCCTTTTTTTCTTATTAGAATCGACTCCACACCACCAATTAACCCCACAACCAACCGCCAAAGCCTTAGCCACAATTTCAGAAATTCAAAAGTTCTTTACCTCCTCTTTGCAACCTTTTTTTTTTTTTTTTAACTACTTTTACTTCCAAAAATTACTTTTAACTCATTCTTTTTTTAGTCATTAATAAATATGCAATAAAGTTCTTTTTTTTCTTACTATTTATCAAAAATTACTGTAACTCTATTTTTTACTATTTACAAAAATAACTTTAACCACCATCTCTTTTGTTACTTTCAAATTTTACCTTTCCCCTTCTCTCTCTCTCCCTCTTTTTTTTTTTTTAGAACTTTAACCCCACTCCACCAATCAACTGCCAAAGCTCTAGCTCTAATTTCCGAAATTCAAAATTACTTTTAACCTCCTTTTTTTTAGCATTCTTGTTTTTTATATTTTTTTTACTTCCAAAATTACTTTTAACTCTTTATTTTTAGTAGTAAAAAAAAGAAGGGGTATGGGGCGGGGAAGCAGGGGGTGTTAAAATAATTTTCATAAATAGTTAAAAAAATGGGGGTGAATAATTTTTGGAAAAGAGTAGGGAAAAAAAGAACTTTATTGCATATTTATTTATGACTAAAAAAAGAATGAGTTAAAAGTAATTTTTGGAAGTAAAAGTAGTAAAAAAAAGAAAAGGTTACAAAGAGAAGGTTAAAAGAACTTTTGAATTTATGAAATTGTGGCTAAGGCTTTGGCGGTTGGTTGTGGGGTTAATTGGTGGTATGGAGTCGATTCTAATAAGAAAAAAAGGGAGAGAGAGAGAGAGAGAGAGAGAGAGAGAGGGGGAGAAAAGGTAAAATTTGAAAATTAAAAATAGGGTTAAAGTAATTTTCGATAAATAATAAGAAAAAAAAGAATTTTATTGCATATTTATTTACCAATAAAAAAAGAAAGAGTTAAAAGTAATTTTTGAATGTAAAAAGTAAAAAAAATAAAAATTTAACGCCTTCCGTTAACTCCATCCGTCACATATTGACGGAATTGGATGGCAGGAGTCTAATTGGTAACGGAATGCTAAGTTCAGGTGTTTTTTTGCTAATAGTGAAAGTTCAGGTGTTTTTTTGCAAGTTGTCAGAAAGTTCAGGGGCTTTTTTGAAATTTTCCCTAATTCACTTCTAAAGATCCTACCACCTCTAGTCCACTAATAATTCCAATGACAAAAATACTCAATGTAAAAGAAACAAGGGTCTTGTTTGGCTAATACAAAGAATGTATTTTTTCATTTTTTTCGATCTTGTTGCAACAACGTAATCACCACCGCCGGCACCACAATGACCACCACCATGCCGCCGCCGCCACCACCATTCCACCACCACGACGCCCCTGCCACCACCTCCACCACCACTGATAAGCGGCTAAGATTGCATAATCTTGGCGCTTAAAGTCTCCACTTTGTAGCGTTTTAGTATTTAAGTTATCGTTTTTATTTGATATTGCGCGAAAGGTTATTTTTGTCAAGTTTCAGGTAGAATGAGGATTAACGGCGGTTTTTACCGCCAAGGATCGCTCTCGGAAGCATCCAAGTGTCCAAGGCCGTGTGGCGGCTCCCCACTAAGTCCCATCGGGCGATTAATTGAGGGGCAAGTGGGCATCGGATCATCTTCAGGCCGTTCAAACCAAGGCGAGGCCAATAGCAGTGTTCTGCCAACCCAATATCGGTATTGGGATTTGGTCAATACTGGTACCCACTCTCCAGAAGTTCCATTTTGTCAGCAAATTGAAGACCCAGTACCGATACTGGGAGTTGGCCAGTATCGGTACTGCCTGCAGAAAATGTCCACGTTTTGTTAACTTGTTCAACTTTCCATTTATGGAATACTTGCCACTTTTGGCAAATTCTAGGATATTTATTGTGAGAGAAGGGTTGGGTTGTTTGAATACCACACACACTCTCCACTTTCTCTTAAAGTTCTTTTTTTTTTTTGTTCAAAAAGTAGGCTTGTTCCAGATTTTGAACCTTTCTTTATTTCAAAAATGTTTTGGTCTCTGTTCCCAACAGTCCGTAGATGAAATGACAATACTGTCCTTGCCCCATTTTCATCTCCCAGGGCTTCACACAAGGTGCTGTTCTCTCTCCTCTTTTCACTTTTTTTTTTCTTTTTTACTTTTCTTTCTCTTGTGGATAAAGTCTCTCTTTCTGCTCTGGTGGTGGGCTTTATAGCATGAAGAAAAAGCAGCAAACCAAAAACTACTACGAGTACTACCCATAAAACCAAAACGAACACGACGGCGGTTTACACTTTACTACGCCCATAACTCCCTCCTTTTCATATGGACCCAAAAGATGAGGCTTAATTGATCGCGCCCGTAAAAGAGAAAGACAGAGTGATAGGGATCCGACCAACGAGTTGGAACCAGCAGAAATAATGACTCGGGCTAGGGTAGCCGGAGAAGTGAAGGTTTCCGGCAGCTGGAAGATGGTGGTGGCCGGTGGGGGTGAAGTTGGATTCTCCGACCAGGGAGTTGCTGATTTGGGCTCTGGTTAAGGTTGCGCAGAGTGGTGATCGAGTGAAAATTACTCGTTTGGGTTCGTTAATTGGAGTGCTTGTTAGAATGGGTTTGTGTAAAAATCGTGGAGAGAGAGAGAGAGTCTTGCTGGGTCTGGTCTATGCGTACAAGGAGAGGGAGGGTGTTTGGGGAAATTGAATTGATAGCGGGGGCATTATGGTCATTACAATAATATTTTTAAAAAAAAATTACTTTGTAAGGAAAAGTGTAATGGGCCTTCCTTTTATTACTGTTCATCTCCCAAAAAAGAACTTTTAGATCTAAGAGCTCCTCCATAACTTTTCAAGTTATAATTTCTTAAGAACTCATTAAGGTATTCACGTTATGTTAATTTCTCAAATATTAAAGTTGTTCGTATGCTTTGGATCCTTTACAATATCAAGTTTATTCTTGGTTCTATCGGTTATATATGTTTATCATTTCTACCTTGCTTTCTAGTCTTTTCAATATGAGTGAGTAGTTGATTAGTCTTGGCGATGGGGTAATTAACAACTTGTGACTTATGTTAATCTCGTCTTTCTCAACTAAATACTTTGAGGTTCGGTATGGAAAATGGGAAGGGTTCGCCTTTTATGTATCAAAGCTTGCCGATGTTAATCTCCGGTAAACATGTGCTTGCTCACATGGTTCCAAAGCGATGTCTCAGTTTGCGTTTGCCAAGAGAACAAAAGAGCTCACTTGTTTTCCATACTACAGTTCTAGTCTTTTAATGGTTTCATAGCTAAATCTTCCGATTGATAGCCTATGCCGTGCGATTCAACCAAATTTTCATTGATGAGGGTTCGATGGCCTAAGTTACGGGCGTTAAAAACTCCAATGCCTTGCCGCTTGTTTAATCTAGTTAAAACTTATTTTCCAGTCTTTTTCTTAAGAGTTTTTATCACCTTGCAAAGTAAGACCAAAAGTTGTCCGTCTAAACACCGGGATCCCTTACTTCTACAAATCTGAATTAGCTATAAAGATTATCTCTGTGGATACGATCCCGGACTTTTCGGTATTTATGCTGACAACGACATAGCCCCACGCTCGGGGTAAATCAACCTTTTTCAACGGTTAGGTTGTGGTGAAGCAACCACGCTGCTGCTGTCACCACCACCGAAATGACAACCACCATACCACCACTCCACCACCACCACGACGCCGCCACAACCACCACCACAGCTCCGCCACCACCACCATAATGACCACCGCCATAACCAACACCCAATAGAATGATGCTGGTCAAAGTCCTTGAAGTCATTGCATCGAGTGAAGAGTCTATTTAAGTCCTACGTGTCTTATAAGTACTCAAGAGTCTTTCTAATTTGTAGAAAGTCGAGTTATATATCTATTTGTTCCAAGTTATCTATTTCAAGAGTCAAACACATATTTCAATTAGTCTATTGTCAAGCCTTTTTTAATTTATGTCTTGAAAATGTAAGTGTCTTTTCCTATTTTTGGAGGATTGTTCCAAGAAGTCTATAAATTCAGTTGCTATGAATGAATGAGGAGTTTTTTAGTGTTGAATTAAAATAGCCTTTAGGTTGTTAGTAGTACATACTTCTTTTCCCTGTTTTTGTATCTCTTGGGCGGATTTTTTAGAGTGGTAAGTGATCCTTACGCCTTGCATCCCCGTTAATCCTTAAGTGGTAAAATCTGTATCCCTTCGGTTTTATCATTTACAAAATCCGGTGTCATAGAACTTTATACCTTTTTTTTTTTCCTGTTTCAGTTTAAGTCACTTTCCTAATTTTTTAAACGGAACAAAAAAAATTTGTCTAAGAGAGGGGTTACGTATTCTATTTCCTCCCTCAAATCAAAGAATCCTTACTTTTCTTGAAAAGCTCATCTCTCACTTTTTCTCTCTAAAAACCAGGGAATTTTAATAAGTTCTTTGAAACATCTTTGCTAACCATCAATCGTAATATACTCTATGTACCCAATGTCACCTAACACTTACAACAAGAAAGAAGTTTTAGAAATCCAATCTTATTTATCTACATTGGTTGAGCAATATTCCAAACCCTAGTGTGTGTGAGTCAAAGGAAGAACAAAACTAACAACATTCTAAATAAGTTTAAAGGGAAAACATGCAATTTTTTTAGATAGAACGAAACAAAAGTAAAAACAAAATGAAGGAAACATGCCAAGGAAAATCACACCGATACAAAAGTGACATTCAACAAAACTCATGGATAAAATAATTGATAATAAAGATATCATTTTTGAGAAGTGCCAACAGGGAGCAGATCACAAACTTGTTCATTATATATTGCAATTATCTGAGCACTAACTTCATATGCAATGAAGCTTTCCTACTTTGAGCGACAAGGAGAAGATCATTCAAGTTCTTATACCTATAGACGACACGCAGAATATTTAACAGCTGACTTTTATATCCATGAATCCGCTAGACCTATATGTCAAAGAGGCTATTTGGGTCAATGCTTACACCTGTCACTTGTTGTATGTACTGAGCCAAACGCTCCTTGTTAGCCATCTTAGCTGATTTTCACTCAGCTCGCAAGTCTGTATCATCAGCAAATTGTTGGAGTAGAGAGGCGAATAGACAAACATAGTTCACACAAAATAGTCAACTAATGGATGTGACATTGATAAGCTCTTAAAATCTTCTCAGGCACATACTTGTCAAAGATAAGTAAGTAGGTTAAGGTTAGTCACCCATTGATCAGCTTCAACCATTTGGTGATGGTATTGCTGTGCTCAAGACTACAAAATTGGAGCTATCTAGCAGGAGTAATGCAATTGGTTTTATTCTGGAATTTGGTAGGCCATATAGAACAATGTGCAAATAACTCGACCTTTAAACTGTCACTGTGTAGCTGGGCAACACCATTGACCTGCAAATGAAACAAGAAGTCACTTTCTCATATCCAAATGGAACAATTAACAGCTTAAGTACAAAGACTTAACATGAGAGCAGAACAAAGGGCATGGACCTAAATAGGAGGTAAAGGAACCAAGATATGACCGATCAGAATAATAGCAATTCAAGAAGAGAACAAGAATTCGTCTATACTTATTTTGGAATTGAAACTACAACAGAGGTACACTATTTCTTCTTGCACAAGCAAGAAGTACACTATGAGGCAACCCCTTGCAAGAACTAAAACTACCAAAACATTCCATCCACAAACAAAGACCAAGCCAATGGGGAAGAAAACTCTCTTTGGAGTTACTTGGGTATATCATAGCCTTTTAGTTCGTTTCTTGTGTTTGTTGTATTGAAAGAAAGCTGCTTTTACTTGCCGATGATGGTAAAATCTCTCTCTCTCAATTGAATTGCAGGTTGTGTCTTAATTTATTAGTCTCTTAATTAAGCCAAATTTGGGATATGTTTCATGTGGAACTTGGTGGATTTTCGTCAATTGTTACATATGGTGAAACTTGTGGTGTTAGTCAGAAAAAGCCCTCATTAAATGAAGAATTAAGTCCTGTATTGAGTTGAGATAGCTTGAGCAGGAGATATCGTGGTCCACATCCTGTATGTCTAGGGCCAAGGCATTCAATTTCAATAAACTGTATTTGGGTTCTGAATTTGTGAAAGATTCTTGGAAGGAAGAGAAAGGTAAGGGAGTTACAACTTGGATTTGTAGAGGGAAATCTAGCTTATTTTCTTTTGCTCTCACATAATTCCTGCATAAATTTAACATCTAAACACAACTAACCCAGACTGAATCTATATCCCTCATGATCTCACACTCCAGTTGGAGGAAATATGATGGGGTTTTGTGAATCAGCTAAATGCTTCAGCATTAGATAAGCATGTGCCAGTATGAGCACAAGGAAATGGGACCTACCAAAAAAATATAAGGATAAGCAAATCAGGATATTTCACATTCTGACAAATGCAAGAAACTGGCATAACCTGAGAAATAGTTGAACCATATTTCATTTCCAAAGCAAAACTAACATCTCTACAGGGCCACGTCAAATTTTCAACATATTGGCTGGTTAGAAATAAGGACTAAAGAGTGCATAATCAAGTATATTTTCCCTTTTTTCAGTGCTAAAACAAACTCCAAATGTACCTCCAAACCTAGTGCACAAAATGATGGAAATTCAGTCAACTATGCTCAAAGCGACAGAGAGACATGGATGAACACGAAGGGAAGAAGTTCATATGTAATTTATTTACAGACAAAAAGTTTCAGTTCTATTGAAAGAACTAAATGTATCCAAGCACATCCAGTACAATTAGTCATCAGGTTTAGAGAGAGAGAGAGAGGTCATCAAGTCTGTGTTCCTCAGTTAATTCATGTACGTGAGAAGTTAGGAAATAATGTCCAGGAAAACATCAAGCATCTACATTAGCTTCATAAGAAAATTTGACTATACCTTCGGAAAGGGCTAAGACCCCAGCTTCCCACAATCAGCAAATCAGGCTGGACTCAGTTGAACTTACGGCAGATTAGTTCCTTTGGATCATCTTTCTTGATCCATGCTTTCCAAGGAACCTGTAGATCTAGCTCTATCATTGAACTGAGGACATGCTTAGCATTACACTCATGAAGTCTCTCCCAAAGAGCTTCTCTCTTAAATTTTCTCATAAACTTCTCTTTTTGCTGTAAAGCCTTTAAGCATTAACCCGAAACCAGACAACCAGATAAAGATAGAAAATGCCTTGAGGCATAGAAGCAAGTTCGTTTCCACACAACAATAAGCATATTTATCATACGTAGATAACAAAATCCAATGTGAAAACTTTCATTTGCCTTTTGAAGCTGTCAACCATTCCACCAATGTGGCTTGCCCCAAAAAAAAGGATCAATGTAGCTATTCATCTTAAAGGTCTGGATCAAGCAAAGACAAAAAAAGGCAACCATCAGTGGACAATGCTAAATGCATTAAAAAAACACTTGCAGCAAGATTGTTGTCCATAGTTGATCTAAATTGGTGGAATAAAGTGTACTGACTACAAATTTTGCTAAGCTGATGTTCTAGAGTGTTAATAATCACCATCTCCTATGTATAGAAGTGAATTATGCTACTCCTTCCGTCCCTTTTTAAGTGTTCTACTTCGTAATTCCAACTTATTAAAAAGACATCATCATTATACCTTTCACATCAACTTTTTCCTCCACTTTCTCTACTTACCCATCATCATTACACTTTTTTACTCACTAACTTTTCAAAATGGAATCTACTTTTAGGAACAAAATAGACAATACACCAAATTTTACCCACTAACTTTATAAAATGGACACTTATTAAGGGACAACCCAAAATGAAATACCGGACTATAAAAAAGGGACGGAGGGAGTACATAATTAGCAAATTATGAGGGATTAGTAAACATTGTTAGTCCAAAGTAGAACTCGGCACCAACTACAACTTTAACGAGCCTCATCTCTCGATTGAAATCGACGACCGACTTAGAAATAAAAATAGAAAAGCACAGTACCACTTCCCGCCTCATCTTACTACAGGCCACATTAACCCTATACGAAGAACAACCTCAGAGTGATTTTATTTTCCACCTCATAACATCGAAAGCTTAACAAGGTTTTTAATTTATCAGGTTTACCAGTGCTCCGGATTAAATATAGCCATTGGAAAATAACATAAAGCGGCTAGCTATCCATGTTTGGGTCTAACATTATTTTCCCAATCCCCCAAAAGTTTAACTATCAGACCCAAAAAAATAGAGTTTTAAACATAGATAGATCTCGCGATCAAGGTTTAAGTTTTAGGCCATCTGAAAATATTGACTTAGAATCCATTGCAACTGTCCAATGGAGCAGTGTTCAATGCTTTTGGGCTTATGAAATGCCTATAGTAGACCTATCACTAAATCTATCATTATTCAATGCTCTTGGAGCAGTGTTCCATCTTCTAAATCTCACACGCTTAGAGGTAGAGCCCACACACTTAGTGTGAGAGGCAGAGCAATGCTTCTCAAGAACGAAATAAATATTCAAGTATTTGACCCATCAGTTATACTTCATTTAATTAATAATGAACTATCCACATGAATTAAAGTTTTGATCCTCTAAAACTGTATCATGCCCGGCCCCTAAACAAAAATATTAGAGAATACAAAATAAACTTAGTACAGTAGAAGAGTAACATGACAGCGCTAAGCCGCATTGAGCTATCACAATAATTCAAACCCTTGATTTCAAATACACCATGCGAACGAAGCTGGATATTCAACATGCGTATTGTACACATTGCATATGGCCCTGATTTCTTTGTAAGCACAAGTTTCCTCCATTTCATAGTAAAAGTTACACCACCTAATCAATGTATACCAATAAGAAATAGGAGAAGAATACAATTATGACAAGACTGTTCATTGAAAGGTATCTTTTGACGAAGAAGTAGCATCCATCTAGCTTAATTGACCCAAAGAAATCCAAATTCAAAAGAGACCCTTTTAATTTGTCATAGTACAAACCTTTTATGGGAAAGGTGGATCATATTAGAATTGCAAGCATCTATCCGGATACGTAAGCTGATAATGAGCACTCAACAATAAACTCTGTAGAAGCTAAAAGTACAATATAACAGCATCAGGGAAATACAAACCTCATTTACCAAATGTTTTTTTGCTAGTTCGTATATCAAACTCTGTAGATTGGCAGAGTAATGCACCAATCTATACTCATAGTCAAAGCCATAAACATGACTATTCTCTAATTTCATATTCTTATGCATATACACACACACACACACCTGAGTCAATTAAAATGATCCAATCAATTGACATATTCTTAAAATGTAGTAAGCCCGCAAAGTAAAGCTGTTTTTGGGATGTCTAAATTGGTCAAACAATATTAAAATTGTGGTAAAGCCACTTCTTTCTAGAGAGCCAAATTAAAACATACACAGTCCTATATATGAAACCAATTTTCCCTAGCGAAACTATATAATATTAACATCTACTGTTATCATATATTGCCTGCGCACTCGAAGCGAGTGGAAAATTATGTAAAGGAAATGAAAAACCAAATGCAGTTCAAGTTTACAATACTGATGCTCCTCAAAAGCAAGCATGAAGATTGCACGAACCTCTATTTTTTTGCCAGTCGTGCTGCGAGGTTTAGCAGAAAAATCAGGGAGTTAAGACTCCACAATTGTTGGTGATAAAGAGAAATAACTTGCCCTCTATTCCTTGCCAAATGTTCTGTTGTTGCCCATATCAAACCTTTTGCCAATTTAATGCTGAACAGATCACCCAACAGAATGTGATAGACCCAAGTGTAAAAGACTCCCCCAAAATCCACAAATTTGTCAAAGTCAAATCTATATAGATTTATATATGATAGTACTATGTGTAGGTTATAGTTTCAACACATGTAGTATTCAGGTACATAGGTTTTTAGCAGAGATTTTTGTGGGCAAGCAAATGTAGGATGATCCTTAGACAAGTCTTTCTTACAGTCAATGGTAATGACGCTTGTTTTGTTTTTTTCCCACCGAGTAAAGATTTAGATTTTGTATTTGATTTGGTTTGGTTTTCATTTAAGATCACAAATAAAACAAATGCTTTAAATAACTATGAGAAATGCAATGCTGTGATTTTTTTTTCCAGATCACCACATAGTTGGAGTACAAATATTACTTCATTCCTAAAACTAAAAAATTACATCTTCATTAAGACATTCAACCAAACACCTTATGTGCTTGGAAGTTTCATTGATTACCTACACGTGCTTTGCTTTTCTTCATTTGATTTTCAATATATAGATCATTACTTTCTCCCTTTTTGTTGACCCGAGGTTATGTGGCGCTTCATTTTGCTCAAGATTATTTTCATAACCAAATAGCCTGCTTATGTACTTTTTATTCTCCAAACCAAAAAGCATATACAAGTGAAACTTAAAAATACACTAACCATATCAAGTGGTGAGATATGTCTTGCCTATGTACTTTTCATTTTAAAAAACCAAAAATCATATGCAAGTGAAACTTAAAAATACACTAACCGTATCGAGTGGTGAGATACGTCTTGCCTATGTACTTTTTATTCTAAAAAATCAAAAACCATATGCAAGTGAAAACTAAAAATACACTAACTGTATCAAGTGGTGAGATACGTCTTCCCCAGTTTTGGTTTGGAAAAATAATACCATATGCAAGACAAGAGTTCAAGGTAGATAAAAATGGAAAAGGCCTTCATTTCTCTTAAACCCATTCTCATTATCGCAGCTTATAACATCATATATATAAACGCTCAAATGCAAGACATGAGTTCAAGGTAGATAAAAATGATTGTGTCTAAGAAGAGACTGCCTTGCCTTCATGTTATTTCCCATTTCCAAACCATCAACAAAACCTGTTCCAGTGGAAATTAAATAATTTTACTCACTTGTGAATATACTAAAGGAACTTGAAAGAAAAAGGTAACCTATACCTACTGCTATTACCACCACATTTTTTCAGGGTCCCGCATAGTTCAACTCCCTCCACGTCTTAATGTTATATTTGTCTGAGCATTTTCCCCATGAAAAAAATCAGGCGATTAATTTTTCAAAGTAGTTGTACACAGAAATTTCATATATATAATCTGGCATTATATTATTGTGTTCTCTGTACAAATTAGATGCCTACCAATTAAACAACACAAACAGTTTGCATTCACAGTTGATACTATAAAATAAGGTGTACTGAATAGCCGAACCCATTTCTCCACTATCTCTTTGTTCACCCTGTATCCAACTATCGTTTCACTGAACTTCTCCGTTACAATCTGCATTTGCAGTATCTAATCATTAGCGACTGATGGTTCAAATAGCCAGTGCAACAACAATGCAGAACCAAATTGTAATTGGGGTTCAAATACCTCATTAGCTATGTTTGCCCCATTAGAACACAACAATTAATTCCAAGCTATAGGGCACATCTTAACATGCCGCCAAACATATGGATCGAAGAGACATTCATTGCTCTTGAACCTACAGCTATTACATAACAGGAGAGGGTCGTCGTTAGCTCCATCAGAGATAGGAAAATGTGGTTGAGAGAAATAAAGATTGGTGGTGTCGGCTCCGGTGGGGGAGAGAGAGGGAGAAATGGGGCTACAGATGAGGAGAGTAAAGTTAGAGAGAGTTGGGTAATTTGTCTAGATAGTCCTCTGTCGAGATAGAGAGTGTCAAGTCATTTTTTGTCAATATAAATTCTAGGAGCAACATTGTTAGTATTTAACTTGAGGGAATGGGTTAAATAATTTGAGATGTGGTAGTAAATAATTATTTGGCCTGTTCCGGGCCCAAAAATATTATCCAAATTGTCCATTTTATTGAGCTCATCCAGAATTTCAACCTTGAAAAAATTCATATTGATCGGATACCGATCATTACCTGATCCAAAAATTGAAAACATAATTATCTTAAAACAAATGGGTGCTATCCAGTGTGCATAGTGTTTTTTTCCAAGATAAATGTTACGTTCAAACATTTCCTAACATGCATTTTAAAATTAAAAAAAAAAAAAAAACATTTCCTAACATGCACTACAATTGAAGCATTTCCTTTTCTAATTTGTATTATACCTGTTTGGGAGTTAGAAATTAAGAACCCAATCTCTGAAATCTTCAGTCAATTTACGTTTCCTTTTTTTAAGCCAATTGAAGCAATTTGAATTATAGTAGTGGTTTGTACTGGGATTTTGTTTGATTCCCATCTGCCTAGTCTCAGATGGGATTCTCATATCGACACCTAGTGTTGATTTGCTTTTGCAGGGTGTTCTGTAACCCCGAAGTAGGTAGTTTGGTGCACTCCTGTATTTTGAAATGTAATATTTGCCTTCGACTTGTAATGAATTGACTGATTAAAAAAAAAAGAATTATAGTATGACAAATGATTTTGGCACTTTAATATTTGATGATGGCACTCAAAAACTTGTCTTCTAGTGTAAAAATTATACATAACATAGGACACTAAATGACAAATTTTGAAGTATCATAATAAAGGATTGGAGTGGCAAAATTATTTTCTTTATTATATATATATATATATATATAATATACTCCCCCATCCCAATTTACTTGTCCCAGTTTTATTCTAACTGGATTAAAAAATTAGTTATATCTTTAAAGTGGTAACGAATTTTATATCAAATATGGATCTTGTTTGATAGATCTTGATCTGTTCTATAATTCAATATTTTCAAAATCACTTAAAACATTATAAATTACAAGATATACTTAATTGAAAAGTTGCACGAACTTCCAAAAATGACAAGTAAATTGGGATGGAGGGAGTACCTGTTATGGAGTTACAATACAACTTACAAACCAAATTTCCTAAAATTTCTGGTCCATAATTGCAAACCCAATCCAGATTTCCTAATATGTTTCTTCCTCTACTAAAACTGCAGAACTAAAAGTATTTCACCGCTCCCGCTCTCTCTCCTCGACCTTTTTACCACCGCCAACACCGTTACTTCAACCCATTTTAAGTTAGTTAGTTATTCACATCGCTGTTTCTAATTCTAGTCTTTTTCGGGTTTTTTTTTTCCATTTTTTTGGTCCTTATCTTCGTTTTATTGATTCCCGTTTACAAGATGAACAATGAGAATGTTAATACTAATGTAGCCCCGACGCAATCGAAAATGGCCATTATTTGTATGTCATACCGATACTAAAACGTCTAAAGAAGCACGCCATGTTAGATTAGGAATTTTACACAACAAAAAGCTTATTCGTGAAGGTATTTTTTAATCAATACTTATTTCTAATCAACTCTTCAATCTTTATCACCCGTGGATTTTTTTATAATGTCACCCGACAAGAGTGCATGCTCAACTTTATCCGAGGGGGCATACCGTTACAATACTAAGAGAGATAAACTTGAATGACATAGCATGACATGGTAAAAATTCTAACCGCATGTTTGGTGAGTTTGATTTTTTTTTTTTATGAAATCGTGGACCAACTCATCATGCATTTGGATTCTACCTATCGACAATATAAATTAAAAAAAAACAAATTACATGGACATTAACAAAACAGAATTACCTATCGACGATGGTTGACATAATTGTTAGTTTTTGTTTGGGACTTTATTTTAATTTTTTGGACAATATTTGGTAAACTTGATTTTTTCCCAGAAATCTTGGGTCCACTCATCATGTTTTTGGATATATACTACCTAACGACAATATATATAATTATAAAAAAAAAACACAATTACATGGACATTGAAAAAACGAAATTACCTATCAACAATTATGAACATAGTTTTTTTTTTTTTGGGTGGGGGGGGGGGCTTTTCCGTTTCATGGTTTTATAGCTGTTGTTTACAAAAATATAAGGGTGATCACATAGTTGTGCTTGTTTTTTTTTTTTTTTGACGAGATTGGGTCAACTAATCATGGCATTTTAATATTCTACTATCGATTTCATATATCCCATAATAGACATAGTTCAACTGCATGCAAGAGACTTCAAACGTGAATTTTGGTCCTCAATTGGTAAGCATGGAGACTACATAAAATTGAAATTTTATGCCTACTTACATATTCTCCATTGTTTATATTAAGATTGAGAAATTGATATGCCTCAAGTGTGTCCAAGATTCGAGCTGCATGACGATGTTCAGGCAGCATTTGAAGAGCAAGATGCAGAAATTGGTTTGAATTATTCACATGTATTTTAGGTATAATGTAAAAATGGTCGTGACATACTCCATTGGCTCAATGGAGCTCTTGCTAAAGGATACGAAGACAAAATTTATCTCACGATGTGTCCCATCCTTTGAAGAAATTAGTATTAAACGTAAATACTTAAAGAAAATATATAAATCACACTGTATTTTATAAATATAGCAATATCTTTATTTGCAATGTTTGGCTAGGATAATGGTGTGCGGATGCTCAAAGGCTATCTTTCTCAATATTATGGACATGCATATGTTTTTATTATTCCTACTTGAAAACTTGTGGGTCTTGGTCATTGTGTCTCTGCGGTGACTTTCATGTTAAAGGTTGATTAGTCAGAAGAATGTTTGCACTTTTTCAAAGGTAAGTTGGCCTTTTACTTTCATTGTCACACCTAGATTATATACAAAGCGGTTCATATTTCGTGATGAATTTAATAATTCTTGATCTTATTTGGAATGTCGAGGACTAACAAAGGAACAATGGCATGGGGTTGAAAGCATTGAAAGATTTTATCAAGACATTTTAATTGTTAGGTTACGTTTTACAGATAAATTTAACTTTATTTACTTTGTAGTTATCGTGGTGAATGGTTTATGGATTTGAAAATGTTTGGACCTACATTAATATTTTGTTTGAGCCATTGATTTAAACGTCCAACTCTTTTTTTAAAAGGCAAAGAAAATTTTATTAATCTTTGAGAAACTACAAAGACTAAAATGAACAATGATTAAACGGTATCATATCTCTAAACAAAGTCTAAGAATAATCTTGTGCCAATTCAATAAGAGAGAAGAAACTGAGATTGACAAGCTGCCAATCCAGGAAATGGGCCAAAGCCCAAACACCTAACAGATTTGAACACCAAAAAGGCCGATTCATTCAGATATCACGGGTCTTTGCTAGTTTACAAATATTGCAATATAGATCTTATTTGAAAGATCTCATCATCTTTTATACGGTGCAATAAAATTTCAAAACTATTTTCATAAGCACATTACTTTTAAGCTTGAAAATTTTAAAATAAGATCTTTTTTTTTAAGAATGTTTTTGGAACGGGGTACATAGACAACTCTCTCAAGCTAGAGGAATTCTGTTTGCAAATCAGATACCGCGTGATATTAATGCAGCACAATGCAATTGACAGATCAAATGGAAACACTTTTTTTCTCCCTTTTTTTTCTTGGTTTAATTCGTTCGGTGTCTTTCAATCCTAGCCGTCAATTGCATTTTTTAACAGCTCGTACATGCTATGTGAGTACCACTTACCCTAAAATCAATTTTCTGGAATGCAACTCTCTCAACCCCCATTTCCTGCTGATATTTAAAAAAAACACATTCCATTTCCAGATTCAGCTCCCATCCATTAGAGCAAGTTTACCAATCATTTGCTATAAAAACTATTGAATAGTACACAATTTTCAGTTTATTTACTTTTATTTCTTTCAACACTACACCAATACAATGTATTTTACCTATTCTTTATTAAAATACAAATTTTCTTTTTCATGTGTGTACACAAGGACGGAAGGATGAGACAGGGAAAATAGGAGAGAGAAAGGAAAAACTAATACAATAATGGGCACATAATGAACAGTTTGTAGGTGTATTTAGCTAACCACTTTCACAAAGGGATAATAGCTAACCATTTTCACAAAGGGATAATATATAGATCCCTTTTTATCTAAGCTGGTGCAGTAACCATTTTGAGGGAATGCTAAGGTAAAATACCCAAAATGCTCTTTTAGCTAGGCTGATAAACTTGCTCTTATTGTCCCTTTTTTGGCTAGGATTGCCCAAGCAAAAATCAATGGCCCACATCAACCCCATTTCCAGGTTTTCTCCCCACGACAACATAACCCAACTTATTTTCATTTTACTTTCCTTAATGTTAGATCAACGGTCCAAATCAACCCCATTTCCAAGTTTAAGAATTAATTAACAGCTCGGATGATCGTATGGGACCCAGAAATGGACCTCGCATGACAATATGTATAGTATGGTACAAGTTACGCATAGTAGAGTTCTTAGACCCCATTCCACTAAGCATTTTTTCTTTTAGCCTTTTTTGTCCTCATTCACAAGAAAATCCCGTTTATTAATTTTGTGCCAAATTTTTGTGGATTATTGATTCGTCTTGACGAGGCAAGTCGGGTTTTTTACTTTTACCAAATATTTTGGAAAAGAGCTATTTTTAGCGAAAAAATAAAAAGTCGACTTTTTTTTGCTAAAGCGTGGATATTTTCCGAAATGTTTAGATAAAAGTGGAAAGTGAAACACAAAACTAACACATGCGTTTTTTTTTTAATAAAGATAAAACAAAAAGAACTCCTTAAAATCTTTAGTGGAAGTTCTTAATTATTATTTTTTTGTTTTTTTATCAGCAAGTTCTTATTAGTTGATTAAGCATTAAAGAAAGTAAAATGCAAAAACGTCGGGTTATGCTGTTGAGGGAGCGTAAATTAATGCAGAAATAGAGCGTTGACTTTAGGTGTATCTTATGAGTAAATTGTAAATGCCGTCGAGGGACCTTTGATTTGTTGTTGGGCCGAACCTCCCATTTTTTGTTGAATCAGGTATTGATCGGTATCTGATCAATATGAAGTTTTTTAAAATTGAAATTCTCGACGAAATCGACAAAATGGACAATTCTGATAATTTTTTTGGGCCCGAAACAGCCCAAAGAATTATTTACTATCACATCTCAAATTATTTAACACATCCCCTCAAGTAAAATGCTACTCCACAATGTTGCTTCCAGAATTCATATTGACCGAGACTATCTCTATCTCGGAAGAGGATTAAAAAAAAAACCACTCTCTGTCTCGACAAATTCACCCAACTCTCTCTCTCTATCTAACTTTACTCTCCTCTGCAACCCCATCCCTCTCTCTCTCAACCACCGGAGCCGACACTACCAAAGCTGGAACACCACCAACATCGCCGCACCACCAATGTCTCTTTCTCTCACCCACCGACACCCACCCCCACACCCACAGATCTCTCTCTCGATTTCTGATCTCTCACCGTCTCTCGGATTGGTACAGATTCCGCACGTGAACTATATTCTCTCCTACTGATCAGTCGATAGATCTGATGAGAGTCTCGCTGAGCCTTCGACCGGAGTGGCCGTACGTGACTCCGGTCTAGCAAAGACGATGAGCCGAACCCGGCTGTGCCGATCGCCGTACAAGGAGGAGTTCTCAGAGACGATGGACTACTTCCAAACTGTTTCGTCGGAGACGATGGCTGCTGGTACGTCTCTCTCTCTTCTCTCTTGAGTTCGCTCTCTCTCTTCACCTTCTAAGGCTTGGTTCTCTCTCTGTTTGTATCTCTGTGTGTGTGATATATAGATAGATGATGAATAGAGAGAGAGAGAGAGAGAGAGAGAGAGAGAGAGAGAGAGATATCAGATTTGATTCTGATATTTTGCAGAAGAAATCAGATTCGATTCTGATTCTTTGGGGAGGGAATAGAGAGCAGATGCATGACTTTACCAAAGCACCCCCACTCCAAAACTCAAATGGTAAACCGAAGAAGGAAAAAGGGACATGGAAGGAAAACCTGAAAAGTCAGAAAACCCATTAAAGTAAAAATAAATAAACCACAATCTGGGCACCCAAATCCGTGGGGGCTACCACTCAGAGCAGGCCAAACGACCAAAACAACCCTGTACAAAGTGATCCAACTTCACAACTCCACAAACACACCTGGGCAATCCTGGCAGTAGTGAAAGTTCATCGCTTACATGTACGGAAAAGTTCAATCCTCCTATAGTGAGCTCTAGATATGTGAAAGGTATCCCAACACTAAATATGAGGAGGACCTTGTCCATGAACTTTAGTTAGCTTTAGTGTATCCCCCCATTCAAAGAACCCTCCAGCTTTAAAAGATATGTGAAAGGGATCCCACCACTGACCACAAGGTGGGGATGTTCTGATGCTTCAAACACTTGTCATTTTATTTTATTTTATTTTATGGGTGGTGGGGTGTGTGTGTGTGTGTGTGGGGGGGGGTGTTTAGGGGGGGAGGGTGTGCAACTCGGTATCCGGCCCAATGAACACACTATTCCAAGGGACCAATCTTACCATCAACTAGCAAGTGGCCCACTTAAATCCAAGGTAGAGTTCTATGAACTAGCCAAAATAGGAAATTGATAGGATGCCTGTGAAAGTGAACTAGCCAAAACAGGAAATTGATAGGATGCTTGTGAGAGTCGATCCCCTGAGAAAAAGGCTTCGTGAAGTCCGGTTGTTACGTGACTGAAACTGTGCCAAGCCCTTGACACTTAATTTCTATAACTAAAATAGCAGTACCTTCTTCTCTGGGGCCAATTTAAATAGTACCTTCTTCTCCGGGGCCAATTTAAATGTATCAGTATCCGGGGACTAGGAAGGATGTATTGCCCCCTGTTGATCTGGTGATTTATGGTCAGGAGAGAAAATGCAGAGGTATAATGTGCTTTAAAAGATCCCTTCCTTCCTATACACTAGTGTTTTCTAAATGAAAACTTTATTTTGTGAGGACTAATTGATAGGTGCGTAAATGTGCCTATTTACACCCCTTAATTTACTCTTGTTATGTCCGTTTATTATATTATTTAGAGTTTGATATTCGTTTTCCTTGTTTCAGTTTCCACAAATTCGTTGGATAACAATCGGAGCTAAATTGAGAATTTTACCAGCGCCAATCGAATTAATTAAGAAAAGAGATCAAGTTTATATTGAATATTTGAAGAAGTGAAGCACTGTATAAAATTCCTAAGCTACTTTGGAATTGGGCCCACTTAATTACCTACGGTGGAGAACTCTCGGATTATATAAAGAAGGAGAAAAAGGGTTTTGGGGATATTATTCCCACTAGAGAACAAAGTGAGGGCTGCCATCGGGAATATATTATTCCCACGTCGAAACAGAGAACTACGGCTGCGGGAGAAGCTTCAATGGAGTTCTGTCTTTGCCCGATCATCCCTTCCTCGATGAGCGGCTAAATCCTTCGGCTGGGGTAACGAGGAAACTTTCTCTGAGTAATGTAATCATTTGATTTTTAGGGTTTTATTCAACAATGAATTGTATGACTTGGGATGATTCATAGTTTTTATGAAAGAACAGATTTTTCCTATTTATCTATTGTGTTTGTATTCCGGATATCAAGCACTGTCATACAATAGTTTTCAATTATTCAGGATAATCTCTGAGATAGGTTATACTGCGTTAGACGGGTCGTGCCGTTGGTTAAATCCAATGAGACGATCCGCGCTATGTTGAGATAGCCTTTACGGTGTACGAGTCCTGTGAATCCTCTTGACAATTTTCGATAGGGATTGCAAGCCCTAGCGACAATCTTATCTGTCTTATGTTGAATAATTACCCTAGGTTTTATAATGATTATACTGCAAGGGGAAGGTGGAATCGAAACCCTAGTCCCTTCTCTCTCCTGTCTTCAAAACTTTAATCGCTTTCTAGTTTAATTTTAGTTTAATCAAATCCAAATCAAAATCCAACTTCTCTTTACTCTCCGAATTAAATTAGAAATTAATTGAAAGTACTGCAACTCAGCTTTTTACTCCCTGCGGACGATCCTGGACTTAACCACTATTCTTCGGAATACTAGTTAATTCCTTGGTTTTATAAATTATATTTTTGGTGCAAAAAACGACAGACCACTAATACAAAGTGGCATCTTATCCTCCCACTTCACATATCTTTCTTTCAATCTTGTCCAATCTGTTCTGGTTTAGATTTTCTGGACACATGGCCTGTATCCAAGCCATCTCAATACACCCTAGCCTATGTTAGATGGATGGGTATGGCCCGCCGTATGGGTACAGGAATCAGGAGCAGGTATGTCTCTAAGTATCTGCTTTATCTATTTTCCATTTCAAGGACGCGGGATACCCCACAATATTCAAACTTGTTACTATGTTTCTTTTATTTTCTTGGATAAATGGTGTTTATGAAGTGCCTTGGGGCATTTCACATGGTAACTCAATTCACAAAATACACTGGCTAGGATGTCCGATACTGGTATTGCAAACGTATTTGAATTTCTACAGAAATATCTTCATGGAAAGTGCAAAGATAAGCTCTTCACTACTGTTCAAATGACTAGAAACCAACACAAGCATCATATCGTTTTGCATGGTTTATCCTAGTATAGCCACAATTTAACCATTCAGGTCCCATGGAACGATAAGTTCCACTCAGTAAAGAACCAAAATCTGCCCCTTGATCTCCTCTTTAAAAGTCTTGAAATGGGTGCAGTTAATAAGCCAAAGTGGAAAATTCTATTCAAAGAACTTGGAAAATGATGGCCAGACCGTGGTATCAACCGACACGAGTGGAAATTCCTGATTGGAAGCTGCTCAAGTGGGCTCCTACAGAATCTTTCAAAACATTTTATGTCTACAAGTGTAGAAACTTTATATCCATCTCAAAACCAATTGGCAATGAGTGGAGAGGTTCCAGATGTTATTAAGTGATTACCCATTCCACTCCCAAGCAATGTGGGACTCGATTTCCTTAACAACAAGTTTATCGAAAGCAATCAAGGGAATTATCTGACTCAATAAAAGCATTTGAGTTGAAGAATCTGATCCCATGTCGGCCATGTGTGTGTGTGGGTTACTATAATTTGTAAAATTAGCCAAAACATGACTCGTCTAAAAATAGGTTCACCTTTCATTCTATTTTCTGAAGCTATATATGTGATTTAACTTCTAGATTTTGATGACTGGGGTGTGCTGTTGTCAGCAGATGATGTATTTCTCCTGATAAGCATATGCCTTCCTTTTGCAATAAATGTTTGTTGTGGCCCTCCCACTGCCCTACAACTATGATGAAAATCTACAGGGAAACAATGGTAGAGGTTTTTTTTTACCGTCTATATAAAGGGCTTTAGATATTAACCTTTGTAATCAACACTCAAAACAGTTTACATATCTTTTTTTGTGTGTTTTGTGCAGAGTGAAATTTCCCATGGCAGACCTCGAAAAGATTGGAAAGGAAGCATTTGATATTTTAAATGGGATGCCGCAGCAACAGCGGCAGCAGCTGCTGCAGCAACTGCAGCAGCCGTTCAAACTGATGCAGCCGCTGCCTGTTGATCCGCTGCTGCAACGGTGGCGGCTGCTGCGGCAGCTGCCTGTTGATCCGGAAGCTAAACATTATGAACTACCAAATGCATTGACGAAGCCATGGAAGAATCACGTCATTGGAGCCCAAAGTACAGCTGCTGTAGTCGTTACAGAAACAAAGAATAAGGACATTCCTATTTTTGGGAAGTAAAGTTTGATGCTTTGAGATATTACTATTTGGGAGAAACAATGATCTCCTAGTTTCCTACAAGTCTTGGAAATGAAAAGATGAAGGGGGGAAAGAGGGGGAATCAATTTGATCTCCTTCTATGTATGTAAGACCTTATGTGTTGTGGCTGTTTTTATGCTCGTTAACAAAGGTTTCCTGTGTGTGTACCACATATCTGATGAGTATGTCAAAAGTGAACTATGGAGTGCAGCTAATTTGACTTTGTGTCCTCTTGTTCTCTGTTGTAATAAAATTTGTCAGCTATTGTAATACACCTCTCTCTCTCTCTCTCTCTCTCTCTCTCTCTCTCTCTCTCTCTCTCTCTCTCTCTCTCTCTCTCTCTCTCTCTCTCTCTCTCTCTCTCTCTCTCTCTCTCTGGGGGTTAGATATAAATAAGACTGGTGGAATACCAAATGTGAAAAAGCCTAAGATGTATGAAGAGTTTGTTTTGAACTTCGAAAGGAAAACTTAGAACACCGTCTGCAAGTTCTAAAAGATGAAAAACGCTGATAAAGGATCACTAAATTGCAAAAATTAGAATCCTATGGTGTCCAGTGTCCACAAAGTAATCATAGAAAACAAGCAGGACATAGCTGCCTTGCATGCATTGGTAATTGCAGTTTGTCTCTACTTAAGTTCAAATTAACTTAATTGTTCATCAAAAGGCACATACCTTCCCTCTTTGTCAATCCCAGGCAATTTTAGACCAGAAGATTGGCTGATTCCATTTACCATATTTTTAATTTGACGTCTACATTCAAAATCTAATATTATTAGGAGAAACGGGCTTGGTTAATTGATTGATGGTTTCATTTCAGGCAATTTTGTGGGAAAGAACCTACTTCTGTGTCAATATTCTCCGAGCTGTTGAAAACCATTTGTACTTCAAAACTGAATGCAAAACCAAAACAATGAGTGTTTTCTTGTTCTGAAAAACACCTTTCGAGAAGTGTTGTGTGAGATTGATTTTAAAAATTGCAACCGAATGGACAACAATTTATTTCTAGAACTACAATAGCAGTGCCTTCTTATCACAGACCTAGTTGATGTAGGAATATCCAAGGGCTAGGCATGATCTATTGCCCCCCATCATATTTTGTTGTTAGAACTTAGAAGGGAACATGCAAAGGTATCAAGATCTTCCTAAAGATCCGTTCCTTCCTAAACACTTGTGTTTACTGTAAGCGCACCCATTTCGTGTTTCACAACCGAGATTTGAAACATATCTTTGTTTTTCGAACTAGGAATGATACCAGAAAAAAGATCTTATCCTCCCACCTCAGTTGACGTTTCAAATGATCGGCTAATCAGAGAGCACATTTTCCTCATAAACTCGTGCACAAGATTCAAAGTATTGATCTGCATTCTGAGCTAGATATGTGGACACATTGCTCGTCTCGAAGAGAGGGAGAGAGCTAAGCAGTACAGACAATATCTACTGGCCTCCCACATCATTTCGGACACAGACATGACACTCTCCAGACACGTGTCAGACGTACCTAAACTCGTGTTTTTTTGTTACATTTTCAATTGAACACATTATGAACAGTCTAGGACGCAACACGCTTGCACACATTAAAGACACATTAGGGGTTAAAATGTAGTTCTTAGAACTTCGCCCAGAGTCAACACTTGGACGGATGTTTAGTTCATCAACTCTGATATAGTGACTGTTGATTTATATCTTCCTAATCCGAATAAAGACTTTATTATTTACATGGTTGAATAACTTTGATTTCACTATCTTTTAGTACTTTGAAAATACTCTTTATCGATATATAATAGGTTTTCATCTAATTTAAATGAGGGAGATCCAAGCGTTTTACAAAAATGATTTATTTTTCAACTCACTGAGGGTAAATTGGTCATATCATTTGATATCCAAATAATTTTAGTTTGAACTCAACGGGTTAGAAAGTAGACTCTCCAAGCTTTCCAATGATTCAAACCTTGCTAAAATCGGAGTTCGGAAGTGTTCAAGACAAACCCACAAAGATTGACCAATTGTGGAGCTTAAGTGCGCCTCAAGCGCAATTCCACGCGCCCCGGGCGCACTTAATTGTGCCAGGGTGCAGCCTTCAAATTTCTAAATCCACCAAGCTTGATGTTCTTGCCACGGACACTCCCGAACTTCAATTTGCATGTGGTTTAAACCATTGAAAAGCTTCTCCACCCTACTTTCTAACCAAATCTGTTTGGCACAAAAATTATTTACCCATCAAAATATATGACGATTTCACCCTCAATGGGTTGAGAAATAAGTTCTTTTGGAAAAATCCTTGAATTACACTAACTTCCAATCGGATCAAAACCAATTTTACATCGATAAAGAGGACATTGAAAAACGTAGGTTAAAAGGTAGGTTGAAATACTTAAGTTTAAATAAAGTAGGTCGAAAAAGTAGACCAATTCAAAGATCCGAGGAGCTACTTGGGTTAAAATACATTTTCTCTCCATTCCCCTCATTATAAGTTCCATTCGGTACTCGCATTTCTAATTCTACAATACTCGTTCATTTCTTAAGGGTCCTTGAGAGTACATATGGCATTCCACACTTATAATAGCACATAGAAATTGCATAATCATAGCGATTCACCTAAGACATATGCCAAAGACAGGGGTCATACACTTAATGAAGCCAAATTATGGTATCCATAACATCAACAATATCATTTGACCACTAAGACTACCAAACCACCCATCACCACCGTCATTGAGAACCGATTCACCCACCAGTACTATCGCGACTACCTCAACTACAATCACCTCACCACTGCACCTTCACCGCCACCCCCATCTTTTCGCACATTATCACCACAACTACAATCACCTCACCACTGCACAGTTGGAAAAGCAATCAAGTTAGCTCCTTGAAATTCATGTGTTTTTGCTTGCAGCCCCGTCCATGGATGGTGGCGTTGCGGCAAGATTGCCGGTACTAGAGATGTTTCTTGACACAGAAAACCTGCTATTGTCATCCAGAGTATTAATCTCAAAATGCACTTGTATGGTTAAAAGTACATTGGGGATTGGGAGCCTCTGTGGATGGTGCCGTTGCGGCAAGATTCTGGTTCTGCAGCTAGCTTCTTGAAAATTGATAGAACAAGTGGAACTTGACAAAACTCCGAAATGAGTTGTATTGCACTTTTTTCTTCTTGTAATCGACATTGTCTAGATGACTTTAAGCATTCAGGTCCAACGAACGACAACCTTTGAGGTCAATACAAATGATAGCGGTATATGTACATATATATTTGTGTTTTCCGCGTATCTGCACATGAACCAATTTTTGAACACTGAAAGGTGCTCATCCATGAATGAATCCATTTCATTTTCATCTACCTAGATGCGTGTTGTGAATCAAAATCCCATTTGCTGAATCATGAATGGAACCATATAGCGACTCCATAAGTTCACTTATAGCGGATTACATGGTTTAATGAGGAAATTGGTTAACTCAATTTTCTTGCTATGTTTGCTCTTCTGTTGAACATTCACTTGTTCACTTCCATACGCGTATCTGTACTATCATGACCCTGGCCAGTTGATTCTGATTTTCTTTTCCTGCATTCCTGTCAATGTGATCGGTATCACTCGTATAGATAAAAGGATGACTCTGCTCTTCGGAATCATGTCGGGCTGACACTAAAAACATCTTATCCACCCACTACACATATCTTTCTTATATACCGTTAGGCCTTAATCGTGATATATTTGACTTTGAAACTCCAAGTTTGAACAAGATTCGAATCAAAGCATTGGTCTCGTTTCTGGTTTAGATACATGCGAAAATGTCCCGTCTCCAAGAGAGGGAGAGGGAGATTATGCATGCCTTCCAAATTCATCTTAGCCATAATATATTTGAATTTCTTCAGAATTATCTTGATGAAAGTGCAAAGACAAGGTCTTCATCCCATCAAGGAAGCAACTTGAGAAATGTCCTCATCTTTTATAAAGCCACAAGTTGAGTTGAGCATCCAGGTCCATGGAGTGAGAAGTTCCCATCAGTAAAGAGCCAATATCTGCCCCTTCCATCTCTCCCCTCTAAAAGGCTTGAAATGGGTCCGGATAATAAGCCGAAAGTGGAAAATTCTGTAGAAAGAACTTGGAAAATGATGGCAGACGTTGGTATCAACCGATGGAGTTCGATCTCGATTAGAAGCTCCTCAGGCGCGCTCGAACACCTTTCTACATAATCTGTCTAAAATAGGTTTCGATCCGATTTAAAGTTGATGTGATTTATGAATTTTTTCAAGATAATTTTTTTTTTGACCTATTGAGTGTAAAAGCGTCGTATGTTTTGAGTTGTGAATAAATTGTGGGCCAAACTAATTTGGTTAGAAATTAAGCTTGACAAACTTTTCAACGTTCAAACGAAGTGTAAATCGGAGTTCAAGAGTGTCCGTGACAAAACCGCAAAATTTGGTCAGTTTAGAAATTTTAAGAATGCGCCTGGGACGCAATGAAGTGCACCTGAGGCGCATAAAATTGCACCTGAGGCGCAATAAAGCTCCACGATTGGTCAAACTTTGCGGGTTTGTTCCGGACACTTCTGAACTCCAATTTTCATAAGGTTTGAACCGTTAGAAAACTTGTTGAATCTATTTTACAGCCTAATTAGTTTGGATTTAAAAGTATTTGGACATCAAAAGATACAACCAATTTACCCTCAGTGGGTTGAAAAATAAATCATTTCGGTAAAACGCTTGCATTTCCCTCATTTTAAATGGGATAAAGACTTATTATATATGGATAAAGAGGATAGAGACTTGGTTATTTCATGGTTGAATTCCACCATCTTTTAGTACTTTATCCCATTTAAAATGAGGAAGATGCGAGCGTTTTACCGAAATGGTTCATCTTTCGACTCACTAAGGGTTAATTGGTCATATCTTTAGTGTACAAATAATTTTAAATCCAAACTACTTGGGTTAGAAAATAGACTCAAGAAGCTTTCTAACGGTTCAAACCTTGCAAAAATCGGAGTGTGAGAGTGTCCGGAACAAACCTGTAAAATTTGATCAATTGGGAAGCTTTATTGTGCCCCAGGAGCAAGTTCATGCGCCTCAGGCGCACTTCAATGAGCCCCGGGCGCATCCTTCAAACTTCAAAACCAACCAAAGTTTGCGGTCTTGTCACGAACACTCCCAACCTTTGATTTGGACGTGGTTTGAACCGTTAAAAAACTTGTCAAACCTAATTTCTAACCAAATTAGTTTGGCCCACAATTTATTTATGTGTCAAAAGATATGACAATTTTACCCTCAATAGGTCAAAAAATAAATTAGTTTTGGAAAGTTCTGAATCACACTAATTTCAAATCGGATGAAAACCTATTTTATATCAATGGAGAGGTATTCAAATTACTACAAGAAATAATATACTTTAATTTATAAAAAAAAATTGGTCGAAAGTAGACCAATTCCGTGGATCTTTAATCTATCAACTCTTATATAGTGACCATTGATTTGTATCTTTATAATTTCAATAAACTTTGTGATTTTTGAAATAATTTTATAGAAATCATGTTTCTGGTCTTTCATACGGAAACACACGTGTCCTTGTTTGTATTTTACAAGGTACATATAGAATACAAAAGTGTACCTTTTATTTGATGCGTCCACAAGAAGTCCGTATCCTAATTTTTGAGGAATTGCCGTGTCTGTGTGTCCGTGGCTCATGCCCTTATTTTAGCTTCTTAGAGACAGAGACTGGTTAATCACCATAATTATGTAACATATAACATATTTGAAATCTTCTCACTATTTCATGATTAAGTCGGAAGATTCATTGTAGTCAAATGACTTAAGATTAAGATTGAAGCTATTCCCACAAGCATATAACATCTTCATCTTTCATATCACTTCTTTTGCGAGATATATTCCAGTAGAGCCATGATTGAGCAATCAGGTTCCATAAGGAAGGATGAGTCCCACACGGTTAACCGACAAAACTGCCACTTGCTCTCCTCCTTGAGAGCAATTGATATGGTTCCTGATAATTACCCAAAAGTGAAGAACCGTATATATGAGTTGGAAGAAATTGGATTATGCCATTCATACCATGGTTTAAATCCAATACACGAGGCAGTTCCTGAGTGGGCGTCGACAGCTTCAAAAAGAAGATGCGTTCCAACCGACTTCCATTTTGGATTGGTTCCTGAAAAGAAAATGCATAACCAAACCAAACCAAACCGAGTCTTGCATCCCAATCACTTGGGTGAAAAGAAAATGCATGCGACCAAGTTAATCTAAACCAGTCAGAAGGAATCATCTGACTCAAAAGCATTCTGGCTTAAGAATATAATCCCATGAGTGAACAGAAAAGCAAATATACTTGTTCTAGAGCTGTTTTTGTCCTGATCTAGATTTTGAGGGTTGGAGTGTGCTGTTGTCAGCAGATGATGTCATTGTTCGGATAACAACAACTGCTTTGAGTGGCCCTGTGGCCCTCTAATATTGTGCCCCTTCAACTTTGATTAGAATCCAAAAGAAGAGGAAAGGAAGAGTGTTTTTTGATATGTATATAAAGGGCTTCTTGGTTCTTACCTTCGTAATCAAAACACAAAACAGACTTCAAGTGTTCTCTAAAGTTCGTGCGCTGTTAAATTTCCATGGCACGTCTAGCAGATCTTATTAAGATTGGAATGGAAAGCTTCCCTATGTTGGAGGAGTACACCGGACCGAAGAAGAAGAAGCTGCCTCCGCTGCCACCTCACCAGGAAGTTCAACATCGATGTCCGACTCCATTTCTTAGGCCTGTGGATCCTCCAACCAAAGATCCCGTTATTTGTCGCTACAGAGGAGCCCAAAGTTATGAAACAGTAGCTATTACAGAAACAAAGCATCATAACGTTGGTGTGAAACAGTATTAATTTTCTCCATTGAACGAATAATGTTAGGAAGCAACATGAATGGTCTTTCCCAAGTCTTGAAAAGCAAAAAGATGAAAGGGAAAATAGGCGAATACTTAAGTGCTTTATGTGTTCTAGCTGTTTTATACTAGCAACAAAATGTTCCTGTGTACCACATAGCTGTTCCGTCTACGAAAAGAACAACTATGTAGTCTACCTTTCTATCTGGTCACCTTGTGTGTTCTTACTCTCTGTTGTGAAAATATTTGCGCTCCATGTATAATATTTGTGCCGTTTTGCATGATCTCTTCCTCTTCCTCTCCCACACAAACACGCACGCAACGACACACAAATATGTAGACCAGTTTTGGTGTTTTTCTGGAGTATGCAGTGAACAAAAAGTCTGGTAGAATACTAAAATGTGAGACTCCCTCAGTTGGCTGAATTCGTCTGTTACATGGTATTTGCTAGTGATGTAGGAGACGAAAAGTAATGCCAGAAAACAGCATTGTACATGGAAAGAGATGTCAGGCCCTCACATCCAACTAAACTTCTTTTTAGTTTCCTTGGAAAGGACTAATTTACCATCTGATACACGACTATGATACTGTTTTCCCAAGTGCATTTAACACTACAAATGACGGATAAAACAACCTTTCATATATCTACTCGCCAAACATGTTAGAGGGTAAACCAAACATCCTCCGATCTCAAAGGCCTTGCATACTCTATTGGAGGTACAAGATCATTATAATTTCCCACATACGAAGATTCAAGATTCTGAAAGATGTTTAGGAGGCATTCATTAGATTCTCATCGCCACATGGTATGTCTGTGTTAGGGTTAGGGCCAACCTGAAAGTAAGAAAGTTGAGTAATTATGATTTTACATATACCCCCATTCTAATGAAACAAAGGCTTTTTGGTTCATAATACACCAGACACGAAAAGCAAATAATCTTATCCTTCCACCCTCAGATCTTACATTTATTCCATTAATCACATTTTCTTCTAACTCGCCAAGATTGCACAAGATTCAAAGCATTGTTCTACACTCCAAGGGAAATACATGGACACATGGCCTGTCTCCAGGAGAAAGGAGAGAGACTAGGAAATAACTAAAGCAAGAAAATGCTAGAGACTTACTCACAACTGTCATAATTAATTCAAAGATAAAGTCTTCGTTGCCGTCAAATGGCTTGAGGATTAAGATTGAAGATGTTCCACAAGCATGTAACAACTTCGTCTTTCATGTCACTGCTTTTGCATGACTTATTCCAATAGAGCCACGATTGAGCAATCAGGACCCAGTAAGGAAGGATAAGAGCCATACAGGTAATTGACAAAACTGACACTTGCTCTTCTTCTTAAAAGCAATTGATATGGTTCCTGAGAATTAGCCGAAAGCGAAGAGGCATACGAGGTGATAGAAATTGGGAAAAGCCAGTCATTCCTTGGTAGAAACTGACACACGAGGTGGTCCCTGAGTGGTCCTCAATAGCATCAAACCGAAGCTGCCTGCCCACAAGTTTATCTAAAGCTGCAGTTAGAACTAAGAAGGAATTATATGACTTAAAAGCATTTTGGCTCCGGAATCTAATCCCATGAATGAACACAACAGCCAAAATATGTTTGTCCATACAAGCATGCAAATCATCACTTTACATTTCACTTCCATTGATCTAGAACTGTTCCTTGTTAACTAGATTTTGATGCTTAGAGGGTGCTCTTATCGGCAGATGATGCCAATGTCCTGATCACAACAAAGGTTCTGTTGTGCCCTTGTGGCCCTCCATTGCCCCTTCAACTTTGAAAAAGGACTTTTAGATTCTCACTCTAGTATCAAAACACAAAAAAGATTCAAATAAGTAATACCAGAAACAGAATTGTACATGAAAAGAGATGTCAGGCCCTCACATCCAACTGCACTTCTTATTAATTTCCTTGGAAATGACTAGGAAAAAGTTATTGCAAGTTCTTTAAACATTACTAATGCTGGGTAAAACAACATTTCATGCATCATGCCAAACATGTTGGGTATATCAACAATTTCACTCGACCTTTTCAACTTCCATGAATTCGTGAAGCTCTCTTTGTGGGATGGTATGTCCCAATATCGGTTTGGGTCCTAAATACACAGTTGACATGTTTACCGTGAATACACAACCGCAAGAAAAAATCTGTTTAAAAGAGTTTTTTGTGTCATAATCAACCCCAACTGCTTTACACTTGGAAGATAAATTAATGCCAAGGTGAAGGTGCTTCAAAAACATACCCTACTCAACTCTACCTTAATCCCAAGCTTTTTTGCTACTAGAAAAATGGAAGTATCTGTCTATCTGATTTTAAAAACCATTTTTTTTCTTTAAACCTATGATCTGATTCTGAATTATTAAGCTAAAGTGGCTAGCTTATCCTTTTTCCTAAACTAACCCAAAAACCATCTTATCTTCCAATCTCAAAGGCCTTGCATATTCCATTTGGATATAGAAGAACATTTTAATCTCTCATATTTAAAGTTTCAAGCTTCTAAAAGATATTATTCGGAGGCATTCATTATACTCTCATCGCCGCATATGTCTAGTGTCATAACCTGAAAATAAGAAAGTTAAGTAATCATCAAGGTGATACTTATTCTTATGCAATTTACATATATTCCCATGCTAATGAAAGTTAGGCTTTTTGGTTCATAATACAGAAGTCACGAAAAGGAAACGATCTTATCCTTCCACCTCGATCTTTCATATATTCCATTAATCACAGAGCACATTATCTTCAGAGTTCAGACACACCAAGATTGCACAAGATTCAAAGCCTTGTTCTACAATTTGGGTTAGATAAATGGACACAAAGCTTGTCTGCAAAAGAGAGGGCGAGACACTGGTTAGTCACCATAGCTATAAGATTTCTGAATTTCAAAATCAAGTTCAAAGGTAAGGTCCCCAATCTTACAAGTAAAAGTTCAAAAATAAGGTCTTCATTGCTGTCAAATGACTTAAGGACTAAGACTGAAGCCATCTTCATCTTTCATAGCACTGCTTTTGCGGATTTATTCGCGCAGAGCCACAACTGGAGCATTCAGCTTCCAATATGGAAGGATAAGTTTCATAGAATATTAGAATCCATACAGTTAAGCAACAAAACTGCCACTTGCTCCTCCTTAAAAGCAATTGATATGATTCTTGATAGTTATCCGAAAGGTAAAGAACCATCTGTGTTGAAGGAAATTGGAAAATGTACCTCTCCAGGCACAATATCTTGAGTACCTATGACGGTGACCACATCTGTTGGCATGTGATGTTCAGACATGCCCTATCATGGCTGCTACTGTCTCTACTACAGCTATGAAAAGGAGAGAGAAAGAACAGCTACATAGCTACGACCTACCGCTAGCTATGACCTTGTCTACTTGAAAGAAGGAAAAGAAGGATCAAGGAAACATTCTCAGAATCACTCCTTGAGAAGGTGTTAATGATAGACAAGGTAAGAAGGTCCATTACGGGCGGGCTTTGGAACAAAAAGACTGGCAGCACCTTCTGCTTCAATAATTGAAAATCAGTCATACCTTCATATGAAACCGATACAACAGGTGGTTCCTGAGTGAGCCTCAACAGCTTCAAACAGAAGATGCCTCTTTAACCGACTCTCATTCAGGATAGGTTACTGAAAAGAAATTAAAGCCCCACAAGTTTATCGAAAGCAGTCAAACGGAATTATCTGACTTAAAAGCATTCTAGTTCAAGAATCTAATCCCATGTGTGAACACAACAGCAGAAATGTATTTGGCCAGATAACATTTAAACCTTTATTCTACTTGATCTAGATATACACTTCGAAGTGTTTTTGTCATTTATATGAGAAAATCTTTTTAACAGAGGGTTCTGTGAACAATTGTTTATGGAAGTGAATCACGACCGTCCAAGAGTGTTTTGGACAGTCCGGATGTTAATGAAACTTTTCCGGGGAAGAGTTTAACTCTTCACTTTTCCCTGAAAAAGTTTCATTTAAATCCGGACCGTCCGAAGCCAAAATGGACGGATGAGATCGCGAGGCTCCGTGAACAGTCTGTTTACAGCAGCTCCGTGAATAAGTCTATCTCCATTTATATTGGAGTGTGCTGATGTCATTTATATCCAAGTGTGCTGTTGTCAGCAAATGATGTCACTGTCTTGACAACAACAAAGGTATTATTGTTGTGCCTACTTGTTGTGCCCTTGTGGCCCTCCTTTATTGCCCCTTCAACTATGATGAGAATACACAAGAAGAGTAAAGGATGAGTACTTGCTGATATCTATATAAAGGGCTTTGAGGTTCAAATCTTTTGTATCCAAACACAAAACAGATTTCAAGTGTTAAGTTTGTGAAGTGTGAAATTTCCATGTCTCGTCAAGCAGATCTTGCTAAGATCGGAATGGAAGGCTTCGCTATTTTGGAGGAATTCTTGGCACGGAACAAGAAGAAGCCGCCTCCTCCACCTCCTCCTCATCAAGAAGCTCAACCTCGACGCCCTACTGCATTTTTGAGGCCTGTGGTTCACCCGATCGAAGATCCTGTTTGGCGCAACAGAGGAGCCAAAAGTTATGAAGTGGTAGTTATTACGGAAACAAAGCATCATAACTTCGGTGCTTATGGGAGACAATATTAATGCACTCCTCCGAGTTAGTAGTGTGAAGAAGCAACATGAGTATCCTAGTCTTTCCAAAGTCTTGAATAAAGAGATAAACGGGAAGCTAGGGGAATAATAAAGTACTCTTTGTGTTGTGTTGTGGCTGTAACCCTGTAACGTACCACATAGCTCCTCAGGATGTCAAAAGAACACCCTGAAACTATGTAGTGTACCTTTCTTTCTGTCGCTCTGTGTCTTCTTACTATGTTGTAATAACAAATATTTCTACTCTTTGTAGCACTAGTACCTCTCTCTCTCTCTCTCTCTCTCTCTCTCTCTCTCTCTCTCTCTCTCTCTCTCTCTCTCTCTCTCTCTCTCTCTCTCTCTGTGACACACACACACAAGTTTGCAAACCAATCGGGCTTTTTCTGGAGCATGTAGAGTATAAAGACGGGTAGAATACTAAATGCAAAACACCCTCAGTTGGCTGAATTCATCTGTTTCGTGGTATTTGCTAGAGATGCTGTACAGAAGTTGGTGGCTAAATCCGGATACAGAAGGAAGAATCGGCTCGTTCTGAATCTCAACAGAACAACTAGAACACCCCTAAATCCAACAAACAAACAGGACTGAAGAACCTATGATCTATATATAGCTAACATAAAGTGAATGATAGAGGTTTTCTCCAAATTAATTGAAAACCAGGAAAACATCATTCTACATGAAAAGAGATCTCAGACCCTTCCACCCTCACTAAATGGTGTTTTACCTATGCGGCTCTCCATGTGTCATGTTGTGTCCCATTATACGCGGGTCCTAATACATACACATGAAATCTTCAGCGTGAATATGCTCCCAATAACCAGAAATCATTTTACTGGATTTTGTTGTGTCCGCTCACGATTAGCACAGTCGACCCCAAGTTTGCACTTGCTAGAAAGGATGCCGAGATGAATCCGCTTCAGAAATCATATTCATAGATTCTTATTGTTAAAGCCTATTTTCCTACTGTGCATTATGAATCAGATGTGGCCTTTCGCTTGAACTAATCCAAAAAAAAGCTATCTTATCCTCCAATCCCAATCAGACATAGCATATTTCATCAGATATAAGAGGAAAAAAATTAAATTATTATATGAGGTTTCAAGATTCTAAAAGATTTCGAAGCCTTAGTTATATTCTCATTACCGCATGATATGTCTTCTCAAAGCTAGAAAGTAAGAAAATTAAGTAATTAACAAGGTGATACGTATTCTTATGCAACCTAATTATCAAAAAAAATACCTAGCTATACCCTACTTATAAGAAAAAACCTAGATATACCCTACTTATAAAAAAAACTAGATATACCAGAGTACTAGTGTAATAAGAAGTTGCTCCAATAAAACAAGGGGTTATCGATTGCTAGGATGGTGGTTTTGGATTATAGTGAGAGAAAACAACTTCGTGTGGTTAATTAATCAGTCTATCTTTTGTTAGATTTTGTGCACATATATATGTTCGCATAGTTGATCATAGTAGTAGTAGTAGTTGTGTTTTACCATCCCTCTAGTTTGCTGGGCTTTCTGTTGCTGTAAATTAATTTCATCTATCATCTCTCTCTCTCTCTCTCTCTCTCTCTCTCTCTCTCTCTCTCTCTCTCTCTCTCTCTCTCTCTCTCTCTCTCTCTCATGCACGCGTGCACATCAACAACTGGTTAAGTGGATGTCCAGTTCAAAGCTAAAACCATGTAACTGCATAGAAAAACAGGTTAGAACTTTCAAAGGAAATTATGATGCTTAACATGCACACCTTTATAATCCAGCAAAGGAAAGTTAGGCTTAACAGACACGAACAGACAGGAAAAGGAAATGATCTTATCCTTCCACCTCAGATCTCTTGTATATTTCATTAATCAAAGAGAACATTATCTTCGGACACACCAAGATTGCCCAAGGTTCTAAGGATTGTTCTACAATCTGAGTTAGATCTCCAAAAGAGAGGGCGAGACGCTGGGTAATCACCATAGCTATAAGATTTTTGAATTTTACTCAAAGCGTTCGTAATCAACTTCAAAGATAAGGTCCCCAATCTTGCAAATACAAGTTCAGAAATGATTTCTTCATTGCAGACCAATGAACTTAAGGACTAAAATTGAAGCTATTCCCACAAGCATAACATCTTCATCTAATCATCTTTCATATCATTGCTTTTGCAGATATATTCCAGTAGAGCGACAACTGGAGCATTCAGCTCCCAGTAATCAACAGCTTCCAACAGAAGATGCCTCTTTAACCGACTTTCGTTTAAGATAGGTTACTGAAAAGAAATGACAGGCCCACAAGTTCATCGAAAGCAGACGAACGGAATTATCTGACTTAAAAGCATTCTAGCTAGTTCAAGAATCTGATTCTTTGAGTGAACACAACAGCAGAAATATATTTAAGCCAAACATAGATAACATCAAAACTTCATTTATTCTACTTTACCTGGGTAACAATTGGATATATTTTCGTCATAAATATTGGAGTGTGCTGTTGTCAGCAGATTCATTGTCTGACACCAAAGGTTTTTTTATGCCCTTGTGGCCCTCCATTATTTTAATTTTCTTTGATAAGTTGGACCTCAATTATTGCCCCTTCAAGTACGATGGGAATTCACAAGAGTACTTGCCGATATCTATATAAAGGGCTTCAAGGTTCTAATCTTCTGTATCAAAACACAAAACAGATACAGGTGTTTAAGTTTGTGAAGTGTGAAATTTCCATGTCACGTCAAGCAGATCTTGTTAATATTGGAAAGGATGGATTCGCTATTTTGGAGGAATTCTTGGGACGGAACAAGAAGAAGCCGCCTCCGCCGCCTCCTCATCAGGAAGTTCACCATGGACGCCCTACTCCATTTTTGAGGCCTGTGGTTCAGCCGATCCAAGATCCTGTTATTTGGCGCTACAGAGGAGCCAAAAGTTATGAAGCAGTAGTTGTTACAGAAACAAAAATGGTTATTACAGAAACAAAGCATCATAACTTTGGTGCTTATGGGAGACAGTATTGATGTACTCCTTCGAGTTGGTAGTGTGAGGAAGCAACATGAATATCCTAGTCTTTCCAAAGTCTTGAATAAAGAGATAAACGGGAAGATAGGGGAATAATGAAGTACTTTTTGGGTTGTAGCTGTTTTGTACTATTTAAAAAATGCTCCTATGTACCACATAGCTGCTTAGGATGCCAAAAGAACACCCTGAAACTATGTAGTGTACCTTTCTTTCTGGTCGCTTTGTGTCTTCCTATGTGGTTGTAGTAATATTTCTGGTATTTGCAGTACCTCTCTCTCTCTCTCTCTCTCTCTCTCTCTCTCTCTCTCTCTCTCTCTCTCTCTCTCTCTCTCTCTCTCCCACACCCACAGACATCTTTGCAGACCAATTTGGTATATTGGGGTAGAGTATATAGATTGGTAGAATACTAAAATGAGAAAGACCCTCAATGGATGAATTCGTGTGTTTTGTAGTATTAGCTAGAGATGATGGAGAGAAGTTGGTGGCTAAACCCGGACACTAAAGGAAGAATCAGTTCGTTATGAATCTCGAAAGAACAAGTAGAACACTATCACAAGTTCATAAGAAGATGAAACTTAACACACAAAGAATCACTAATTGCAACAATCAGAAGGACAAAGAGCCCATAATCTATGTATAGATAGCATAAAGTAAATGGTGTTTTACCTATGAAAAACAAGAAAACAGTATTGTGAATGAAAAGAGATCTTAGACCATCGCACCCTCACTAAATAGTGTTTTACCGATGTGCTTTCCATGTGTCATGATGTGTCCTAGATCCATTCAACGGCTTCTTTGGTAAAAACTTCCATGACTGTCCCATGAAATCTCCAGCATGAATACGCATCCAACGACAAAATATATTGTACAGGATTTTATTGTGTCCACTCTTGATTAGCATAGTCGACCCCAAATTCATACTTGGTAGAAAAGATGCGAAGGTGAAAGTGCTTCAAAAATCATTTTACAAGATTCTTTTGTTGAAGCCTATGTTCCTATTGTATATTATTAATTAGAAGTGGCTAGCTTTCCAGCCCAAATTTACACTTGGTAGAAAAGATGCGATGGTGAAAGTGCTTCAAAAATCATTTTACTAGATTCTTTTGTTGAAGCCTATGTTCCTATTGTATATTATTAATCAGAAGTGGCTAGCTTTGCGGCCCAAATTTACACTTGGTAGAAAAGATGCGATGGTGAAAGTGCTTCAAAAATCATTTTACTAGATTCTTTTGTTGAAGCCTATGTTCCTATTGTATATTATTAATCAGAAGTGGCTAGCTTTGCGGCCCAAATTTACACTTGGTAGAAAAGATGCTAAGGTGAAAGTGCTTCAAAAATCATTTTACAAGATTCTTTTGTTGAAGCCTATGTTCCTATTGTATATTATTAATTAGAAGTGGCTAGCTTTCCAGCCCAAATTTACACTTGGTAGAAAAGATGCGATGGTGAAAGTGCTTCAAAAATCATTTTACTAGATTCTTTTGTTGAAGCCTATGTTCCTATTGTATATTATTAATCAGAAGTGGCTAGCTTTGCGGCCCAAATTTACACTTGGTAGAAAAGATGCTAAGGTAAAAGTGCTTCAAAAATCATTTTACTAGATTCTTTTGTTGAAGCCTATGTTCCTATTGTATATTATTAATCAGAAGTGGCTAGCTTTCCAGTTCCCCTTTTGCCTAAACTAATCCAAAAAACTATCTTATCCTCCAATCCCAACTAGACCTTGCATATTCCATTAGACATTTTTACTTTCTTATGTATGAAGTTTCTAGATTCTAAATGATTTTAAGGCAACCTAGACATACCCCTATACTAGTGAAAGTTTGGCCTTTCTAGTTCATAACACAATAAAGAGAAAGGCTATGGGGAAGTTGCTGTTTTGCACTTAATAAACTCTTCCCCTGAGAACCTTACAATTTTTAAATATTGGCCATTAAGAAGCCAGTAGGTATTAAAACATTAATTTGCCCCCAAACAAAAGTAAAAGTTTGAGAAGGGAAGCCACCAAAATTTGAAGAGAAAGTATATGCAACCTTAAGATGCCAAAAACTTGAATCTTAAGGAAATTTGAAGCCTCTCAATTGGGTTCTTTCACAGCTAATTATAAAGACTTTGATTGTCAAACGAGTTTCTATACAGCGCTGTTTGACAAATTGATAACGTCTGTCTATCAAAATCCCCATTAACGCCAGTCGCCAGTGAACATTCAAATAACTAGCCTATGTTTATTCGTGAAGGTTATCCTAAGGGGTTGAAGACCATATTGACAGGCCTTCCAGGTTGCAACTTCGGCAGATCTTGTCTTTGTGTAGCCGTTTGTGGACATTCCGTTTCAAGCCAGAGGACTCACTTTTGTTACTTGGAATTTGGAAAATGTTAGAAAGGAGAAAAAAAAATTAATCTCTTTAGTTGGCTTTTCTCTTAACCACTTCTGAGTGCAGTTTTGCTCAAATGGCACCTCAAGCGGATTATAAAGAACCTTTTCCCTTTAAAAAGATGATTAAGAAATTAACTCAAGTCTAAAGACAAGTTATTCCAGTCAATGTCTTATGAGGTAAGAGTGGAACTTTCCCCCATTCAAAGATCCTTAAAGTTAGAGTATTCTCTGATCCCACCAGAAAATGAGAAAGGAATCAAACCACAAGGACGAGGAAGTTAAAGCCTTAAAGAAAATTCCCAGACATTTCCTTAGTTTTTAATTGCTTTCCTTGTCTACAAATAGATGCTTTGCATAGCCTTATGTAGCAAAGCACAGAAAAACTTAATCTCTTTAGTTGGCTTTTCTCTTAACTACTTCTGAGTGCAGTTTTGCTCAAATGGCAACTCAAGCTGATTATAAGCACCTGGTTAAGGTTGGATTGGAAGGCTTTGAGATGGTTGAATACTTAAAGTGGTATCAAAAGCAGCAGCAGAAGTACCAGAAAAAACAAGAGCCCCAAATGAAACAAGAAGTTGCAATTGATAGCAACGAGGCAGCAAAACAGTTTGGGGGGGTGGGGTTTGTGGATTTTAAGAGAAAACCACTTCGTGCGGTTCATTAATCAGTCTATCTATCTTTTGTTAGATTTTGTCCAGATAAATATGCTTGCATAGTTAATCGTCGAGTCTGGTAGAAGTAGCAGCAGCAGCAGTAGTAATAGTAGTTGTTGTAATAGTAAGGGTCCTGAAGCTGTTCAAAAAAAAATAGCAAGGGTCCTGAAGTAGTGTTTACCATCCCTATATTTTGCTGGGCTTTCAGCTGTTGTAACTTTCATGTGGCTGTGTTGAGTGAAGTATATCTATCTTCTAGTAACCTTTAATTATGGTCTCTCTCTCTCTCTCTCTCTCTCTCTCTCTCTCTCTCTCTCTCTCTCTCTCTCTCTCTCTTCTAGTATCCTTTAATTATGGTCTCTCTCTCTCTCACACACATGTTGGCTTCTGTTGGATTTTGCCCATGTGATATTGAAAAAGAAAAAGAAATTATTAGTTGGTTGGCTGGTGCATTTATTGTGTTTTTTGGTAGCCGGCTGTGCATGGAGTAGGTGTGGTGCTTAATTGGTTCCAAGAAGCCTTGATTCCAGATTCTTCTTGGCAGACCAAGAGTCTTTTTTTTGCCTATTTTTTAGGCTTATTGTGCTCTGTGTGTGAGGCGTGAGAGAAAGCAGAGAAGCCAGAAAGATTGGGAGCCCCTTTGGGGTCTCCCCCACCGTGAGAGGTTGTGTGAGAGAGAGAATAGTTGAGAGGAAAAATAGAGTTGTGGGGGTGAGTGTAAAACATTGCATAGAGCCATGTGTTAAGAGCTCGGGGAGGGTTTTACATCTCACATTTGTAATCTCTATTTTTCATATAGTGGAAGATTTCTCTCTCTTCCGTGGACGTACCCGAGTTTGGAGAACCACGTATTTTGATTGTGTTGTTCTCGTGTGATTTCGTTTTGTTTTTGTTTGTTGCGCTTCCGTTGCGGATGGGATTACCGGGCCTAATCCCAACAGCTTCAACAACTGGGTAAATTGATGTCCAATTCAAAGCTAAAAGCATGCAACTGCCTAGAAACGCAGTTTAGAACTACTTACCCAAGAAGTAAAAAAAAAAAAAAACACAGTTTAGAACTTTCAAAGGAAATTATGATGCTCAACATGCACAACTTTATAATCCAGCAACATTCGTCAAATCCAGCCAAGAGGCCTTTGGCCCAAGTGATGTGCAACGGCTGCACTTAGGTGCCAAAAGAAATGAGGTGCTAATTCAACTAAGGTGATAATTTAACTAAGGAGGTCATCTCGCTTACTGGTTTGAGCTGTGTTCCCATTGGGCTCTCTACTTCCAGATCAAAGATGGACCATATGCCGGCACCTTGTGCTTGTCTACTTCGGTAGGAAGGATGGGACCAGGGGGGTCTAGTGGCGGCGACTGTCACGACAAGAATTTTAAAAAATACAATTATGATATGTAAAAAAAAAAATTATGCCCAACTTATATAGTTTCGCCATCACTAGAATTTTTTAGTATTTATTTCGCCACTGCTACGGTAAAATCCTGGTTTAGTCCTTGTAGTACACATCGTAGAGCCTGTTAGCATGAGTGCTATTATACAGTCGCTCGTGTCTTAGATTTTGGTGGTACGCATGGAGCCTGTTAGCGTGAGTGCTATTGTACACTCGCTCGTGTCTTAGATTTTGGTGGTTTTAATTCAGTACTCCTAATTTCTAGATGTAATCTTTGCCTTTAGGCTTTGAAATATATGAAATGTGCCGTTGATATAAAAATTAAAAAAAAAAAAAAAAAACTCATCCTCCAATGTGCTAATTTAACTATTCTAACCTTGCTAGCTTTCGCCGATTAAAATAAAAACATTTGTCAAATCCATAGGAAAATTATGATTATTGTTCCAAAAACCATCACTGATATATATAGCACATGAAAACAAACTTATTTCCTAGTGATACATTACTAGGAAAACACTTTCGAGTAAACCGTAGCTATACCTGTTGTTGTTTTTCCTTCATTCATAGCCACAAGCGTTTCTTCTTCTTGATGGTAGGCTTCAAGATGGTAAAAAAAGGTCCATGCTTGGGGGACATTTTTTTTCCGGAGAGAACCATATTATCAAAAATTAACCTATGATGACTAAGGAAGTGAAATTGTTGAAAGAGTAAAAAAATTTTCATTTATCTCTGCAAAGAACTATTTGTTTTAACTTCAACTCTTACCCTCTGTTCCGAACTTGGGGGGATAATTGGAACAGAAGGAAAAATGAGAGGAAAAGTTAGAGGGGAGATTAGACTTGTTGGCTTATGAAATTCACGTAATGGACTTAGGATGAATTTTGAAAAAATTTAGAGAGAATTGAAAGTGTGGAAATGATTGGATTTGCCTCTGAAATTTCCCTATTTTACTAAACAAAATAAGGGTAGGAATTTTGTTTAAATTTTGTCCTCTTTTTCTACTTCTTTCCCAAAGTTTCAAAAGGAGCCTCCCTTTATCATGCAAAATGTGGCAGAAACGTTTTTTTTTTTAATCCACAAAAGTCAGTATCATTAGAATAGTTAGTTACATTATGATTTTGAAAAAAACCGTTGTCACAGCATTGAGCCCTTCTTGCACATAAGAAAACGCTAAGTGGCTGTGCCAAACCAAAATTTTGTCAAGCAATACCCTCTCCACCTTGCGTATGCGGTATGCCAGCCCAAACTTCGGTAATGCCATTCTTTGTGTCAAATTTAATACTCTTTTCGTCTTGTAAAATTTGTCTCCATTAAATTACATACAATTTTCAAGTTTAAAAATAATGTACTTACTAAAGTACTAATTTTTTTTGCACTATGGACTTTACTTAATATATTTCGATGAGATCTTTTGAACAATGCAAAAAAAATTGAAAATTTGTTTTAGTAAATAGATTATTTTTAAATTTAAAAATGACGCGTAATTTCGTATGAAACTAATTTTATGGGATAGATGGATTATTCAATTTAGCAATTGTCAAACTTCATATCATATCATACTCCTACAAGCTATTTTATTATATCCAGAAAATGCTAGTACTACCAGTTAACTCACTTTACTCCAATGGTCTGAATTTAAATTCGTGCTAAAATGAACGCCAACTTTGAAATTCTCTATATTATTATTATTATTAATTTTTTTGAACTTGTAGCAAGCCAGAACTAGGTTGCAAACAAATCGAGCTCGTGATTCGGCTCATTAAGGTTCGGCTCTTTTAGAAAATGAGCAGAGATCGAGTTTTAGGTTGTTTAGTGGACGAATAGAATTTGATACTCAAAAACTCGGTTCGAATTGTTTAAAAGAGATTTATTGAGTAAATCAGCCAAGCTCGATTTGTTTAATGGCTAGGTTCATTTAAAATGAGCCAAATTCAAGCTCGAGTATTGCGCGTTATACTGAACGAATCGAGTTCGAACCCGGTTCGACTCGTATGCACCCAAGCAAGAACATACCTTCCGCTAAACCTTTTCATTTTCCCTTTTCTATACATCAGCTCTCTCAGCTCATCATCACTCTCTCTCTCTCTCTAGACCTCCTCCACCCATGGCGGCGACCTTCACCACCCGGCGCATTCTATCATCCTCCCTCCTCTCCCGCTCTCTCTCCTCCCCCCTCCGTTCTCGCTTCGCGCTCGCAATCCTCGATAAAGTCCCCCAACTCGTTCCCGACTCGGTGGCGACGATCCCGGCTCGGTGGAAGACGTCCGGGTCGGGTTACTCCCCCCTCAACGACCCGTCTCCAAACTGGAGCAACCGGCCTCCGAAGGAGACGATACTCCTCGACGGGTGCGACTACGAGCACTGGCTCATAGTCATGGAGTTCCCCACCGACCGTAAACCCTCCGAGGATGAAATGATCGGATCCTATGTCAAAACTCTAGCCCAAGTCGTCGGAAGGTAGTTCATACATACATACATATTCGCCTATTTGCTACATATAATGTGTGTGTGTGGATCCAGAACTAGGGCTGCAAAAGAGCCGAGCCATGATTAGGTTGTGGCAAGAGAGGCTACATCATCCATTACGTATGTGTTTGTTTTAGTAGATGAGTATAACTGTCAAATTGGTATAAATTCTTCCCACGGGCGGGGAAATCGTGAGTTACCAGCCACCGCTGTGCAGTAAATTGAGACCGTTTATCTTATGGGACCTGTAGAGTAATATTAGCGCACACAAAAATTAGCGTGATCAGACATTGATAGGTGTATTAAAAGCTGAATGTTGCTGTATAAAATGGACTGTCATCCAAAATTCAATTTTTCCTGTATGGCCAATTTTTTGCATGTATACTATTCTGCGTTGTAGATGAACCAATTACAGTGATAAATGCGGGTCAAAAAAAAATTTACAATGATAAATCTATGGTGGGCCCACCACGGCGGTGGCAAAAACCCCACGCATTTCACTGCCGGCATACAGAATTTAAACTCCTATCAAATGCGTGTACCTACTTGTATATTTTGAGTAATCAAAACACCACCTGCTCACATCTACACGTATTCTAACAGAAGTAATGTATGAGTTGTAACTAGTTTAGTTTGAGCTCGAATCGAGCCCAAATAATTGAGCTCGAGATGAGTTCATTTTGTATCGATATGTTAGAGCTCGGTTCGTTTCCTAACCGAGCCTCTATATGAATGGGGTGCGTCAATACAAATGAGCTGAGTCAGAAGCTCGTTTACTTAACGAGTTCAAAACTCAAGCTCGGGCTTGACTCGTTTTCTAATGAGCCGAGCCCATAACAAGTAGTGTGTCAAGCTATTCGCGAACAACTTGGTTTGTTTACAGCCTTACTGTGTATGGTTGTGTGTGTTGGTGTGGGTGGGTGGGTGTGGGTGTGTGTGGGTGTGTGTGTGTGTGTGTGTGTGAATTGAATTATGATGATTTATATTGGGTTGACTTGGTGGGTTGCATACATAGCACATACATTTTTGGTTTTTGGTTTTTGTGTGTGTGTGTGAATTGAAGTGTGATGATTTATTTTGGGTTGATTTGGTGGGTTGCAGTGAAGAAGAGGCAAAGAAGAAGATATATTCTGTCTGTACGACGACATATACTGGGTTCGGTGCTTTGATCTCTGAAGAGCTATCCTACAAAGTTAAAGGTATTAGGGGTTTAGGGTGTTTGTGTTTTTCCTGTTTAGTTCTATAAAAGAAAAAATGATGTTTGTAAAGGTCGCCTATTTAGGATTCGACTCATTCGAGGGTTTTGATTTAGGTTCCTGTATAGCTTGTTTTCTGACCTGTGCAAATGAAAGAGCATGGAGGGGTATGGAGGATTACGGCATGGAGATGAACTGAACCCATAGAAAACCTCGCCCAGTAGATTAGCAATAGGAGCTGATTTGGGAATCACGGGACCTATTATTTCGGGAATTCCATTTTCAAAGTGAATGATGGATAGAATCTATATCTTGTTAAAGAACTACCAAGGCCGAAAAAATCCTTTTGAACCCTCTTTATCTCAGAAGTCCACCAGAAAATTGCATAGCATTATATTTTCATTAAGTTCTTGTTCCAAAATTTGCATTGTATTATTTCGGGAATTCCATTTTCAAAGTGATTGATGGATAGAATCTATATCTTGTTAAAGAACTACCAAGGCCGAAAAAATCCTTTTGAACCCTCCTTATCTCAGAAGTCCACCAGAAAATTGCATAGCATTATATTTTCATTAAGTTCTTGTTCCAAAATTTGCATTGTATGTTCATATGCATTTGGTAGAATCAGTTTTGTTGACTGTTATTTGTCTGCGAACTTTAAGGGCTGTATGGCCGGTACCTTCCTATCTTAATTCTTATCCTTACGAGCTTCTTCAAGAATTGTCTTTCGATTATGGATGCAGTGATTAAAAGGTGTTGTGTTAAGTTGTTATGTTCTGAATTTCTGATTGATGGTTATTTTGTGCCTTCGGCAGTTATTTATTTGAACTTGTGTTTTTACCCACGTCTGGTGGGTTATCTTGACTAGTTGTGGACTTTCTTCTGTTGAACAGGCCTTCCTGGTGTTCTGTGGGTGCTGCCTGATTCATATCTTGATGTTCCGAACAAAGATTATGGAGGTTGCTATTAAACTTCGAACTGTTGTTATAACTTTTGAGCAATGCCATTTTGGCTTTGCATCTCTCGGCAATTGGTACTCATTAGCAAATCTTTCCTTCTGCTAATCGTTTATTTTGTATTTCCTTTAAATTGGTGCATAGGTGATTTGTTTATTGATGGAAAAGTCGTTCATAGGCCACAGTTTTGGTACAATGAGAGGCAACAAACCAGGAATAGGCCTCGCCCGCGGTACGATAGGCGTACAAAGACAATGCAGACTCAAAGGAGAGAGCCATTCCAACAGACCTGGGGCCAAAATCCGAGTGAATCTACGCAGCAAACAGTATCTGCAGAAGGCCAGAATATGCCTCAGAGTGGTGGACCCTCAACAAATCAGGGGGGCTCTCAGACAGAAGTGCCTATTAGTCAGTAGTTAAGCAGTCAGCTACCGGAACTCAAGCTTAACCGAATCCTGTCAAAGGTTTGGTGTTCTTGTTTCTTAAATGACTTGACGTTCATGGGGAAATCATATGTGAATATTTTCTCGGTACGTACTTCTGAAGAAGTTGTATAAGTTTAGAAATGAGGCTCTTCTTTGGATGGTTTTCTATCAGCTAATTGTGCTTTGTTTTATGGATGATGTTTATCTTAAGTACCTATACCGTTAAAGTTTTGCATGTGTCGACTTTTCTTTTCATGCTTTAAGAGCATTTCTAACAGTGCAACGAGGCCTGTTGGCTAGTATAGGCTATTATAGCTACCGAACACCGAGTTTCAGGATTCCAACAGGCTCTTCGTGCCTTGGCTTCATTCATTTGGCAGGCTTAATTGTAGCTAGCGTCTCTCCCCTCGCTATGTACGGATTTCTTCTCCAAGGCTTCATTCATTTGGCAGGCTTAATTATAGCTAGCCTCTCTCCCCTCGCTTTGTACGGATTTCTTCTCCAACAAGTCTCCCTAACGCCAAAACCTGGAACCATCAGGTAAAAACCTCTCTCTCTCTCTCTCTCTCTGCTTCTTTATGGGCCTCTGCTCTTAGATCTCCATCTCCCTCCCTACCTTCTCAACTCCCTAAGCTGAACAAGTTGTGTTTGAGTTCTTTAACTATAGTTGTTACAGGTCCTTATAGGAAGTGTATCTTGATGCGTCCAAATCACTTTAGACATCTCTCTCTCTCTCTCTCTCTCTCATTGCAATGTGGAATTTCTTTCTTCTAAAATGGCCCGATCATTTAAAAAAAATGGCCAACGCTTGACAATGCTGGCTGGTGTTCAACGGTTACTGGCACAGATGAACCTGGTGTTGCCATGGGATTTGGTACACGAGTTTACTGAAGAGTACTTATGTATCCAATTAGGCACTAAAGAACACAATCTCCAAATTCTGGCAAGACTTAGTGAAATTATGCTCAACTACAAAACAAATAGAAGTATTTGATACGACATTTGTTGGCTAAAATGCTTGGCTAAAATATAGTACCAAAGCGGCAAACGTTGGCCATGTTTTGGGACAAATTGTTAGCAAGGGACTTGAAGGATCAATCTTAACGTGGACTCTCGGAAGTTTTTTTTTTTTTATTGGATTTAATGATATTTACGTGGTATTCTAGGCTTTGTAGCACCAAATCGGTCGCATTTGAAGGACGAAAACAGAAGACATAAGAAGCTCATATCCTAGTGTAAAGAGTAAGGGCCCGTTTGTGGGAAGAATAAGGAAGAGGTGGTAATTAAAAGTGGGGATGAGAGAATTGTTTGTTGGGTACTAGTTAGATATTGGTGAATAAGAGTGGGGGATAAAGAAAAAAATTTGACAAATTACTTTTTTGCCTTTATGAAATAACTAAGAAAAATCTATAAAGGAGAAGTAGGGGACTTGATGGAGGGGCATGAGAGTAAATTTTGTAACCCATGTGAGCTAAGGTCCTAAGGATAGGGTGGCGGTGGTTTCACTTATTCCCCTATATGGGGTCTTCCTTCTCCCACAATCGGGCCAAACTTCAGATATAGATGGATATGGTATAAGTTTTCCTTATTACCCTAACAAACGGGTGATTAGTAAGAGAGCGTATTATTCACAAGGCTGACCTCTCATCTTCTTATAGTAATAATAAGTTTTATAAGAATGACCATTAAACATACTATAACACCCATTTTGAGTACTACCAAGAAACCCATCTTGTCACTGGAATCTTTTTCAATGTTCAATCCAATAAAACTGAAATAAATGGAGGTGGTGAAGCTCTACCTCGACTCGAACTCAGTGTCAAACATGTAAAACCCAAGGAAAATAATTAACCCATATTTAAGGCTCTATTTGGATCTCAAGGAAAATGAGATAAAAGAAAAGAAAATAAAATGGGAGAAAAATGAGAAGAAAATGGAAGTGAAAATTTATTATTCACAAAATTTAAAATTGTTATTTTCTTCCCTCTTTCTTTTCCAACCAAATAATAGGAGGGGAAATTTTTAGTTTTCCTTTCTTTTCATTTCTTTTCCTTTCCAAACAGAGCCTTTCCTCATGTTGCCCAAAAAAAAAAAAAAAAAGGTTAGAATTCTGGATCTAAATTGCCTGTGTCCCAAATAGTCGCTTCCGACATTTCCCCAAAGGAAGTTTCCGTCCCTTCTCTCTCTCCCTCTCGCTCTCTCTCTCTCCGTCGTCTCAGATCTACCCCTTCAATTGGGTAAACAAAAAGATCAGGTACGCTTTCAATCGATCCAAACAATCTCGACACTGTAATCTCAAATTTCCATCTTTATTTCTTTTTCCTAGCTCGCTCGTATACATATATATATAATCTCAGCAGATCATTTTCAACGTCAATATGAATTCAAATTACGACAAATCCACCAAACCCATGTCCCTCAACACCTTCGACTTCGACTTGGGAATCGGCTCGAACCGTCCCAAATCCCTCAACGACCAGAAGACCAAAACACCCTCCTCCTACACCTCTTCTTCCTTCGGGTCTACCCAATCGAAACCCAACACGGCACCGTCTTGGCAGCCTAGACCCTCGTGGTCCCATCAGCCGGCGCCGACCCAGCCGGCGGCTCGGCCCGGTGCCGCCACCGTTCCTGCCCCGACCTCGATGGTTGGGGACATTTTCGGAAAAAGCTGGGGCTCAACGTCAGCAACGACGTCGAATGCCCCCGCCGCAGCGGCTAGTATTGGAATTGTGAATAAGAACCCTAATTTGTTTGGTGATCTGGTTAACTCGGCCTTAGGGCAGAATAAGGGTAATAGTAATGTTCCTTTGAAGAGTGCAACGGCGAATTCTGGGCCGGGATCAAATAAGGGTGTGTATTCAATGGGGAACTTGGCGGATTCGCTTCCAAAGACGGGTAATTCGGGTAATAGAAGTAGTGATTGGGGGTCTAGTGAGAGTTTTGGGAGTTATACTAGTTCAAACAAGAATACTACCAGTAATAATAATAAGGGTATGTATTCGATGGGGAATATGGCAGATTCACTGCCAAAGACAGGTAATTCAGTTAAAGGTAGTGGTGATTGGGGGTCGAGTGAGAGTTTTGGAAGTTATACCAGTGCAAGCAAGAATAGTAACATTAGTAATGCGAATACTATGAAGAGTGGAAATCTAGGGGGTTCGTCAATTGGGAATTTGGGAGGCGGGATGGGTGCCAATAAGGACCCGTTTGGTTCATTGGCTGGTTTCGGATCAAAGCCAGCAGGCGGTATGAGTTCAGTAGGAAAAGGCAAGGCTTCTTCAGGAGGTGATGGATTTGGAGAGTTTCAGAATGCTTCGAAATCAAGCACACCTGCGTTTATGGCAGATCCTTTCCCTGAGATCAAGAAAAGTTCCATGGGGTTGAATTCTGGGGATTATTCGAAGTTGGACGATTTTGCGATTCCTAAATCACAGAATCAGCCTCCTGTTCAGTTATCTGGTTTGGATGCCTTTGACACTCTGTTTACCCCGTCCTCAGCATCGGCTGGGGGCCCTCCTAAAGGGTCTGACAAAGGACTTGCTAGCGAGCAATTTTCCGGTGCTGAGGATTGGGGGTTTGATTCGAATGACACAGGTGGGACAACTGAGCTTGATGGGCTTCCTCCACCGCCTGCTGGTGTTTCAGCCTCAGTTGCAAAGGTTAAGGGGATGGATAATTACAAACAAGGGCAGTATCCCGATGCAATAAAGTGGCTTTCTTGGGCTGTGATTCTTCTTGAAAAGGTTGGTGATGATGATGCTACCAAGGAGGTCTTATCCAGCAGGGCTTCATGTTACAAAGAAGTTGGGGAGTATAAAAAGGCTGTGGCAGATTGTACAAAGGTATTCTCCAGTTCTTTTACTCCTTATAATTTGTTTCTATATTCGGTTTGTTAGTTTCTGCATTAGATTTAGTTTACACGGGTAAAGATGTTAGCATATGAATTTATTCAAGCTATTGTTCAACTTCTATTAAAAATCAAATAGTTTTGTGAGCTGTTTGAAGAACTAAGGGAACAGGTGTTATGAAAAACATGGACGATGGAGAAATATGAATTTGGTCATAATCCCTCCCTTCCACCCCCGACCTTGCTATTGTGGTTAGGCTTGTTTTTTAACAGCTCTCTGGCCAATTGGTGGATTTCTCAAACTTGGAGAATTTTAGCTCCCTTTTCCTTTTTTTTGAAGGAAACTCACAGAATGCATAAATTGCATGCTATGCAGGTGCTAGAAAATGATGGTGAAAATGTAGCTGTCCTTGTACAGCGGGCACTCTTGTATGAGAGTATGGAAAAGTACAGACTTGGAGCAGAAGACCTTAGGACTGTCATGAAACTTGATCCTGGTAACAGGGTTGCAAGAAGTACCATTCACCGCCTGACTAAAATGGCCGAATAGAGAAGTTTCTGAATCCTTTTTTCTTTTTCAGTGTTAGCTTTTTCATTCACGCACATGTTTGATAGTTTACTCTCCCTCACATCGATACGGGGAACAATAACATTCTGTTTTGAAAGGTGTTACTCTTTTCAGGTGTTCCAAGTGATTTTACTTGCATAAAGTGTTGTATTTCATATACTTTTATTGGTTGTGAACCTGTGATTAAAATTCTTCTTTCCCGATATAAACTGGCTTTTGGATTGAGAATCCATTTAATAAAGTGATGCCCTTTCACTTTTTATATATTTTGGTTACATAATCTTTATCCATACAAGGAATTTGACCTTTTCCCTTTTGATGCTTTCTCTTAATGGTTTACATGGGTGTCGTTCTGCCAATTGATAAGGAACCTGTCACATCTTCTAGTGCTATTAGTGCTCTTATGCTCTACTGGGTACAATGATGGTAGTTTCCCCTTGCATAGCCAAATGCTGCCCTAAAGAATACATGCTATTAGTGGAAGCCTGGATGATGCCAAACCGGTAAAGAGTACATGCTGTCTTTGATTATTTGAGTGACCTATACTGCAGATTGTCCATTTGTTTCTTCTTGTATAGGGCCTATCACCAATGTATTTGGAGAAAACATCTTATTATTTATTCAAGGACAGCCAATTCCCCACCTCCCTTGCCTATGCCGAAATTGTTATGCAAAACCAGTGTGTAGGCATCAAATCAGATCATTTTGGTCCCATACCTTAGCTACTAGTCACCGGTAGTTGTGTTGGATAGATGATAAGAATTTTTACTAGTACAATTACTTGTTGCGTTAGGAATCAGCCACCCGGCAACATTTATTCATGTCATTATGTGCAGGGTCAGGGCGGGAAACCTTTGGCCTGATTCTTGAATCTTGTTCCTGGAACATATAACCATATTTGGAGTTCCTGAATGTTGTAGTATCAATTTTTTGTGGAGATACGGAATGAATTAGCTAGTATGCACGTTGAATTGAAATGCATGTTGCGTTCAAGAAAAAGAATTGAAATGCATGCGGATTAGAACCAGGTTTTTCATTGCTGCCTGTCAAAATGGTCGAAAAGGCACATAAAATATGCACATGGTTGGATTTAGGGGTTGGCCTAGTGATTTTAAGGTTTACAACTTAGGAATTTTTTTCCTCTTAGGTCTCTCAAGTTCGAAACCATCTATGTGTTATCAACTTTTGTGGTACTGGTCCATAGGACCTTTGCCCCGGCTTTAATCTGTCCCCTTGCTACTGGATCGTGGGATTGGTCCCTCCCTAAGTTGGTCGAAAAGGCACATAAAATATGCACATGGTTCTGTTGCCCGTTTAAGTTAATCTACTGTCTTCCTAGTGAAGTGTAGTGTAACTGCATGCACTTTTTACAGATTGAAGCAACTCCCAGAACTATATTTTTGCATTTTCTCGTGTAAAACAAACGTGTTATTTGTTTTATTCTTTAGTACAAAATTTAATCAGGGCTTGTTTCTGAAGAAAAGGCCAGCAGAGTAGCTGGGGGGGCAAAACTGGCAGTTGTTGGCTTTTTTGTTGCTTCCAAAACCCATTTTTCTTTTCGTCATTTGGGGATGCCATTTTCTTTTCTGCCAAACTGATGCCATTTTCCTTTTCTGCCAAACTGTTTTGTCTTCTCTTTTTCAAAGTGACGCAATTTCAGTTGTATTGCTCTCTCTCTCTCTCTCTCTCTCTCTCTCTCTCTCTCTCTCTCGCTGTGGAGAGATGCCGTAATTATGTGATTTTTTTAATCTCTCTACACAGGATTAGTGGTGGAGATTTCCAGAATCAAGATCCTCTCACTATCACAATCTCTCATGTGGTGCAAAATAAGACGCATCATGGTCCTATTCGCATCATTTTGTAGCGTAAATTTCACAAATGCGTCGTCAGTAGCGTAATACAGTGCACGTCAGTTTATTTGGGCATCTACTTGTCCAAAAAATGCACAAGCGTAGCACAACTCGACAATACCAATGGAGACGTGGTTGACTAAATTGACAACATTTCAATCGGAGAGTGGCTTGGTAGTTGGTACTTTTAAATCACTCGGAAGTATGCTTGTTTTTCAACATAAGTGGGCTTTGTTGGACCTAAAAATTAGAGAAAATGATGGCCAAGAACGAATTTTGATAATTAATATCCACCAAAGATATGCTGAGAACATTTGTTAATGCTAAAAACATCCTTGCCGGATATTAATTATCAAAACATGTATTGAACCGTCATTTTTCCCAAAAATTACAGTGGTTAAAGTTTACAAAATTGTTCACGCGCCATCGCTATCAAACGATGCAAATCGAATCAAAATCTTCTATCAAACGATGCAAATCGAATCAAAATCTTCTCATGCGTTGCGAATCATGCTACAGTATTAAGCACATGGATACTGTCTGTTTGGTCAGTGAAGGAGTATATAATTTCATAACATATGTGATTTTATAAGATTAATACTCTTGAGAGTAAGGCATCATCCTGCTAAGGTTCTTATTTTGTAAATAATTATTCTGCTTTACGAGATAGATTATTCTCTCACAATATACAGTATTTTACTTACCCAAAAAAATAATATACGGTATTTTATAAGTATTTATTTTAACTAGTGGAACACACCCTAAAAGTACCACCGGCTTCATGCTATGGAGTATTATATTCTTACATATTGAGAAATTATATGCTCGATGAACATTTAATGTAGTTGGTAAAATTTTTAAACCAACACCAATTTATTTGAAGTACTCCCTCTGTCCTTCTTTTAGAGTTCATTTTGAACTGTCTCTCAATAAGTGTTCATTTTGTAAAGTTAGTGGGTAAAATTTTTTGAATTTTCCATTTTGCCCTTAAAAGTATATTCCATTTTGAAAAGTTAGTGAGTAAAAATGTAATGATGATATTTCCATAGAGGGTAAATAGGAAAAATGGAAGTAAAAATTGATGTAAAAAGTGTAATGATGATGTCTTTTTAATAAATTGGAATTTCGAAGCGGGACACTTAAAAAAAAGACGGAGGAAGTACATTTTTTCAATGTCAGATTTACTTTGGATCAAACAAAAGAGCTGTGTTAAGTCTTAAAAAATAAGTATTTATTTCACATTTTTAAACTCAAAAATAATGTAAATGAAATTTTTTTTTTTTTGCACCATATAAAAGATCTCGAATTCAAACAAGATTCATATTGTATATTTTTAGATTTCATTAAGCTCATTATTTTTAGCTTGAAATTGCCTTCTTAAAAAATAAGTACTTAAAATCTGCTCTATAAAGGGGCCTTAACTATTCTCTGGCTTCACTCACACCGAACGATCTGGTGGATCGCACAATTCACTTTTAGTCTTAAGTTTCTCTCGGTTTTTTAAGCTTTTTTCTTATTTTGTCCGTGTTTGAATTTTTTTCTAAATTTTTAGTTGTGCGACAATTTTTTTTTTTGACTTTTTGATTCGTCTCATCGAGACAAATCGGTAAAGTAAAAAATTTTTACTTTTACCCAAATATTTTGAATAACAATCACTTTTAAGCTCAAAAAGTAGGTGGTCCTTGATCAAAATATTTGGGTAAAAGTTAAAAAAAAATTTACCATTTCAATTCATTTCAACAAGGCGAATCAAAAAGTCAAAAAAAATTGGCGCAAACTGAACACACGCGAAAAAATTTAAATAAAGACAAAATATTAACTTTTAGAAAAAGTTAAGCAGAATGGAAAGAAAATCAAGAGGTCGACTGGAGAGCTCTCTTAATCAGTGCCCCCTGAGGTACCGGCACATGATATTTCAGGATCTTTTTCCATCCTGCTCTCCATACACGCCGGCTTCACTCTCACCGCAGGATCAGCTTGATGGATCCCACAATGCACTAAAAAGAATCAGTCACAAATGCACCAACAAGAATTAAGAGGTCGACTGGAGAGATTATTCAGTGTCCCCGAGAGACCATTACCTAATATTTCAAATCCTATTTCATCGCGGACTCCATACACTTTGTCTTGAAATTAAAATAACGAAGCACCACGTAGCTGTAACGGGGCACCACGTAACGGTACCGCAGCGCCATTGAATAACTTTTCGATCGAGTGGCCCGGGAAAAAAGGTTAATTGAGGGACCTTGTCGTATTTGCGCACTGATTGGTTGTAACCGTCCGCAATTATTTATCACAAGGTTTAACTTTACTGGGCCTCACTCGTCACGAGACGCCTATACATATACATACACCTCTCCTTCTCTTTCTCTCTCTCCGTCTCTCTCTCTCTCTCTCTCCCCTCTGTTGGTGAAGGTAGCAGGAGCAAGATGTGTGGGGGTGCTATAATCTCCGACTACGTTGCCAATCCAAGCAGCCGGAGACCGTCGATCGATGACCTCTGGTCGGAGCTCGACTCATTCTCCGATTTCTCCGGTGCTCGGAACTGCGATGGCGTTAAAGACCGGTCGAGCCAACCCATTAGCCGGAAGACTACAAATCCCAAGCCAAACAGTCTCGACAACAAAGGTACTGATATTTGAGAATGTATGAAGCTTTGCTTAGTTCTGTTTCTCCTAGTAGGACTTCGGGATTTGCTCCCTCGTAAGGTTTCAGGTAAGATCAAAGCCAGTCCATTGAGAGCTTTTAATTGGACTCCCCGCAAGTAGGGTGGGAATATTGAGCTCTTAGGACGAATCGAGATGCGCCTAAACTGATCCGGATAACTGAATTATAAAATAAATGATTAGGTTGTTTCAAAAGAGGCTAGATCATCGGGCTGCATCATCCATTACGTATTTGTTTGCATTTAGATGAGCGTAACTGTCGAAACGTATTTGTTTGCATATTGATGAGTGTAACTGTCAAAATGGGGTTAAATTCTTTCCGCCGGTGGTGAAAATCGTGATGTGAGTTTTCAGCAAAATTGAACCGTTTAGTAATATTCGCTGCACCGAAAAATTAGCTTGCTCGGAGATAATTGATAATTGTGTTAAAAATTGAATTTCGGCGTATAAAATGGGTGGTCTTATTCTCTTAATAACTTTAAATTAAATTATCCATGGCTGTCCATTTTATAAATGAAATTTTGATTTTTCATGTAATAGCCGTTTTTTTTTTGTTTTTTTTATATACTCCTACTATTATGCGCATCAGATGAACCAATTACAGTGATAAATCTACGGTGGGCCACCACGGCGGTGGTGGAAACCCCACGCTTTTCACCGCGGGCGTACAGAAGTAGTTAAACTCCCAATCAAATGTGTATTTAAATATTTTTAGTAGTCAAAGAGACGCGTCCGGCTAATAGAGAGGAAATTAGGGAGAAATGTATTTTGTAACGCCACCTGCTCACATCTACGCATGTATTCTAACAGATGTGATGTATGAGGTTTATCGAGTAGGAGTATGACAACAAATAAGGGGTGTACTATTTGTTCAGTTCGAACCTCATCACCCAACGTAAAAAAGTTGATGCCATTAGGTCCGCTAGTCGTTAACTTTAGAACCCGAAATTCATCAAGGGCGTCGATGTCGAAATTAGTTGAGGTTCGCATAAGTTGTCTTAAAATACGGTTATCAGGAGAAATCCAATTGATTTTTTTTTTTTTTGACTAGTTTGATTGTAGCACTACACAGTCTACACTCCGGTGCATTGTGTGTTTAATGTTTTGGGAAATTGGTTATTTGATGAACATAGATATAAATTGTTTTTATTCAACTCTCCTGTTCTTGTAATCTGTTTGGTTCATAATTCCTCGTCTGGAGTCGATTACTAGTTACTAATTGTTGTCGTGTTTCAATCTCAGCTCAACTCTATGAATCAAACAGATTACGTAAGTACAAAACGTAATGGACTCCAGTCTCCATATGTAATTGCTTTTTAATTCTATGAATTTGACTCAACTCTTTGAATTTGATTCATATAATTTTCAATTCTGTGAAGGTTTAGAAAATTATGCCTTGCTTGGTTGGCTTTTTGAGAAGAAAATTTCAACTCAAAAAATACTTATTACCCTCAATTCCAATAATTATTCTCATTTCTCTCTCTATCTCTTTTCACTCATTACTCTTACTTCTAATCATTACTCGCATTTTTCTCTCTACTCATCACCTCAAAAAAATTCTCAAAAACTCATCTAAACACAGCATTTTGCCTTGTTCTCTTTACATTAATTCAGAAAGAATTTTTCCAAAAATTCTCCTTAGATTCTCTTTAAATTCTCTATAATTCCAATATTTTTCTGTCTCTCTCCACTTATTACCCCTATTATTTTTCAAAAAAAATTTCAAATATCAATCCAAACATAGCAATCTTCCAAATATTTTGTTAGAGAAATAAGAACAGTGAAACTGTAGGGACGAGCGACAAGGCCACTCCAGGGACGAGTCAGAAGACTCGGAAGAACATGTACAGAGGAATAAGGCAGAGGCCATGGGGGAAATGGGCGGCCGAAATTCGTGACCCACAGAAGGGAGTTCGAGTCTGGCTCGGAACCTACAACACGGCGGAGGAAGCCGCCCGAGCCTACGACGAAGCCGCCATTCGTATCCGCGGCGACAAGGCCAAGCTCAACTTTGCTCCACCAACACCGCCGCTATTGCCACCTGCCAAGCGGCGTTGTGTCGTCCCCGACTCGACTCAAGTGGGTATGGAGTCCACCGAGCCGACTCAGGTTATGGGTACTGGTGCCCCGGATCCGCAGCTTTACTACCCAACTCCAGTTGCTGCCATGGCTGATGAACTTGAGTTGAAAGATCAGATTTCCAACTTGGAATCGTTCCTGGGTTTGGAGTCTGAGTTAACTCAGTTTAGCGGACTCAGCGAGTCGGAATCCATTGACTTATGGTTGATGGACGACATTTCAATGACTCAGTATCCTCAGACTGATCGCCAGCTCTACTGAACTTGAAATAGCCTATGTTTCTAGTGTTTTTACTAGTAATGTGTATTTTGTGTTATGAATGCTACATATGCTTTGTTGCATCTTATAAATACAATATTTAAATAAATTTCTGTTTGTGTGCCCGGAATAATCCTTCTAGCCCTTCATCCGTGTTCATCCAGAGGTGATTTTTGAATTTTACATTTGTTGTTCATTTCAAAATTTTTGGTGGTAGAATACATTTTGTGAGTGTTGGCCAAACACCCGCAATTGGTTCAAAATCCGAAGGCATATGTGTTTCGCCCAAACGGGGCCTTAAAATTTCGGTCCCGGGGATGCTACTGAGCGGGGGTAAAGCGGCCGTTCCGGCCGTTCATCTCAGCAGGAACGGCTCCGATCGACCGGAGATGCTACTGAGCGGGGGTAAAGCGGCCGATCCGGCTGTTCCGGCCGTTCATCTCGGCAGGAACGACTCCGATCGAATCTGAGCTCATACAAATCTAAATCGTCCATTGTTCGGTTAAGATTTGAACTGTCGATTGTTGAGATGAGAGGCGGAATCGGCCGTTTTGCATGCACCGCTTTGCAAGATGCTGCTCTGCACCACTTTTTGAGTGTTGGCAAAAAAACCACGATTGGTTCAAAATCCAAAGGCAAAAATGTTTCGCCCAAACGGGGCCTTAAAATTTCAATGGTCCGTTGAGGCTGCTTGTCTCTTTTCCTTCCCTCCTATGTCTAGGTGCACAAAGGCCGATATAGATTCGCACGATTTGTGAAAGAATTCAGAACGTGTGAACTATATGTGACTTTTTGCCCCTTGCATGCGTGTTTGAAAAATTATTGGGTGGTTTTGATACCGTCTAATGTCCAGCTCCCTCCTTACCGTACATTTCAATAGAGTTTGTGTTCGGACATTACGATGACGCCGGTGCATCAAGCTTGTTGAATAATTTCTCGTTTCTAGTTCTGTTTGACATGCTTTAGTCACCAATCTTCGTACCACCACAACAATCCGACAATCGAACGTATAATCCGACAATCAAACGTATCTATGACGTATTAATGAATGATTAGTTACTCCTACTGGTATCATTTTTGTCTTGTAATTCAAAGCTAGTGCTGCTACTGGCTGGTGAATATGTCACACACTTATTAGAATGGAGATCAACAGTACACCATAATCACACTTTGACGAAGAAGCGGAGAGATTATTAAAGAGCCTAGGTGAGGCGCATCGTCCAAAAGTCCCTCTGTACCTCATTAATTCGATACATTTTGGCAAGAAGCCAATCAAAGAAGGGAGGCTTATTAGTCAAAAGTTTCCTCATATTTTATAGTATTTTTTTAAGCTCAAGGACGGATTCCGAGTCCCTGCAATGCTTCAAAATGACTGCAACTTGCAGTCCAAATAAATGGTGGCGTTTTGGGCCAAGTTGGGATATTACTGAATTAAACAACCCCACCTCTCTCCCCTCTGTCAACTGTGTTGACTCATCACTGTTTTTCTTTCTCTCTCTACAATATCGAGAGTGGAGACTGTCACACACGGGTTCAGATCCCGTCCAGTATTGTACCCTCCAGTCCGGTCCAGTTCGGCCTTTTGTGGGTCCTTTTCGGGCCCACAATAATGATCGGAACCGTTCACATTTTAGAGCTCGTCGAGACCAACGACCATACCAAAAATCACATTGATCGGATACCGTTTGGTATCATTTCAAAATGTATTAAGTTTCGAAAAAATGTGTTGAAGGGTTGTAATCCTGTGTTTCATACCTTTTTTTAAACAACATTAATGCATTTTGAAATGATATTAAACAGTATTCGATCAACTTGATTTTTGGTATGGTCGTTGGTCTCGACGAGCTCTAAAATGTGAACGGTTCCGATCATTGTTGTGGGCCCGAAAAGGACCCACAAAAGGCCGAACTGGACCGGACTGGAGGGTAACTCCAAACTGGACAGGATCTGACTCCGTCACACACACACTCTCTCTCTCCCTTTAATTCTCTTCTTTGATTTCTCTTGCAAATTTTTCATTCAACAATACTATTCATACAATAACTTACATAACCTCTTACTCTACATCCATATAGGACCCACACATAATAATATATATGGAGCCCACATGAAGTTGTGTAAATTATTGCATGAGTATGATTTTTATTTTTTCTTTCTACACTTCACCTTTCTAAAAGGTACATGAGCAGTTATAATTAATGATAATATCCAAAGAAGAACAAGAACAACTTTGAGCAAAAGCTTTGATGAAATTTGATCGTTGATTGGGTATTTCCCATCAGTTCTAGTGATTCACTATAATTTGTTAGAAATTTTTCCCTAAAACTCATTTTAAATAAAATAAGGACATCTCATTTTCTTATTAAAATTCGATGATCCGAGTCGCTTAATGTGTTCAGAACATGATTTTAAGAATACTCGTGAAAAATCAGCAAAAAAATGACCAGGAAGGGCTTCATTTGAGCAGTTTTTATTTGAACCGTTCGATAAAAAATAAACAAAAACTGTTCGGATCAAGCCCTTCCCTATCTTTTTTTTTGCTGATTTCTTGCAAGTACCCTTAAAATCACGTTGTAAACATATTAAGCGGCTCGGATCATCTCAAATTGGTCGAGAAAGGGACTGTCATTACTCACGTAATAATTTAAACACAATAATTTACACAACCTCATGTGGGCTCCACATATATTACTATGTATGGATCCCATATATATGTAGAATAAGAGGTTATGTAAGTTATTGTGTTAGTAGTATTGTTGAAAGAAAAATTTGCAAGAGAAATCAAAGAAGAGAATTAAAGGGGGAGAGGGTGTGTGTGCGCCTCTCCACTCTCGATATTGTAGAGAGAGAAAGAAAAACAGTGATGAGTCAACACTGTTGACAGAGTCACAGAGGGGAGAGAGGTGGGTTGTTTAATTCAGCAATATCCCAACTTGGCCCAAAACACCACCGTTTATTGAGACTGCAAGTTGCACTCATTTTGAAGCACTGCAGGGACTCGGAATCCCTCGAGGACAATCATTTTTGGCAATAAAACATACGGACAAATGAACCTATAAAGTGTCTAAAACTTTAGAGTATCCTATAAAAGTGCTTAAAAACCGTATGGTACCCTAAAATTCTAGGATACGCTATGTATGAATGTGCTTAAAATTCTAGGGTACCCTATGAAAGTGCCTAAACAATTAAAACTTTATAGTAAGAAAGTGCTCTCTAAAACATTACAAAAGCGTCTAAACACGTTTTGGCCTTATAGCTAGAAAACTCAAAAAGTTAAAGAACCTATGCTGAAAACTGCTGCGTCTTTCCCTTAAATGAAGACTATTTTACCGTCCTTATAACTAATTTTTCCATCAAAGAAGCACTTATTGAAACAAGAGCCAGAACATTGTTTTTTTAGATTCTAGGCTTGGCCCACTAGGTCAAGTAGCTTCGTAGGACCACCCACAGAAAATCATGGCAGATCTAGGTAGATGCAATGCAAAACAAGTTGGGTACTCCTAATTTTAGAGCATCCTTTTAGGAAGCTACTAATTTACTCACGGAAAATGCTTGGGGCACATATATTTGGTGACAAACTCACAAATAAAGGTGTTCAGAGTTGTCTCATGCGTACATGGATATATATATATATATATATATATATATATAATATGTATTGTGGGAGACTCATGTATCAAACGATTCTGAATGCATCTATGTGTCACACTCCTATTTATTATTGTTTCCAACTTGAACAAACAAGAAAAGTTACGACTCGTCATCATAAGTTTTGTCGATAAAGACATCATGTTCCGATGAAGCAAAATCTAATTTTGCTTCTCATTTTACGTAACAAGTGAAAAAAACAGGTGGTCAAATATATAACACTTTTTAATTATTAATTTACTTCCAGCCACACCAACACCATACTCCTTGGTTCCACGGTTTTCCATTTGGGACACCTTGTGAAGTTGACAGGTTTTGGAATGCTGTGTGATGAAATTGACTAGGGTAAAATATATAACACTTTGTAATTATCAAATGGTGAATGAAAGTGAGAAAAATGGGGGTTGAAAAGTGAAAATGGAACTGACGACAGAAAGGGTGGAATATGCACACAACATAATGAATGCAACCATCTAAATGTTCATGTCTAAACAAGGATGAGATCGGGGTCTAGTGGCGACGACCGCCACAACAAGAATTTTTAAAAATGTAATTATTACATGTAAAAGAAAAAATTATGCCCAACTTATATAGTCTCGCCACCACTAGTGTTTTTTAGTATACATTTAGCCACTACTAGGATAAAATCCTGGTTCCGTCCTTGTGTCTAGGCCCTTATATGGATTTTGTCCCACATTGCTTAATTGGGGAAAGTTTGAGTGAATTATTTATGGGTCTGTTTTATTAGCTTGGCTCTAATAGTCTAATTATAAAGTGCCAAGGCTCTTTGCACCCACCGCTGCACACATACGAACGGTAGCAGACTGTGACACTGGTATGTGGCGCTTTAACGACACATTTTGCACTTACATTGGTCTATGCGGCGCCTCAGTCGGGGAAAGTTTGAGGGAATTATTTATGGGTCTGTTTTATTAGCTTGGCTCTAATAGTCTAATTATAAAGTGCCAAGGCTCTTTGCACCCACCATTACACACATACGTACAGTAGCAGACTGTGACACTGGTATGTGGCGCTTTAACAACACACTTTGCACTCACATTGGTCTATGCGGCGCCTCAGTCAGGGAAAGTTTGGGTGAATTATTTATGGGTCTGTTTTATTAGCTTGGCTCTAATAGTCTAATTATAAAGTGCCAAGGCTCTTTGCACCCACCGCTACACACATACGTACGGTAGCAGACTGTGACACTGGTATGTGGCGCTTTAACGACACACTTTGCACTTACGTTGGTCTATGCAGCGCCTCAGTCGGGGAAAGTTTGAGTGAATTATTTATGGGTCTGTTTTATTAGCTTGGCTCTAATAGTCTAATTATAAAGTACCAAGGCTCTTTGCACCCGCCGCTACACACATACGTACGGTAGCAGACTGTGACACTGGTATGTGGTGCTTTAACGACACACTTTGCACTTACATTGGTCTATGCGACGCCTCTTCTTATTGCAGCTGAGCACAAAAGGTGGCCATGACATGGCACATGCGTGGCATTTGAGTCACGCAGGGCATTCTAGAAAGATCGTCTATTAAGTGACGGTTAGGGATTAGTTAACTGTGCATGCGGTGATCTGTTAGGACAATTGGGATCATGGCTGTCCATTGTCAAATCTCTAAGACGAGGTTGAAACCGAGTGGATGCGTGTTTTTAACACACTGGTTCATTTAATCTATGCCGTACGGATAGAATCAATGGTCAAGAACCAGATGCGTATCCCTTCAACTGAGTGCGTAGTTGGTCTATAATTGGACTTTGTTTTTACATCAGTCCAATATATAAACTGATAAATTCGTCACTCTCCATTACCTGTCTAAAATTCATGCATATAACTTATCCAATATATATATATATATATATATATATATATATGTATGTATATATATATGAGTTCTGTATATGAGTCCTCATTTTAAGGTTCTTACCTGAAGATTTCTGTGTATGAGTTCCCTTCTTATAAGGACTACCTTATTTTAATAAAATGCAAACCTCCATTTTTCGATCGAATTTCGATGATTCGAGCCGCTCAATGTGTTCAGAACGTGATTTTAAGGGTACTCGCGAGAAATCAACAAAAAAAAAAATTGGGAAAGGCTTCATCCGAGCAGTTTTTTTTTATCTAACGGTTTAAATAAAAACTGCTCAAATCAAGCCCTTCCCGGATTTTTTTTTTCCGATTTCTTGCAAGTATCTTTAAAATCACGTTCTGAATACATTGAGAGGCTCGAATCATTGAAATCCGATTGGGAAAGGCAAGAAATGGGGAGGTCCGCATATAAGGTCCTCATTTGAAGGTCCTTACCTGAAAATTTCTGTATATATATATATATATATATATATATATATATACACACAATCATTTTCAAATAAGGAGGTCCTTATTTTAGTTAAAATAAGGACCTCTCCATTTCTCCCATTTTCAGTTCGAATTTCGATAATCCGAACCGCACAATGTGTTCAGAATATGATTTTAAGGGTACCCTCGTGAAATCGGCAAAAAAAATGACTGGGAAGGGTTTCGTCTGAGCAATTTTTATTTGAACCGTTTGATAAAAATAAACAAAAACTGCTCGGATGAAGCCCTTTTCGGTCTTTTTTTTGCTGATTTCTCGCGAGTACCATTAAAATCAGGTTCTGAACACATTGAGCGGCTCGGATCATCGAAATTCGATCAGGAAGGGAGGTCCTTATTTTATTAAATTAAGGTGGTCCTTAGGAGAAGAGGACTATATATATATATATATATATATAAAAGTCTGTACAAAGATTTTGTTAACGTGCAAAAACAAAATCAAAATGGTTCTTGATTCTTTTTACATTTTTTCCGGTGGGTATTCTGTCTGTCAGCGTGTGCTCAAACACAAATACTATCTTTAAAAAAGCGTAACATAATTCATGACGCAAGCTCATAAATTATGCACTCAACTAGAGCAGAGAGAGTAAATTTTGATGGAGAACCTTCAAGAAAGTTGGGTGGGGTGATAAAAAGACAAGAAACGAAATTGAGTGATGAAATCCTGATCATAAAGATGCATGAACCAAACTAAGAGAATCTCAAGTGGGGTCCTCCAGAATTTTTCCCCCATTAGAGAGAGTTTACTTGTGTTTTAAGATTTGACGGATTTAACCTCTGATTAATACTGCTTATCATTTTCCTCCTGATTCGCGGCATCTGACCCCTGAAATCATTGTCATCCAGGTTATTCGTCTTTTTCGGGAGTAATCAAATTATTGTGAGCCCAACTTGGGCTAGCTCATGTCTCTCGATTCTGCGCAAATTCAACTGTTCGTTTCGACAATCAATCGTTTAAATTTTAAAAATCCTCTTTCAGCGAAGAGTTAAACTCTTCAATCGAATCTTTTTTTTTTAAATTCGGACCGTTCAAAATATTTTGAACGCTCGTAATCGAGTGCCGTAAAATATATTCACGGTTCCGCCGTAAAAAAAAAAGTTCTTCTCCATTTTTACATAAGAAGACACAAGTTGAGATAAGACCCCGTTTCAGAAACCTTTTTAAAAAATAAGCAACTTATTTTACATTTTCAAACTCAAAAATAATGTAAATGAAAAATAATTTTTCAATTTTTTAACAAAATTCATATTGTATATTTTTGGATTTCAATAAATCCATAATTTTTGAACTTAAAATTGCCTTCTTAAAAATAAAAACTTTTTTTCACTTCTGAAACGGGCTCTAAAATATGGCTTACAATGCTATAATCAAAAGTAAAATATTTTTAAAGTTAACAGTATTGATATAAAATATGGTTCACAATACTATAATCAAACTTAACAATCTCCTTAGAAATAATCAAATTTTGAGTTTTGGATAACCAAAATTAACAACCTTATGATAATAATCAAATTTTATAGACTTTATATATTCTCAATCAATAACACCAATCATAATACAAAAGTATTCTATCTTTCTTTCCTTTTCCTCTCTCTTTCTTTGCGAACAATATTTTCGGAAAAAAAAATTTATTTTAGTATTTTTTTAGAAGACAGCTTTTTTTAAATTAGTTTTTTTCCCAATAAAAAAAGTTTCACGAAGTATTTTCTATTTCTAATAAATAGTTTTTATTAGTTTCAAAACTATTTTTCAAAAAACTATTCCCTACTATTCATAGTTTTTAGTTTTTTGTAGTTTGAAAAAATAATGTGACAAGTTTTGATTATCTAATTTTGATTATGCCATTATAGACATCTACATTGCTAACTTTAACAATCTCTTAAATGAATAATCAAAAGCTGATGCGGCAACTTTTAGTTATCAATTTTCGATTATAGCATTGTGGATACTCTAAGTCTTTAAATTTTGATTTATATTGCCCTTCGCATATCTATCAAATTACGTAAATACCAACTCAGAGAATCCCAAGTGGGGTCCTCTAGAATTTTTCCTCCATTAGAGATTACTTGTGCTTATGGATTTGAGAGATACAGTACCTCTGATTAGTACTGCTCATCATTTTCCTCTTGATTCGCGGCATCTGACCCCTGCAATCATCGTCATCGAGGTTATTCGTCGTTTTCGGTGAGTAATCAAATTATTGTGAGCCCAACTTGGGCTAGCTCGTGTCTCATTGCTCACGAATCCGTGAAATTTCGGCCATTTATTTCGACAATCAATTATTTGGATTTAAAAAAAGAGGAGTGCTAGGAACAAAGAAAATTGACAAAAAAAATACCCTTAAAGTGTACATGTACGGCCCATATTTACTGTGCAGTGCATCTGAGCCGTTTATGTACACTTTAAGGGTCTTTTTTTTGCCTATTTTCTTTGCACGTAGCATTTCTCTTAAAAAAAACTCTTTTAACGAAGAGTTAACTCTTCGATCGATTTTTTTTAGAAATCCAGACCGTCCAAAATATTTTTGAACGCTCACTATTGAACACCGTAAGGTATATTCACGGCTCCACCATAGAAAAGTTCTTTCTCCACTTTTACATCCGAAGACACAAGTTGAGATATAATAATAAGTCTTTAAATTTTGATTTATATTGCCCTTCGCATATCTAACAAATTACGTAAATACCAACTTATACATACACATAATATACTTAAAAAATGATTTTGATACTCCAATTTTTTATGATGACACTCCAAAATTTATCTTTTATATGTGCCAAAATTATTTTCCCATATACTTACATATATAGGTCCATCTGATTAACATATTGTATACTACCTATTTATACCAATTACTAACATATACTCCTTCCTTCTTCGTTCTTTAGTTCATTTTGAGAGTCCGTACCACTTTTTAATTAATTACATCTTGCAAAGTATAAATTTTTTAGGTGATTTTGAAAAATCATTTAAAAGAGCTCTTTGAGATCTATCAAACAAGATTCATATTACATATAAATAGTATTACCAATTTTTTATCCGATTGAGATACAACGAAAGACAAAATAATAGAAACAGAATGATTATACATATTTAGTTATTGAAGCGATGGGCTTACGCTAGGCATTGGTTAAAGCGTTGGAATGGAACTTGTCCACAGTCATGAGTGGAGGCATGAAAAGTGATGCGAAACAAGATGTTTACGGTCCGTTTGGATGAATGATTTGTTTTTGGTGGATATAGAATGAGAAAAGATTTGAGGGTGGATATGTAATGAAAGGGGTGATATATTAAGAAATGTGGCCCTACCTCTTAAGAAATGTAGATTTATAACGAGGTGTTTCGATGGTTTTTTTGAGAATGAGGATTTGAAGGGTGGATATAATGAGATAAGATGTCAAATAACTAAATTGCCCCCACTTTATTTTTTAATGCTCAAAATTGATTTATTTCATATTAATTAGAATAAATTGATATTTAACATTAATTTTGGAATAAAATACCTTCAATTTATCTTACAAATGTTTAAACAATATGTGCCACACCAAAATAATTGGACCGTTAGATCACTGAAGATTCTAGGAATCATTTGGACCATTTATTAGATTATTGAAATAATTAGAATAAATTGATATTTAACATTAATTTTGGAATAAAATACCTTCAATTTATCTTACAAATGTTTAAACAATATGTGCCACACCAAAATAATTGGACCGTTAGATCACTGAAGATTCTAGGAATCATTTGGACCATTTATTAGATTACAAAAGCTCCTAGGATACCATACACATGTGCCACACTAAATAATTCCTCCTTTCTTCTTCTTCTTCCTGATTACAAATTCGGCCTCCATCTCCCCCATCCAAACAGGCTGTTAAAGCGATCAATCGGGGAGAGGCTTATGTTGACCGTAACTCAATTATTCTTTTTTTTTAAAATTATCTTGGTTATTATAGATTGTATTTTTGTTCATGTTAAACGTGAATGTAACAGAACAGCTCATTTAGTGGCACAAAAGCGCGGTTAGGTCGGAAAGGTGGTGAAGGGATTGCCCACAATGGCTATCTGCCCTTGGCAACTGATGATGTTTGGACTCTTGGCCCTTCAGTTAGCATGGGACGAAATCTCTCTAGTTTTAGTAGGTAAAAACGTAGTACTGTATACATATTTGTTTACATATGTTATACTCCCTCCATTCCTTTTTGTTTTCTAAATCTTGACCTCAATTACTATTTGATGGTGCATCTTCACTTCTTTTATTTATTTATTTATTGTATGTTCCAAAGTAAATGTACAATTTTAAAAGTCAACTCAAAAAAGGTTCAAACTTTCCTGTTTGGCCCATCTTCTTCAAAGTTGAATGCTAGACGGGCTTTGCAAATATATGCGCACTCTTACCTTCAATTCGATGCTAGATATTGTGCCCATAATTAGGAGGAATTTTGACTCTTACTACTATTGTTATCAACCGCCTAAATTTTTTGAAGTTTGTGAATTTTTTTTAATCCGTCTTGAATTCTTAAGATCAGCTACTTTTAAAATTGAGGGGCAATATAGCAAAGTGAAAAATCTATCTAAGTAGTAATAATATTGTCCCTTTAAAAATTTGGATTCCCGAAGCAGGACTAACAAATAGGAATGGAGAGAGTATGAAAAAGCCAACTCATCACACTCCTACTTTTACACCAATCACTGATTTGCCACATTATCATATGAGCTCCATCATTTTGGCAAATTGGTTGTGTATTATGTTGTAATTTGCAGTACCTCAGGGGTTTTAGTGCCCTAGTTAGAAACATCAGGGCTGTCAGTGTAACTTTCCGAAAAAAGGCTAATCGGATACATGGTGAAGATTTGGGTTGGGTTTTAACTTACAGGGCCTGCCCAATAGAGAGGCCCAAGAGGGCCGCCGCTTTGGGCCTCCACATTTTGAGTAAAAAAAATAGGGTACTCTTCCTTAGATATTCTTTTGGTGGTTCAGTGGTAAAGTATTTGCTCTTCCCCATAAGAAACATGTGTTCAAATCCTGGTAGGGTATTTTTTTAAGTATCTTTTTGTAGAAAAAAAATTCCTCTATCACACAAATTAGGACTACTGTGATTCAAACCTGAGTCCACTAAACATTATTGCAACTGCACAAACCGTTAAAGTTATTGAATAGTATGAATGAAAATTATATATAGATAAGTATTTCTATTTATTATTTTTAAATTAGAAAATTCATGTAGGACACTATTCCACTACTTGGCCTAGGGCATCCAAATATTTTGTGCTGACCCTGCCCACGTCACCTCACCCGATTTTTTTTTTCTCCCTTCACCGAATACTATAAGGGCATGCTTGATAAGTGTGTTAAGGCTTGGGGGGAGGATTGCTAATCCTCTAGATTTTCCTACTCTTTGTTTGATTGTAAAACTAAAGATGAGATTAAGGATGGGATTGCTAATCCCACGCTATTCTCTGATTACTAATACCATGGGGTATTAGGTATTAGTAATCCTGTCCCAAGCTTCCCCATGTAAAATGACAATCTTGCCCATGATTTTTTAACTCAATACCAATAATACTCTCTATTATACGCTGCTATTTATACACTTTCCCCGCCAAATCTCTATACTCTGCTTCCATAACTGCTTCCAAAGGGAGAGAACGACCCAGTTATTGGTGGTGCAAGTTTAGCGACATTCAACAGCTCGCGAAAAAAACAAACTTTCGACCTCGTTTTTCTGGGTTGTTTTGAGAGAGGAAAAAAAAGGTTGTATCCTATTTAAAATTGATATAGGGACAGGTTTGGGATTGGTAAAAAAAATTAGTTTAGGGGAAAAAAATAAATAGAAGGAAAGTATTTATTTTTATTGTCTTTGAAATAGGACCGAGTTTTCTAAGGAAAGGAAAAATAAGTGCATGAGGTTGGAATATCATTGTTTGATTATTGGTGATTTCTCGGTGTAATTTCACCTATGGGTATAAATGGAAAATATAATTTGTATCCTATCTCTTGGTGTTCCAATCAAACAAAGGATTGAGATTGGTAATCACAATCCCATGATTTAATTCTTACACAATCAAACACCCACTTGAGATTACGCTTGGTATTACACTATTACTAATCTTATCTCCTTATTAAGCCCATCTAATCCAACACACTTATCGAACGGGGCCTAAAATCCTCTGCATTTGCTCTCACGAAAAACCCTCTGATTTTGGAGAGAGAGAGAGAGAGAGGCGATGGTAACGCAGAAGCTTCAGAAGCGGCTGGCCGCCAGCGTCCTCAAGTGCGGCGAGCCCTGCTGGATCCCTCCCGATGAGGTCAACGAAATATCCGTGGCCAACTCTCGTAACCCCACTTTCTCTACATATATGTATCTATGTGTTGTACACTAGGTCAAATAATGCGGGTGCGAGAGCGTGAACTTGAAAACGTCTTTCAAACCCCCACAAATAAATTTGTGAGAGCAGATTGAGAGTGCAATGCGAGTATTGAGAGCGTGAGCGCATGCCATTTTAAAGGTTGTGTGACTAAGGTTGTACATATACAGGGAGCTTGGCTAGTGCTTTAATTGGGCTCCGCTAGTGAACAATGGGATTGGTGTGCCTAAGTTGGTCCGGATATCTGAGTTATCATAAAACGTAAGAGTATATAACATTATAAGCGCACTAGCACATGCATACATATGTTTTGTAGATTGTGATAGTATTAACCAGCATGCGTGAGATCAGCTGTTAATGAAATTAGCATTTGCAAAATATACAGATAAAACGGATAATTTCTCAGGGTGTATCCTTATTCCTTAGAATGTTCTAGTAAATTTACTTATCAGCTCGACAGTTTAGATCATATATAGGTAATCGAGAAGAATTTTGCGAGGACAAGAAATGGATTAAGCTTTATGGACTTGGGTTTGAGTAGTTCAGTAGATTAATGCATTCTGCTTTGTGATATTTGCTAGAATGCATGAGATGAGTTGTTACAATAGGAACGTGAAAAATCTGGCTAAGTAATAATATTGCCTCCTTAAAAAGTTGGATTCCCGAAGCGGGACCAACAAATAGAAACGGAGAGTGTGAAAAAGCCTACTTACACTCCTACTTTTACACCAAACTTATAACTGATTTGCCACATTAGCATATGATCTCTATCATTTTGATAATCAGAAACATTCCTTTACATCACCTTGAAAATATTAATCACGCCAAAATTCATATTTATCTGATATCGATAAATGCATGATCAGAACACATTTATTTTCAGTGTGTTAGTTACTTATAAAGTTGGTCTAGTCATACATTTATCAACATCAGATAAACAAGAATGTGGGCATTGGTTTTTTTTTTTTTTTTGACATTTTATAGAAAGTGGATGTTTTCGATCACCAAAGTGATGGCTCCCATACGCTATGTGGCAAGTTGGTTGTAAGTTTTGTTGTAATTTGCAGTACCTCAGGGTTTTAGTGCCCTAGTTAACTGGCCAGAAAAGGCCAATCAGTTACATGGCAAGGTTTGGGTAACTCGGTTATCAACTCACCGATTTGTTGGCCAAACAAATTTGAACACAAACTTGTCAACTTGATAATTCGACCCTAAACCAGTTCTTTTTTTTGGTTTTTTTGGTTTTCATCAATGCTATAAAATCCTCTGCATTTGCACTCACGAAAACCCTCTGGTTTTGCAACAGAGAGAGAGAGGGAGGGAGAGAGAGGGCTGATGGTGTCGCAGCGGTTGCTGAAGCTTCAGAAGCGGCTGGCAGCAAGTGTCCTCAAGTGTGGGAGCGGGAAGATCTGGCTCGATCCCAACGAGGCCGACGAAATCACAATGGCAACTCTAGTAAGCTCCTCCCCTTCTCTAAATATGTATGTATATATGTATATATAGACACCACTAGGCACTATCAGAAGCATACATATGCTCAGTGAGAACTGCTATTTCATCTTAAGTGTTGATATCTGAATCTATGAATCTGATAAATAGAGGCTTTGAATTTGTGTTGTCTACGTTATTCTGTAGGTAGGAGCTACTTAACTTTCGGTGTTTGGCGCTCCCTATGAACTTTCGGTAGACTGTATGAATACTAAAGAGTAATAGCAGATTATTTAGCCTTGTGTATTTGTTGGTGCTGTTGAAAGTCCCATCAACTCTGGCTTGCATTCTGGAATTTGGACGTGTAAATGTAGTATCTTGTGAACTAATTTGTTGCCAAACATAGGTTTGTACAATGCGTGTCTGGCCTTATGATTATTTTGTGGTATCAGGATTCAGGACCTGCAGCCGCAGTTGCTCCTGCACCCCAAGCTTCTGGGTAAAACCATAAAAGTGATTAGTAACTAAAATTATGCATCTCTCCTAATTGAGCATCTTTATACGAGAAACTTGTTTGTTTGCAGGGGAGCTAAGAAAGCGAAGTAGTGACTGTTGACAGTCTTGAGACACCATGATTATTACTGAACAGCTGATAGAGATACAATTTTATGCCACTGACCATCATTGTTTGCTTTCAGAGCTGTTATGTTCAACTCTTTCGTGGCCAGAATCTCAAAACTCTTTGTTCCAGCTTTTGGATCTTGTTAAGTAGCGGGCCAATCGTTGAACCAAGTATGTTTTGCTTGGAGTCTTAGGACGAGCCTGTTTTTTGGACAATTAGAAAAAAAACTCCACTTTTTGGATTCGTTGTTTTCAAGCCACGTCTGAGAATGTTAATTCTAGTCTTTCTAGATATTGTCTCAAACATCTAATACGCTTTTGTTTGGCTTTGAAGTCATTTTACCCTGTATTTCTGTTATGGAACTGAAATCGATTTAGTTTTTGCCATTTTACTCTTATTCGGATAAGATTGGGAAACTGAAACAATTCTCAAAAAATGCAACTGAAGTCAAGGAGTCTGGTTTCCATAACCCGTGCTCCGATTTTATCCCAGATGGGGAGTTTTTGCTCATGCATGGCTTTCTTTTGATTTGGTCTGTGGAATCTGTTTCTATAGGGTCATGATATCAGAAACTAACGTCCAAAAGAATTGTGAGCACTTCTTGATGAGAAACATGAAAATAGTATGCGATGAGCTGGTGCATGGGTATCGAATTCTAAGACGCAATTGACTGCCGTTCGCAACTTTGCATATTTTGTTCTCACTTTTGCAGGTTGCTAGATACAATTGCAAATGTTGTAAAGCTACAAACGTTGAACAGGCTCATTTGGTTCCTGCTGGTGATTTTTACTACTTGGGTATTCTTTCTGGTTTTGTATCGTTCTAGTATGTGTATTGTTATTGTGGTTGTCCAGTAGATATGCAATTCCTCCACCCATCTTTGTATTTTGAAATGCTTTTCACTTGATTCCATTTGTGCCTAAATAAGCGAATCAAACGAGCTCTAAAAATAAATAAATGAAGGTGGATCGAAAAGAATGGAATTTCTGGCCTCATATTTGCCAACCCCAGGTTGTCGGATGTCAAAATCCTTCGAATTTCGCTAGGTTTTGAAGTGACGCAAATATTTTGAAGCACATTCAGATGCTAGTATGTGTATTGTGGTCCAAGAACAAAAGGGCAATGGGAAAGATCCTAGTACAAACGAGACCCAGTGTATGGTATTAGGTTGTCACCCCCCTTCTTAACATGAACAAAATCTCGAACCCGGGGACCATTTGTTGTCCCCATCCGGGCCGTTCAATTCGGCAATGGACGGCTTAGATTTTATATCTGTTTGGCCGAGATGAAATTTGAGCCGTCCATTACCGAAATGGGACAACACCCAGGGCTCCCGAGTTCCAAAATCTCAAGGAGACAGGTCAATTTTATGTTGTACGATGAGTCTTTTCAATTCTGATCAATTGATTTAAAGGTGTCTCACTTATTTTTTTCCCAGCCACAGTTTAACATTCCGGTTGCGTCCACAGGAGGAAACGTCCACAGGAGGAAGTTACATTGTTGGCCACTTTCCATCCTTTTTACTTGGCCAAACAAAAAATTGTCTGTCTTTTTCCCTTCCTCTCTGGTTTGGACTTTAAAAAAGAAGATTTCCTTTTACACAACGCATCCTAAAGGGCGCGACTATTCGCAGCCCCCTATTTTCTCCGATAGCCCACTACATTTCGGTAAATAGTTGTTGAGAATCATACATAATATTTCGGTGAATAGCTGTTGAAAATAAGATTATATTTCGATAACTACATGTCGAAAATATATTTAACCTTCGGTAAACAATTGCCGATCATACATTTTCGGTAAATAGCTGTTGAAAAAAATATTATATTTCAATAATTGTATGCTGAAAATGTATCTCAATTTCGGTAACTAGCTGTCAAGTATAATTGAAAATTTTTAATGGACTATGGGAGAAAATAGGGCGTTGCGAATAGTCGGCCCCCATCCTAAATAGCTGTAGCAAGACTTTTAATAGTGTTATTGGGATTGAAATGTTTGTCCTATTTTTGTAAACTAGTAGGTGAACAAAAACGAAAACAGGTTTAATATTTTCCGTCCGATGATGCACGTTTTTTTTTTTTTTTTTGATAAGTCAAATAACAATTACAAAATCAAACTGGCGTTTCCTTCCTAACAAGGTGATCTAGCCCAGGCGGAATACAACCTGGATTAAAACTAAAATCTCTATTTAAGAAATTTGTAGCGATCCAGTGAGCCGTAGAGTTCTGCTCTCGACAAACCCAGGAGAAAGTCCAATTCCTTTGCGAGGCCCAGTGCTTGATGTCTGTCACTACTGCTTCTATATTCCACGGGCTGTGCTCAATCTTGTTATTTAGGCAATCAATAACAGTTCGACAGTCAGCTTCGAACACTGCATTTTCAATCCCCAAATCCACAGCCATCCCACAAGCTATGCGTAAAGCCCAGGCTTCAGTCATTAACGCGTAAAGCCCAGGTTCGATGATGCACTTTTAATCATAGGCTTCTCGACCTCTTTGACTTCGATATTCGTTAGGAGTGTATGCGGTCTGGATTGGTTCAGTTATCTAGAAAATTAGTAACCAGACCATTTCAAACGGTTCTAGAAAATTGGGAACCAGAACCTAACCAATATATGTATGGAACTTAACCAGAACCAAACCGCAAAACCGGTCCGATTTTGGTTTGGTTTCGGTTCTATCCAATAAGCATCCAAACACTTATTCAAGAAATAGGAAGATAATCTGCTGGAATATGAAAGGAATAAAGAAAATAAAAAATTTCATCTCTAAATAAATTAAGTTTAGCAAGGAAAAGATTAACCTACCAAATTCAAATACATATTTAATTACACACACATATGTATATCTATATTTATCTTAGTTTTAAATTGTCCGATTCGGTTTTAACCACGGTTCATTAATTGAGAACCAGTAACCGAACCAAAATTAACGGTTCTTATTTTTTTGGAACCATAACCTGACCGTAGAACCGCAGAACCAGACCAAAAAGGACGGTTCGGTCTGAATCGGACCGATTTTGCGGTTCGGACGATTTTCTTGAACACCCCTAATAAATAAATGAAGGTGGATCGAAAAGAATGGAATTTCTGGCCTCATATTTGCCAACCCCAGGTTGTCGGATGTCAAAATCCTTTAAATTTCGCTAGGTTTTGAAGTGATGCAAATATTTTGAAGTACATTCAGATGCTTCTGTATCATTGTCTACGGCCTACCAGATTCTTATTGTGGTCCAAGAACAAAAGGGGAATGGGTAAGATCCTATAAACCAGACCCAGTGTATGGTAGTATTAGGTTGTGACTTATGACCCCCCTCCTTAACATGAACAAAATCCCGAACCCGAGGACCAAATGTTGTCCCCATTCGGGCCGTCCAATTTCGGCAATGGATGACTCAGATTTCATATTTATTTGGCCGAGATGAAATTTGAATCGTCCATTACCGAAATGGGACAACACCCAGGGCTCCCGAGTTCCAAAATCTCAAGGAGACCTATCACTTTTATGTTGTACGATGAGTCTTTTCAATTTTAATCAATTGATTTAAAGGTGTCTCACTTATTTTTTCCCAGCCACAGTTTAACATTCCGGTTGCGTCCACAGGAGGAAGTTACATTGTTGGCCACTTTCCATCCTTTTTACTTGGCCAAACAAAAAATTGTCTGTCTTTTCCCCTTCCTCTCTGGTTTGGACTTTAAAAAAGAAGATTTCCTTTTACACAACGCATCCTCAAGTGACGCGACTATTCGCGGCCCCCTATTTTCTTCCATAACCCACTACATTTCGGTAAATACTTGTTGAAAACCATACATAACATATCGGTAAATAGCTGTTGAAAATAAGATTATATTTCGGTAACTACATGTCGAAAATATGTTCAACTTTCAGTAAACAATTACCGAACATATATTTTCGGTAAATAGCTGTTGAAAAAAATATTATATTTCAATAATTGTATGCTGAAAATGTATCTCAATTTCGGTAATTAACTATCGAGTATAAGAAAATTTTTAATGAACTATGAGAGAAAATAGGGGGTTGCGAATAGTCGCCCTCCATCCTAAATAGCTGTAGCAAGTAAGACTTTTAATAGTGTTATTGGGATTGAAATGTTTGTCCTATTTTTGTAAACTAGTAGGTGAACAAAAACGAGAACAGGTTTAATATTTTTCCGTCCGATGATACACGTTTAATCATAGGCTTCTCGACCTCTTTGACTTCGACATTGGTTGCCATTTGTGCAGCCGCAACGGTTGACGTGAGAGTGCTCGGTGACTTGGTCTAAACATTTGGATGTGGAGGATTAAAAAAAAAAAACATTTCGACGTAGTAAGAGGGACACCTCACTGGCCAATCTTTCGGCCTAATAAAAAAACCACTTTTGATGTGGTTGCCTCAATCAAGAAAAGACCAGTATTATATTTTCTATTCCGTGATAGATTAACAAAAAACCAAACCCTTATTAAAAAGGTACATTAACGACCCTCAGGTCCCGTTTCGTTTTGAAAAATAAGTACATTTTTTGAATTAAAAGTATTGTAAAAGAATAATTTGTTTCGTAAAATAAATACTTAAAAAATAAAAATATTAGTAGAACAGGGGCCTTATTATCGAATTCCCTTAGAAGATTGATTAACAAAATATGCATGATCATTTCAAGTTTAAACATATGGTCTTATGATACTCGTTAAAAAATTCCTACCAAATGATTTTACATTCTTCACGAGCCAGGGGTTTCTAATCGGATTTTTGCTAACTAGTTAAGAGTTCCAAACGAAATGAGCGGCTCGACGCTTGTTTAGTAAGTGAGTCGCGCTCAAACTCAAGTTTCAGGCTTGTACAGTAAACGAGTCGAGCCCAACACTCTAAAAGCTCGGCTCAAACCGAACTTGACTCATTTACAAACAAACGAAGTTTGAGTTTTTGGTTTTTTTAGTGTACGAACCAAGTTCGAACACTATAAAACCCGGCTTGTAATGTAACCGGAATTTGTAATATAAATCCGTTCAAACCGAGTCACCAGTTGCCCTTTTTTTTTTGGGCAAATTTCACTGACCTCCCCTGAGGTTTCTGACAAAAGCAAGAAGCTACCTTGAAGTTTCTGAAATGCCAATAACCTCCCTTACTTTATCTGACAATGTAAAGATTCCACCCTTCTGTTATTAAGCTCTTAACGACGTTAAGTTGGCTACGTGAATGACCAAATGCCCCTGTTTCATGTTGCCACTCTGAGCACTCTCTCTCTCTCTCTCTCTCTCTCTCTCTCTCTCTCTCTCATTTTGCAACCATGGCCGCCACATCCAAGCCAAAACCCTTATGTCTCCACAACCCCACCAGCACCCAATCACTCCCTAAATCCACGAATGACCCCGTGAGCCACCATCAACAACAAGTTCTACAGTTCTATCACCATTTATAACACCACTTTTAATTGTCAATTACGGTAATCCACACTCAGTGACCAAAGTTTCCTTGCTTTGGGGGGAAATTGTGTTACTCCCTCACTCCCAGTGTTGCTCCCTTTATCGATCCCCAATTCTTTCCCACTCTCAGTTGATTTTCTGCCAAAAACTAGTTCGATGTTTTCCTATTCTTCTGACCCAATCACTATCCCTATTCTACACAAGGTTGGGAGGGGGTATCCGCTTCTAACGGAAAATTATTTGGAAGGAAGGTGATCACTGGGAATGTGTTTCACGTTCACCTACCGAGAACCACCTGGGCAAGATGCCGGCGTCGGAGCCCCAGTTTTTGCCTCTGTTCCCGGTGACTTTGTCTTTTTCTTTCAATTTTTTGCAATTTGCTTGCTTACACATGTAAACCCAATGACTACAAGTTCCGTTTTTGCTTCAATTGTGCAATTTGGTTGCTTATACATGTAAACCCACTTAAAGTTGATTATGTTTGAATCAATATTCTACGAGATTACACATAGATGGTCCAATCGAGATATGGAATTCAGTAGTTAATCTGCTGGTAATGAGAGTATTAGATTCAAGATAGATTGGAGTTTTGATTTTTGTATCTTTAATTGGGAACATTTCTGTTGGGCTTAATTTTGAGCAACAATGGTTATAAAATTGTAATTTTACGTGACTTTTTTTTAAAACTTTTGGGAAATTTGGGTCATGTTTGTATATGTTCGTGTAGTAGGAATAGAGATGAGGAAAAGAGGTGAAGGTAACAAAAGTGTTCCGTTCGGCAAAATAAGTCAAGTAGCTTATGTTTTTGTCCTTATTAAAAAATTTCATATTTGTTAGTTTGTCGTTAATTTTTGGGGGGATTATCGCATTGTCATGACGAGAGGAATCTAAAAGTAAAAAATTATTGTCGAAATTAATTTTTTTTAATAAAGACGAAAATAATCCAATAAGCTAATTTTTTCGTCTTTATTCAAAAAAAATTGATTTCGATCATAATTTTTTACTTTTTAAATTTCTCTCGTCATGATAATACAATAATTCTCAAAAAAAATTGACAAAAAATAAAAAAATAAATCATTTAGTTTTTTTAGCCAAATGAGGTCGGGGGAGAGAGACAAAAAAAATTGCTCAGTTGGGTTCTTTGCATGGACGTTATATATATATATATATATATATATTATAGGAGAATAAATTCTTTACACCGCCGGTGTAAACATTTTTTTCCTCCAAATCAATTGCATTGCGACACGTGTCAAAATAGTGGTTCCAATTAATAAAACATGGCGACGTGGCGCAATACAATTAATTTGGAGGAAACAAATGTTTACACTGGCGGTGTAAAGAATTTATTCTCATATTATAGAGGGGGAGAGAGAACGAGATGAAGAGAGGGAAGACATAGGGGTAATTTTGACATTTTAGCAATTAACTTTATGAAATTGTTGTATTTAGTTAAGTTCTTTAACGGAAAAGAAGACAGAAGGGGATACTTTTACATTGTCAGGTAAAGTAAGGGAGGCCATTGACATTTTAAAAACCTCGGGGAGGTCTGTGCTTTTGTCAGAAACCTCGGGGGAGGTCAGTGAAATTTGCCCTTTTTTTTTTTGATCCGACCAGTTGCCCATTTGAACCAAAAAAAGTTCGCTTCACGGAGGAGCCAAAACACCTGTCCAAAACAAAATCAATTCAATTACGTCTAATTCTTTCTCTCTCTAGAAACCGTCCTCCCTCTCTCCCTCTCTCTCTCTCTGGATCCAAATTCCGTTGCATATACTACTATATACAAATTCACATACGCGCAACCCGCTAATTTAATCATCCCCACACAAAATTGATTACTGTTCCATATTCATATACATCGTGTATCTTCTCTCGATAGCTCTGTCATCGGGATCAATGGCATCATCGGAGCAATTAATGACCGCCGGCGGCGGCCACCGGTACATGCAAATGCAGACGACTGATCCGTTGCCGTCGATGACGTCATCTTTCTTGTCGTCAGGTCTCGAGTACACCACTCGTGTTTTCGAGGAGCTGCCCAAGGCCAGAATCATATCCGTCTCTCGCCCCGACGCCGGTGACATCAGCCCCATGCTTCTCACCTACACCATTGAATTCCAATACAGACAGGTATAACATCATGCATATCGTCTCCTATTAGATTGTTAATCACCGATTCATCGAAAAGCTTTTTGTTTCTTTCTAATTTTTATAACTCTATTGTCCGGGCCATCTTATGCGCATCTCGACTAATCGGGGGCTCAATCCCACCGCCCACTTGCGGGGAGCCTATTATAGCCAGAACAATTGCTCTATATGGACTGCCGCCAAAGGAGTTGATAGCACCAGCGATGTTTTGAACCTGAAATCTTAGGAGAGAACAAACTCCTAAGTCTCAAGTCTTAACCACTAGGCCTACCCCTTGGGATTAGTTCATTGAAAAGCTTAAGCCGTTAAAAGAGAGGGTAACTTTAGTAGTTGTTCTATTCTTAACATGCCCGTCCCGACTTTCCTCCTAGGAACAATGGGACAGCAGTACCAACATGGGTCGCGGGCCATGGTCATGCCTAAGGTTCCAATAGTAAAAAGATGATCTCAAATAGGATTGGCTACCATGTATTTGAAATCTTTTTACATTAGAGTACTTGATTTGAGTCAACAGGGAGTTTTTTTTTTGAAAGAGAATTCGTCGAGGAGGTTAGTATGGGTTCAATTATAGATGAACTTCATGGCACGAAGAGTCGTCGAGTGCCACTTTGATAGATAAAGAAAGTACCTTTTGATGATGTTTTGTTGTAAAATATGTTATTAAGACGGAATAAATGTTATCTATGCTTCTTTTGTAGCAATTTTGGTTTATTTGTTGTTGTAAATTTTTCATGAACTTTCGGCAACCTTGAGACTCAAATCGTGGCGTGGTCCCTGTTTCCTCCATAAGCAAGGTAAATATGTGCAAGTATTTAATTATCAGATGGGCGGTGAGGTTCGTGTTTTCTCTGTTACGTAGTCAAACGGAAAAATTAAATTAAACTCAGACGTTGCAGAATCCATGCTAATGAAATTTTTAAAACCGGAAGACCGAAACTGAAACTTGAAACAGAAACGTTAAGGAGAATTAGATTGGGGCCTGTGTTTGACACAATCTCCTTAAGATGAAATACGCCCTCGCTACGGTGCTACGAGTTTAACAGGGCCCATCTCTCAGGATGCAACTATCTCACTTAGTAGAAGCAGTACTACAATCTACCAAGTCTGTCAAACCACATCGTGTATTGAAACTCTCTCTCGAAAGGAAAAATATTGCGAAGGAATATGAGGAGTAATGCAATAAGAGGGCAGGAATTTTTTTGGAAGTGTCTTGGAGTAATGTGAGGGGTTGTTTAAATAGGCACCAAGTGGCTATTCGAAGAGATGCCAACCAAAGAGACATCACTGTTCCAAGTGGTGTCCATATAAGGGAAACAATTGTCCCAGCCGAAGGGTCACGTTGCTGTGGCAATTCAAAGTTGCAACCAATAGCTTATAATTTATAAACCAACCAACACAAAGATTCAAATCCAAACTAAACTTCTAGAAGGAAATAAATAACTACTTATTAAATAATTAGTTATTAATTCCCCACGAAGTATAAGCCCCGAATGTTACGGAATACGGACCCACTGCCACGACTGTCTGGCCAAGTGCAACAGCTCGCGCGGTGAATCAAACATTTCCAATCACACAAAAATTTAATTATTTATCCAACATAACCAAATCAAACCGAGCCTTATGTCTCAATCATTTTGGGTTGGCTACATGAATCCTTTTCCTCCATTGAGCTCTGTCAAGGGTCACTTGTTCACACAAACCAATTATACTCAATCTTTGCGCACAACAACATTTAATGTTAATTTAGGTCTACCCCGTCCCGTACCATTGCTACTCAAAGCTATCATATCCGCTCTTTTAATTACTGCATCTACTGGTCTACGTAGACATGCCCAGACCACCTTAGCCTATTTTCCCTCAACTTTTCCTCTATAGGTGCTACACCTACCATTTTATAACCGTTTCATTTCTAATCCTGTCTTGTCTAGTTTACCACACATCCACCTCAACATTCTCATTTCTGCAACACTCATTTTGCTCACCTGTTGTTTCTTAATAGGCCAACATTCTGTCCTGTAAAGTATCGTTGGTCTTATGGCATAAAACAAACAAATTATAAAACATCTCAAATGGTTTACTTTGGAGACAATTTCCAATTCACCCATAAATATGGTTACGCAAACCATTTTTTCCAACACTTTATTATTAGTTATATAACTTATATTCTTAACGTCTCCCAACCTATGTTTTAGAGTTACTTAAGCAAATGATTAATTGGGGATGTGAATTATTATGATTATAAATGAATGGTAATCCGTAGGTAGCAAGCTGAAATGTTTGTAAATTTTTAAGTTAAGAATAGAGGATTGAGTTTTTCAGCTATTCGATTAGCGAGGTTGGTATTGAAATAATGGAAAAGTTTGCGATTAAGAAACTGGGGGAAAGAAGGAAATGAAATGAATTTTGAATTACTTTCAATTGATTGTGTGCTAGAGAATTTATTTTATCAGCTGTAAACCTAGAACTGTAAGCCGATTACTCTTTTTTCTTTTAAAAATCACAAGCTGATTACTCTGAACTCTTTTTTCTTTTTGGCACGGATGTTAGTGGGATTGTAGAGGTTTTATTGGATTAATTAATAATTACCCATAGGAACAATTTATCCCACATTTGGCAGGGTAATGGGGTGGCAGGAAAGTGCACTATATACCATGAATGTTGAATAACGCAATCCATGGGGAAGTTACATAGAGTGGAGTAGTACTAAAAGCCGGGTGAAAATACATTTCTTCTTTCTGTTTTCTTGCCGTATGCCTGATTACTTGATTGGATAAGTGTTAATTTTGAACGCGTGAAGGTCAATGGAATTTAGAGAAGGGGATTTCCATTATCTATCTTGACATTTATGGTTAAACTGTATTACCGTACTAGCCGTAAGTTGAAGTGCCATCTCTTTGGTTAATTCTTCGAAGGGTCGGATTAAACGTTTCTTTTTGTGGGATTCAAATTGCTACTTACAAAGTGGACTAATGTTACCTTGTTACTTCATTCACAAGTTCAAGTGGCAGTTAGTGAAGAAAGCTCCACAAGTATTTTATTTGCACTTTGCATTGAAGAAGCGCGCATTTATCGAGGAAATTCAAGAAAAGCAAGAGCAGGTGTGTATCAGTTGACGTGTTAGCAATCTTCTCCCTCTCATAATTGACCTGCAAACTTCTGCGACCCCTGTTGATTTCTATTATTTGATCTCATGCTATCGTGAGTAACTTTAATTATGATACTTGACGTGTTAGCATTGGGGAGTGTCAATACTCTTCTCATTGACTATGTTATTTTTAAGGTTAGAGAATGGCTTCAAAACCTTGGGTTAGGAGATCATACATCAGTTGTGCAAGATGACGATGAACCTGATGATGAGACTGCTCCTTTACATCCGGACGAGATCACCAGAAGCAGGTGACCACTGGACACGTTAGTTCTTAGGATGGATGGGAAGCATGAATATTATCCTTTGCTACTATAATTGTAATAGTTCTTACAGGTGTTTTTTTGTTCAGAGATGTTCCATCTAGTGCTGCTCTGCCTATTATTCGGCCTGCTATTGGAAGGCAGCACTCCATGTCAGATCAAGCAAAGGTTGCAATGCAAGGGTACTTGAATCACTTCCTTAGCAACTTGGATATTGTGAACTCTCGGGAGGTAAGATGGTGGTTCTGATTCAATAATTTTCTGTACAGTTCAACCTCAGGTACTTGGCCTTCGTTTCTGTACAATAATTTGTACACTTCACTTGGAGAAATCTTATGTTGTAGGTTTGCAAGTTTTTGGAGGTTTCTAAGTTATCCTTCTCATCGGAGTATGGTCCTAAGTTAAAAGAAGAGTATGTATTGGTGAAGCATTTACCACGAATTCCAAGAGATGATGATCATACAAAATGTTGTTCATGTCGTTGGTTCAGTTGCTGTAACAACAACTGGCAAAAGGTAACACTATACTTACATTTGAAGATTACCATGCACATTTATGTGGATTTGTTTTTTTAAAATGGATTACTCTAACCTCCGCCCAAAAGGGTGTAGGATAGTAAGTTAAAAGTGCATTAATATCTGAGAAAGGTGTATTGATATTTGCGAAAGTGTATTAGTATCCGTGAGATATGCATTGATATCCAAACTTGTTTGTAATTATTGGCATATTATTTGGGTGGAGGTTTGCAAGACTGTTTTAAAACTAGTATGTTACTTACCGATGTGTACCATCTAATCTGACACTGCTGAGGCTTTTCTTTCAACTAATATTGATAATTGTTTTGTAAATAGGAAGAGGACACTTATTTGTTTCTCGCCTTTACATTTTTCATGCCCGAAAAGGAAAATTAGTTTACTTCTCAATTTGGCACTTTCTGAAATTGGCAGCTTCAATAACTGGAACCATCAATGCTGCACACCCAAAAACTATGATTTGAGCATAATTTAACCTGGTAGACTTTTCTTCTGTTGTCATCTGCTAAATTGTTTCAACTCTAGTACTTTTGTATGTCAGGTATTCTTTAAGCATTGATTGGCATTTTCTGTGCACACATAAACTTCAGCATCATATCAGTTGCAGATAATGGTTTTGCATTCTTTTGGCCCTGTTGTGGTCTTATGAATGCCTGTTATGTGCCCTAAAAGTATTTTGGGTAAATGGAGATAGGATCTGGTATATTCAGGATAGTAGGATGATGGGGCTTTTACCTGGTTAGCATAACTGGGCAAGAACTTTAAGTCACTTGAAGCAAATTCAAATTGCGTCTTGAGCAAGTGCCTGGTTTTACATTAAGTCACTTTATCTGCGTAGTTGTTTTAACATCTTTTCTGATCTCGAGTTGAAATGCTAGTATCTTATCGTACATTATTGTAAACTTGAAGTTCATCTTGAAATGAAATTAAAGAAGAAAGAAGCCACAAATGTGTGACCTGGACTCTTCTAAAATTCACGAGGACACTTGACACTTGCTAAGGGCATGGGATATGTGGCCGCCATTTTTAGTAGGAGTCAGGACATTCACCCAACAACATTGATAGTGATTCAAGTTCATGCTGCATAAAACTCCCTTGTAATCTGTGAAATCCTCTATGACACCCAATTAATAGAAGAAGAATTACGTTTAGGAATGTGAATATCTTGTTGTGTTCCCTGCTATTGGGCATGAAACTCATATGCATCTGATACTTGGACACATACTGACACTCGTATCTGAGTCCATGGAAATGGAATAGATGTTTAAGATAACATGCTTTTGATGTGAGTATAATCACTCGCCACAACATAGTTCCAACTTCTTAACTTTTGTAGCACTCCTTTTGCTCCCTCAGACTATGTCGTGCTTTGAATATTTAGATTTTTGGATCTTGCCAAATTGAACTAGATGGTTCTTTGGGAGCGTACTTTGCTGGCTTACAAAAGACTTGGGTCAAATTTTAATAGCGAGGGTTGTTACACTTGGTTAGAACCCAAACCTTAAAGCCAGCTATTGAATCAAAGATGCCCTCATGCATTGTACTGCACATCACTTTCTTAGCCAGGTGTTTGTGGGGCTTAACTTCATGTCCTCCCTCACGGGAAGCATGCTCACTTGAATCAAAGATGCCCTCATGCATTGTACTGCACGTCACTTTCTTAGCCAGGTGTTTGTGGGGCTTAACTTCGTGTCCTCCCTCACGGGAAGCATGCTCACTGGTAACACCTGTCTCTTGCAGGCCACCCCAAAAGCTAGCTGTTTAGGAGAGGGTGTCCTCACGCAGTCACGCTTATATGCCTCACAATTGTGTTGGTATCCAAGCAATGTGAGGTTTTGCTTCACATGTTTGAACCTATACTATATGTAGTTTATCTTCTATTAGGTTTAGGTGACTCTGTATATGTTTGAATTCCACAATTGGCAGCTGCAAAGTACTCCCTTGTATTTTAGATGGATGCATACATCTTTTTCATGTGCTAGTGTATAGCTACATGAGTTACTATCCCTGAATATTCTCAGTTGCGTATTCTTTTGTTTCCTTTAAATCCATCATATTGAAGTGAGAGGCATTTGTGTGATATTCTAGGGCATGGGACTGAAGTGGTCCTATATTTAGCTGTCCTGTCGTGGATTATTGTTTGTAGACCCAACTTTTGCCAAATAGTTCATCTCTTTTTTCTCTTGCAGGTTTGGGCTGTTCTGAAACCTGGATTTTTGGCCCTGCTAAAAGAACCCTTTGATGCCAAGCCTTTAGATATTATAGTTTTTGATGTACTGCCAGCCTCGGATGGAAACGGAGAGGGCCGAGTGTCATTAGCGACAGAAGTAAAGGAACGTAACCCTTTACGCCATTCCTTCAAAGTACGGTATCCTTCTTTGCCATACATTTAAAGTACGGCATCCTTCTTCTTTGTGTGTGAGTGTGTGTGTACGTGCAGGTTATTTGTTTCACTCACGTGATATTCTTTGATTGGGCCAGTTGGTTATGGATCCTTATGCATAAGTTAGCTATTATCTGCTCTAACTATAGCTTATAGATATTAGAATCTTGCACATTTACACATGTACTACTGGCATAGGTAGTTGGATAATTGAGCTTTTGTTCTCAATACTTATATATATATATTTGTATAGTTAACTCTCTAAGCTAGAGTGTGATAGACCATGTGATTGAGGTTTTTAGTTGAGGATATAGCATTGGAATGAAAGCGGACTTACATTCTTGTGTTTCTGTGCATAAGTTACTAATATCTGCTCTAACTATAGCTTATAGATATTAGAATCTTGCACATTTACACATGTACTACTGGCATAGGTAGTTGGATACTTGAGCTTTTGTTCTCAATACTTACATATACTTATATACTTAACTGTCTAAGCTAGAGTGTGATAGACCATGTGATCGAGGTTTTTAGTTGAGGATATAGCATTGGAATGAAAGCGGACTTACATTCTTGTGTTTCTGTTGGTTATAGTTAGGTTGCAGAATCCTTCCAGAGGGATATGGACTGGGCTCTGAACTTAAACTTTTCAACTTACAACTTCGACTCTCAATTCTGGATAAAACTAGGGGTTTCTTTCATAATAAAGTGACTTTAAAATTTTTCAAGACAATGTCAGCTAGACGCCCTATTAATTTACTCTACCTGGGAGTTTGGACGCAAAGGACTAGAACTAATATCTTTGCTGGAGTTCTAATACCTACCTGAGCCCCCCTTTCTGATTGCCCATTACGAAACAGTTGACCTGTATTGGTGGCTGAAAATTTGTTGCCAGTGATTTAATTTTTGCTCTCAACTCCCTCGTCATTTGTGATCTTGCATTTCATAGTAAATTACTTGCTCCCTCTGTCCCATATTATTAGTCCCTTTTGTGATTTCCAACATTTCAAGGGAACCTGCAATTGGTGTACTTGAATGCAGTTTCAAGCATTAATCCAACGATACTCTTGTATTCTCATTTGCAACTATATTTGATAACCCCTTGTGATGGTTATTGGTTATTTTAAGATCCAAGCAATTTTTTAACATTCAAAAGGACTAATTATTTCCCATATCCCAAAATGGAAGATGACTAATGATAAGGGACGGCGGGAGTACTACTTGTTCAAGTAGCCTGCAAAAGTTCATTGCCTTACCTCAGCGGAAAAATGTAATAGGTATCTTGTGGAGTCCGGAGCATAAAGTTGAGATCCAAGAGCAATGCTAAAGTTAAAGACTGGGTTGCTGCAATTAATGATGCTGGTCTTCGACCCCCTGAGGGGTGGTGTCATCCTCACCGCTTTGGTTCTTTCGCTCCTCCGCGGGGCTTGACTGAAGATGGTAGTCAGGCTCAGTGGTTCGTAGATGGTCAAACAGCATTCGATGCTATTGCTTTGGCAATTGAGGAAGCAAAATCAGAGGTCTATTTCTTGCAGCTTTAGAATTGCCAAAGATACTCTAGTAGACATTAAGCATCTTATGTTATCTATATATAGCACTTGTTGAGTGATTAAAAGTTGAATGCAGATTTTTATTTGTGGCTGGTGGCTGTGCCCAGAACTGTATCTCCGAAGGCCTTTTCATGCTCATGCATCTTCTCGGCTTGATGCCCTACTGGAAGCAAAAGCAAAGGAAGGTGTTCAGGTACCTTAGCTCATGAATATAAAGATGTTTTGTTTTACATTTGATGCCGACATTCTTGTTTACAAAATTGGGTTATGGTATGAGAATTCCACTTCTTACCATACTGTTGTGAGGAAATCGCTTTGTAAGTGTCGTTTGGCTTCATGAATGAAATTTCCGATGTTCAAAAAAACAATAACCTTACTTAAGAATCTCTTATCGAGATACCTGGCATTAGAATGTCAACTCAATATTAGTGTGTTATTATCGAATAATGGCGCGTTTAGAATCTCTGTGATACCCCGTCCCATATCGAAAGTCGACATGGGTGATTTACTGTATATAGGGAACCATGTAAACTATTTCTAGTAACTAGGGCTCCTTTTGGGTCATTTGGTTAGGTTCCAACAAGTTACTAGGCCGGTGATCTATGTGGGGCGTTAAAAGGGTATCAGAGCAACCCCTGTGCGATATCATATGGGCTCGGGCTAGGGGAATATGGCATCGCCACATCGGGGCTCATGTGGCCATTAGGGAAAGGACTCGTTAAAAATCATGGTGACTCTGGTCACTAGTGATAAGACCCATGAAATACCATGGTGATAGAAGTGCTCAACCCCTCGCGAAGGTGTGAGGCCATAAAGGTGGAGAGATTGTGTTACCCCGTCCCACAATGAATATCTACATGGTTATATTGAGATTTCAGGGAACCATGCTAACTATTGCTAGGAACTTGAGCTTAAGTATTTTTGGGGCGTGTGGTTAGATTCCAACAAGTTACTGGGCTAGTGGTCCATGTGAGGTGTTACAATCTCAGTATCCAGAAAGCCAACATCGGGATCTCAACTGACACAGAAGTCTAAAAACCAGACATTCTAGTACATACTGTACAATTGTTAGGTTGTGGCTTGATTAGCAAATCTTCTCATTGTTCTATCTCTGTCGTCAGCAACATTAGCGATGGAAAAATACAAATGTGGGTATTTTGCTCTTTTCTATACCATCACCCTTATTTCCAATGTTGGCGACAATGTCTTTTTGGGGTTTTTACCTTGACACATCGTCAGCTTTATTTCCATTTGGGGTGACCATTTAATTTTGGGAGCTTTAGCTAGTATCACCCTCTTTGGGAGTCTTCTACCTTTATAGTCATCACCTTCATCTGAAATGTGGATGAAAGATTAGTTTGAAGATTGGTGACATAGTTATTTAATGTTTCTTCGACCTCGTAAAGTATCACCCTGGTCTGTCATATGGTGCCAGATAATTATTTTGCAAAATTTTACACGTATCAGTTATCACTCCATCACCCTCATTTAAGTGTGACTGACAGATCTTGTTTTTCTTTTCATCTTAAGATTCTATTTTCGAACATGTATGACAGTTTTTTTTTCTTTTCAAATTGCTTTCACTTTTATTGATCATAACCGAAATTTGAGTGACAGGATGATAAAAAGAAATATAAGCCACAGTTATTTTGGAAATTTCTCCAGCCTTTATAGAGAATCAGGGTGGCAGATTATTTTTACACGTTTCATATTAAGCTCAATCACTGTCATTTCAAAGATGGATGGTTTGAATTTCTTTACACGCTCGCCCTTATTTGAAAGATTGGTTACGTATTTATTTTGAAAATTCCTTCTACCTTGAAAGAGAATCACCTTCATTGGAAATATCGGTGACCAGATACTTTCTTTTGGAAAAAAATCATCTCAACATCCTATTATCCTGATTTCGAAATGGGTGACAGATCATTTTTTTGGCCTTTGTTGACACCAGCATCCTCACCCTTATTTGAAATATGGGTGAAAAAGTTATTTTAAAAGTTTCAACCAATAATAAGGATATAACTCACCAGCAACAAGATATGTACATTTTGGGGGTATTTCTGCTTTAGGTCAATTTGGTTTTTTAGAATTAGAACCTCTGCATGATAAGCAGTTATGGTTGATTTCCTTCTTTTTTTTCCATCTCAATTTGTTTATGAAATAAGAGTTGGCCTTGTCTTAGCGGTCTACGGTCGCTCTGATGCGACTTGAGCATTACTTTTAGAAAAATGTAAACATGAGCCTTTTGTACTGGGCTTCCCTTTATCTCAACTCACTTCAACATCTTTTTACACCGCAGTGCATGATTTGTTTTTATCTAGCTTCACTTTCTCCAGTACCTTCATATCTGTACTTGATGGAACTAATTTCTTCCAGAGAGAATATCTCACTGGCAATGGTTAACCATTTTTTACAGAAACCAAAATCATCCACGTGTATGTATGTTAATTTTAAGCAATTCGTGTTTGCAGATTTACATTCTTCTGTACAAGGAGGTCGCTATTGCCCTGAAAATCAACAGTGTTTATAGTAAGCAAAAGCTTCTTGGCATTCATGAGAATGTCAGAGTACTGCGTTATCCTGACCATTTTTCTAGTGGTGTCTATCTCTGGTACGCAGTTTATACGGAAATCCCCAGATGTTCTCCCTGACGAGGATCTTTCTCTTTTTCAATTGCAAAAGCCGTTGCATCTGCTGATTGTATTTTTTCTTAACTGATAGGTCCCACCATGAAAAACTTGTCATTGTTGATTACCATGTTTGCTTTATTGGTGGCTTGGATCTGTGCTTTGGGCGTTATGACACATCTGAACACAAAGTGGGGGATCAGCCTCCTCTGGTATGGCCTGGGAAGGACTTCTATAACCCAAGGTATGTTCCATGTCTTTACATCAGGATCCGGTACGCAATGTTTTGTGCACGAAGCCTGCTAACTTTTGCACGTTGTTGCCATGCCAGTTTTTGTGTGCCAATCTGATGACAGACTGTGGTTCTGTACTCTTGAAACATGAATTAACCCCAAGGGGATGGCCTGGTGGCCGATCCTGGGACTTAGGGGTTTGCTCCCTCCTAAGGTCTTAGATACGAAACCCCTCAGGTGCTATCAACTCATTTGGGCAGTGAAATTGGTCCCCTAGGATGAGTCAATGTGTGCGTAAGCTAGCCCGGACACCTAAGTTATCAACAAAAGTTCTGTACTCTTCAAGTTCCTTGAACAATTTTGGTCAAAGGACAGTTTGTTAAAACTTAAAACAAAGCACAAGAGTTTTTACTGGAGTTTTTCAGTGCTGAAATATTTAAGTGCTGTAATTTTTTTCTAAACTACAAGGTTAACAGTTTTGTTGAGAATAAAGTTGTAAACTACTCTCACCAAGCATTTTGAGCATTCTGTGATAGAGTCAGATTTTGAGGTCATATTTTAGATTTGTCAAATTCTTGTAATTGCAAACCCACTATATACATTTAATTTTAAACAGCTAATTACAACCCAACTGGGCCAGGGATAAATAATTCTAGTACAGCACGTTGCTTTGATATACTTGCATCAAAGTTTCATATGTGATAAATTTTTTATGTGAACATGTTGCCTCTGTTCTGCACGTCTCCTGATCAAATAAGTTGGATCATTCTTTCGTATTGCTGGTGAGCAGTCTCTGCCCTTGTAAAAAGCCTGTGGCTAACATTGCTGGTTTGTCTCTGTGAAGTACCGCCAACAAAAATTTTTTGTTTACATGTTTGCAAGTTGGTTAATGGCTTATAATTTCAATTTTCAAGGGAATCTGAACCTAATTCTTGGGAGGATGCAATGAAAGATGAATTGGATCGTCAAAAATATCCACGCATGCCTTGGCATGATGTTCATTGTGCCCTTTGGGGACCACCCTGTCGTGATATTGCCAGACACTTTGTTCAACGCTGGAACTATGCAAAGGTTTGTCTTTACGAATAATATTGCAGTTTTGTTACAGGTTTGGTATTCTAGTAGTCTTAATGATGCATTTTCTTTCAGAGAAACAAAGCTCCGAATGAGCAAGCAATTCCGTTGCTCATGCCTCAGCAACACATGGTTATTCCGCATTACATGAGTGGAAACAGAGAGATGGACGTCCAAACCCATGTTGAAGACAATCATAAAGACATCAAAAGACAGGATTCCTTTTCTTCTCTATCATCTTACCAAGATGTTCCTCTGCTAATGCCTCAAGAGGCCGATGTGCTGGATACTTCCAATGGTGACTCAACATTAAATGGGTTGGATAAGAATCACAACTTCCATGATCAGCCAAGCAAGGGAAGAAGTCCTTTCTCGTTCCGAAAGCCCAAAATTGAGCGTTTTATGTCAGATATGCCCCTGAAAGGCTTTGTCGATGACCTCGGAACATTGGATTCTGGACGGAAGTTATATTCAGATATTCTGGTTTTGCCTGGCCCTAGAACTTCTGATAAAGAATGGTGGGAGACACAGGAAAGGGGTGATCAGGTTGTCTCTGCTGATGAAACTGGGCAAGTTGGTCCTCGTGTTACATGTCATTGTCAGGTAAGCTGCAAGTCTTAAGTTTCCAGACATTTCCAAAGCTGGTATTGCAAGACTGCGATCCTGCTAGAGACCCTTACGAAAGCAGGGAACATTACTAGGGTTAGGGTCGGGTATGGGAGGATTAGGTGAACCTCATAAGGTTTGAATTAGGTATGGGGAACATTGACTCCGACTCTTGCTAGACCCTATATTGAACATAAAAACCTGCGTACCCGTATTATATTATTGTGTATCATTATCTCTTTATAATTGATTCTACTTAAGTTTGGTTTACTACAGCATGTATGCTTAATTACATTTCAATAAATAAGAGCGTGGTTTCTATCTACTTGGTCGTCATAACATCAAATCAGTTGCATAATATACTGGCAAAGACAGCTTGAGGGGTCTCCGACCTTATTGAGCCTGATAAGATTGGTTTGGGGCTGCTAAGAAGATAGGGTGGGGCGGGGTGAATAGGAAATCCCGATACCCGACCCTAACTTAAGTGGGTCGAGTTTGGGACTGGGGATCTTGACCTTACCTAACCTGTTTCCATCCCTTCCTGTGGTTCTGGCATGGATCAATTGTCTCCCTTCTTTTAAAACTTTGTAATTTCAACCAGATGAACTTATTTACGAAGTTGGTCAATCCAAACAAGCATTGATACGTTATATATCCCTTTTTAATAAATGTTAAGAGCTTCTAAGTGACTGACCTTCCGGGAAGGGTTGTTTGAAATACAATCTTCCAGGGGTTTTATAAATCACCAGAACCCATTGCAGACATTGCTTCTGTTTATTGGAACCACAATTGTTCCATTAAGTGCTGTTTTGCATATGAAAGAGAAAGAAAAGGGAAAACAAACACTCCCACGGGCTTACTGGGATCAAGTCATATGTAGCATGTCATACATTGACTTTTCTTTTTGTGGTTTTTAATCTTCTGTGCTATATCTCACCATTCTATTATGAGCTGCACAGTGGTTACATTGCATTACATATGCATTTAGAGGCCCCTAATATAGGCTTATGATTTTGTTGCTATGATGGAAAGAACATGATTATGGAGACATTGTTGCCCTTGCCCTTGAACTTTTTGGTGCGATCGCTATAATTTGCTTTTTTCTACTTATTCAAATTCTGAACAAAAATGGCAAATTTGTCTTCCGCATTTATTAACTATCTTTCTGTATTTTATGTTCTCTTTGATTTTCCACAGAAAGCTTTGTCAAGTACAGATTGTAATAGAATCAAAATAGAAACTTTTTTTAACAGACTTTTTTTACATTTTGTGTGCTATCAGTTTCATTCTCTTGAGGGTATCAGAAACTTTACATGTTGTCTGAGTTTAGGATATTAACAAATTCCATTACAGTAGACAAGCATATTCTCCTGGAAGCCCTTGTTGGGTATACTCAAGCTCCATTTTTTTTTTTGGTTTTGTATAGCAGTTTTTATATCATCTTCCATCATCAATGACCTCTCATTTCCAGGTCATAAGGAGTGTCAGCCAATGGTCTGCTGGAACCAGCCAAATTGAAGAGAGCATTCACAATGCTTATTGTTCTCTTATTGAAAAGGCAGAACACTTCATCTATATTGAGGTAAATAATGAGCTTAGCTTTCTTTGAACGCAATAGTATTGGTGGATTTTATTTTGTCATGTCAGTGGTTAAGCACACTGGAGATAAAGGAACCCAAAGAATTCCACACAAGTTATACGCTTAATGGAGAAATATGGAATTCAAAATTCCTTCCATTCATGAAAAAAATGGGGGAACAGCTTGGTTCTGATTATCAACAATTTCTTACATTGGGTTTTGACGATCTGAACACCTTCGGGTTCTGGTCTTTCTTTGAATGGTATGTTCTTCAGTATGCCACCCATGAATTAGGAAGAAGAGACGAAACATTATGTAATCATGCGTGTTATCTCCGCGATAACCATGCGCTTTGTCAAGCTTAGTCGTATGTTTTACCGATATGTGGTAGAAAAATACTTAAAAAAACATCTGTCAAAAGAATATCAGTTGCTTATTTATTCCCTACTCAATTAGGTTAATTTTTCTTCTGACTTGCAGCTTGGGTTTTTGTTTCTTAGCCTTTCTCACTTTCTTCTAAAGCCAAACTCATTGTTATCCACTTACAAACGTATAAAGGAACAGTCAATGATCCATTAACGTGGTTGAACCATGTCAGATAGCATATTGCAGTCTTAAGTGTACGGACCTGAAACATGCTTAAAGGTATTTTTGAACTTTTAAGATTCTGTGTAACTGAAAATAGTTAAGTTTAAAGGGATGTGTAATGAGGGAGCTATTAGAATCGCACAAAGGGAAATATTTAGTTCCTGGTTGAAGCTTTAAAATTTAAACTGATTGGTGGAATAGGATAGGGAGATGTGGTACAGAACATAAAGAAGATTCTGCCTTGAGCTGATTGGTTGCAGAGCTGTTTGTAGTCCATATTTTGGAAGGACTGCACTATAGACGATGATAGTTGTCTCCACAGCATTATGATCCATATGGACGCTTTTTTTTATATCCTTTTGAACGGATAGATAAACAATTTCCATTTTCATAATCCAATGTTTTCTGTGTCTTCCAGAAGTTTCAATTAACTTTTCTTTTTTCTGACAATTTGTTGTTTATGCATGGGCCATGTTTCCAGAACCAATTCTTCATATCAGGTCTTTCAGGAGATGATATTATAAGGAACCGTGTACTAGAAGCAATATATAGGCGTGTCATGCGAGCATTCAATGAGAAGAAGTGTTTTAGGGTTGTTATTGTCATACCACTCCTACCAGGCTTCCAGGTAATAACACATGGTTTTTTTCTTTGAGTGTTAATGTTAGAAAGGTGTTCATTCTTCATTATATGTTGAACAGGGGGGTGTGGATGACAGTGGTGCTGCGGCTGTGAGAACTATTATGCATTGGCAGTATCGAACAATATGCAGAGGACAGTATTCAATATTGCATAATCTTTCTGATCTTTTGGGGCCAAAGTTGCATGATTACATATCTTTCTATGGCCTTAGAGCTTACGGCAGACTTTTTGAGGGTGGTCCTGTGGCAACCAGTCAGGTAGTGCATTTGTACACGTAAATGCTTATGTTTGTTAATACATACTCCTCATCCTTGGTCAATCACAAAAGCTATGTAGAAGGCTATAAGCATTTCTTTCCTGCAATCATTGGCTATCCAACTATTTACTACTGAGAACTCATTCCATTTTACACACCTTTGTTCTTGCAGGTGTATGTGCATAGCAAAATCATGATAATTGATGACTGTATATCCTTGATAGGATCGGCTAATATTAATGACAGGAGCTTGCTTGGATCAAGAGATTCTGAGGTATCAACACTCATCTTTGTTGCGCCCTTTTGGATCCTTTCTTGTTTATAGTGTCGCATTGTTTGGCCTGCTATTTCAGTTGCAGAGCCTGATGCCACCCGATATAGTTAAAGAGTTCGTGAATTTTGCCTGTAGTGGAACACTATGATTTTCATGGAAGTTGATTGCGCAAGGAACTCATATTTTGTTTTCCGTTACCCATTGAAACAATAAAACTCGAGCTCAGAATTTGAAGATTGGACAAAGAAACTCCACTTTTGGATTTGTAGTTTTGGGTGGAAAAATAATTTTTGGTTCCTATCATAACTGGGTAATGAATTGATTTCCTTGTTCATTTTCAAAAAGGTTGTAGTCTTTTCGTTCACTTGTAATATTATTGGAAGTCAATCAGAAGTGATTATTTCCCAAATGTTTTTTATCTCAATTTTATCACAACCAATCATGTATCCCCCAATTTAAGAGTCCTTACAAACTTCACTTATATCATAATATGCTCTTGAATTTCTATGCTCCAATATCCATATTTTCTTTGTAGTACTTAGTTGGAATAGAAAATGTTTGTGGATTCAGATTGGTGTACTTATTGAAGACACAGAATTTGTTGATTCGTGGATGGGAGGGAAGCCTTGGAAAGCAGGAAAATTTGCTTCAAGTCTTCGCCTTGCCCTATGGTCTGAACACCTTGGTCTTTCTGCCGGAGAGGTTTGTACATCTATTAATTCTTTAATACTGGCCTCGGTTCAAATTGTTAAGGAACTGCCCCTGGATTTTTTGGCAGCTTGACCGGAACTGAGTACTCTAGAATGGCATTGTTAACCTTAGTTCTGGCTAAAATTTCAAGTTTTTGCTTTTTGTTTCAGATTAGTCAAATAAAGGACCCCGTGGTTGATTCAACTTACAAAGACATATGGATGGCAACTGCTAAGGTGAGGACGATAAATGCTATCGTGTAGTTACAGACATGCATGTTGAACTTACTATCACATTGTTTTCCTAAGAAAAACAGACTTTTTAAAGTTCAAGTTTCTTGAGAATTGGGTGGCTAAAAGGTTCCTTTTTCTTCACTTTTCTTTCTTTCCATAATTTTTCTGTGTTGTTTAGGGTGGTTTTTGTTACACAGAAGACAATCCAATCTCACTTTTTTAATGTGAGAAATATTAATGTCATGTTTGGATCAAGGATTTGTTAAGGTTTGTAATGATTAAGAATTACACAGAAGACAATCCAATCTCGCTTTTTTAAAGTGAGAAATATTAATGCCATGTTTGGATCAAGGATTTGTTAAGGTTTGTAATCATGAAGAATAAAATGTTGGGGATTTCCCCTTACAAATTGAAGGTATGTTTCCCCCACCTTTTGTTTTCCCTCCACAAATCCATGATCCAAAAGCAGTCTAAGAGTGGTGAAAACGTATGTTTTAATAGGATGAGTTCAAGGAAGCTTTTCTTCATGTAATTTTCGCCTCTATATTCCTTCTCCAACTGGTTTTGCATGTTCTATGGACAGACAAATACCATGATCTACCAAGATGTTTTTTCGTGCCTCCCAAATGATCTAATACATTCCAGGTATGATGCAACTGGCAATTTCCTTTCATGTTTATACTTCCTTACTGACTCCCCACCACATACACACAATCCATACACACGCACTAGTTTCTAACTCATTGGCTTCATATGATCACATGCAGAGTCTCACTGAGACAATGCATGACCCAGTGGAAGGAAAAACTTGGCCATACTACCATTGACCTAGGGATAGCCCCAGAGAAACTAGAATCTTATCAAGATGGTAATATCAAGGGCACCAATCCCATGGAGAGATTAGAGTCAATAAAAGGACATCTTGTTTCCTTTCCTTTGGAGTTCATGTGCAAGGAAGATTTACGACCCGTGTTCAACGAAAGCGAGTACTATGCTTCTCAAGTTTTTCATTAGGAACATCTTCAGAGTTACAACAGAAGAAGGCTGCAATGATGAAGGCGGTAGAGGCCCGTTATTGTGTCTAAGGTCGTAGAAATGGAAGAAGAAAGAGGGAGGAAAGGAAGTCCATATAATCGTCATAGAAATGGTGAATATTGGCGAACACCATTTAAGAGACTAATGGACGTCCATATAATCATCATAGAAATGGTGAATATTGGCGAACACCATTTAAGAGACTAATGGACGTCCATATAATCATCATAGAAATGGTGAATATCGGCGAACACCATTTAAGAGACTAATGGACTCGTCAAGCCCTTCAACTCAACGTTGAGAAATCAAATCGGTACGACTCGAATATAATTTTCTATAAACTATTCGATTTTTTAGCTGAAATTTCAGCATCATTGGTTTCGGGGATGCGTGTCAGCAGCAGCTTTGGATATTTTTTGAGAGCCAATGTTGCAGCAGATCTAACGGAAGTTCCCTGTAATTTTGGTCGATCATTGTTGTATAAAAATTCATTTATTCAGTCTTTCACGTATATGAAGATATTACACAACAATTTTGAGCAACCGAACTTTTACGGATGAGGTTGTAAATTAACTTGGGTTCTAATTAAACATTAGCAAGTAGGGAAAGGGCATTCAAGGAGGGTTTATAGAAGTTTCTTGGCCGTATATTGTAATGCAAAGGGCATTGAGAAAGTTGAACTTTTCATTAGTTTTTCGTACTTAAATGGTTTTCCGGTGATGGAGTGTGCGCAGTTGAATGGAAAATTCATCCCTTCTCGAAGTTTGCAAGATAATGGAACTGGGGAATGCTAGCAAATTGTTTTACTTTTTAATTTTGCTCGACCTGTGTTAGTTCAAATAAGTGATTTGAATTCTGTACTGGCCAGTATGTACCATTTTTTAGCAAACCCAGTACCCTAGAACTGTAACTCCGTTTCTGCTCAAATACTAATCGATCCATTTTTTCTAAATCTGTTGAATATGGAAAAATAACAGCCACGATAAATTCGAGACGGTATTTAGTATCTTATCCAGTACCTAGCACAGTAACACACTAAGAAACAAGTACTAGCTTATTTAGTATCTTATCAGTAGTGGTACCTAGCACTGTAGCACAGTAACACACTACTAAGAAACAAGTACTCAAGCTAGTACGATATGTGGAATTTTGGTTTAAATTGCTTATTTGATAAGTAAAATCAAGAATAAGCAACCGTGTTTCGTTATCAGATTCTTTCTTTGCTTGTTTTTTTGTTGCTGAATTTTCTTTAATAAGCAACTAAGCAATCCAAGAACAGCCAAGTGTACCTTGGAAATTACTTCTCCTCCCATGTTAGGTGTCTCTTCTAAAACGACGTGGTTTGAAGAACCCCGCAGGTTGAAAAGAGGAGGTAGCTTGAAACTATTTGACAAAACGAGCATGATGAGGACAGGAGGTACCATGAAATTGTTTTTCTCGCGGTTTAAATAACCTCGCATATTGAAAATAGGAGGTACCTTGAAATTGTTTTTGATAAAACGACTTTATATAAATAGGAGGTACCTTGAAATTGTTTTTGATAAAATGACTTTATACAACATCCCTGTCTGTTGAAATTGTTTTCACAAAAGACTTTCTAAATACAACTGCAAATTTACTACATATAACCCGTATCCCTCATGTGTGTACACTACCAGGGGCAAGATCTTTGATGATTACTATGATCCCCATCGTTGTAATCATCAAACATGAGGGCGTCGAGCTGACCAAACATGAGACTAAACTTACAAGGTGATTGACTGGTCAAGCTGAGAACTATTTGGGAAAGGCCTTCATAGCCGATTATGTCATTTCTGGACAAGTAAAACTGCTCTCTAGCAGTCATGCATATGGAGGTGTTTGCATAGCACATTTCCCATTTTAGATTGTGAGGTGTTTGCAGGGCACATTTCCCATCTTGGTTTCTGGATAGCATGCACAAAATACATTATCGCATAGAACAGTCACAAAACTGAGAGATAAAGGCACAATGTCACAATTCGCTCTAGGAGCTTTTTGCATTCTCAAAGTCTCGCCCTGTCAGATATGGATCTTGGAATTAGGAAACATAAAACAAAAAGCGTACTTCGATACTAGATTACCAAGCACAAGTTTTGGTTCAGCAGATCCATCCATTTCAAAGGATGCTAATAACACAAACAAGCTTGCACGAAAGATATTCCTCTTATAACATCCTATACACAAACACACACACACAAAAGAGAGAAAGAATCGCTCTGGAATAGCAAGAACGAAACCAAACCCTGTTAAAGAATGACCACCGAACCAACCCTCTTCTAAACTTCATCTTCAATACTTTTGAACACCCCTTTGCTCCCAAAAGATACTCCAGAAAAAAAACCAGAGATTTATAGCAGCTGAACTGCTGCAATCGTTGTTATTTTCTGGCGTAGTGTCTGCGAAACAGCTCCCAAACAGTAGTTACCCCTGCAGGCTGCAGCTGGACCTGCGATTCAAATTTTGACAATTGGCTCTTTGATTGCTACAAGTTCAAGAGATCCACCAGCGTTCCCAAGTAGATAGGGCCGAAGTCTTCAAGGACCAAAAATGTTTACCAGTTACTGACAAGGCAAACTTGGAATGAAACAAAAGAAGTCGAGTGGGTGACTCGAGTGTGTAGATAATCATAACACCGCCAGCCATATCTTTTATGGTGATCCAAATCAGTTTTCAAGATAAAATTTTTATGGTTTCAAGTTACGAATTACTTGTACATTAGAAATTTATTTTGCACTGACAAAACTAGTACCGTAGGCAGTTATTGATGATATGCTTTCAAAACAAGATCAATTGTTGACATACATGTAATTTAAAATTTGGATGAAGTAAGTCAAGTGCTTGAATTTTGAAGAATGTGGATGAATTAGAGGGAAATGGAGGAATAATCATTTCATCCAAAATAAGTGATTTGACTAACAAATGTCTTCAAAACAGAGATAGATAGTAGAGCTTAGTGACTGGAGACAAGATCATTAGAACCATCCTCTATAACCACTTTTTGATTGAACATAAAATGTTATGAGTCTCTATTCTAGTTACTTGGGTTGGAAATGCTCTGACTTCACTCACTGTTTATCTCCCAGTTATAATTGTTCATTCGTGTCTCTAACTAAAGGGGCAGACTCAGCAGTCAGCATGGCCCATATCATTTTATATGAAACCAATGCAGATCCATTACTACTCACCGGACAAAAAGGAATGCAGATGTATTATTACCTCTCTATGTTTTCTTCATTCAGCTCAAGGCCAGTTTCCTCATCTGCTATTGGTTCCAAAGCAACTATTTCGGGGATTTTTTCCCATTAAACGACGCTCGAATCTCGATACCCATCTTCATAGTCGTCACAGAACTTGGACAGGAGCCACATGCTCCAGGTAGGTTCAACCTCACAACATTGCCCCCCAATTTCGTGTAGGGTCACTTTACCATCGTCTGCAATGAGATAGGGTTGAATTTCATCCAGCACACCCTCCTCATTTTCTGCAGCTCAGGGCAACTTCAAAGCAGAATCTGGTATAGCAACTGCTTTTACAACTGAATAACATAGTTAATTACAAAATTTGAATAAAAATACTGTAAAGTACCATCAACTACCGCATAATGAAGAATACAAATCACATTTCAAATCTTTCCAGGACTCAGACACTTCTATTTGTCTAAATGACTAAACATGATATCTCTTTGGAGAGAGAGATTTGCCAAGTCACTCGTAAATCAAGAATTCCATAAAACGAATGCAACCCAAGCACAAAAAGACACAACCAAGGACGGACACAGGATTTGGCGTTAAAGGCGGTAAATGTACATACAACCAATACAAATTGCAAAGAAATTTTGGCTGTGGGTTTTAAATAAACAAAGAATTTGTACACGAGGTTAAAAATTCTTGCATCAAGACAAATCCGTGAGAGACTGTGTTGTGCGATTCTCGTTTGTCAAATTTGGAAACTGGTAGAACACTAATGTTGGACATATTGAATAAACGACTTGGGGTGATTAGTCTTAAATTTGAAGGAGAACCCCACCTATAAGTAATCAAGAAGAACATGTTGTGCCCTCTACAAACTAAAATCCACAAGAATAGAGGAGATTAGCACACTAGAGAGGGGAGGCAACCTCCGCAAATTTTAAACTGGTTAATAGTCATTCCATCAAGTAATGCGCCATCTTTTTTTTTGAAACAATCACAATATTATAGAAACTAGAAACGACTTACATCAAACGCAAGCAAAGGTAACAAACCAGGTGGAATACAACCGGTAAGACTAAGAAGATTCCTACCAAGACAAGAAGAAGCAAGCCAGTGGGCAACATGATTTTTTTCCCTATTACACCAAATAAAGGACTGAGCCCAAGCTTTAATGTCTTCCACCACCAAGCTAATTTCCCAAGGGCACAGTCGTTTGCTATCATTGATGCAACTAATAAGCTCCTGGCAATCCGATTCAAAGATAAATCTAGGGTAGTTCATTTCCATGACAGTGCTGCAAGCAATTCTAAGTGCCCAAGCTTCAACAGAAACAGTAGAAGAGACAGCCACTCTTCCAACACGCCAAATTTGAGCTTTTCCACCACAATCTCTCGCAATAAAGCCAAAGGCAGCTAGGCTGCGGGAGGAATTGAATGCTCCATCACAGTTAATTTTAATAGCAGAAGGGGGAGGAGGGGACCAAGTTGCATCTCTAGCAGATTTAGGGATCTTTTCCACTGGCTTTTTGAATGCGCTATCCATAGATTCTATGGATTTTGTAAGTAGCCATATTTTTTTTCTTGTAATGCATTTCAGGCATTTGAAGTGCAAATATTGTAGTGAACTAGTGATTACATATGTGTTGAACAACCAATCGCCAAAACACAGGATATACAATATACCATACGATCTGATACTTTTTTTTAAGCTCGGAATATCAGGGCCAGCTCGCACAACCGCTAATCTCTGGGCAACTAATCCCATCGTCCACTAGTGGGGGCCCATTAAAGTTGGAGCAAAGCCCCGTATGGAATGGCCCCATATAAGTTGATTAGGTTTTGAACTTGAAACCTAGGAGGAAGCAAATTCTAAGTCTGGACCACCAGGGCAAACCTAAAATGCGAGATACTTCAAATCCTACAATGCGAAAGTTCTAATCGAGTCAGTATTAGTCCGCTGGCAGTTCACATAAGATAAGCCCGAGAAACTGCACACTACCTCTTGAGTGAATAACCATCATTATCCTGATTAAATACCCAATGCAATTATATCAAATTGAGTCCTAAACAAATAGCTACATAATCATGGCCAAGAAAATTGCAAACTGTTTTTCGCAGCGATCATTAGCAACTCTTATACGACAAACTAAATTGATGAAGAATGTTAAATCAAAACTCACATGCATGGTTCAGCTCAGCAGAGGTCAGGAACGATTTTGACGATAAGAAAAAGCATAATTGAAGTGGTTACCTATAACACAGCAAGGATGAGAACGGTAAAACACGGAAGATCTCCGATTGACATATCCAGATTTCCGCTCCGATTTCCTCCTCTGCTGAACCCAAAAAAAAATGAGTTCACGTTTTCAGTTAAAGCGACGATGAAAGCGGCGGTGAGGAAAAAAGAGAAAAGCGTGAATGCGTTACGCGTAGGCGCGCTTTTATATGGATGGCCAAATCTCAAACACAAGCGTGTTTTAGGTTTACGCTTTCCGAATTAACAGGAGGAGCAAGCAATAATCCGCGGCCATAAGCAATGTAACGCGGCCAAGGGTACTATTATGCGGCCAAGAATAATAGTTAGCGGCCAACAACAAAAGTTTTGCGACGCTGTTTAAGTAATAGAAAAAGCGTGATGCGTAGGTGCGCTTCTACAATAATCCGCGGCCAGAAGCAATATAACGCGGCCATTTTGATTTGATTTGATTCCCTTGAAGCTCTTCTCTTGTTTTGGTGGGAAGTGAGAGCAGATGTTTCACGACATTTTACTGAAGTTTCTCCAAACGACGTCGTAAATTGCCCAATATTATTTTTGGCCGCACAATATTACTCTTGGTCGCGTACTATTGCTTCTGGCTGCTAAGTATCGTAGAAACGTATCTACACATCACGCTTTTTCTATTATTTAAACGAAGGGGTTTGAGAATTGAGGTTGGAGTTGGGGAAAAAAATAATTATGGGAAACTTATTGGGCTTCTACTAAGGTTCTACACATTGGTGGCACATGTTTGGCACATGCTTTTGTAAGCTTCTCTTGGAAGCCGAGAGAGTTCTTTGTTTATCCTGGATAGAGCTGTAAACGTCCAAATCAAGCTGAACCTTGTTAAGTTCGGCTCGGGTTCGTTAAGGTACTAGTCTGGCTTGAGTTCGATTTGAGCCTGAACAACTTGGCTCGAGTTCGGCTCGTTAAAATTTTTCAAGGCTTGAGTTCGTTAAGGTATTAGTCTGGCTCGAGTTCGGCTCGAGTTTGATTCGAAACTGAACATCTTTACTCGAGTTTGGCTCGTTAAACTCAAACGAATTGAGCCGAGCCGAACCTAAGCTCGAATTGAGCTCGTCAAGACTCGGGTTTGGTTCAGCTCGGCTCATTAAACTCAAGCCGAACCCAAACTCTTTCATTGATCGTATAGAATTTGGGAGAAAAATAAGTATTGAATTATATATATAACTTTAAAATTTTTTATATTTACAAATAGACCCCTATTGAATTATTAATTAAATTTAAGTATAGGTTCGCGAGTCTAACCGAGCCGAATACCGTTAGGCTCAAGTTCGGCTCATTTACGTAACGAGTCTAGAATTGAGCTTCAGGTTCAGTTTGTTTAGGTTTAGTTTGTTTAGCAGACGAATCGAACTCAAACAAGCTCTTACCGAACCGAGTCTCGAATAATTTGCAAATAACTCAGTTCATTTACGGCCCTCGTCCTAGAAAACCAATAGCATTAGGTGGCGTTTTACTTTAAAAAAAAAAAAAAAAAAAAAAAAGAAGGATTCGTGAAAAAAAAGATAATTTCAAGGTCAAAAATTATGTGTTGACGTAAATAATTTTCCTATCAATATGAATTTTGCTTGATAAATCTCATTGTGATCTTTTAAACGGTGAAAAAAAAATTGAATAATTATTTTTCATTTTCGATATATTTAAATTTAAAATTGCCTTTTTGTTTTTTGAAAAAGAAAATTTTGGGAGAATGGAACGGGGTCTTAGTTCATTCGATAAAAAGAAAAACGTGGCTGTGCACTCAGCACTGTGTGTTCGTGTGTTTCGGTGGGAAACGAAAAGGTGTAAGAGCAGATTCTGTTCTCCTGATTTCGGCAGCTTCTTCGGATCTTTGGGGGCTGATTTGTTCTCAGTTTGGAGCTCTCCATTCCGGCTGTTTTTGGAGGGTTTTTGTTCATCTAATTTGGTGAGGTCTTTTCCTCTTGGTTGTTGGTATTTGTTGGATACACCTTAGGAGTTTGTGAGATTTTGTATCTCTTGTAAATCTATTTGTAAGAACCTTGGTTGATAGTGGAATCGGATTCCAGTCCCGTGGACAAACCTCACATTTTTTGGGGAACCGCGTAAAAATTCCTGTGTTCGTTTGGTTTGTGGTTTGCGCAGTTCGTATTTGTTTCGCTGCAGTTTTATTATTTCCTATGTGATTTACTTGTGGGAAATTCTGCATATTTTTCCCAACAAAACTAAGAATTTTAGTGGAGAATTGGATTATATTTTGTGTTCTGGGGTCAGCTTGTGCAGACATTAGATTAATCTCTACAGTCCCTCCTGCAATCATTTCGCACACTTAAACATGCAGTGAGATGGTCTGAATATGTATGTTTTTGAAATAAACGTACAAGTAGGATCATTTGCAAGTAGTGATGGCAAAACCGTTCAGTTCAAATTGACGAATCCAAACATAACGTAATGATATTGTCAACTTCAACACTATATGAAAATTGATTGTCGTGGCTTATAAATGAATCTTGGCAGTGTGGTAGGTTTTCCTGTTTTGCTAAGGTTTTGTGGTGATCTATTGATCTTGGGGGAAGGAAGGAGTATGCAGTGCTTGTTGTTTATTAGTTTGAGTAGATTATCATCAGTGCATTTGCTTAAGATTGAATGCCAGTTGTTTACTGACTTCTTACAATTCTTGCTTCTCAATTTGTAGGTGAGTTCTTAGCTTGTCGTTATCTGCCTTCAATGGCATCTTCTGCAATAAACTCCGGTGCCTTGGTTACTTTACAAGAATTAAATTCTGCTTCTCCACACTTTAAGCAAGGGGCTTCTCTTCGAGTTACTGGGAGGTGAGTAATTCATTGCTTCACCACTTCTAGTTCTGTCAAATGTAGAGATTCTGATGTTTTCGTTCATGTTTCGTTGTCTTTTTGTTAACTGTTGCAATGTTGTTAGTGACATAGGGAAGATTGTAGGCTTTGTAGCTAAGTCAATGTACTCACCAGTCACCAGAGAGATATAGCATATGCTCATTTGAATGCTACGTACGAGAAGTTAAAAATAAAAAAGAAAAAGAAGAAAAACAAAATGGACACACTTGGAATGCTATTTTGGATTCCATGAACTGATTCCATGGCTAAGTTTATAGGGACAGCGTGAGTTCAGTATTAGATTTCTATTGCAATTTGAGAAATTTAACTTATCTGATTTTCCCTTCAGGCTGCAAGAGTATTCAGTTGAGAATGCAGTTGCGCTAATTATTGATGGCAATGGTACCCTCAAAATTGACACCCAGCACCTAAATCTCAATCTTCGGCTCGGATCAATCTACCAGTTCATTGGAGAGCTACTTATTCAACCCAACAACGAGGTAAGAGAAGTCTCTTTTTTCTTCCATATGTTTGCTTGCAAGTCACAACCACATAGATGAATGGCTTCATAAAGATGGGTATACAGAATATGCTTGGCAGATGTGCATGCTTGACTATTGACCTTCCTTCAAAATAAATTTTGTCTTCCCTTGTTCATCATGTCTATGGCTTAAATCGCTTGATATGTGAATCCTACCTGTTCATAAAGAGGCGTATGCAGTTTGTTGTAGTTGGTAGAGGTGATAAACGCTGCAGCAAATATATTTTGTGCATAATCTACACACTTTCAACATCATGGGCGTTGGCTTTAAGAATAGTTACTTTTCTGTTATCCAGGCAATCTTGAAGGCACGAGTGGGTAGAAATGTAGATGGTATCGACCTCAACCTCTACTACCAGTCACTGAAGCTTTTGAGAGAGTTCATGTCTGAACAAATGAGTAGTCGTACATCCTAGCGTGTTTATTTTTGGAAAATGGAGATTCAAGAATTCAGGAAGGTTGAAGTCTTGCAGCCTAGCTTTGCTGTAACAATCATGACTTGATAGGTAGGAAAAGTTCGTGGTTTTCGAAGATACTTAAATATCATGTTCGGCAACTGTTGGTTGAAGCAAGAAAATGGAATGAAAATTTTGCGCCCTCTTCTCTCTGTGCTGATCCAGTAAATATTTGTGGTCACTAATTTAGATTGACTGTTTTCATTTTGGGACTTATTTTTCTGTATTATACACGGTAAGGACTACGATTTATGTTATAAATATGGAAAAGCATATTTAGGTCTAGGGCCTTGCCCTTGATTTAGGACATGGTTGGATTGACCCATTCATGCTGCCAGCAGCTGTCCATCACAAATTGCGTTGAACCAAACCTGTCGCCAAACAAGTATGATCTGTTTGCTAAAGGCTGTTTGCATATTTATTCTGGTAATTTAGAGGGTTGATTTATAACTCAGCCATTTCTTTTATGCCTACAATCTAATTTAGCAATGAAAGCCATGCAAAAGTTGGCCATAACACAGTTTAGCTGATTTGAAAATCCTATGGCAGTGATTAATGGCCCAAGTTTGAATAACGAAAGGAAAAGGAAGCAGCCAGAGTTGTGTTCTGCAATTTTTGTGAAAAATGATGGTTCTATATTATTTTTATTAGATAGCTTGATATACATTACTGGACCTATTTCTACCAACTTAAACTTTTGGGACAATTGATAACTTAAACATGGTTTCAGAGCCTTAGTTCTTGAAAGTTTAGGTTGAAGTAGTTGTGTTTGTATTTATTCTCTGCGTGCATTATGCTTCTTCTCCTTGCTTTCTATTGTACTCTATGAACGGAGGTTCACATGTCCATGTGTAAAACGGGATTGCACATGTAGGAGAAGGGTATTGGATAGCTTGATATGCAATGTTGGGTTCACTTCGCAATGGCTTAAGCTTTTTAGACACTTAGTAGCTTAACAGTAGCTGTGTCCCCTGCTGCTTTGGCAAAAGGGCTCTCTTGCTGTCATGCTATATCTTCCAACCAACAGCTGTTTGCTAGTTGCAACTCTTTTCTGGTAATCATAAACAGGCATGACAGCTCTTGATCAACTCTCTTTGCCTACTACAATCCCCACAGGGGGGCTTCAATCCATTATAGTTGGTGTAGTATTGCAATTTTGTGTTGATCAATGTCCAATCAACATCATTTCTTAACAGGATTATGTCTCAACGAGTTCTAAAACTTGAACACAAAGGGCTCGATACGACCATCTAATTGCAAAATCTCCTCTCTTTTGTCATTTTAAGGAGCTATTCGAAGTTGGTTCGTGTATAGTTCATTAAAAACACATTTGAGCTAGTAATACCGACTTGAAATTGGGAACAAATTTGCTAGAATTCAAAGATTAGAACAACTGAACTGTCACATTCTTGATAAGCACATCATGATCTCATGATTCGGCAATTCATTTTGTTGTTAAAAAGATAAGACAAGGTTTATTAAAACAGGTCCTAACAAGGGGTTTGGCCAAGTGGGCATGAGAAAGCTAATAAGTATTTGTCTTTCATAAGGGCGCATGTTTCAAATCCCATGGAGACAAAACATTCCAAATCTTGGGGCAACCTGAGGGGTTGATCGAATGTTAACTTCAGGGTCCCAAAATTAGTCGAGGGCATGCAAGCATGCCCAGACATATGGTTTAAAAAAACAGGTGCTAAGTATTGGTATTTTTTGGACACATCTATCAGGCAAAATAAGAAAATACCGACCATTAGCCACTAGCAATAAATTAGTGATAGTGATGATGAAACATTATGAGTAATCATCAGGCATTCTTATATATGGTCATAAAGATAATGTATGATATCACAATGAACTACTTTTATAGCCAAGTAACATCATACTCCATTTGATTTGAATTAGTTTCTTAGCCACAAAATATTTTAATTGGGATGTAAGTAAGTTTGATTCGGATACCTGATTGTAAAAAAAAAGTGCTCTTATTGCAACATATGAAGGTTGCACAACTTCAAGGGGTTTGGTCAAATGAGCATGAGAAAACAAATAGTAAGTCAGTCATTGTTTTCCATGAGGTCGTATGTTTAAATTCCATAGAAGCCAAACAATTCAACCCTCGTGGCCATTGGAGGGCTTATCTCGTCGATAACTTCAAGGTCCCAAAATTAGTCAAGATGTGCATAAGTCCCGGACATCCGATTATAACAAAAGGGTTGCTGTTATTGCAACGTATTGGGCCCTTTGACTCGTGTCAAAAAGATAGAGCCACAAAATATTTCCATTGCATTACAAGACACTAGTTCCAAGACTATGTGTCAACTTTGGACATATGCTGTTCTAGGATTTTGATTAGTGGATGATCAGCATACAATAGTCACCACTAGTATTGCAAACAATAGTCACCACTAGTATTTGATCTTGCATTTAACTACTCTTGTCATGTCCACACCTAATTCTCTAAATTAGGTCATAAATGAATTGTATAATTGGATGGATATTTCCAATGTTGGAAACAAATTTGACCGGTGGCCAGTTTTGATTTTTTGGGCTCTACTCTGAAACCACGTTAATTATTGAAAATTTTTATGTTGTAGAGCTCATTGAGAACACCAACATTGGAGGTCCAATTGATTAGGATTCATTTAACCTAGCTAAATTCGAAACACATTTATCTTGAAAAAAAAAAGTTACGGGCACTCTAAATCGAAATTTTTCTCATTATTAATGTTTCCAATAAGTTGGAATAATCATGCAAATTGACTATCAGTTGTTTATTCCAATTATTCTTGTTTTTAACTTAATTTGATTTCCAATAAAGTTAAGCTTCTCGACAAACTTTACAAAATAAGCGATTCTGATTAGTAATTTGAGTTCACGATGAGGCCAAACATAACATAAATTAGAATGTTCCAATTTTTTCAATTCTTGAGTGGCCGGTCCTAACATAGCTTAAAAAGATTTTTCAATTTGCAAAACAAAAACTTGAACGGTAGTGATTTATGCACTCCCTTTTTTAATAAATGCATTTTTTTTGGGTTTTCTAATGAGAAAATACTCACAAAAGCTTCACTAAAAGACAAAAAATGAAGTACCTTATATTAAAAAAAAGGGTGTGAAAATTATTTTTCAAACTTAAAAGTAATATATTTTGACGAAAAAATCAAATACTTTCATAAACTAAAACAATTCATTAATATTATCTGAGTAACTTGCAGAAAATAGTTTGAACTTTTTTCAAGAAAACATATTTTATTTTGAAATTCTTGATTTTCTTTTTAGTACTCCATCTTCGTGTATTTATACACGCACAGCTCCGAGTTTACAAGACAAGAATGGAGTGCAAGCTACCTGAGGCTTTTGAGTCCATAAACTTCACTTTTGCCCGCCGGCATTTTGCCGGAAAGAGAACATCTCGAATTCCTGGAGTTCAGTAACTCTTTCGACCATTTTGGGCTGAAAAACTAAGGTGTTGTTTTCGCTCCCATAACTCCTTTTTTTTTTTCATCTAGTTGATCATTATTGCTGGCATGAAAGTTGAGAAGTGAAATTTGATGTGTTTGTGTTAGCTCCGTAACCAAGTTCTCTTTCTCTCCCAACCCCAAGGCCCAAGGGGTTGTCGACTTGCCTCGATGGGGCTTATCAGCCCAAGGTGGCATGGTCGATTTGTCTCGGCAGTGATTTGTCCTTGGACCACCTCACCTTTTGCAAACGCGCTGAAAGAGGGCTGTGGGAGGGGCTGGAGCGATAAGTCTGATTTATCGAGACACTCTTCATTACCCCCAAAAAAAGTTCTCTCTCATGCAACCAACCAGAGGTTACTATTGTTAGTTTACTATGTGGAGTTTTTTTCTTCTGGTTTTGGGAGCCGTTGCTTACTAGGTAGAACTATAATTTCTTTTGCGATCGCGTGTTTGGGCGCACTTTCCCATTTAGGTGCTTCCTTGGTTGACAACTTGCCAATATTCTTGGGTTGGGGTCTCGGATGGGACACTATCGTCGATCTCTCCTTGTTTTTGTTGATCTTTTTAAGGTTAATAAAAATTTCTTTTCGCCATTCAAAAAAAAATCTTTTGGGAACTGTTTGTGAAAGATATATATGTTCACTGCTCTTTGTATATATTTGTTCATGAATACAAGAGCTTGTTTGTATTTTTTTTTGAAATATTTGGCCAATAGACCAAGCCAGGGACCAATTCTGCCATCAACTAGTGGCCCCCTTTTAAAGTTAGGAGGAGAAAGTTTCGTCTGGACGAACCCAATACAGGAATTGAGAGCACACAGGTGAGAGTTGAACCAGACCAAAGTCTTTCTTGAGGCTCTTGTTGTCAGTTGACTAAATCCTGGGGGTTGAGCTTGCTTGTGTTAGGAGTTTGCAGAATCTAAAGTGATACAAGTGCAGAAAATAAAGAAATTGAAACCACAAACGCACAAGAACCGCATCTATGTGGTTCATCCAAGTTGTGATGCGTCGAAGGTCCTTTCGGTAATTTTGCTATGATGAAGATGAATACTTAGGATACGTCTGGCCATATCTCTGTAACATATAGTTGTGGTCTTAAGTTTGATCAATTCTGAAGTACCGTTATAACCAGCAACTTGTGCGACTTAGTGAACGTTACTATGATTATGTCTAATCTAGTACAGGTTTTGAAATTTTGAAACTGTTTAATTTATTGGAAAAAATAGAGGATTTGATTTCCATTTACTTCGATTAAATTCCCATATAGTTCTGTGAGAAGGAAAACAAGATTTTCTTTTATAGAACAGAAGAGTCAAGAGATAGAGAATGGACATGTTTTGTTCGAGTGTATTGTAGATCATGTGATACACTTTGTAATCTGTGGCTGTTATTGAAACAGCAGTCAAGATGGTGCAATTCTCGTCTCTCTTCAATGGTTTGGCAAAAAGTATATCGATTAAGAACAGGAAGAAGGATAGGATTGATGTTGGAAGAGAAGCTGCAGATGTGATGGCTAAGGAAGCGAGAAAGAACGAATTGATGTTGAGTTCTCCAGGCATTGTGAATGGCGAAGGTTCCAATAATTTTGCCTCAGTTTTCTCTAAAAGGGGGCAGAAAGGAATGAATCAGGATTGCTTTGTTGTTTGGGAGGTAAATCACATGTTTTGCAATTAGTTTTTGCATTATAATTCCAAATGATAACAGATTTTTTTAGGTATTACAGGAGAAGTCCTGATAAAACCCTTGTATGGCTACTTTGATTTCTCGATAAATAGAAATATGACCTGCATTTGTTCGAATGCTCATGTAAAGATTCATAGTGAACCTCGACGGGAGCTTCTCCTGGAGAAATAACATGTTGATCTAGTTGTCACCGGAGACTATCTACATCGATTTTCTTATTTCAATAAGCTTTGATTTGTACAATACGACAAAGAAGAGTTTTTTTTTTCTTATATAATTATCATTGCAAATCCATGTGGACTTGACCTATTTACCCAAAGTGGTTGGGGATTCCGCTAGTAAATATGTATAGAGGATTAGAGTCCCCTAAGCATATCTTGAGTTGGCATTTGTACTGGTTGCTTCAATTCTAACTAGAAAATATAAATGGTGGTATTGTGCTAGGAGTTTGGATGCCAAGAAGACATGACCTTTTGCGGGATTTTTGATGGGCATGGACCGTGGGGTCATATGGTAGCCAAAAGGGTTAGGAAATTGATGCCATCTTCTTTGCTGTGCAATTGGCAAGAAACTCTTGCGCTAAATCCTCTTGAGCTTTACTCTGAAAAGGACCTGGACAGAAGAAGCCTTCATCAATCTGACATATGGAAACAATCTTACTTGAAGACCTTTTCTGCCATCGATCAAGATCTAGAGCAGCATCCAAGTATTGATTCATTTTACAGCGGTACAACAGCTTTGACTATTGTTAGACAGGTAATGATTCTATTGACAATAATAAGTGGCGTAATATTGTTGGACAAGTACAGTAGATGCTAGAGCAGGCAACTTTTATGTTTGGTTGTAGTTTCCAGAGTCACCGGTTGCACATATTCAGCTGTTGCACATATTAGTACATCTAACTGAAAGTGGCTTTAGAAAATTGGGAAATATCTTTTTAATTTCTTCTCCCAAAATGGGTGGAAGACAAGTTTCACGAACTGTCAGCCAAACAAATTTCTGGAAAGTGGTCTGCATAACTGATATTGTTGATTACAACCATAAAAATATTTTTCTTGCAGTTTTGGATACAAAATTATGCTTCTAGTTTTCTGTTTCTTGTATTTTTATATTCTTGGTCATTGTATGTGTTCAAGCCAAGATACAATTCTAATACAAGTGTGCCGATGTTTTTGTGATCCATGTTACTTAGGGTGACCTCATTGTTTTAGCTAATATTGGCGATTCTCGGGCTGTTTTGGCAACCATTTCTGATGATGGCATCTTGGTACCAGTTCAGCTTACAGTAGACCTCAAACCCAATTTGCCTCGTTAAGTGCTGTATCCCCCTCTCATTGCAGTGTGCCCGCACATTTCATGCTTTTAATTGTTTGGCTAAGGATTTTACTTCATGCATACAGAGGAGATTGAAAGGATAAAACAATGCAAAGGAAGGATATTATCTTCGGAGGATGAACCGGGTGTATACAGAATTTGGTTACCAAGTGGGGAAACACCGAGTGGTCCAGGACTAGCAATATCAAGAGCCTTTGGCGACTATTACATAAAGGACTTTGGCCTTATTTCTGAGCCCGAAGTTACACACAGACAAATAACATGCAGGGACCAATTCGCTATATTGGCAACTGATGGGGTATGCATTTTTTGCTATTATGATTCGAAAATATAATTGATCGCTCAAAAATCAAAATTCTACTTTTAAAATTGGTTTGCTGAGGTTATTAATATACCTTGCCTCATGAATTTGAGATGATGAGAAAGTATGCTAGGCTTAAAGAACATATTAATCAAACATCCAATATTTTTGAACTTATCAGGCATCCGCGTGTGTGTGTGTGTGTGTATTGCGCCCTCGATGGAAATATCAGCTTAAGATGAATTGTACTTTTCCATGACTATTTCCTAGAGTCATTTAAGTTTTGTGGAGGTACCAACCAAACACTGGTTCCTGACAATCAACAGAAATTTTGAAGAAGAAACCAAGTATATGGAGTGAAGTATTGAAACTAGATCCTGATTAATTCAGCGATGCAACACGTCATTGTGCTGACCAATGTTGTTTACATATGCATCCCTATACATAACCCAGAGAGCTAAGGCTTAATGGCTACTGGGATAGTCCCACCTCCAAAATTGTAGTGATATCTTAAAACACTTCACATGCGCGTGCGCATAGAGAGAGAAATTCATGTTACTAGTTGATGGGACTTAATATGATTCGTTTGTATTGATGCTAGCCGTCAAGATATGCAAGGATGGTCTCTAATTGTATGTTTTCGGGTTTGTGTTTGTGTCATTTTCTTGGAGGAATGATTGATGTTGGTATTGATGTTTTGACATTGATATTGGTTATGGACATCGTCTTTGGTTATCCAGGTATGGGATGTCATATCCAGTCAACAAGCCGTGGAGATTGTCTCCTCGTCGCCCAGAAGGGAAGAATCGGCCGAAAGATTAGTTGCCCATGCGGTTCGTGCGTGGAAACGGAAGAGACCAGGTCTTGCGATGGACGATATATCTGCTATCTGCCTTTTCTTGCACTCTTCATCGCCCGACCCTATCAATCTCCCGTAGCAGGCTAGCCTGAGAAAAAACTGAGAAAGAAGTGTAGAGTTCACTTATTCTCTCATCGACATTCGTCGTACATTAGTGATTGTTTTCTAATTTTGCTGTACATAAAATGACTATTGTTGGGTGACAAGCTTATGGGAGGCCATTCTCCATTTCTGTCTGTATATATATTTGTAGGAAACAAGTGAAAATGTCCCAAAAAAGAATGGATCAATATGTTTTGCATCTTCTTGTTGACTTCTGAAGGGTTCCTTACTCTATTATCAATCTGTAATATCATCTATCTCAAATTGCGTATCTTTACAAGTATAATTTTGTCCAAGTTGGCAATCAGGAGGGAATCTGGAGATTATGGTTGTTTTCATGAGAGAATCCTGGGATAGTGGAAAAGTGTGTTTTTTCTTTCTTTCTTTTTCTTTTTTTTGTAAAAAGGGTTTTTTGTAAAAGAATATTGAACCCTTCATTTTCTTTTCTGTTTTCTCTTTTATATGTTGACTAACAAAAAGGAAAATGTCTGAAACCACACTTTCGCCTGTCCAAACAAAGATTATGGAAAAACATAATTTTTCCGTTGACAACCAATAAATTATAATATTTCATATCACATGAGAGAGATCATCATATGAAATGATCTTGATTTTTCTTTTAACGTGTTATTTTATTCACCCATTCAAAAGTGAATGATCATTAGTCATATTGTGTAGAGTCATTTCGAGTGAGTATGCTAACACTAATGTCTAATGCTATGCTTGGAACTAGAGCCGTAAACGAACAAAGCAGCTTGCGAGCTCGGCTCGATTCGTTTTGAGCTTGAGTTTTTGGCTCGTTAAGTAAACGAACTCGGCACAAAAGCACGGCTCGTTAAGGGAAACTATTTTTATAGTATTGAAGCATGGGGTTCTTGTGGTATGTGCTCTTAATTCTATTTTTTGACTGGGAGAAGTTTTTGGGCGCCGGTATCACACACGTGCTGTACCCGTCAATGATCCTAGCCATCTAAATGTATTTTGGACGGTTAAAAAAGAGAGAGTGACGGAATTGATCAGGGGAGAGACCAGAGACGGTCATAAGTCTGACAATGTGAGTGTGAAACCAAATTGTGCAGTTTGACAAATGTGAGAAAAAGTGCAGTCCGCATCTGTGCTTCATTATGGAAAACATATAGTTTCACTTTAATAATTACTATGCCACTTGATTGACTTCAGTCAACTTTAATAATTATGTCATTTGATCCACTTTGCAAAAGGTAACGTGAAAGTTTGGTTCGTCAGGGAGATTTGGTTCGATCTGAGTTTGAACTCAAGTTTTTGGCTCGCTTAGCAAATAAGCTGAGCTCGACAAAATTCTACTTGTTTATTGCCCTACATGGAACTCGAGGAAAGTGGAGAAAAGAAGAAAAATGAGAAATTGTACTGTGCACAATTTAGATTTTTCTATTTTCTCTCGTCTTTTTTTGAACTGCAAAAAACAAATCCCTGGCTCGCCCAGTCGTCTTCTACTTCCACTCCTCTTGTTAAGGAGGAGATGAGTAATACTCCTCTACGAGCATCCTCACTCTATTCTCCACCTGGTCCCACCCATCATCGTCATCACCATCGTAATCATCTTTTCACTCTCTCCTTCCCAATCACTGGTTCAAATCCACATGCTTCACTGCACCACTTAGCAACTACTAGTAATAATCCTGATCGCCGGCGAAGTGCCGTCATGTCGTCCGGCGACGGCCTCAGACCTCCGTTTCAACTCAACGACGAGTCCGATTTCGATCGAATCGTCTCTCCCGATGATGGCCTTCTCTCCGTCTGTGGCTTCGGTTCTCTCCTCTCCGGTACGTACGTACGATTATCATCGTCATCATAATACGATTAGTTTTATGCTAGTAGAAGTTAATACATATTAGTGCTGATTAATGATAACAAGACTCGAGCAGTGAATTGTTCAAGCTCGTTTAGGTTATGTACTGTAATGGGGTGAGCCAATTTGAAATGAAACTTTAATCGAGTTGATCGCGTGCCTATTAGTTTCAATTCTTAAACATGACACAACCCGTAGGACGGCTAAAAGCAAACCAAGCTATTTGAGTTCATTGCTCGTGTTCGTTCATTAAATAAAAAAAGGTTTGTTTCATCTTGTTATAAAACAGATCAAGCTTGAACAATTTTTTTTGAAACTTCATTAAAGTTTCAAACGAAGTTCGAAACAAGCCACTTCTTTTGGCTTGATCGGCTCGTGTTCAGCTCAATTAAAGCTCGTCTGTGATCGGGTTGTCTCATAAATAAGCTAAGCGTAAACATTTTTTTTGAAGGTCGTTAAGCTTTCAAAACAAGCCTGGTCAACCACCTGCTCGGTTCGTTCGGCTCATTTATCACCCCTACAACTCTACTTTAATGAGTTGAATGGTAACTTGGTTTGAAAGCTTAACGAGCTTAAAGAAATGTTAAAGCTTGATTTGTTTATGTAACATGAATGAGTTTTTAGCGAGCTCGAGCTTGAACAGTTTGGTTAGTTTGGTGCGTTTGTGACCCTCTATGTACGCAAACATTAAAGACATCGAAGGAATCACATAGTATAATATCGAAGGAATCACATAGTATAATATCAGAGAGCACAAAGATGTACGTGATTTGGAAGTGTGCTTACACCTGGAAGAACTATCCACTGTAATTTGTGGAAGGCCAGATATATACTATGTCAGGGATGATATAATGCTATTTCAAAAGTATTTGGATCCTACACAACAGTTTGTAATTTGTGTTTAATTTGAGCTTTGTGCGGTGATTCCTTGTGTGACCAGAGCGAAGTGCGAGAAGCACATTTCCTGATTTGGTCGATTTCAGAGTCGCGAGATTGAACGGATTTCGGCGCGTTTTTGCTCATGCGGCTCCAATTTTCTTTGAACGTGGCATCGCCAATCCTGAAACAAAGGTTGTTCCCACGGATTTTCTGAAATCAGTGCTAAGGGTTCTTGTTTGCTTTCTGAGAACGTGAAAGGGAAGAAAGTTACTTGTCTATAATTCATCATCTTTTGGCTCCGATCCTTTTAAGAGTGAAAATTGTCGTTTCCTTTCCTTTCCTTTCCATGCCGTCTTAGCAATTGAATTGACCTTTTCTATTTCGTTACTTGTTTCTATGTAAAAACTTGGATGTAAATGTTTTGATGATGTGCTAACTGTATTTGTATTTTCAGGAAATTTCAAGCTTGAGCGTGGAGCCATCTGAAGGTGAAACCCTTATTGTTACTGTTTTCAACATCAGAAAGTCAGAGGTATGAGACCTGTTAGTGTGTTTATTTGAAGGCCAGAACCTTAATGATGAATGTATATTGAAATATGAGTTTCTTAACATAGTCAGATTCCTTCTTTTATCGAGAGGGAGCACGAGTTTCGGTTCTTAGCTGTAAGTTGTTCTATTCTTGAGTTGTCAGTTATTCATTTTTTTTTACAACATTCATGAGTTGCAATCTTAAACATAACTGTTGATCGTGCAGGTCTTACCTGAAACACTTGATGGAAAGCCATTTACTAATCCAGCAGTTTGTGAAACTGGAACACTTTGCTGTTATTGTTTGATTTTCACTGAAAGTGTTAGTTTTCCTTTTCGTAGTGTGATTCTAAGTCTGACGACTATTGACTTGGCTGTTGCTGTAGGTACTTTGTGCACGTTTTAGCGATGAGGAATATCTCCAAATAAGATGCAAAGGTACTCCATCAGCAAATATCTATTTGGTAGTATTAGCACAATGGATTAAGGAGAAATGTTTTACTTTCTACCATCCTATTTGTGTTTTGAACCAGATTGAAAATTAGAAGTACTTCACATGCATGCTTACTTGAATCTCCAGATACTTGAGAGTGCTTGAGAGAAACAAGAATCCAAGCTTTCTATTGCCTGTTTTCTGAGTTATTACTTCAACTTGTTCAATGTGCCCAGGAAATCATACCGTGAACTGTTGCTAGGAAATGCTGAAAAGTTTGTATCAGTGATTTGTGATGTTAATCTGCTTGTGGCCGCATGCGTATGTATTGGTTTGCCTTGGTAGTACTGGGACTATGGTTTATCGACATTGAAATAGTATTCAGCTTTTTTTCTCTAACAACTTTTTTATTGAGGTTTCCTATGACGAGGCTCAGTTTGGTTTGTTTAATTTCCTATAGCGTCTAGACAATGTTGCTCTTATAGTTGTATTTGGAAGTATGGTATTCCTGTTTCCCTTCCATTTTGAGGATGGAAGCAATTTTGGCTTTCAACTGTTGGTGGTTCTATGAATTTATGTTTTGGCCATAGACATTAGGAGGCTGCACCACAAAGGGCGATGAACTAATGCACTATTCAAATAATAGAGTATTTTCTTTTGACATTTTACTTTCAGTTACAACTGGATATGAATAACTATTATAATGTACAGGCAAAGGCTCCAGTAAGCCAATTCTAAAGATAGAATCATCGAATGTTATCTACACATGTTTCATTGCATTCTATCTGTATGTATCTCATGATTCTCATTGTACTGGAAAAAATATTTGTGAGGTTCAAGTTATTCTGCTGGCTCTCTGCAGGCAGTCAAGAGGTCTATTTCCAGCGATATGGACGATATAACATTCACAAGATTTGGCGTGATGATATCTTACCTTGCCGTGTTTATCTTCGGCACTGGTAAGTGCTAGTTACCTTTGTCAACATTTTGAGTGAGGGACAGAGAGACAAAATGCAACAGATGACTGTTGCGTGCCTTTATCCTTTGTTTCAAGTGAGGTGTATGCAAATGATATGTAACAGATGAGGATATGAAACACAATAGGCAGGACTCACTAGTCACTAGAGTGTGCACCATTTCTCTTGTTATTGTGGGCTCACTTCAGTGTCCACAAAAGGCAGGAAATTTTTGTTTGAGCCATTCTTATTCAAGTTAGACTTTGTGGGTACTTGCTTATAATAGCTGTGGTTTCCAGATTCTCTCTTACTCGAATTGTTTCATGATTTGGCTGGATGATTTCAACTATAAGCTGGTAAAAGATATTGTGGAAAACATATTAGAGTGGTTTACAAAACCTAAGCAGCTAAACATCATTGGTGGAGCCACAGTGGGACGATTGGGGGCATTTGCCCCACTGACTGTTCTCAAAGTTTTAACTTTCTATCCATAAATTTTAGGAGATTTTCGAGATTCGCCTCTCTGAAAATTTTCAAAAAATGCAACTTTTTCCCCTCCCTTGGATGAGGAATATAATATGTTTGTGACTTTGTTAAAAGTGCCTCAATGGAATCAAGTGACTATTAGGCTTACATGAACTAACGATGATGGTATATTTTGAAGTGTTTTGGCAGCAAAAAGTCTTGGTGATGCAGCCTACAACAACTTTCTGGATCACACTTTCCTTGGTGACCGTAAAACAACTATACGTGAATACTTCGTGACAACAGGTTCAGGCATAATGGAAGAAGAGCCTCCAGAACCACTAAAGACTCGATATGGTGGTTGACGATGACAAGTCACGGCTTGGTTCCATTTGGGATGTGAAATTGCTCAAAAGTGAAGTATGCTCAAGATCGGGCGAAGGATTGGGTGGGAAACTAGAAGATCCAAACTACATTCTTGCAAGATCCAAACTACATTCTTGCTCAACTTTTTCTTCTTTCATTCGCTCCACCAAGTGGGAGAAATGTATCTTTTGATTCAACAAGTTAAGCATTTTGATTTTGCTGCAAGTGTTTCTCTAGTTGCTGCAGCGAATAATATATTTACGCCATTTCCTCTGGTGGTGGCGGTGTTTGAAGTCATTGAAATGAACGTTCAAATCCAGTGTACCCAACTAGCGCCACTGGATTGATTGAATTTGATTTTAGGAATCCAGAAAAATGCGATGAAAAAAACGGATTTAACTTCCGTTTTTCTTTTCCTCCTTAAATTTTAGATCCAAACGTAATGCGAGTGGAAAGGTGAATGAAGCACCCAATAGAATGAAAACGAGTGGTGGATTATTCATGTTTGATTTGAAAATTTAATGACCTTCACCAATCTTCAAAGTTTGACTTAGTTTGCATCAGGTGAACTGATCTCAAATCTTCTTTCTTCGGGCTGATCACGTGTTGGTCTCAAGGAACTTAAATTTTTTAGACATTACAAGTCGAACAAACTGATTAGTAGTATGTTCAAACTTGCGTTCAAAGGCTTAACGAGCTTCAAAACAAGTCCAACCTTGTACACGAAGACTCAATCTTAAGTGAGATTTATTGAGCAAACATGAACCTAAACTCAAGCACAATTATTTTTCCTCTATAAAATGGAGGAGGACACTGCAACTATGCTTAGCTGCCCTCCCCCAAGCATGACCACAGAAACTCTAAACCAGCAATGGAATCCTTCGACAAATATTCAAAATCCATAGGCGCATACCGCCCCACTACTTAAGGCAAAAGAAGGCAATAGGCGGATCACGGGACTTCAAATAGAGGTGTCCTAAGCCTAAATCAGGCAAGAATTAGAGAGGCACAAGAGTCGGTAGAAGGAATAGTTATAAAAAAAAAACACATGTTCTCATATCCCACATCGGAGGAGTTGAAGATGGAGGGGGTAGTGGGTGAATATAATTATATGATTGCAGCCTTACTTGTAAATTCAACCCGTCTTGTCCGGGGTGAGGGGTGACCAGTCAATGATCGTAAAGTGACGGCTGGTCATGCCAACACCTGTTATATGACGAACACAAATCCAATAAGGCGAGTGAGTCTGCCCTACTTTTAGGCGGACTTGCCCGTCAATTTTTGGAAGCCTCATCTGTTTAAGGTGGGGTTCACTAACAACGCTCACAAAACAAAAAATTGGCCAGCCCATTTTGGAGTTCATTAGTTGCGAGGCCCGGTTAATTCATGGGTAGGGGTGATAATGAGGCAAGCTGCTCGGGTCACTTAATAAAGGGAAAATGATGGTAGATCACATGTTTTTGGTAATTAATACTTTTTTACGTTTTAATTAATACTTTTCCGTTTTAATTTATTTGTTTAAGTTCTATTCTACTTGGATAAAAAAAAATTAGTTATATTTTGAAATTGGTAATGGATTTTATATCCAATATAAATTTTGTTTTTGATAATTAATACTTTTTCCGTTTTAATTTATTTGTTTAAGTTCTATTCTAACTAGATAAAAAAATTAGTTATATTTTGAAATTGGTAAAGAATTTTATATCCAATATGAATCTTGTTTGATAGATTTTGATTTATTCTATAATATAATATTTTTAAAATTATTTAAAACATTATAAATTATAAAATATAATCAATTAAAGAGTGGTACGAACTCTGAAAATGAAAATTAGATTGGGACGGAGAGAGTATTTGTTAATGATATTTTTAGCATTAACAAATGTTTTCAATTTGTCACAGATATTAATTATCAAAACACGTTTTGGGCTGTTATTTTTTCGGCGTGAATGAGCCCTATTTACTAAAATGAGCCGAAAATTTGAGCACAAGGAGCTCGGATTTGTTTCTTTAAACGAGTCGAGCATATACAATCGAGCCAAGTTTTCCTATTTACTAAATGAGCTGAAAACTAGAGCGCGGGGAGCTCGGATTTGTTTCTTTAAACGAGTCGAGCATACACAAACGAGCCAAATTTTTGAGTATTGAGTCCGTTCCGTTTGAGCCTATAACTTGAGTTCGGTTCGTTGTTTTCCCATTCGACTTGATTTGGGTTTTTGAGTAATGGAAGCAAAACATGGTCGTAATGATGCACAGGGTAGGAAGAACAGAATTGGAATGCTAATACAGAATTCTTGACCGGATTATGATCTTCCATTGAATGTGATTTGATCTTTATATTGGATTGATCTGATCTTGCTAACCTACCAACCAGGGTTTTAGATCTCAGTAATACGGCCATATATCAGTCGATATCAAACTGTATCGACTAATACGCAAATAAATAACAGTAGAGGAGGTCCGAAATCCCATTACATAACAGCCTATACAATACGTACAGAAAATTAGGCACTTCATATTTTACTTAGTAAAATAAACCACTTCGCGATAACATCATTGACGTAGTTTGAATGATAAATACATCTCTACTAACACAAGGCGTATCCCCTACATAAATCAACTATACAACAAAATCATTTCATGTTGTACAACTACAAGCTTCATCCATTTCCAGTTCCCTAATCAATCGCTCCATCGTCCTTTTGTACATAGGCATATAATGATCGTTAATCATTGTTCTCGAAAGCCTGAGTTTACTATACAATTCTCTAGGAGTCTTGTAAATACCAACATTTTCCTCGGCGGAACTGTCGTTACCAGAATCACTAGTATCCGAGATAGGCATAGAAACCATATGCATGATTTTCCCAGGTGGATAAAATCGGTGACTCTCTGAAACGTCCGATGAAGAGATAGGCTTCTTGCTTTCCAATGCATCATGGGCAAATGCCTTTTCCTCTTCAGTAATTTCTTTTTCTGCTGCGGCTTCTTCTTCTTCTTCTTCCTTTGCTGTAACATTGGCTTCAAAATTGTCCCCGTTGAGTTCCTTCTCCAGTTCAAGCCATAACTCACTTTCAGCCATATCTTCTTCATCTAAGTCATCACCATGCCCTGACCCACAAGTCACTGCTCTGGTCATCGTTGGATCGCTAGTTACCACTTCAGTCACCAGAGATTCTGACGTTCTTTCGACTATAAGAGCCGCACCAGGCAAATCCTCTTCTTTAGGGTTTGATAGAGGTCCCACTGAACGGCGTCGTGCACCTATGCAACTCCATGATGACAGTGACGAGCGGGTCTTTACAACGGCCTGAGCTACATTCCGTGCACGCTTCATCACAACCTGTAATTGACCCAGCAATTGTATGAAAAGTGGAGAGCGAAGTGCATGCACTTGGCACTTACCAAGGTTGTCCCTTTATTTTTTTTATTTTTTATTTTTATTTTTTTTGAGATTGGAAAATTAGGTGATAATAAGATTGAAAACAAATTTTTAGAAAGTTTGCGTCATTGGTGATGGGAATTCATCAATGAGTGCTCAAGCCAAAGGGAGTCACACTACACAAATGTTGTATTTGGATCTTGGATTTGTGGACAGATTCATGGAGGAAAGAGAAGAGGTAAGGATTCTGGATCATCTTTTCCTACGGATGAAGTAATCCATTACATTCTCTTATCCCTCTGCAAATTCCGCTACAACTCCTATATCCAAACACACCTTAGCGGGGGGACCAGAACAAAAATTCAGGACCGCTTGTCCATTGTTCAATATTGAAGGATGCAACAGTGTGAAACAGTCCATTAGAAAAAAAGTGTGAAACAGTGGAATTTCTCAAAACTAGTCTGCCTCAGGATCAAGTACTTTACTATAATGAACAGTGGCCAACCAGGAGAAGTGTTGGGGAGGATTTTTTAAGAGAGTACAGCTGGTTGAAGGGAAAGCGAAGCCTTTTGCAAGGGCAGAGCCAGAATCTTCATTCAGGGGACCAAATTGAGAGGACTAGATTTTCATCGACAAAATGCACTCATTGTTATTCTGTATTCTTTGCTTTCTCGTATAGCATACTGTAAATAATTGTTTATGTGTTGGGACATTAGGAGAAAATTTCAAGAAGGTAAAATTGCGTAAATTGAGGAACAAACCAATCTTATTTAAATTTTGAGAAATCAATTCACTAAGTCATACTAAAGCGTACTTAGTAACATATAATTAGTAATTACACGACCTCTTCAAGCATGGACACCTTGAAATTGTGCAAAGGGTTGTATTCTTCATTCGAAACGATTAATCATCACTGTCATTCAAAGGACTGTAACCCAACAAAGTTAAGAAGATGTTACCTGAGTACTGCTGGAGACAGGTTGCAAAAGAGCACCAGCAACAGCAACCCTCGGCAGATGAGATCCTAAAGCAGTTGCAGAGCGGTAGACAACATTTAGGACTCTTGTGTGTTCAATTTGATCACGCATATCATTTAACCAAGAAGATGCTGTGACCTGATGACAAAATCTAAAGAATTTGAGAATTCAATAATTAATTTTCCCTTCAGGACTATGATAATCAATAAATGAAAATCTTCCAAGTAAAAAATATCTCATATCAGGAGAAAGGGAGACTGTACCTCAGTCCGAAGATCATCAATAGAAGAAGTTGAGAATGTAGGAACTAGATCAGAGCCGTTGATAATTGTGGTGACAAAGTGTTCGCCTGATTCCGCCAAATCCCATGTCATACAGGCAGCTGCAAAGTTGGCAAACGTAGTTAAAAATTCGGGAAGAGCAATAGAGCTCATAGAAATGGGAAAACACCTTGACAAAAAGCAAAAGAAGAAGTGCATATTAATTTATGATGTAAAAGACTCATGACAAGCTGAAAGACTCTTCGTATTCTCGCATTGTATCTCTCTAACACAAACTGACCTCACACTGACACTGCTAAATACTCCAAATCTTAAAAAAATCCGAGCAGATGTTCATAATCGAGATCCTCTGTATGCAAAACAGAAAGTAGGAGATGTCATGACACTATTCATGATTTAGTTGTAGTAAACCGCTCGAGAGAAAGTGGGGTATGATGACCAATCATCATCTCATACTGTATACTTCACCAACATCTTCTGGAACATAAGTAGATCTACCTGCTTCCATCTTGCAATGATTATGTTCTATAGGTATCCAATGCCTGATATACTCCATGAACAAGTGACCAGTTGATTGCGATCTGAGAAGCAAATAACGAAAAGTCGAGCAACAATTTTAACATTACATACCTGGGGCAAATGAGACACAAGTGCTCGAAGAGAACTCTTTCTGCTCTCGAAGAATATATGTCAACAATGCAGCAGTGCCGCCACCCAGTGAATGGCCTACAATCTGTGTTGAATAAGTAAATTTCAATAGCATGTTTGTGGAGGTACAAAGTTATTATACTAAGAACATAGAAAAATCTGAAGGCCTGGAGCTTATAATGATATGGCAGAGCTACAAATCACTGCTATGGATAGAGTACACAAATTTTAGAGATCTCAAGAGTCAATGCAACCAGTAGCAGCAGCAACCAATTCCTATTTGGATGACAACGATAAGCCTCTCCCAAAAAGAGCAAGCAGTGAAACAACTAGATGGACTGTGACTTTCTAACTCATTTAAAGGAGTATTAATAATGGAAAACAAAACGTCGATATAGCTGGGGTATTCAGATTTGGGTAAAGTGCTTCTGATGCATATGCAGCCGGTACAACAGCAGACCAGTTACGCACTACGCACCATGCCATGCGGTGCATTGTCATATGAGACAATACAAGTGTAACAAGCATAGCTGAACTGAGGGTGTGGATAGATGAGTGGCAAACAGTGTGCAAAAGAGCTTACATGGGTAATAAAGGCTCAAGAATACTGAAAGAAGATCAAAGATTCACTAATGAGAACCCACAAAAAGAGGGCCAGAAATCACAAAGGCAATATACGTCAGAAAATGACAAAGGTAAGCTACTAAACTATATCCAAATATGTGATCTTATCATCATCAAAAGCTTAGCCTTAGTCACCAAGGTGGTAAATTGTACTACATTCTCTTGTTCACAGACCCTGAATCTATAGTAGAAAGAAGAGGATATCAAGAAGAAGAAGACAACAACGACAAGAAGAATCAATACTTCAAGAAGAAATAATACCTTAACTTCGTAGTCCGGATATTCATCAAGAGCCTTCAGAAGGCAAGGAGTGCTAAGCTTGGCTATCCAACGAGCAGCAGCAACCATCCCACAGTGCGCGTATCCTAAAACCACGTTACTTATCCCACCATCATGCAAAACTGAATGGTGAAAAGGGACCACTGTGCCGGTAGCTGCAGTGAGTGTATCCTTGATACTATGAGTACCCCGAATCAGCAGAAGAAAACTCCTTGAACTTTTGTCACACAAAATTGTAAAAGCAGGCTTCAGAAGCTGCAAAAATTAATGAAATGTTCAAAGGATAGTTTACACAAGTAAATAGAATGTGTAGGGTGAAGGTTTTCAAAGAGTCATTTGTAACAATTGGCTTACCCCTGCTTTGGGCTTCTGAAGAAGGACATCTGCCCCAGAGAAGCCAGCAGATTCCAAAAATACTGGAAAAGGCTTCTTTGAGAAAAGCATGCAGAATGTTAACAAACTCAAATACTGATTCAAATCAGCAATTATTTCCGGGCCTCTGAGTCTTACTCCCTCATCTCCTGCATATACACTTGCAACTTGTACATTACCCTACAAGAACACCAGAATTAGCAACCTACAAGTTACCAAATTTACGAAGTCTTGGACCATGTTAGGGCAAAAAAGAAACGAAAAACAACACCATGCATGAACACAAAAGTATGACAAATAGTAATCAAAATCAGAGAAGGAAACACTGAGAGATATAAGACTAAAAGCGCAATGAATTGCAATGTTAGAGATTTCGACAAGCAGCCGCATCAGAAATGAGTAATTCATGCGAAAATAATATTCACACCCATTGTCACACTTTATGGGTTCAACATTCCAGGAGTCATGAAGCACAGTACTAGAAGAGCAGCTTTTTTTTTTTTTTTATCTAATTGGCAATGAAAGAAACGACCATTGGTACATAAAAAACAGATTCCAAAACTGAACCTCCTCATGCATAGTATACCAAAATGTGCTGATGTCCAAAAGGCTTGTTCTTTTAGCTACTAGAAAATAATCTTTACAGAATTCAGCAGAAATGCAAAGGGACACACAGATTTCTAACTTGAAAATTACTGAGAACTTGCAGAAGTCCAGCCATTTACTGAAAGTATCAGACATGAGTACGTCATGCAGAGCTAATAGTAACAGATACAGATCATTGAATTTGAAGCAATTACTTAATGTTATACAGGTGCTCCTAAAAGCTCAAGAATCAAACAGCCAGTTTTTTAGCAGGATAAGTTTTGGAGGGATACGGCGTAAGGGGATAAGAGGTGGAGGGATATCATCACAAGTCACAATGTGTAAGTTCAACTTCAAGTGTCGCGAAGCAAAGTAATCCTTCTTCCTCGGAATCCAGACTTCTAACAACTTCCACTGACAGCTTGCTTGATCAATTAGCAAGGGGATGAGTAGGAAACATAAGAAGGGCAAAATATGACTACAGACGACGAACCAAAATACAAAAAAATAAAATGCTCCTTCGGATGCGTAGTCCACACAAATGTGCTTCAGACCAAAAGACCATCTTTGAGCAAGTAAAAACACAAAACTTGTGAAAAAGTAATATTTCATGTTAGGAAATTAGAACTAGCAAAAGTCTGACAAATTGCTAACATTACCAGAAGCTGGGAGGGGACTAGTCAAGGCGCGCATAAGCTGGCCCGGTTACCCTCAGTCCTGACCGTCGAAAATGAAACCAGATACCAAAAATGAGCCTTCACATGCATAAAATATTATCCAAATTTGCTAACAAATAGGACGATAGTTAAGCTCGTAAAAACCTACAAAAAATGGAGATGAACGACGAGCATTTTATATACCTGCCGTCGCATGAGGTACTTGATTCCAAAAGCCAAGTCGCCTATCGGCCATTTACCCAACGTCTCCGAATACGTAAACCTAAGCGTCTCGGAGACCATAGTCATCGCCTCGAGCCACGTGGCAGGCGCCTGAGCAGGCCTCCGCGGTACCCTCCTCTTCGATCTCGGGTGCTCGCCGTCTCTTCTTTCCTCTTCTCCCTTGGACGCCGATAACCGACGAATCAGCACGATGTACAGGATCACCGCCGCGCCCGCCGCCGTCGCCATTGCCGCCACCGCCATCAGATCAGTTTAAAATTCAGTGACGGCGACTTGAAATCATGCAAGTCACGAAGAGATTTGCAGCTGATTTGAGAGATAGTTCGCAGTGAAAGAACTCAAAACCAAAAAGGATGAATAAACTCGTGAAAAAACCCCCAGAGGAATCGAATAAAATTAGGGGATTTGTTGAATGGAGAATGAGGAAGACAAAATCGTTCTTTGAGAGAAATGTACTACCACTACATATACATTTACTTTTTGCTTGTATCTGTCAGTCTATGAATATGTTTGTGTGTCTAACGTATAAAGAGAGGAGAGAGAGAGAGAGAGAAGAGAGAGAGAGATGCCGCGTCGGAGAAGATGGTGGGAACAAGGAACCGGGGACGGAGGGGAGGTAGAATGCAAATTACGCTGTTATCCTTGGAGGAGTATCTAATCGCGTAGGGGTCGTATCGTCGTGATAGTTGATAGTTGAAGTGGTGTCCTTGTAAATAACCGACATAAATATTTTGTTTTGTTTTTGCCCAATCTCGCGCTATTATCTAAACGGTATTTTTGTCCTAACATACTTACTATTCAATCCAACTCATTTCTCTAAATTTTATTCTCTGAATGACATTTTCGATATTTTTAATAAAAATAAGAGATATTTTGGCGTCTATCCAAAGATGAAGAGTATAGCGTGAAATAACCGTTGGTACTGGTTGAATGAGTAAACGAAACCTACAGTTCTTTACATTGGTGGTTTATATTTTGAGAAATACCCCTTCAAGATTATCCCTAGTTATAATCTGATCAAAGAAAAATTATTTGTATTTCTTAAATGAAATATAGGTATTGTTCGATAAATTTCAATTAGATTTATTAAACAAGAAAAATTACATTCAGTTTTATAAAAATTCGTGTTTAATTTAATATGTCATATAGATTTAGCCATATTTTTGTTGCGATAGTGTCGAATATCCTTGGGACCATGGCTCGTGGGTGGAGCATTGGTCAAAGGGGGCTGGTGGAGGGTTGTGGGCACGAATTGGGGCTGGCGGGACCAGGTGCATTTTGGTCTTTTGGGTTGCTTAAAACAGAGAGTGGTTTGGTCTTGTCTTTTATTGGGGTGGACCCACACGTCGCAATTGCAGGTCAACCTAATGGCTGTAAATCACACCACATTGCACACTTGTTATTATTGGGGTGGGGTTGGGCCCATCTCAAAGTGAAGAAGTCCCGAGTGTAGTGAATATGGTCCATGGTCCGGTCCGGTTCGAGTCCCATCAACTCTTACCGGGACTAAACATACTCCTAACATTATACACATTCGTGATATTTTAGTTTCGGTCCCGACATAAGTGCAGTCGGATCCCTTACAAATAGCATTGTGCTGTGATGAGGCCATACTTTCTGGCATAAGTAATGGGTTACCATACCATACCTGTTCTGTTTTTGTTTTTTAAAAACTAGTGTATTGCAACTAGGGCTCCGTTTGTTTCGATGCAAGTAAAATATATTTTTAGAAAACAAACAGAGCCTAGATGTTGGGGTTTAGTGCAAGTCCACCTTCAAATAACTTGTGATTTACACCTTTTAAGCGGGATAAACTATAAACCAGCAGAAAGTTGAACTGTTCAAATTGATTAAAAAACCTAACGCGTTTTGTAAGCATGTTAAAATATATTCTTACGTTTAGTAGTTTGAATTTTTCAAACATTATAAACTTATCAACCCGAGTAAGAGATTGTTCGAACTTAATTTGTTTACATAACAAATTGGTGTCGAAGAAGTTTTAAATGGAAGTCGAATAATTCGGGTCGTTCATAAACTCTATTAATGAAGAAGTAACAGAAGTTGGTGTCACCATTATAATCAAACTTCACCTCTTCTTGCTTCATCGTAGGAGTAGGAAAATCTAACAGTAGATAGACAAGCCATCATTTTGTGCCGTAGGCAAGTTTCCAAAACTTAAAACGCACCACTCACGTCCACTAATAAATACGATGAACACCTTCTTCGTAACAAGACTAGTGTTTGCTCGTGCCTATGGTACTACACATTCCAGTAGTGCCGTAGGCACGGGCATTTTTGTAATATATTTTTATTTTTTTATGCCAACACTAGAAGCTGGGCAGTGGGTAAAAAGAACCGATGATATTTTTGTAATATATTTTGTAAGAGTGTGAGTGTTTTTTGAGAGTTGAAGAGCACATATCAGCCATTGGATCAAATGAATCTCAACCCTTCTTTCAGCTTGTGTTTGTGTGATTTCCACACTCTTGTATTTTATTAGGTAGATGTCTGCTCCAACTTAAGCGCACCTCGATTAATTTTGAAGTTGGGAAATTAACGATCAGACAAAACATATGAGCACCTACCAAGTACAATTCACTGCAACAATTAATGTCCGGGCAAAAAAAATTTATTAGGCCAACCTTTAAAATTCACTCCTTCTGGCATGGTCTGTCCTTCAGCACATTCTATGTCTTGCATTATCCACGGGCAATTTAATTACTATTTACTAGCTTTCGTGTGCGAATTGGATGTCATCAAAACCACATTAGTGCAGATAGCATTATTTATAAGGTGGATGTTGAATCTCAAAAAACAAAAAGAAAAAGGAGGTGGATGTTTTAAACAAAGGAAAAGGCTCTGCTATTATTTTTTAAACTTTGCTTTTGTTAATTCATTCCACCCACTCATACATTCGAATCTCTTTTGGTGGACATAGACGTATCTCCAATCCAGTACTCTATCTTCCCTTTATTTCTTTAATTTTCTTTTGTCGTACATTACACGTTTCATACTATGTACCCAAATACCTTCTCAATTCATTAATGATTGTGTCAACTTCCTCTTCTTAAGAATTGAACCCCATCCCAGGGACTAGGATGTCAACTTCCTCTCCAATTCTCTATTTGAGAGTGCCAAAATAATATATTTAATGACAAGAATAATTTCGAAAGAAAATACTATTCGAGCTAACTCCAACTCAAATACTTTATTTTCCAAAAAAGCTCACCATTTAGTCATTGAACACTTTGTCTCCAAATTTTAAGTTGACATTTAAAAAAATTCCTATTAGTCATTTTCAATATCGGTATTTTGTTTAAGGACAAATTTCACTCAGACCCCCTGAGGTATATGACAATGACAGAAAGTACCCCTCAGTTTTCAAAAATGACAGAAACCTCCCTTACTTTACAGTTTGGGTTTCATTCCGTTAGTTTCCGTTAGTTAAATGGACGGAAAATGTATGGAAATGTACGGAAAATGAAATCTTCAATTTTATTTAGTTCTACACCTATCTTAGGGCTCTCATTAAAAGTCCTAGAGTTAAAAATTAATTATGATCATTTAGGATAAAATAATTAAAAAAATAAAATCTTCGCACCGATTCAAACGGATTAAAATTGGAGCACTTAAGTATCTGCTCTTCATTTGGTTCTATGGTTTTCTTAAAGCTCTCATTGAAAATTCTAAAGCGAAAAATTAATTATGATCCTTTAGGATAAAATAATCAGAAAAATACAATTTTCGCACCAATTCAAACGGATTGAAAATTTGAGCACTTAAGTATCTCCTCTTCGTTTAGTTTTACGGCTATCTTAGGGCTCTCATTGAAAATCTTAAAATCAAAAATTAATTATTATACTTTAAGATAAAATAATAAAAAAATAAGATCTTTGCGCCGATTCAAATAGATTGAAAATTGAAGCACTTAAGTATTTGCTCTTCATTGAAAGCTCTAAAATCAAGTGAAAAGCAAAATTTTTAAATGCTCCAAATTTTAATCCGTTTGAATCGGTGCGAAGATTTTATTTTTTTAACTATTTTATCCTAAATGATCATAATTAATTTTTAACTCTAGGACTTTTAATGAGAGCCCTAAGATAGGTGTAGAACTAAATAAAATTGAAGATTTCATTTTCCGTACATTTCCGTACATTTTCCGTCCATTTAACTAACGGAACTAACGGAAACTAACGGAATGAAACCCAAACTGTAAAGTAAGGGAGGTTTCTGTCATTTTTGAAAACTGAAGGGTACTTTCTGTCATTGTCATATACCTCAAGGGGTCTGAGTGAAATTTGCCCTTTGTTAAAGGCATCGTCTATATCTTGTGATACTAATATTATGAAATACAAATATAGATTTACCCACTTGATGAATAAAAAAAATTTCAAAATTGATGACATGTCACCACCCAAATGATATACACAAGAAGCAACTACAAGTCTACCACCCACTAAACTCACGTTCCTATAAACTATAATACGAATACCCTCAACTATTACATTCAACTATTTTCTAATAAATAAATAAAATTGATGGCACGTCACCAACCTCCAAATGATTTCCGTCTCAGAGAAAAATTCTCACCTACTCAATGTTTTCTTTCCTGGGGTTAGCTGTTTGTACGCACAACAGGTGGTACCTCCTCCATGACGACTCGAACTAAGGATCTCTCTTACAAGAGAAAGCAACGAACCAACCACACTAGGCGTGGCATGGTGTTCTATTTATAACCCAAAACAAAGGATTATCATCTCCATATCAACAATGTCACACAACAAATTAAAGAAACCTAAGCACCAAATGATTTCCAGCTATCATGCGAAACACAATAAGGCAACAAAGAGAAGCAGAAATCATACGTTCATCTCATTGTAGTATACATGAAATTGAAGCTTTAAGTTAAGTGATAACATTAGATTGTCATTTTGGTAATAATATGCTTCTTCCAAGCTTTTACCTCTATTACAAAATTGAATGAAGAGCACTCGGTTACACTTCCGGTCCTTCAATAACCCCAAGGCCGCGTTTGGATCAAGGATTGCATAGGGATTCCTAGACAGAAAAGAAATGGAGGGAAATTTCCTTCACATATTGGAGGTACGTTTCCCTCATTTTGTTTTCCCTCCGTATTACTTCAGAAAGCTTATCCAAATACAGCTGAAGAGATCAGGGTATGACAAAACAAAGGTGAATCCACCAGGGAGATTGAGATGTTTGATCGACTGAGACATTTTACATGTCACTTGGCTTTAGAGACTTTAACCTGCTTTTCCAACTGCTTGTTCTCCGGTAATTTGAGGATACCACCATCGACTAGAGGCTGTAGTTCTTTTCTAGCCAGCGCTTGTACCGCAGAATCCGAGGACTCCATGAAGGCACATACTACCCTAGAACTATGAACAGAACAAAAATTCAATCAGAAAGTGTGAATAGATCTATATCATAATAGGAAAGCAACAAATGGAAACAATCTAACCTGTGACCATCGGCCCATGTTTTACACTTCCCTTTCAAAGCTTTTTTCCATAGGGTGGAAGCAAAGGCGGGGCAATCCAAAACTAATCTTCTAATTGTCCTGCTAGAGTGGAAATTCTCAAGGAGATGATCCTCTTCTTCTTCCTCTGAGTTCGGCTGCGCAGCAAGAGATGCTATCGCTTCGTACAAGGCTTCCAACTTTGCATCCAAATCTGGTCGGAGAATTCCACCAGCACCCCCAGTTGCAACCTAAGCACATTATCGAACTAACAAAAGTAAAGCAATGATCTGAACAGTGAAGAGTTGGGAGTGGCATCAGTAGAAGAGAGTTGAATGCATTGTATCTAAACGCAGAGATGGAAAAATCTATTAGACTTAATCAAGACAAATCGACCATAATATTAGCCCGTCCACAACAAGGGAGGCATGAGCGAAACGTGAAAAGCTTTGCAAACATAATAAACTTCGGAAGAAGCGATTGGTTACCGAGTTGTCTTATTAGGAAAGAGTAAGGCGCTTTTGCTGGTCTACAAGGAGACTGAACTGCTTTCTAAACTCTTTTCTGGAATTGGTAAATAATTAAGATAATCAGGTTGGTATGGATGGAAAATGGAAATACTACATACTTCTTAAGTACTAGGCTGCATCCATTTGGGCGCTCCTTAACGAGGTCAACTCACTCAAAATGAGATAAACTGAATCAAACATATCTCCTGTTGCAGCTAATTAATACTCCTAACAGAAAAGCAACCACAAAAAAACATATCCATGGAAGAATATTTAACTTCAAATAGACATAGAATCCCTTGGTAATAAACAAGATTACTACCAGACCTATCAAAAAAAAAAAAAAGGACCTATCAAAAAAAAAACAAGATTACTACCTCATATATGACCTCTTTGCCAAAATTTGATCTAAGCAATTCTCCTGCACTCTCAATGCATGTATCAATGAGACTCTGCAAGACAGATAAGCATCCAAATTAACCTTACAACTCAATGTTTTTGGAGTTCCTTACCGAATCCAGAATCAGATTCCTAGTCCAATCACACATTGTTTACTTGTCATACAGTTCAAAAAGCATTAAACAACAGGTTAGCTGCAAATTCTTTTGAAAAAGTGGATTAGTTGCAGATTATTGACAAGAAACATCCTTGATAAAAGATGAAGAATAGCAGAAATAACACAAACTGCAACTGTGGAGAGAGAGAACATTCGTAAATGTGTGCAAAGGTGCAGTGGAGTTACCAACCTCAGCAAGACCACTATTAACCAACAACTCTTGTCTTCGCAAGAAAGGATCCTTTTTCCCGCCCTCATTTGCTCTTTTGTCAGATTCAGTTGTAACATCCTCTGTGTCACTGTTGTCCTCCTCAACATCTTCACCAACCTTTGAAGATTTTTCCCGCTTATCTAAGTCAGAATTTACTTCTAATCCACCCTGATAAAGAGGGAAGAAACTTTCATTAAGTTTCAATGAAGCAGCTGCATTTCTTGACTGGGAAAGTTAAAAAACAGTTTTGCATTTGCCTTGGTACAGAGAGAAGGGATAGATAGATCTAAAGAAGCCAGATCATCAGGACTGAAATAGCGGGGGCAATTGGGATGCAGTAGCTGCAATAATGGACGCCTTCCATTCTGAAATCGACAAAAGGAAACCAGCTAAGAAGAATATTTATTTAAAACCACAAGATAACGAAGAAAGACATGCAACAACGTTCTCTCTAAGACTTTTCACAATAAAGAAGAGCTACAAACAAGTTGAAAAAGAACAGTCTCTAAAGAACAAGACAGTTATGCAAACATTTTCCATAATTGCATCAATAAGTAAGGGAGGAAATCACAAGTTTGTCATGCATGAAAAGGCAATTCTTCGGTCAAAGTCTATGTTGCACGACGCACGGACACGGGACACTCCAATTGTCAAAAATTGGGGATGCGGACACGGTAGAGTACACAACAAATTTTTTTTCCCCTTTTAGGTATCCATACCTATATTGTAACCAAAAAATATTTAGGTTAGAATATGATAGAGACCAGGAAGTAGTACTCCACTGGTCCCACTCCCACGAGCCATAATAACTCCAATAAGGGTCATATATGATCCGTGAGGATGCTGATATATATACAATATATGTCCCTGATATATGTATGTATTGTACAACCTCCACTAAAACCCTTATTATTGTTTGTTAACACAACAGTTAGCCCTCTCAAATAAGAAAAAATTTGTATTCCCCCCGATTAATCAGCCTAATTTGCCAATTAATCTTGCCTAGACTATTACTTCCGCCTAGCCAATTAATCCCACCCGCCTAAATCATAGGCCAATGTCATGCTCAAAAATTACTTTGATATTGCTTTGAAATGCCAATGAGGTAGAAAGGGCTTAAGAACATTACAAACCTTGTCCAAAACAAGCTCCTTCAAAATTGCTTGAAGCTCCCGAACAACAACCTGTAAATAGGAGAATGTCAGCGGAAAAAACCCCAATGAAGAGAGATAATCCATCAATAATACAGGCAAACTATCAACAAAGCTTAAGAAACAAACCTTTGCTACAAGTTTAGTGTCATCAACAATAGAAAGAATGCACACAAGCACCTGAAATGTAAATGGATAAATGGTAGATCCGAATTTAAATAGGACGCGAAAAAGAGAGCAGCAGAACTATAAAAAGGGCATAATCAACGTAGGCCTGGAATAAAAGAGGCACAGATGAACCATCAGCATATTGGATGCTATGAACGATGAACAAACAACCATGATAGCATCCGGTTAGCAATATTTTAAAGTCTAATTACAATGTCCCACATCTGAAACTGAAAAATAGATTGGCACATCTCCAATTGAAGAAAACAACAAGCATATGAACTTCTTGGATACACAGTAAGGATAAATCTAAGATGACTATTCTCCCTCAATATAACTGAAAGAGGTAGCCAAAGAGAGGGAGAGTACAAGAAAATAGGAACCCAAATAATCTTTTAGTCACGACGACAGCGACTGCAGGGGCATTTGCATATTTTCCACGTAAGAGAGGTAAACAAGACTAGGGCCAAGCCCCAAGGAGTTAAAATGGATATTGCCCAAAAAATTACATAGAAAGGTAATTATCCTTGACAGACTGGCACATTCCTTTACTTATTTGATACATAATTCAGTATTTAACTTTCCAAACTAAAAGTAACTAAAATGTGCCACAAAGCGGAGTCATTGAAACTTATAAGAACCTTACCATGTTTCCACGTTGATCATTAGCTATCTTGCCCACGAAACCTTTCATCCCTTTGATGATTTTCTTTCGTTCCTGGAACAAGAGAAAACATCATAAGGCAATTTAGGAGTCCACAAATATCGCGAATGATTCCCGCCATTATCCCACAAGGGAAAATGTCAAATTGAGGAAAGACAAGTTTCCTTGGATAAGATACAAACATATCAATGTCAACAAACCTTCGCACTCCCATGCTTGATACAAAGCATTGCAATCCTAGACCCCTCCTTGCTATGGACCATTCGAACAAGGAGCGGACCCGACAACTGTTGGATTACATCTGCAGCAGAAGACTTTAAACAAACTTGATTCAGAAACAAGGAGACAGATAAGTGAAAGCCTCCAAAGATCAAAGTTTACTTCCATATTGAATTAGATAAGTATGCCATACCGGGTCAGCAATGCTCAAGTATTCAATCAATGCCTTGTGTATGATAGAGTGATCCACAATTCCTTTCTCCAAAATTGGTTGGATCACAGAGCTCATGTGTCGTAAGACTGAAGTTTTTTGCAGGCCCAGCCTAGAAATCACATCAACTAACCTGGAAATATCATCAACCATGAATACACATAAAAATAGCGAAAGACCAACTCATCTTAATAATCATGCATATATCTCAACCCCACAGTTCCACTCCAGAACCAAGACCAGACAAACATTATCCATCCAAATTTTGAAATGGGCCATCTCAAGGGTTTCCAATTTTCAGATTGACTCAAAGTATCATGCTCCCGTCAACTCTGCTATAAAAATTTAGATGGATATCCTTGCATCAACTATCATGTTTGATCTTGTCTCATACCATGTAAGTATGTAACAGAAACGAGGGTGAATGGAAAACATCATGCTTCTTGTGCAGCTTAATTGTTCAAGGTTTACTGCCTAACACTGAATATGACAATAAAGAAGGTGAAAATTAATAAATGTAAGATTTCCACTTCAAATGATTATAAACACCAGTCGCTTACTTGCTTTCTTTCATAGAAACCAAATCCTTAAACAATTGAAGCTCGGTAGAATACAGTTCCAGCAGAAGAGCTTGTTTTTGAGTTGCGTTCCCCAGCTGGTATGCATGCTCAATAACTGCAACAAGATAACTAGTATAAACCCCTAGGTGTTTTAAGCTAAATTTGGCTACAAGACCCAGAAAAGTATCAGTTAAACTTCAGATCCACTGCGTAATCTGTGGTGCCCTGTACAACTACGAGTATAGTCCTCTCAATTCTCAAATGCCTGACACCTGACAGCCTCAAAAAGTACAGAGAGCCAAATATCAGGCTAAGCAGTTTTTGGAGGGAAAAAAGAACTCGACTTAAGATAGGTCAAATACTTTTATCAGCTTATGCCATTTGAAGAGTAGGTACAAAATCCCAACACAAGTATTACTAATGCCAATATACTTTTTGCATACCAACAGAGCCAACCATATGTCGAAGAAGAGCAGCAACATGCCCATGGAGGAAGGAAATAAACTCTGCCAACTGTTTCTTTGAAGCTGCAAACAGAACGAAAATTACTTTTAAGTGTAACCTTGACTATAGTAATTATATGTCTTAGAGCAACATCTATGACATATGAACACCTCTCATTAAACTTCATATACATAACTACAATGAATCATACCATTGTCTAGCATCTTCTTTACTAGATGGACTGCATAAGTATTGCACGCAAGAGTGATAAAATGTGGGCGAAGCTCCTCATATACAGCATCTCGTTCAGCTTGTGAACAGTTCTTAACACAAATCTAAGGTTGAAAATCATTTTACTACAGGTTAATGCAATCAATGAAAACTTTATCAGTATGACATCAGAATGGTCAAGGATAAATCACCTGCAGAACACGAGAAGAAACATGAGAGCTTGCGATTTCATGAATCTTCCCCTTCATCTTCCGTAATGCTTCGCTCACCAACCTTAACAAAAAATTTAAACGAGTTAATCTTTTATAAACTAGTTTTAAACCCTATCAAATGATTATGATAAAACATGTAATATTTATCGCAAAAACACACTTGGATCTATCTTGTTTGGCAATATTACGCTGCCTCATCTTTTCCCACAGTGATGCAAGCTCCTAGTGAAGAGGCAAAAGAAATTGACTTAGACAAAGGCACTCAGCCACATCACAAAAATTTCTAAACATGTCAGCGAATAAAAACCAAGCTTTGTATGGACTGGTATATAATGGCACGAAGATGCTCAATTTCCAGGACCTAATTTACCAATGCGATAAATAATACCCAATGTAAACCAAAAATCAACAGAAATATGCAGGATTGGACCGTTTCCACATTCAAAGCCACGGAGAAAAACTTATTGTCGAAGTAAAAATGTTACAGAATAAACCCAAATTTCACACATGAAATCATTCCTTCTGGTTTTCATGTAATATCTGTCGTTGCACAGAGTAATATCTATTGTTGCATGGAGACATTGGCATACATGAATCATTCCTTCTGGGTTTCAAGTATCTCATAAAATATTGCATCCAAGAGTAGAGAGAGGTTACCACCATTCATCCTTTGGGAGCCAATCTTATATCATTGCCCAAAAACACCAGGTGCCACAACCATATGTTCTTCAAAACACTACTAGGATATACTACTGCTCCTTGCACATAACAACAGAACTAAAAATGTAAAAATTCTGCTGAACAAAGATGAAACATTAATGAACTAAATGTTACATACTTGTTCAAGGGTGTAATGCGGCTTTCTCTTCTTCTTCCTAGCTTCTGCTAGTTCCTGCAAAACAATCCACAAATGGAACAAAATGAAAATGCAATGCTAAATATATGCTTCACATACGCTCTCCATTCGTTCATTTCCATCAGAACCACCTCAAAAAGTTTACGAAGTCAATAATACCTGAGAACATTAATATCAACACAAAAACAACCTAGCAAAAGCAACCAAAAAATAAAGATTCTCCTGGCTTTGGAAAAGAAGTGTAGCAAGCATCAAGCGAATTGCATCTTGACAGCTAAATCGCTAATTATGAACGAATTTCAGGCAGGGTCGGCTCTGGGTGTTTGGGATCGCCATGCGAACTTTTTAAACGACCCCCACATAATTCACAAAATAAATATTTTTTTATAAGATAAAATCACACTTTTAAGACAATCATTGCAATATTCAAAACCATACGTAAAAAAATACTTGAGAATCATTTCATCAGGTAAAAAGGCATCACTATTTTAGTACTTTTAGTAGTAACCAAACTCTTATGGGGTACTACTAATTTCGTGTACAGACATAAATTAAAAGTACGACATTTGTTAGGCACGGAAATTAGGTAAAATTGAGTACTAATTATTCAGTGCCCCTACGACTGGGCCCTTCTCCACCACACACATAGCGGTGGGGTCTATAAACTTTCTATTGGGCCCACCACAATGTGGTGGAGAACAAGCCTGTGGCACGACGTGACGGTGCCCCAAGGGCATAAAATAATTTCTCGGTAAAATTAGAGAGCCAATTGTGGCCTCATCTATCCTCGGCTAATTCCCATAACCGCCTTACATGAGGGAAAAAAGCATATTACATCCCATGGAATAATTATACCGAAAATTCATATCCCATCATTTTATCAAGTATATACTTGGGAAGCAAGATTTGACCTTTGCTTGTAAACGGAGCTCACGCTTGGTTTTGGGCACCGTTTTCTCCCCATGGGTGTCCGATTTCCCAAACTTCGACTTGAACTTGAGAGGTTGCTGTTGTTGTGATTGTTGTTTGGTCGATTTGAAAGGTTTATTTGCACCTTTGTTCGGGTGACTCGACGAGGGTAACTTCACTTTCTTCGGGTTCGACGGTTTCTCCCCCTTGCTACTATCTGAAGCTGATGAAGAGGTTAGCGGCCTCTTTCTCTTCTTCGATTCGTTGCTTCCTTCTCCCTTCGCCGCCATTGCCGAGGATGTTACTGCTCTCCTGCGCTTTGATCTCTCTCTCTCTCTGCCTCTTGGGGTTTTTGTGAGGTTTGGTTGTTGATTGAGAACGGTGAGACTGAGAGTTGGTCGTGGGCCTCGTTTTTATTAAGCTTGTGGGCTGGATTGGGCCTTGGGCCGGGCCGGTCCTCTCTAGCTCCGACAAATCCCACGCGGTCCCAGCCCAATTAGTTCAGAAAAACCCATGTCCCACGCGGTCCTGTCCATATATTTTGCCCAAAAATACCCTTAGAACACGCGCGTTTAATACGCCCCACTCACACACATTAATGCTCGGGAAAATGATGGCCTAGGACACGTGTTTTGATAATTAATACTTACTAAGGATATGCTGAAAACATTTGTTAATGCTGAAAATGTTCTTGGGGGTATTAATTATCAAAACAAATTATTGACCGTTATTTTCCCTTAATGTTTCACGTGGCCCCTGAAATTTTTCTTGAACTTGAGGTGCTTGTTTCGGCTCAATAAGTCAAATGATTTTTTTTTTTTGACTTTATTTAATTTTTTTCGTATTTTTTAATTTTGTGTCAAATTTTTGTGACTTATTAATTCGTTTCATCGAGAGAAATCGGAAAAGTCAAAAAATATTAATTGAAACTCATGATTTTTTTTAAAAAGACAAATAAATCAAAATATTTGACGCAAAAATAAATAGGCCAAAACTGTAGTGAATAAAATTTTTGTACCACGTGCAACATACAAAGCTTTTATGCATGAGAGTTTTGGCACAAATAAAAATAATTTTGACATTATCATTTGTCAATAAATAAACTTATAACAAATGTGTGGTAGAGAAGAGTTTGGGACACTGTCACGTGATGCCTAAGGGCATAAAATAATTACTTCATCAGTAGGGTAAGGTGTGCACCGACGTACCATTTCGGATTTATCGATATCAAATACTTTATACTTCTCAAATGATGTGTCATGCCTGCTACGAAAATTTAGACATAAAAATAGATCAACATAACTTCTAAGGCAATTTATCTCTTTAACAATCAGACTCAGAGTAGTCTCAAAGTGACCTGCGAGTCGATGATCAAACTAACACACCTGAGAGTCATTAAAAAAGTTCAAAAAAAGAAAAGAAAAGAAGGAGCTATTACTGGACGAGATCAGGGAAATGACCCAGAGGGACCGGAACAGCGGGTACAACTTGGAACATCCGGAACAAGGCGGTATTTGGATCCGTACGGAAGAAGATTTTGGGTGTCCCGATTTGTTGTTGGTAAGAGACGTATCGGCTGGTACAATACGAGATTGATTGCAATCAGGATAAGGAGCTAGAGGATTCTGTGACTAACCACTTTAACGGAGTACCCTTACTAGGTCCGAACTCCATGATGGAATGGCTGGGCAAATGATAACTTCGATTTCACTTCAAGTTCTGTTTTCAATATCCTTAGGATTAGAACCTAAATTAATACACATTATATTTAGCCGTGTTAAATAGTTGATCAAGAGTTATTAGATTTTTATTTTTGCCCTGTAAAATCGATAATGATGGAACCTCAATCAAAGGGTTAGCCTAATGGTCAAGACCAGAACTTAGGGGTTCGCTCCCTTAAAAGGTCTCGAGTTTAAAATCTCTCTCAATGCTTTCAACTCTTTGGAGCAAGTCTATACAAAGCAAGAATTTTGGCTTTAGTTGGGACTCCTGCAAGTGAGCGGTGAGATTAGTCCCAAAATTAATTAAGATGCACTTAAGGCTTAAGCTAGCCCGGACGGACTGGACACCTGAGTTATCAAGACTATGGATAAGGATGTGTAAACGAATGTCTCACAACAGATAGAAGGATAGTAAGCGAAAGTAAAGCTTCTTATTAGCATTATTTATTTGATGCATGAGCTTAAAAGCTAGTATTACAATGGTACAAACTAAGAGTCGGACCAGCTATGTAGTTTCCTCCACTCTGACTTATCACCACTGATATAGAAACCGTCAGGTTCCGCGCACCAATAGCAAATGCACGCATTATCAGTCGAAAGTCCACAATATTGGCGCACGCTCCCATCGTACACATTAAAAGATTTGTCTTTGGATTGCCAGTAGAAGTGACAGGAGTAGAGAGCACTTCCGGAGGCACTGGCCCCAAATGTCCAGTTGAGTTCTTGGCCTTTTTTGAGTGTATGATTTCCAATATCAATATCATTGGATTTGGATATGCAACAAACTTTTAACGGTTCAGGAATATCAGGCACATCGCTGATTAAATCCACCTGGTTCTTGGGAACGGAAACAAGCTGTTGTTCGACGCATAAGGTACCCGAAACAAAGAGAAATGTTAGGATGAGTAACTGAAGAAGAAAAGAAGTCATTGTTCCGCTCAAAGAGTAGATGTGATCGATACTGGTTGGAGTAGTGATAGGTGATACTGTTGGAGTGTTGCAAATTGTTGCATCTCTTTGGACAGCTTATATATATAGTCATAAAAGCTATCAAAACCTTTGGATGTATGCAGTGAAAGTAAATATGATTTTGGCAATCTATGAAAGATTATGGATCTTTAATTGCCTGAGGGTGTCAATGAATGAAAGTAAATCCTAGTATGATTTTGGCAATCTATGAAGACTATGTATCTTTAATTGCCTGAGGAGTCAAACAACAGGAAAGTCTAGCGATACCATATTTTTACTCTCTAGACACTAGTGTGGTGAGCTTCGTATATACAATTGTTAGTCGATCTGTTTGTGTGGAGCCACCACACTTGTGTCTATGGAGTATAAAATGTTGTGTCAGTGACAATGCTCGTCAACAACATAATGGCATAAGTACATTCTCCTCCTCCTATTTTTTGATGTACAAATTGGTATAGTATAACAAGAAAAGTCCTATAATTTGCGAGTAAATTGATCAGTTTTTGCGAGTAACACCACCAGAAACGTACACTTATAATTTTCCGAAGCTCTCTCCTGCATTTCTTTGCTTATTATAATCCCTTCATCCCTGTTTAAGTTTCCTCTATAAATTCTTTAATTTGATGCAAAGAAATTGAAAAAAATTATGCAGGGAAGTAGGTAATTTTTTTCATAAAAAAGTTGTAGCAAGGTACTTCTTTTCGTAGGGCCGGGACACTTAAAAAAAGACTGAGAGAGTACTCAATTTTATTTTTCGCACCAATATTCCATGAAGTTTTCCTTTACTGATTAAAAAAAATGCTACATTTTCAACACTCCGCTAATTACGTACAAAAAAAGTTAGGGAACAATGAAAAAACCATGAGTGCAATTTTCCAGTTAAAAAACAGAGTAGACAACAAACTCGAAACATAAATGAGTTCTGAACTGTTAAACTTTCACATTAAAACGATACCTGGGTTGCGTTCTGCTGAGTATTTTTTTGGGTTTTTTTGTTTTGTTTTGTCCTTATTCAAATTATTTTTTCGCATTTGTTAGTTTTGCGTCTCACTTTTTTTGTTTTTCGAATACCACTTAAGATCTTCGCAAACTTCCTCCCTTGATGAAGTAATTTCAATCCGAGCTCCTGGAGATTAATTGGAATAAATTTGCCAATGGATCACGAAAACCGGGTGATCTTGTCTATTATTAAAATATTTTTAGACGGCTGAAATTGTGCACCCATACATTACAAGTCCCCGGACTCAATTTTTATCCTTATTCAATTTTTATTTCGCGTTTATTAATTTTGCGGCACATTACTATAACACTACTTCCTTAATTTACTTCCCTTAAATTACAGTTTACACCCTGACCTCACACCCTACGATTTTATCCGTCACCGGAATGGGAGGGATTGCAGTGCATTCACCACACTATACGGCTGCATCCGATTTGATCATCTATCTTGATATGGACGACTTTAATTTAATCTGAGCTGTTACAAATTCTAATCGTCCAGTATTCGGATGAAAATCTAAACTGTTCATTGCCAATATAGATGGCTAGATTGGCCGCACTACACGTCTACTACGCACCCCTGGGTCCCGCCACAACCGAGTAACTATTGTGAAAACAAAAGAGGCGCTCTACCTCTAATTGCAAGCCCCAACGGTTATTACTGTTAGATTCTGGAATACACTCCCGCTGCGCCACCGCCACAGCCGCCGCCGCTCGTCGCCGGAACGCACGCTGTATCCTGCTGTCCACGGCGAGCGCTTCGACGCAACTTTTCAAAGTTCCAACTTCCAAGATTTCAATGAATATCCAAATAGGAGTATTAGATAGCCCTCTTGACTTGTTCGCTATCAGTTGCGGAGATGGCAGAATTAAAGGTAACGCAAAGATTCCCTTTTTCCAGCCTTAGTAATGAGAATTCGAGTGATGACTGAAAAAAAAACCCCGTTAATTGCAGTTTTGTTGGTATTTCTCCTTGCTTTCATTCTTGATCGTCCGTGCTTCCAATTCGGAAATCAGGAGCTGCATGTCTTTAGTTCGTGATAATCTGTTTAATTGCGTCACATACTCCTATGCTGGCCCTTTTGGTAATTTTGTATTGCAAATTTACTGTAACAACAATGTTTGGTTTTGAGAATTTTTTTGTGTGGTAATGAGTGAAGTGAAGAGAGATAGATAGAGAAATTTATTGGGAACCGTGCAAGGAGGAAAAAAGTTTTTCTCAAAACTTGTAAAAGTACGAAGTAGTCAAGAGTAATCATTGCCACATGGTGTCTTAGCCCTTCTCCACCACATATTGTGGCGGAGTCCATACGTTTTCTGTTGGGTCCACCAAAATGTGTAGTGGAGAAGGGGTTTGTGGCACCACGTGGCAGTACCCCAGGGGCATAGAATACATTTTCGTAACTCATAGCATTATTCATGAAAGTACTGTCTGCATATGAAGTTACACGCTTATTTGGTTATGGGTTTTATGCTTTTTAGCTCTGAATAAAGTGTATATAACCGAATGTAGATAATCTTTTGGAGGTCTAGGCATATTTTTTAAAGTGATAGTCCTAATTTTTTGGCTTATGTTAGATTTGGGTCACCGTGAAGGGCCGGGTCTAGATGAATTTGAGATAGGGTGTTTGATCAATGGTTTGGTAAACTAGTGTTGGGAGTCTGATCTGCCAATGCGTAGGCCCAATCCGTTGGCGAGTATCCACGGAGTCCGCACCACATTGCCCGGACCCTATATACATAGAATGACCCATAAAGTGGTGAACTATCCAAATGTATATTACGGTCCAACCCTCTTTCTATTTATCCGATGTGGGACTCAATTTTTCACACGTCACATATGCAGGCTGACACAGAGAGATTTTTGAATGCATTCCAAGTGAACATCATTCGTTATGAATCTTATGATAGAATGTTCCCTTGTAATCCAAAGTACACATAGACTCATTCTGCAGTTGATGTCAATATTCAAACCATTTATCATATCATATGACTGGTTTCAATGGTTATAGGTTCACTTATGTGTAACCGAGTTTTTTGTTTTCCCTCTACGTAATGATTCAATTATGTGCACGTTCAAGGGACTTTGCTAGAGCCTGGAAAGATAAACTTGCACTTAATTGTTGCACTTCATCATTTGCCTTTGTCTTCTTGTCCGACATTAGTAATAATGTTGTGTTCTGATTATCCTTCAAGCTTACCAGGTCCAAAGGAGAGTCTGTTGAGTCTCAATTGCAGTCGTTGGGTCCTTTGCGACTATTTGGTAAACGTGCCAAATCTTTTTTCCCAAACAGGTTTGAATTTCTGATTAGGGAAATTGTTGTTATTTATTCTGTATTATTCTTTGCGTAGATTGACAATGCTTTTCAGGACTGAAGTCATAGCTTTCCGCATGATCACCAGATGGAAGTCAAGTCGTTGTTGATGAACTTCTTCATGGTGAAGAAGACGAAGGTTCCCAACAAGTAGTCGTGAATATGCTGATTACGTTTTTTCCCCTCTAGTATGAGGTGATTATTTATTTGTTGATTGAATATCCCTTGAGCGTCAGTCACTCTGTAGATGCTTCCCTGTTGGTACTAGAAAGTGCTTCAGTGAAAATAATAGACATACATGTACAGGTACAGTTCTAGAAATGACACATTCCATTGCATCATCTATTCATATTAATCTGGTTTGAATCATTTGATGGAGATATTTGTGATGAGCTTTTATGATTAAGCGTAGGAATATTCGGAATTTTTTTTTGGCATCTCATTACCGACCTGATTGTCTGGAAACTTACTTTACTACATGGCTTTTATTCTATCCCCCTTTTTGCATCTAATATTTTCCAGAAGCTCTGATGTAGAAGACATTATGATTACTAAGATAGTTCTATCGTTTATGTTGTTGGGCTTCGGCTGTGTTTACGGGTAGTTTCTGCAGAACTTGTCCTGATTGCTTTTAACTCTTAAAATGCTTCCATGGGTTTGACAATTCTAAATCCGAGTTACCGTCCTCTCAACCCCTTTCCCTCCGCCCAGCCCAGCAGATAGCAACCCTTTACAACCATACATTCCATTTTATTAATTTCATCTTGTAGATAAAGCTCTGACGGAATACCATTTGTTGGGTTTACTCAAGTGCGCAATAAGTGGAATGTCTCAATTTAAGCTCTTGAAACATCTGAATGATGACCTCATTCTGTAACGTGTAAGATGGATTGTAGTACCATCAAAAGCAGTCTAAATCTGATCATATTGCGTCTCCAAGTTCTCGATTGTGATCTTGCCAAGTCTCTGTGTTTGGCGGATACTGCATTCTGCATTTCTCCTGAATGAATATTTTGGGCCTTCCCTGGATTGAATTTGCACGTTCGTATCTCGGAGATGTGTGCAACCTCTACTCTAGGAACTTAGTTGTTTGTTTGCAGCTCATATTTTGCATCCTTAAATTCCTCTACAGATTCTTGATCCATACACGACCTAGCTGATTTTGGAGGGAAATGCATTGGAGGGGACTTTGTATTGTTATTCCCATTTCCGGCCAACTTAAAGATACTTAAAAATGGGAATAATTTTTGAGTGTATGATTTCCAACATCAATATCATTGGATTTGGATATGCAACGAACTTTTAACTGTTCAGGAATATCAGGCACGTCGCTGATTAAATCCACCTGGTTCTTGGGAACGGAAACAAGCTGTTGTTCGACGCTAAAGGTACCCGAAACAAAGAGAAATGTTAGGATGAGTAACTGAAGAAGAAAAGAAGTCATTGTTCCGCTCAAAGAGTAGATGTGATCGATACTGGTTGGAGTAGTGATATGTGATACTGTTGGAGGGTTGCAAATTGCTGCTTCTCCTTGGACAGCTTATATATATAGTCATAAAAAGCTATCAAAACCTTTGGATGTATGCAGTGAAAGTAAATATGATTTTGGCAATCTATGAAAGATTATGGATCTTTAATTGCCTGAGGGTGTCAATGAATGAAAGTAAATACTAGTATGATTTTGGCAATCTATGAAGACTATGTATCTTTAATTGCCTGAGGAGTCAAACAACAGGAAAGTCTAGCGATACCATATTTTTACTCTCTAGACACTAGTGTGGTGAGCTTCGTATATACAATTGTTAGTCGATCTGTTTGTGTGGAGCCACCACACTTGTGTCTATGGAGTATAAAATGCGGTGTCAGTGACAATGCTTGTCAACAACACAATGGCATAAGTACATTCTACTTCTCTTTTTTATGTACAAATTGGTATAGTATAACAAGAAGAGTCCTACAATTTGCGAGTAAGTTGATCAGTTTTTGCGAGTAACAGCACTAGAACGTGCACTTGTAATCTTCAGAAGCTCTCTCCTACATTTCTTTGCTTATTGTACTCCCTTCATCCCTGTTTAAGTTTCCTCTACAAGTTCTTTAATTCGATGCAAAGAAATTGAAAAAAAATTATGCAGGGAAGTAGGTAATTTTTTTTCATAAAAAAGTTGTAGGCACTTCTTTTTGTAGGGGACACTTAAAATGACGGAGAGAGTACTCAATTTTATTTTTCGCATCAGTATTGCATAAAGTTTTCCTTTACTGATTAAAAAAAATGCTACATTTTCAACACTCAGCTAATTTACGTACAAAAAAGTAGGGAACAATGAAAAAACCATGAGTGCAATTTTCCAGTTAAAAAACGCAGTAAACAACTAACTCGAAATATAAATGAGTTCTGATCTGTTAAACTTTCACATTAAAACGATACCTGGGTTGCGTTCCGCTGAGTATTTTTTTGGGTTTATTTGTTTTGTTTTGTCCCTATTCAATTTTTTTTTTTGCATTTGTTAGTTTTGTGCCTCATTTTGTTGGTTTTCCAAATTAAAAAAGTTAAAAATTATGACTTTTACCCAAATTTTTTTGAAAATATCTAAGATAAAAATCCCAAAAAATTGGCATTGGCTTTATCTTAGATATTTCAAAAAATATCGGGATAAAAGTCATAATTTTTTACTTCTTCGATTCGTTTTGGCAAGACGAATTGAAAAACCAAGAAAGTGAGGCGTAAAACTAACAAATGCGATTTTTTTTTAATAAAAAACCAAAAGTAGACTATCAATACCGCTTAAGTGCGTAATAAGCAGAATGTCTCATTTTAAGCTCTTGAAACATCTGAATAATGACCTCATTCTGTAACGTGTAAGATGGATTGTAGTACCATCAAAAGCAGTCTAAATCTGATCATATTGCGTCTCCAAGTTCTAGATTGTGATCTTGCCAAGTCTCTGCGTTTGGCGGATACTGCATTCTGCATTGGCCCTGAATGAATATTTTGGGCCTTTCCTGGATTGAATTTGCACGTTCGTATCTCGGAGATGTGTGCAACCTCTACTCTAGGAACTTAGTTTTTTGTTTGCAGCTCATATTTTGCATCCTTAAATTCCTCTACAGATTCTTGTTCCATACACAACCTAGCTGATTTTGGAGGGAAATGCATTGGAGGGAACTTCGTATTGTTATTCCCATTTCCGGCCAACTTCAAGGAACTTAAAAATGGGAATAATTTGTTTGACATTAACGTAATTTTCCTTGTCCTGTTTCAAGCTTAGAAGCTCCCAATGGACTCGAAAACTCTACAGGGGCCGTAAATGCAAATCACAGCCGTCCAAGAGTGTTTTCAACAATCTGGATTTAAAATAAACTCTTCCAGCGAAGAGTTTAGTTCTAAATCCTGACCATTGAAAGCACGTTTGGATGGCTGTGATGTGCACTATAGGGATCCACCTTGCAGGATCCCCGGGTCCACTCCCATGGTGTGTTACATAGATATGCAGTCTAGAACAGGATAATATATTTTTAATGAAAGGCGTGTAAAGCTTTTCTAGAATAAATTATCTTTGTAGTATGCTTGCTTTCACAATAAATGAACACACGTAATTTGAATTAGCCGCAATAGTAGTGGAATGTAGGACATATTCTTCCCACACTTAAAAAGCTTGGCATCTGATTCTTCACTCTGCACTCTCACAGGCTCATTTGAAAATATCATTGCCAACGAACACTATGATGATTTTACTTCTTATTCTACAAAATCGCATTTGGGCAAGTCTTGAGGTGCTCCTTTTTCCATGTCGGCATCTCCGTTCCTTCTAGACTATTCTACACGCATTTGGATTTTCGTCGCTGAATACTGAACTGATATTTCCATTTCCACCGTTGTTGGTATTGTCATAGTCATCCCTGTAGCGCTCTGGTCTACTATAATGCATCTCCCGTGGTGGTGACCTGATATGTTCATATTCGGTAACATAAGGTGATGGCCTGTATGTATTGTAGCTGTGGGTGACATTAGGAGGTGGCCTATATGTGTTGTGGGTGTGGGTAACGTAAGGAGATGGCCTGTATGTGTTGTAGCTAAGAGTGACATTAGGAGGCGGCCTATATGTGTCGTAGCTGGGAGTCACATAGACGGGTGCAAATGTGGGTTCGTGGACAGGTGGGGGTGGAGTTGGGGGTGGTGGTGGTTCTTGTCGAAACCCTGGGCCATTTTGGTAATTGTTCCAGGGTCCACCATAACTATTAGCATAGTTATGGCCGTAACTGGGACCATAGCCATGTCGATACCCATAATCAGGTGGGTGGTGATATATCACATGAACCTCTTCCACATCTTTTGGTCTTGAGGGTTGTCCTGGGTGGCTTGTAGAGGCTTCATTGGCAGCATTTGGTGGTGGGTATTCCTGTGGTGGTGGCGGGTCTCTTGGTGGGTCTGCTGACGGGGTTGCTTCTGCTGGTGGAGCTTCTGCTGGAGGTGGTGGATTTGCCGGGTCAGGAGGTGGTTGTTGTTCTGGTGGCTGATCTGGTGGTGGTGGGTCGGTTGACTGAGGTTGCTGGTCCGACGGTTCTGAATGGGAACAGATAGTGGCAGTTTTCCTCGTCTTCTTAATGGCCTTGATTATTTTTTCAGGATCTGCCCACCCGATTATTGTCAACTTTTGTTGAGGAACGTCGATGTAAATATCATATATCCCTGAAGAAAGTTATGGCAGCAAAACCAAATTAACAAACTTACTAGAAAAGAACAACAGGAAAGGGGGATCAAATTGAAGTAATTTGGGATTCGAGTCGCTCATCACTTACCATTTATGCCATGTAGAGCCTTCTTGATCTTCTGCACGCACCCGTTACAGTCCATCCGAACCTGTATCTCTGTGACTCGAGGTTTCTACAATTTTCAGGAAAGTTGAATGCTTAGAAACGATTTTTTAGCGAGTGAATGGTTAGAGATATTATGTAGATGAAACCTGAAATTTGGAATAATGCTACTTTTGATACCTACCTCCAATTCTGGAACCATGAGTGAAGAAGAAGAGAGAAATAGAGAAACCCCTAGAAACAGATGTTTTATTAGGGGGAAGGAGAGAGAGGGTGAAGAGTGGGAATGGAGAATCAATACATGGGTTTTATATTCAAATGGGGAAGGAATATTTAAAAGGAAGAGGTTGTGGGACATGTAAGGAATCTCTTTTGAGAGAGAGAGAGAGAGAGAGAGAGAGAGAGAGAGTTGTTATTATAGATTGGTATTCAGAAGTCAGTGTCTATGGGTAAAGTAAAGATGAGGGAGGGAGGGTGTGTTCAAGAGAAAAAAAGGCTGGTGTTTTTGTTTGGACCCTTGAATGTTGAGGCCAAAGGGAATTTGCTTTGTTGTGTATGGCTTTCTGTGTGCAGTTATGATATCCAAAACCGACCAAGAAAAAAGAATATGAGAAAGAGAGAGAGAGAGAGAGATGATAAGTAAATCATTCATGGCTCAATGGTCAAACACAATCAAAGTGGCTTTATGAGGATATCCACCCTTTAGGAATCCTTTCCTTACAAGAAATAGATCACTGGAAAAAATTCCAATAGCCAAAAAATGTGCACTGTGTTTTTTCTTTGCCAATTATTGATGTACATGAAGAGTTCCAAAGCACAATTCCACCTTCCGTTTTTATCATAAAGGTTGATAGAGACCAGCTTCCCTTGTTCAGCTGGAGGTATTTTAGCATTAGTGCTTCTGGTTAAGGACAACCTTGGTTGAGTCCATTTGTTTCTGGGACCGCGCTTACTATTTTATTCGACCATGCATTTTCTGTACTAATGCTTATTTTCATAACTTATTACCGAGATTATATCGTTGAGCCACCAAACAAATTCCCTAGGACTGCTGTAACTCACATAATCTAGAGTCATAGATGACGAAAAATACGAAGGTGCTCCCAAGCGACCTTTACAATACCCGAACTGATTCTTACATATTCTCTATGCTTTGCTGGAGAAGACAGTTAGGATCACTTACTTGAAACACAGAGCCTGAGCGGCAGGCAAGCCAGTGGTGAACATCTTTGACCTGCTTTATGGCCTCTTCCTGTACTATTTCTCACATTTCAAAAGTTATTCTCTTTATCACTTTGTTATATTCGTTTCCCCGTGTAGAGATATTAAATCATTAATAGGAAAATCAGTTCTTATCCTAGCAGAATTTGCGTACAATCCATAGGAAGAGAGATTTAGCTCAGTACGCTATGCTTATTGGATTATGACTTTGGACATGCATATGAAAACATATTCTCTTGCCAAACAAGTCACATTTTACTCGACGATGATTGTTTCCTGAGATTCTACCAAACAATTCCTTGATGCATTTATCTTTAGGTGCCCGCATGACTTTGCAACTTTTGGAAAACATTGCATTAGTTGTGGAAGCAATCCATGGAAGATATTTGGAGAGTAAAAAGTTCTGTATTTGTAACATTTGGCAGGACTGAAATAGTTGGCTCTAATTAGCTTCTTATACTCTTTGTTTCCTTGACTTGATTTGCATGGACTAAAAGATCTGTATAGATACTTTAATCAAATTACGATAACCTTGAGGTAGAAGAGTTGGAAATTGTCTCATCTAGAAAGTGTTTGTTTCAATACGTTTAGGCCCCTATGACCTTGAACTGCCTGAGATTTTTTTTTCTTTTCTAACCATGCTTTACGATACGTTTAGGCCCCTATAATAGATTTGGATAAGCTAAAACCCAAATGTTCAATCGATTATAGCACTAATCGTGATTTGGTATTGTTGTTTCATACTACACGAGAAACAAAAAGGGTCTTTTGCGATCAAAATTTCCCCTTTCCTTGCAGGGAAAGTAGGGAGAAAGATCCTCAAACGCATATATATCACCTTTTCTTTTGGGTAGTTCGTACATGGTTGTTACTTCCATTCGTCCTATATTCGTGTAATCTAGAAAAACCACTGCCATTTTGGGGCAAGTTCAGTCCATTTTTCGTCACCCAGGAGCATGTTGCCTTTGCATCTTGAAACCATCAAGACTACTGCATTGCAGGTGATACTGTAGTGGAATTGGAAAGGGAAGGGGGGCAATAGAGAGCTGAACTGATATTTTGAATTTTTGTCTAGGGGATGTCAATTTTCTGGGGAGAATATACAGGCTGGCTGGATGCCTTGTGGCGTACATGTCTTTGCTTGGATGCTTCATGCCTCGCGTCGCATTCCCAGAAAACAAAAGAAAAAGCAAAATTGTCTCAGCGCAACAAAATTCAAAAGGGGGTAAAGATAGAGAGAGACATTAGGTGGGTAAGTGCTGAAAAATTCTAGCACAACTCGTGGTTCAAGTCTCCGGACGTAGCTGCTTGGTGAGGTTAGATCGACTTTTTACTCCTTAGGGCATGCGATGGGACCTGAGGTTAAATATATTTGCAATCCAGTCGCCTACCGAGAAAACGGAATCCTCCTTTCATTTCTGTTTGCATTAGGAAGATTGCAAAAGCAGAAGACAATTTGGCCCAAAGTAAAACAATTTTGGATATCAGAGAAACTGTTTCAGTGCTATTAGCTCTGTCTTATTTTTTTTAAGGAGTTCAGAAAGAAGAACTTCATCCAACTTCAACAACAAATTTGGTCACACAATCACAAAGAAAACTCTCTCCCTGTCGCTATCTGGTAAATATATAGGCAAGGAACTAGAACAGGCTAAGCATAGACATGAGGATTCTCCAGAAGATAGGCTTCAACAACTCTGTAAATCCCCATGGCGCTGTCCTTTCCGGACTTGATTTCTTCTTCCTTGACCTCAGCCTCACCAATGGTGGTGTATTTGCTTGTCATCTTACAAATACAACCTCCACTGCCAGCTGCTTCAAATCTCACATCGTAGGCAATAGATTCGAGCTTGTCACCAACCGGGCCACCCTCAATCATGGTGTACTTGCACACAAAGTTCTCTCTGTTGAGCTCATCAATCCGGTGCTTCACGTACTTGAAGTGGCTAGCTGCACAACAAACCAAACACAAAGGAGTTCTAAGTACGTAGTAGTATTAGTGAATCATGTCCCTGGAGAATTAGATCCTAGTTCCTCTTTCTGAAAAATGTATATGTTCCTTGTCTGGTTATTTTCTCCTCTACGTGACAAGGCATGCTGTAAATTCTAGACGGAAAATTTCGTTAAAAAAGTTCTCGTTCGGAAAATCTTGAGGATATGCTTTGATAACGAGAAAAGTTTCTATATGAGCGAATGAAACGGCAAAATAACAAGCTTCCAATAAAAGCGAGCACTGAGCCGTTCTCATATGATTGGTGTTAGAATAACTTTATGCTTGTAGGCATATATGGTGTCACTCTCCGGTTCTATTTCCTAGCTACCTTAGTAAGGAAAGGGATTCCAGAAAGCAAAGTGAAAGGAATGGCAGAACTACCGAGCAGAGGCAAAAAATAGGCAGCATCGATAAAGTACAAGGTCGAAAAGTGAAGCATCATTGGTTTGGTTAGCCGTTGAGGACTCGACTGGAGTACCATAAACCGTGTCACCAAATTCTCTCCTCTCTGGGACAAGGGTGCACATGAATTTTTCGACAGTAGATCCCACGCTACACATAATCAGAACTAGCCTGGAAAGTTAATTTTCAGAAAATGTCATATCGCTCGTCCCGAGCTCTGCCCTCCTAGAGCCACGGGCACGTCAAAGTTTTGGGATAGAGGATTCTGTGCTACATAATTAGTACGGGATGGGAGCGTTATATAGGTTTCTGCGTACCTTCACTGAAGTTGACCTGTTCAATGCTTCCTGCGCCTCCATCTCCTTCGATTACTTCGACGCTTTTTATGAATTGTGGCAAGAGCTTTGGGATTAGGTTGCTGGAGTCCAAGATCAAGGCCTTGAACATGCGAGCTGGTGCAATTGGGCACGCGAACTCCTGGGTAAAACACGTGACGCCCATATTTTATTTTTACGGTAAAATTTTTTCTGGAACGAGAACGGATCAACTGGAAACCTTGTTTATGGAGATGAGAGCTACCACTGCACTTGCACTTATATATTAGTTGAAGAGAGCATGAGATTTGGAAAATACTTATAAGAGAAGCAAAACAAATGATGTACAAGGTTTGAACACTGTGGTCATATGTATGACTTGTTCCTACTCTTTTGCCTTTTGATCTGATTTTTCCCAGTTCAAAAGTCCTATTCAAAAAGAGAAGATTTTGATCCACATGGGCGGCTTTTGGCTGGTTGGAAAATAAACTTGAGAATCAAGATTGTACCATAAATCCTTCTTGGTTCATTATAGCAAAAACATGGTTTGTTGTGTGAACTTGTGATGGATTTTCAAGCTCTATAGCCATTAAGTGATGGAGTTAGCAGGCTATTATGCTTTCACTGTTGGGTGTGATTCGGTTTGGTTTGTGTTTCGCTGACTCTTACGGTAATTGGTGATGTAAATCTAGGTTATTGATCTTTGCTATACTCAAAAAACCGACGTAACTTTTGTACTTTTTTCATTGGATATGTTATGAGAGCTGGTGTGAGCCTGGATGTACCAAATTGCCCGTCTTGAAAACTACGTAAAATATTTGTCTTTCATTCTTTATTTCTCGCTTGATTGTTCTTTGCGCATTGTATGTTGTGGTTCGCTTGATTTCTCAATAACCACATTTTTTTTGCATTTTAAAACGGCAATTCATGTAGCTCAATCAGGCCAACACTCTGTTGTCATTGCGTTAGATCATATTTCATATTTTTATACTTTTTCGATTCATCTTGTCGAGACGAACGATTAATCCTAAAAATTACAATGAAAAGATGGACAAAATTTATAAAAATTTTAGATTTGTCTTGTTAAGACAAACGATTAACTCCAAAAATTACAACAAAATACTAAATAAAAAGTTACAAAAAATAAAAAAATATCAAAATAAGTTTCAAACTTGCAAATTTATAAAACAACCCAATATAGGAGAAGGCATAAAGTTCCACGCTGAAATTGGTCCAAGGGAAAGGAGGGAAAAAGGAAAGTTGGCTTATAAAAGTCTGCAGAAAAAGTAGGCTGTGCGATGAATGAATATTGAATGCCAGACTGGCCCACTTGGAAAGTACTCCATACGCATTTGCTTTGGCAATTTCCCAGCGATGCTTGAAGAGAATTTTCTGTCCCAAGTGAAAAAACGGTCCAACTTATGGGAGAAAACCGAACAAGGAAAAGCTTTGGTTCGGCCCTCCCAAAAAATGGTTAAACCCAAGTATATAAGCCTTAATTATAAAAATAAAAATAAAATGCCCAATTCAAATTTTGTAATGGTAAATCATTTGTAATAGATTTTTTTTTATGAATTTTTTTGTCAATCAATATTTGTATGAAAAATATAGAGTGTACTTCATTAAAGAAAATCGTTTTCGGCTCCCGAAAGTTATGAGCCGGCTCTAAACTTATGAAAACCGTTGATTTTGTTGTTCAAGCTTGCCTGATGAAAATATGGTCGACAAAGAGAGATTTTATACTACGAGAAATTGACATAAGATGATGTTAAAATGGTGCTTCTCTACCGACCCTATCTCTCTCTCTCTCACCCTCTCTCTCTCTCTCAATCCTAGCCACCACAACTCATCTTCTCCCTTTCACCTTTCCCCCCGTGGATTTTATCTCCGTGTGCGACGGCAGGAGGGGAAGGCTGTGGTACTATTCCGACTCACTTTTTTTGTTTTTTCCTTTTTTTTTTCCGTCTCTCCAGATCAACGACATGTCGTCTGATCTGTGAGAGTTTTGTCTCTCGTTTTATGAGAGTTATGTCTCTCGTTTTACTAGAGTAGTTACTTTCGTCTTTGAACGAATTTTGTCTACAGATCAGATTCTCTCAATCGAAGTTGGATATATGTGCTTTAGTATTCTATCCCTACATGATGTCTTTGGTAGGGCAACTTGTGGAGGCTTGGCAGATCTGTAATAATTCTTGGGAGTTCATTTGTGCATTCATTCTGGTTGGAGTGCATCTGATCTTCTGGATATTTGGTGTCTTTATCCTTAACTTTGCACTTTTTCTCATTTGAGACTCCTAATTAGATATTAGACAGTTTAAAAGTGTCGCTGTTGCGTTAGGTTATACCTGGGTTAGGATATAAGATATCGATTGCCTTGTGATTTACTTATTTTTATTTATTAGACGATTAGTTTGGTTTTGTCCAAGTTTTTTTTGTAATAATCTCCGTTTTGTAAGTGTCACTACGCGTTTATCAATACAATCTTCTCATTTTTGGATTAAAAAAAAAGGAGGACGGAAATATCGGGACACGATGTAAAGTTGCATTTTGAAAAATATGATGTTTGATACTTATGGTTGTCTAATCAAAATGATTTTTTCATCGATCGTCTTTTCAGTGACATTTAGGGCCGGTGTGTTTTCGGTAGTCAATAATTATTGAGAAATTTTTTTTTGCAATTAAATTGTTAGATGTTTTCAGTAGAGTAAAAGTTGTTGAGAAATGTCAAGTTATTTTCAGTAGTGAATAAATTGTAGATGGTATGTGAGTGAAAAATAATTGAGAAAGAAATTGTTGTTCGCAAGTTGTTAGTTAGTATAAACAAGTTAAAATGCCAAAACTTGTGGATTAATGTGACCAAGATAGTAAAATGACCTAAATTTTTTTCCAAAAAAATTTGTGGAAACATGGCCTCACAAGAGGATGAGTAAGAGGGTGTTTCCACTAATTAACAAGTTGTAGACTACAGATTTTTTATTTTGTTCTTATTTAACAAAACAGAAATGATATGTGTACCGACCATGGGGGAGAGAAAACGTACCGACGGCCACCGGCGGGGCTTCTCCGGCCACCGGACGGCCGATCCGAGCCGTCCAAAAATTCTAAAAAAAAAAACCGAGGGGGCTTGCGCGGGAATCAACGGCATCTGAGGTGCGTAGGGTGCTTGATCCGAGCACCCATTTTTCGTGTATATATGTACATACGTGTATATACGACGAAAAAAGGGTGCTCGGATCGAGCAACCTACGCACCTCGGATGCCATTGATTCTCGCGTGAACCCCCTCGGTTTTTTTTTTAAAATTTTTGGACGGCTCGGATCGGCCGTCCGGTGGCCGGAGACGGCCCTCCGGCGGCCGTCGGTACGTTTTCTCTCCCCCTTGGTCGGTACATATAGCACAACTCTTAACAAAATTTTGTGTCAAGTTTTTAGAAATTATTGCTTTATCTCAACGGAGGAATCAGAAAAATAAAAAGCTATAAGCTTTTACTCAAGTATTTTTGTGAAATATAAAAAAAAAACTAGATCTCCCAAAAATTGGATAACTCGTCGAGACGAGCAAATACTATATAAAAATTTGGCTAAAAATTAACTAATAAACATTAAATTTTTTGACTTGTGGAAATTATTCCGAAAGAGGGGATATAATTATAAAAAAAACCCTCTCCTCAAACTATACGTTTTTTTGAGGATCAAAAAAAAAAAAAAACGATACGTTTTTATCAGATTCAAGACACGTGTCTCAAGTCTACAAAAATGTACTCCTGTTGGGTGAGGGAGAGGATCCCGGCTACTTTTTTTTCCAACCACCAGTTTTGAATCATTTATTGGCTTTTCTCGGGTTCACAATAATGATCGGAGCCGTTTACTTTTTATATATTGTCGAGAACATTGACTCCATAAAAAATCACATTGATTGTATATTGTTTCATATGATTTCGTAATGCATTAGTTTTGTAAGATAAATGTGTACAACAGTGAATTCAACCCATTTGATATACTTATCTGAAAATCAATGCATTTCAATATTACATCAAACGATATCCGCTTAACATAATTTTTAGGATTATCAATGTTATCGACGAGTTCTAACAATTGAACGATTCAGATTATTACTACGGGTCGAACAAGGGCCCACTAAAGGTCTAAACTAGACCGGACTTGTTGGAAGCAAATTGAACGGGATACGCCCCGGACGGGGGAGGCTGGATGTGCATTACTTCACCGATCAGAGTTGGGTGGACCGGTGGAGTCGTGGATGAACCATTCCCGAAAATCACAGGTACCTCTCTCTCTCTCTCTCTCTCTCTCTCTCTATATATATATATATATATTTTTTTTTTTTTTTGTTTTTTGTTTTTGTGTATGTGTGTTCTTCATCTCTCTCTATCACGGCGCCCACGCTATTGATTCTTCGTTCTCTTCATAGATCTACTATGTCGTCACTCGTTCGTACCCCTCTGCATCTCCTTACGAGTCTTAACTCTTGCCCTCTCCCCCCAGAATCTATTTTTCAATTGTATAAATTTCAAAAAAAAATTGATAATATATGCTGCTTCTTCTTCTTCTTTAATTTTTTTCCCCCTCTGATGATTTTTTGGGGGTAAGTAAATTTTTTTTGTAGCCATCACAAGAAAGCTCAACAAACCCAGGGCATAGCCGAATTGGGGGATGGTGCTGCGCACCTCCAAGCTGTCAAATCGTGCATCGGACTGGTCGGATCTCATTTTGGCTATGAACGGCTCTCAATCGTTAGTTGCCGAGATGAGATTCGAGCTGATCGGACGGCTCGGAGGTGCGCAGCAGTGTGCTGTGCACCTCACTGTGCAGCACCAACCCGATGTCTGGGCATACCCATAGGCAAAACACAAACTATAGAGCATCTCCGGCCTTTTGCCCAAAATTTTACCCAAATTTGAGCAGAAAATTGTGCAAAAGCTCTATTTGGGTGGGGGCATCTCTAATGGAAAAACCCAATCTCTACCCCCAAAAAGGCTTTCAATGGCAAAATGGTAAATAAGCGGGAAAAAGTTGAACCTTAGAAAGAAGGGTAAAGGAAATGGATCAAGGCTTGGATTTTCCCATAAGGGGGGTAGAGAAATGGGCAAAACTCATTTTGGGTAGAGAAATGGCTATGCAATGGGAGATGGGTTTTTGCTCTCAACTTCTACTCTGCTAAACATCTCCTAACTTCGACTGAAAATACAAGGAGTGATATTCTAATTGCTACACAACATACTATGCTCATCGGAATAAGGCACTTTGTACCTAGAACAGACCCTACCTCTAAGCAACAATGGCTCTCACAAGCCAACTCAGAATTACTGCATTTCTGGGAAAAAATCTGATCATTCCGTTCAAGCCAAATATATGGTGTAAAGCAGCAGCAACCGAGAGCTTATACAAAGAAGAAATGAATCCCTAATAGCCCAATCCAGCTCATTATCCCAGCAGTTAGGACACCTTTGAGTCAGATTTCTACCCAGCAAATCATCTCAAATACATTTCGAGTAACTACAATCAAAGAAGAGGTGCCCATGAGACTCCATCCCCTGGTTACGAAGCACACATCCTGTAATACCTCGTATCTCGAATGCATTAAATCCTCGTTAATATTATGGAACCCTTGGCCAAAATTTTTTGTCATTTGATGGAGCTATATTGTGAATAACCTTTGGGTTTGACTTGGTCAAATAATGGAATGGATAGACATGCATAGAAAATGGTTTTTGTGGAAGAGGTTCATGTGAACTTTTGGATGTGTGCTCGCGCTGGTGGCTTGACTGGCATATCACATATGTGTAGATATATGTCTCTTGTTATCTTGGAAGAGACAAGAAAGTAAAGAAAACAAAGAAAAGGAGAATTATTAGGAGTAAAAGGCCAAGTGTCAATCTCTTAGATTTCTTGGAATGAGTCAGGTTTGTAGTGTAAATAAGAAGAGGTTGACAAAGAGCAGAAAAAGAAAAGAAGTTCCTGGAAGAGGAACTGGCTGGTTATATTCTCCGGAGGAGAGCAAATTAAAGGGAGAAGGGTATGTGGAGGTGTATTTGTAAAATTATGTAAATGTTTAAGGAAGTGGGTTCAATAATTGTTTGGTTATTATGTAGAGTTGGTGGCGTAGAACACTCGATTTTGTTTATGTTTTGGTCGAGGTGCTTGACGATCGGGTCATTACACATCTAGTACTTGTATACTCGTTTTTACATGATTCATCAGCTGCTTCTATTGATCTCCTTCCGTTTTGATTAGGATGTCTGATGTTCTTGAACCGGGTCAAACTGCAACTGGGATGAATGATGAAGAAGTCAAACGTACGGAAGTTAACTTTGGAAAAGATCTACTAGGGGAGGAGAGAAAGAAGAACGAACAGAAGGAGAATTATGATCCACCACCACCACCACCACAGCACCATACTTGGTGCTATCTCACATCCACGCAACTGCAGGATTACAACAAGAGGTTTGAAGAGAGTGGGGTACGTGAATGTATACATATATTTTGATGTAGAAAAATGAAGAAAAGAATGTGTGCATACCTTAACATATGTTGAAGGATTCTCTACTCTTTGATAGCATAGCATGGCTTTGCTTATATACATCTGCAGGGGTACGATGTTGGGGATGTTCCGTATGATGCTGTTGATATCCCTATTAAACCAGTTTGCCTGGACAGCCCGAAGCTATTGGAGAGGATGGAAAAGTACTCAAACTTAGCTCTTGAAGAGCACAACAGACATAATGTATGTGTGCGCGTGCGCTTTTGTTGGTTCATTAAATCTTTCCATAATTCCATCCTCACCTCTGCGATCAACTCCTCTTTCTATGTATTGGGTTTTACTACTTATTTCTTGAACTTGTAGGATACAAAGTACGAGTTTGTGAAGGTCCTCAAGGCAACCTTCAGTACAGGTGGTGCTCGGCGCTACTTCATTACATTTCAGGTCAAGGATATGGATCCTGGTTCTCCCACTCTCAACTCATTCCGAGCCAGAGTGTACGATGGTTTTAAGAGTGAAACTATCGTCGAGTTTTGCGCACCTGAGCCATAATGCTATCCGCTCTATGGTACTTTTTCCCCTATGCTTGACGTGTTTGTACTATTATTAGATTGCAGATGGTGTTGTGCGCTATGCTGCCTTTTCTTGTTCTTTGCTTTTTGTATTTTATTGGTGGTTTTGAATGCATGCCGTAACATCTTATTATTATTATTAATTTTTTTTTCCTTGAGATGTTATTCGTTATTCACTTGAGATCGCTGTAGTCTGCTGCCTCTGTGCTCCTTTCATGAGAGGAAAACTCATTTGAAGCCTATGTGCATATTTTGTTTTTTTGTTTGTTGCTGACATTGTTTGTTGCTTGCTTCAACTCTTCAGGTTTATGGGCAATGTTATTTGTACCATATGAGATTAATAAATATAAACAGCGTTTGTTCTTTCCTCTAAAAGTTGAATTGTTCTCAGAGCTCTAAAAGTTGAATTGTTCTCAGAGCTGAGTGGTTAAAAGATTCTATGCAATGAAATTGTGGAATAATATTTGTAACTTTCGCAACTTTTTAGGGCTAACAATGCAATTATGACATGTTATGTACTTGATGTTTGTTAACCTTTCATTCTTGTGATGTTTTCAGGTTAGCGCACATTAGCTACATGCTCATGGAGGCTTTGAGGTTTATTCTGATGGTATTTGGGTCAAATATAATGTGAGTTTCTTTACTTTTTGGTTTTAAAATAACTATCAATATGACAGGTTACTGTGGGAGGACCAATATCTTCTGTTCATCAACTACGAGAGCGGAGTATATAGTCTGTGTGTTCCTTACTTGGCATTGTGAACTTTATATTTTCTCACGCGGTAGGAATCGTTTCTTGTGGAGACTGGCTATGTGGATGAAGGCCAAGTTCGATACACGGTGGAGGAGTTTTCAGGTGTATCTTGATGGGTTTCGAAGGATAAAATTATAACTTTGTAATCTTTTTGGGTGGGTGCTCCCAACTCTTTGTTGGAGGACTACTGTTTGTATGCAAGTTTTTGTTCCTGGATGAGCACACTTGTTGCTCATCCTGCTCTCTTTTTTCTTTCCCCTCGATGTACCTCTGTCGAGCTTTTATAAAATCTTCTTTTGCCGAGAAAAAAAAAGAAGGGCTAGTTGCATAGAACATTTTGTCACATACTGAAGAACATGACTTTGCGCTGTCCTATAAAACAATGGACCATAAATTATCAAAATAGTTCACATTTTTGTCTTGGGGTTACCAGAGAAGTATAATGAACAAGCATTTGAGGTGAATGAGCATTACTTTTATGGGTTGAAACAAACATGCTGATAAAGGGCTTGAACCAATTTTCGATCAATTACATGACAAAAATGAATGAAGAATTGATAAGCTCTTACCGATGTTCGAGCTTATTTTCTTACAGCGGTTCCTAAATAAATGTTTTAAATAAATTTAGCGCCTCTGATCATTAGTTTTACGCTATAATCGATGTTCGACTGATCTTATATGCCAAAACAACATTGTTTCATCTCACAATACCAGTTCCTCTGTACCAATATTTTTCTCCTTTTCCCATGTATCCATGTGTTTTGAGCCGTTCATCCGTGTCTTAAAATTTTAGTGTTCTAAAAGTTGTCATGTGGTCTAACGGTTGAAGATACATGAACAGAGGTATAGAAAATTTGATTCTGAACTCCTCCGCTCCAAGCCTCCCAAATCATATATTTTCCAAATGCGTCTCGACATTCTCAAACACCTCGGTTGATAAATAACTAACGCGATATCCAAACACATGTGATATTACAACATCCCACACAATACATGACTGCATGTTAAAGCATAAGTAGTAACATATTCGATCTTTGCAATTAAACGCGTTGCCTGTGGTTCTAACTAAATCCACAGATAACAAGATGATGTAGTTCTAATATTGCGGTTAAAGTAACAAACTCATGGGTAAATCCGTTCACATTCTTGAAAGTGGAATGGGCATTAGCAAAAAATAAGTCACAACAACAGAAAACATTCTTGAAAGTGGAATGGGCATTAGCAACATACAAGTTGCAACAACTGAAAATGAGTTCCCCTCTTAAGGCACCTCATACAAGTTACCAAAACAAGTCCTTCAACCACAAAAATGGAAAAGAAGATCTATTTGAGCTCTTCATCTTGCAATTCTCCTCATGCGCTCCCCTCTCCAGGTTCTACAAAATGAAATATACAGTATGAGTCAGAAAATTTGTGGTTAGTTGCATTCAAATGAATAAATAAAATGATATACATATACAAAGTATGTGCATGTACATGTGTGTGTGTGTATATATATGTGTGTGTGTGTGTGTGTATATATATATATATATTTACCTTGAATGGAGATACCCTCCAGGTCTGGATAGACAAAATAGATGAAGAGATGTGCAGAGACTTTAGCAATTCCATTATCCCCCCATTCAGGTCTCCAGGTATTCTGGATCCAATAATAATCTTGACCGTTTTCAGTTCCATATCCAAAAATGACAACTGCATGGCCCCCAGCGGTTTTTGCATCATCATCATCTTTGGCACCTTGATAAACACCCTTAAAAGAAAGAAAAGATAGGAGTTAAAAACATTTTTGCACTCCATCGAATTTGTTAAGAGCTTTTGTAGACACCAAATTCAATAAAATTGACAATCTCGATCTATTGTCAAGACATTTATGGACCAAGCTTCCTAATAAATTGTAGTAAAATCCTATTTTTCTCTCCCCCAAATCCTCCACCTCCCTCACTGCTAAATTCTCCCCTTCCCGGCCCCCGTGTCACCACCATCGCGTCCTTTCTCTTACCAAACCAGATCACAGTTGGAGAAAGGAACCCTAATCAAGAAATTGAAAACATAACCGTAACAGCCAGACTCTCAAAAACAGCGAATGAATTGCCAATTGAGTATCTAAGCCAGAAATTAAATAGAACAATCTAAACCAGAAAACAAGTGAATATGAAGATAATAGTTTCAAAAAAATTTTGTTTTGAAAACGTTTGATGCATATACAAATACATACATCTTATGTGGTAAAGAAAAAAATAGTTCTAACAGTGAGGGTGGTGGTGTAATGGTGCCCGTATACTAATTGGTTGAAGATAGGGGATGCAAAAGGGGGATTGGCTGTGGCTTAGACGTCTATAGTTTTTGTGTGTGTGTGTTGAGTGTTGTGGACAGGGAAGTAGAGTGGAGTAGGACAGAGGATCCGAAGCCAATGTAAGTAATACACAGTAGTTCCTTTAAAATCAAAGCTAAGTAGTATCATATCATTTGAAATATTTTATCTGTAAGGACATGATGTTACATGCAACTTTACCTCCCTATGTGGACCGAGAGATTCACATGCTGTTAAAACCCCAACGATGGGTTGTTTGCAAATGATGAGCTTAATATTGAAATCCGGGGAGATAACCGTATAGTCCAGAATCCTAATACGAGGGGAATCAGGTGGAGTTGGTGTCAAAGTTCGTTGGCCGCAATAGGGGTGGTTAGCCTCCACCGCAACTCCATACTGCTTGATGTACTTGAATGCAGTCTCCGAAGGAAATCCGCGAAAGCCACCCTCGCCTGGTACTGCTCTATAACAATCATTTGGTAATGCTTCTTGTGTCTTGTCGATAAGCTCTTGCACGCTCGGGCGCCTCGCCGGATCGTGCGGCCCTCCAAACTTCATTTGCACCGTGGCACTCAAGCATTGACCAGTTGCCACAGCTGAACAACTCCCTGAAAAGGAGACCAAAGAACAGAGGCGACTACAATAAATTTTGCTAAATTCATGAGATTCTAAAGAGAAATGAATTATAGATGTGTCTAACTCTCAACAAAAAATACAAGTTCACCACATTACTGCACAAAGTATCTGGATTAGAACCTTTAACCTGCGGAAAATATTTTGTAGGGACATTCAATCTGGTCTCTTGTGCCAAGCAACAAAACCACTGTAATTTTTATATCCCTCATAATCTGTTGCAAATCTACCAAACTTAAACCCACTGAATAGAATGACCAATTGGCAGGAGTTTTAGTCTAGAGAGCACCAATGGGTGTCGGATTATTTATGGTGGTTGTGAACTTGTGACAGGATGGATAACGGTTATTTGGGAGAAAACTCATATCTAGTTATAGGAGTTGTTTGATTTGAAAATTACAAGGTCTACTTCTCCCATCTATGATCACATTAAAACCATGAAAAAGAATCATCCAACAATCTGCAAAACCCACAATGGAAGTATTTAGTACTAACACATAAACCCACATCCACCCTTAAACTTTCCAAAGCTCATATTCATGGGTCCGCCTCTCAACTCACTCAGCTCTGTCGATGTATATACACGTACGTACGTACACCTATCGGTTGACTCATGGATCACTAACAGAAGGGCTCAAGATTTTTAGCCAACCAAATTTCCCACACAGATCCACATAGGGATGGCAATTTCGGTCGATCCGACCCAACCCGATCCGTTCCCCGCCCCAAATAGGGAGGGGATTTGGGAATAGGGTAGGGTATGGGAATTATTTTTTAAATAAAGTGGGGAACGGCTAGGGGGTGGATATGAGTTAGTCCCCGCCCCGCCCCGCCCCGACGCCGCCTCGAATCCCTGTTATATATATACACACACACATACACACACATAAGAATTAAGAAGTTAGAGTTTCATTTATTTACGCCACCAACACACAATAATGCACACAAGATCCCCATTCTCCACCATCTCTACGACTCTACATCTCATTCTTGCTCGTGTTTTGGTTCCAAGCTTCACGAGTCTTCAGACTAAAGTTGTTCTCTCTGGATCCGAACGATGCACTCAAAAAATCAGCTCAATCTGATACCTATCCAATCATGTTTTCTTGGACAGACTTTTGTTTTGGCCCCAGTTTTAGAACTGTAGCTGGTCATGACGCGGACATTAGAAATCTCATGAACAGAGAGAGAACCGATAACAAGACAATGAACTATTACATCATCTCTCTAGTTTTGTTCAACTCTCTCAAATTCTCATGATCGTTTTTTTTTTTGGTTTCTCTGATAAGCATTTCCATGACTGTTTTGTTAAGGTACAAAAAACTTCAAAGCCAAGAGAATAGTTATACTTACCAATGACACCTTGGTTTATTGGCGGTGGAATGACATCTCGGTGATGAGTAAAGCCGTTGTTCTCCATCTCGAACGTCTCCATGCTTCTTTACTTATTCACTTTCTTCTCTTTTGAAATTGAGAAGAGAGGTTGATAAGGCTCTGAAGAGGGTTATGGTTTTATCTTCCAAGTGAACCACTCGCGAAATGGTTTTAATGGATTTGCAATTTTGCAGAGGGTGCCAGGCTGGGAGAATGGCGGTTTTTCCCAATTGAACCCCCTCATTGGGGAGCCTCATGCCTATTGGACAGGGGTAACAACGACTTTTCGCACGTAAAAGCGGTACTTTGAAGGGTTTTTGTGGACATTCTATCGGTTTTAAACATTCCGCAGTGGCGAAGTTTCAGGGGGAGGGGTAGGTGAGAAGCATTTGATTTAATTTTACTATAAAGGATTTTTGGACTTTCTACAGTTTCCGAATGTGTCCCATTTGCAAGTGTAATTTGGTTGGGTTTTGTCTTCTTGTTCGGGGGTTTTCCTGTAAATAGCCTCGTGGTGGTGGGGTTGGTGAGGAAAAGGCTGCAACATAGAGAGACAGAGAGTGACACACATAAACCTTAAAATACTAACGGAGGTACCGATCATGGAAGGCGAAGACGTCGGGTCGGGTAATCGGTGAAATCGTCGGCTGCCTTTGCGTCGGAAGACACAGGGAGAGTTTCCGTTTGGCTTCTCAAAATAATGCATAAAGGTTGGTTTTCCCCAATTTCGCCTTCTTGATTGGTGTATATCGGGTTTTGATTCGTATATATCGCTGTTTGTTTTTCGCCGATTCATTGATGCATGCAGATGTTTATGCCTGGGTTGTTTTCCGCCATTTGATCTCAAATTTTTTGGGGGGGTTTCTGATGTGTGTGCATAATAAAGGTTTAGTTTGAGCTATATTTCTATTTTCAGATTACCCTATAAATATTATTGGCTTTGTTCGTTTTTATACCTAACTTTGTTTTAACTTTTTTTTTCTAATCATTACCTATCTTCCTCCGATCATTACCCTATTTTTTCAATTATTACTTCCATTTCTCTCTCTGTCTCTCTCTCTATGCTTATTATCTCTTTCTCCGATTATTACCCTATTTTTCTCTCCACCAACTACCGTACTCAAACTCGCAAACGAACAAGGCCGTTGTTTTTTACGATTGCAGTGGCACACGCATATGTTGTTATCTGATTTGGGCTGATTTATTATTAACCAGATAAAAAAAATATGCATTAGGGTTTGGTTTCGAGAAGGTGCTGTCAAAAATATGGTTTGGTTCCTTTAGTTAGTGCATTAGGGTATGATTTAAACCTAGGTTATTGATTTTTGCTATACTCAAAAACCGATGTAACTTTTGTACTTTGTTCATTGGATACGATATGAAAGCTGTTGTGAGCTTGGATGTACCCAATTGCACGTCTCGAAAACTATGTAAAATATTTGTCTTTCATTCTTTATTTCTCGCTTGATTGTTCTTCGCGCATTGTATGTTGTGGTTCGCTTGATTTCTCAATTACCACATGTTTTTGCTTTTTAAAACGGTATTTCTTGTTGCTCAAATCACGCCAACACTTCATTGTCATCGCGTTAGATTACGTTCTATATGTTTATACTTTTTTGATAGATGAATGATTAATCTCAAAAATTATGGCGAAAAGTTAAACAAAAATTTACGAAAAATAAAAATATCGAAATAAATTTCAAACTTACAAGTTTATAAGAACGCAATATAATGACGGAAGGCATAAAGTTCCACCCGGAAATTGGTCCAAGGGGAAGGAGAATTCAAGAAAGAGTAGCTTGCAAAACGTAGGCTGCGCTATGAATAACAGTCTTAACAGACTGCCCCACTTGGAAAGTTTTGCATTAGCTTCGGCAATTTCCCAGCCATGCTTGAAGAGAATTTCCTGTCACAAGGGGGAAAAAAGTGAACTTTTGCATAGCCGGCAGTTTAAGCTTTGGACCTAAAAAAAAAGATTTTTTTTTTCTTACAAACTCAATGCATTTCGAAATCATATCAAACGATATCTGATCAACGTGACTTTAGGCGTGCTCAATGTTCTCGATGAGCTCTAAAAATTGAACAGTTCCGATAATTATTGTGAGCCCGAAAAAAGCCCACACATGGTCCAAACTAGACTGGGTCTGGTTGGAAGCAAATTGGACGGGATACGCCCACAGCAAAGAAGTGAATGTGCATTCCTTACTCTACCGATCAGAGTCAGGTGGAGTCGGGGACCAACCGCCCCCAAAATCAAGAACAGGTACCTCTCTGTGTGTGTGTGTGTGTGTGTGTGTGTTCTTCATCTCTCTCTATTACGACGCCCATGCTCTTGATTCTTCGTTCTCTTCATAGATCTACTATGTCGTCCCTTGTTTGTACCCCTCTGCATCTCCTTACGAGTCTTAACTCTTGCCCTCTCCCCCCAGAAATCTATTTTTCAATTGTATAAATTTAAAAAAGAAATTGATAATATATGCTGCTTCTTCTTTAGTTTTTCCCCCCCTTTGTGATTATTTTTTGGGGGAAAGTTAAATTTTTTGTAACCACCACAAGAAAGCTCAACAAACCCAGGGCATACCTGTATGCAAAACACAAACAAACTACAGACCATCTCCGGCCTTTGCCCAAAATTTAACCCGAATTTGAGTAAAAAAATTGTGCAAAAACTCGATTTGGGTGGGGGCATCTCTAATGGAAAAACCCAATCTTTACCCCCCCAAAAGGCTTTCAATGGCAAAATGGTAAATAAGAGGGGATAAGGTTGAGCCTTAGGAAGAGGGGTAAAGGAAATGGATCAAGGCTTGGATTTTCCAATAGTGGGGTAGAGGGGTAGAGAAATGGGCAAAACTCATTTTGGGTAGAGAAATGGTTTTGCCATTGGAGATGGGTTTTTGCTCTAAGTTCTACTCTGCTGAACATCTCCTAACTTCTACTGAAAATACAAGGAGAAATATTCCAATTCCTACATTACATATTATGCTCATAGGAATAAGGCACTTTGTCCCAAGAACAGACCCTACCTCTAACCCTTGCAACAAGGGCTCTCACAAACCAACCCAGAATTACTGCATTTCTGGAAAAAATCTGATCATTCTGTTCAAGTCAAATATGGTATAAGCAGCAGCAACCGACAGCTTATACAAAGAAGAATTGAATCCCTTGCCCTTATATTGCTTGATAGCCCAATCCAGCTCATTATCCCATCAGTTAGGACGCATTTGAATCAGATTTCTACTCAGCAAATCAGCCCAAATACATTTTGAGTTACTACAATCAAAGAAGAGGTGCCCAGGAGATTCCATCCCCTGGTTACGAAGCACACATCCAGTACTTTTTTACTCGTTTTTAACATGATTCATCAGCTGCTTTTATTGATCTCCTTCCGTTTTGATTAGGATGTCGAATTTTCTTGAACCGGGACAAACTGCAACTGGGACGAATGAGAAAGAAGTCAGACCTACGGAAAGTCCACTTGGAAAAGATTCACTAGGGGAGGAGAGAGAGAAGAAAAAACAAGAGGAGAATTATGATCTAGCACCTCCACAGCACCATACTTGGTGCTATCTTACATCCACGCAACTGCAGGATTACAACAAGAGGTTTGAAGAGAGTGGGGTACGTGAATGTATACATACATTTTGATCTAGAAAAAGGAAGAAAAGAATATGTGCGTACCTTAACATATGTTGAAGGATTCTCTACTCTTTGATAGCATAGCATAGCATGGCTTTGCTTTATATATCTGCAGGGGTATGATGTTGGGGATGTTCCCTATGATGCTGTCAATATCCCTATTAAACCAGTTTGCCTGGACAGCCCGAAGCTATTGGAGAGGATGGAAAAGTACTCAAACTTAGCTCTTGAAGAGCACAACAGACATGACGTATGTGTGTGTGTGGGCGCGCGCGCGCTTTTGTTGGTTCCCATCCTCACCTCTTCAATCAACTCCTCTTTCTATGTATTGGGTTTTACTACTTCTTTCTTGAACTTGTAGGATACAAAGTACGAGTTTGTGAAGGTCCTCAAGGCAACCTTCAGTACAGGTGGTGCTCGGCGCTACTTCATTACATTTCAGGTCAAGGATATGGCTGATCCTGGTTCTCCCACTCTCAACTCATTCCGAGCCAGAGTGTACGATGGTTTTAAGAGTGAGACTATCGTCGAGTTTTGCGCACCTGAGCCATAGTCCTATCCACTCTATGGTACTTTTTCCCCTATGCTTGATGTGTTTGTACTATTATTAGATTGCAGATGGAGTTGTGCGCTATGCTGCCTTTTCTTGTTCTTTGTTTTTTGTACGTTATTGGTGGTTTTGAATGCATACCGTAACATCTTATTATTATTATTTTTTCCTTGAGATATTATTCGTTATTCACTTGAGATCGCTGTAGTCTGCTGCCTCTGTGCACCTTTTGTGAGAGGAAAAATCAGTTGAAGCCTATGTGCATATTTTGTTTGTTTGTTTGTTGGTGACATTGTTTGTTCCTTGCTTCAACTCTTCAGGTTTATGGGCAATCTTGTTTGTATCGTATGATATTAATAAATATAAACAGCGTTTGTTCTTTCCTCTAAATGTTGAATTGTTCTCAGAGCTGAGTGGTTAAAAGATTCTATGCAATGAAACTGTGGAATAATATTTGTAACTTTCGCAACTTTTTAGGGCTAACAATGCAATTATGACATGTTATGTACTTGATGTTTGTTAACCTTTCATTCTTGTGCTGTTTTCAGGTTAGCGCACATTAGCTACATGCTCATGGAGGCTTTGAGGTTTATTCTGATGGTATTTGGGTCAAATATAATGTGAGTTTCTTTACTTTTTGGTTTTAAAATAACTATCAATATGACAGGTTACTGTGGGAGGACCAATATCTTCTGTTCATCAACTATGAGAGCGGAGTATATAGTCTGTGTGTTCCTTACATGGCTATTGTGAACTTTATATTTTCTCACACGGTAGAAATGGTTTCTTGGGAAGACTGGCTATGTGGATGAAGGCTAAGTTCGATGTCAAAATCTACACAGTGGAGGAGTTTTCAGGTGTATCTTAATGGGTTTCGAAGGATAAAATTATAACTTTGTAATCTTTTTGGGTGGGTGGCTCCAAACTCTTTGTTGGAGGACTACTGTTTGTATGCAAGTTTTTGTTCCTGGATGAGCAGACTTGTTGCTCATCCTGCTCTCTTTTTCCATTCCCCTCGATGTACCCCGGTCGAGCTTTTATAAAATTTTCTTTTGACGAGAAAAAAAGAAGAGGCTAAGTTTCGTAGAACATTTTATCACATACTGAAGAACATGACTGTTTGCGCTGTCCTATAAAACGGGGGATCATAAATCATCAAAATCGTTCTCACATTTTTGTCTTGGGGTTACCGGAGAAGTATGATGAACAAGCATTTGAGGTGAATGTTCATTTTACTTTTATGGGTTGAAATAAACATGCTTATAAGGGGTTGGACTAATTCTCGATCAATTGCATGGCAAAAAATTGAACGAGAATTGACAAAAAATTGAACGAAGAATTGATAAGCTCTTGCCGATATTCAGATGAGCTTATATTTACAGGGGCTCCTAAATAAATGTTTTAAACAAACTTAGCCATCTGATCATTATTGTTAAGCTATAATCGATATTCGACTGAGCTTATATGCTAAAACAGCATTGTTTCATCGCACAGTACCAGTTCCTCTGTACCAATTTCCTCCTTTTCCCATGTATCCATGTGTTTTGAGCCATTCATCCGTCTTTTAAAATTAATTTCAGTGTTCTAAAAGTTGTCATGTGATCTAACGGTTAAAGATACATGAACAGAGGTATAGAGGATTTGATTCTGAACTCCTGTGCTCCAAGCCTCCCAAATCATACATTTTCCAAATGCGTCTCGACATTCTTAAATACCTCGGTTGATAAATAACTAACGCGATGTCCGAACATGTGATATTTCAACATCCCACACAATACACGACTGCATGTTAAAGCATATGTAGTAACATATTCGATCGTTGCAATTAAACGCGTTGCCTGTGGTTTTAAATCCACAGATGTAGTTCTAATATTGTGGTTTATTTAAGTAACAAACTCATGCATAAATCCGTTCACATTCTTGAAAGTGGAATGGGCATTAACAAAATCTAAGTCACAACAACAGAAAACATTCTTGAAAGTGGAATGGGCATTAGCAACACACAAGTTGCAACAACAGAAAATAAGTTCCCCTCTCAAGGTACCAGGACATACAAGTTGCCAGGACAAGTCCGTCAACCACAAAAATGGAAAAGAAGTTCCATTTGAGCTCTTCATCTTGCGATTCTCCTCATGCGCTCCCCTCTCTAGGTTCTACTCTACAAAATAAAATATACCGTATGAGTCAGAAAATTTGTGGTTAGTTGCATTCAAATGAATAAATAAAATGATAAACATATATACAGTATGTGCATGTACATTTACATGTATATATATTTACCTTGAATGGAGATACCCTCCAGGCCTGGATAGACAAAATAGATGAAGAGATGTGCTGAGACTTTGGCAATTCCATTATCCCCCCATTCAGGTCCCCAGGTATTCTGGATCCAATAATAATCTTGACCGTTTTCAGTTCCATATCCAAAAATTACAACTGCATGCCCCCCAGCGGTTTTTGCATCATCATCATCTTTGGCTCCTTGATAAACACCCTTAAAAGAAAGAAAAGATAGGAATTAAGCATTTTTGCACTCCATCGAATTTGTTAAGAGCTTTTGTAGACACCAAATTCAATAAAATTGACAATCTCGATCTATTGTTAGGACATTTATGGACCAAGCTTCCTAATAAATTGTAGTAAAATCCTGTTTCTCTCCCCTAAATTCTCCACCTCCCTCACTGCAAAATTCTTCCCTTCCTCCCACGTCACCACCACCACGTCCTTTCTCTTATCAAACCAGATCACAGTTGGAGAAAGGAACTCTAATCAAAAAATTGATAACATAACCATAACAGCTAGACTTTCAAAAACAGCGAATGAATTGCCAATTGAGTATCTAAGCCAGAAATTAAATAGAACAATCTAAACCAGAAAACAAGCGAATATGAAGATATTAATTTCAAACAATTTTTGTTTTGAAAACGTTAGATGCATACACAAATACATACATTTTATGTGGTAAAAGGAAAAAATGGTTCTAACAGTGAGGGTGGTGGTAAGGACATGATGTTACAACTTTACCTCCTTATGTGGACCGAGAGATTCATATGCTGTTAAAACCCCGACAATTGGCTGTTGGCGAATGATGGGCCGAATATCGAAATCCGGGGAATCCGTCCCTGGGGGACTTCTCCTCCTTATAACCGTATAGTCCTGAATCCTAATACGAGGGGAATCAGGTGGAGTTGGTGTCGAAGTTCGTTGGCCGCAATAGGGGTGGTTAGCCTCCACCGCAACTCCATACTGCTTGATGTACTCGAAGGCAATCTCCGGAGGAAATCCGCGAAAGCCACCCTCGCCTGTTACTGCTTTATAACAATCATTTGGGAATGCTTCTTGTGTCTTGTCGGTAAGCTCTTGCACGCTCGTGCGCCTCACTGGATCGTGCGGCCCTCCAAACTTCATTTGCACCGTGGCACTCAAGCATTGACCAGTTGCCACAGCTGAACAACTCCCTGAAAAGGAGACCAAAGAACAGAGGCGACTACAATAAATTTTGCTAAATTCATGAGATTCTAAAGAGAAATGAATTATAGATGTGTCTTTAACTCTCAACAAAAATACAAGTTCACCACATTACTGCACAAAGTATCTGGATTAGAACCTTTAATTGGCTTTCCAAAGCGCATATTCATGGGTCCGTCTCTCAATCCAATCAGCGCCTCTGTAGATGTATATGCATGTACGTACATCTATCGGTTGACTCATGGATCACTAACAGATGGGTTCTAAGTTTTTCAGCCAAGCAAATTTCTCACATGGATCCACACAAACGATCCGAACCGTTCAACTTAAATTTAAGCATGTTTTCAGGGGCCTAAGTGAAAAATCACCTAAATCAGATACCTATAGTTGTAAGTGCTCGATTCAATCATGTTTGTTTGGACGGACTTTTGTTTTAGCCCCAGTTATAGACCAGTAACTAGTACTGACGTGGGATTAGAGATCTCATGGACAACAGAGAGAGAACCGAGAACAAAACAATGAACTTCCGTAGTTCCATTACATCATCTCTCTAGTTTTGTTCGATTCTCTCAAATTCTCATGAGTGTTTTTTTTTTCCTGGTGTGCATTTCCACCATGATTGCTTTATTAAGGACCAAAAAAATTCAAAGCCAAGACCATAGCTATACTTACCAATGACACCTTGGTTTATTGGTGCCGGAATGATTTCTCGGGGATGAGCAAAGCCGTTGTTCTCCATCTCGACCGTCTTCACGCTGCTTTACTTGCACTTTATTCTCTTTTGGAAATGTAGGAGCAACAACAATAGAGAAGCAACAAGAAAGGCTCGGAAGAGGAAATCTTGAAGTAAGAGTGTGACAAGAGGGTGTCAATGGGGCTTTATATCGTCAAGAGTTTTTCTTTGCCTTTTTTTAAGGCTGTCATACGGGTTTGTAGGTGTCTCAAGAGTTTGGGGGGTGTCATTTTAAATTATTTTTATCTAAATGGGCTGAAATACGAGTTTAATTTGTAGGTGTCTTAAGAGTTCGGTGTCATTGTCAAGAGTTTTAAATTATTTTTATCTAAATGGGCTGAAATACGAGTTTAATATGTAGGTGTCTTAAGAGTTCGGTGTCATTGTCAAGAGTTTAAATTATTTTTATCTAAATGGGCTGAAGTACGAGTTTAATATGTAGGTGTCTTAAGAGTTCGGTGTCATTGTCAAGAGTTTTAAATTATTTTTATCTAAATGGGCTGAAGTACGAGTTTAATATGTAGGTGTCTTAAGAGTTCGGTGTCATTGTCAAGAGTTTTAAATTATTTTTATCTAAAGGGGCTGTCATACGAGTTTGTAGTAGGGGTGTCCAAGAAAAATTGAGAACCATGAAATCGGTCCAGACCGATCCGATCCGTACTTTTTAGATTTTGTCCATGGATTAATGGTTGGGACACGGATTTGAAAATTAAAAAACCGTGAGATACCGGATTAAGATTGGATTTTCATTTCAAAATCGTAGATTAACCGAACCGGATCGTGAGATATTTAAAAAAATAAAAATATAGATATGTGTGTGTAATATATATAAATAATTATAATTTTACTAATGGAAAATGATATTGGCACTCCAAAAATTGATGCAGGCACTCCAAAAAATAAAGAAAAATGGCTTTGGAGTTACATTGATTTTGGAGTGCCTGCATCAATTTTTGGAGTGTCAATATCATTTCCCTTACTAATTTGCTTGTTTGTTTTGAGAAACTAATTTGCTATTTTTTGTTTCGTTTTTATGGGATATAATAAATAGATCATGCTTGACCAGAATTTGTGTATCTTTGGATAATGTTTAGTTTTATTTGGTTGCTGCTTTGTTGCCTTTATCATGTTTAGTGCCTTAATGCCTTTGTTGCCTTTTTAATTTGGACAATATTTATGAAAATTAGTGTTTGCATTTTTATTTGGAATATGATTATGGTGGTAGCATCATTTTATTTTTTTGAAAGGAAATCTGTGGATAAAACCGGGACCGAACCGTAATTCATGGTTCGAAATCCAAACCGAACCGTGAGACTTTTGGATTAGGATTGGATTTTATTTTCTAAAAACAGTGAGATACGGATTAGGATTGAATTCATACAAACGAATCCGATCCAATTCGGACCGTGGACAGCCCTAGTTTCTAGGTGTCTCAAGAGTTTGATGTCATTGTCAACAGTTTTAAATTATTTTTATCCAAAGGGGCTGAAAAGCCTGAAATACGAGTTTGTAGGCGTCTCAAGAGTTCGGTGTCATTTTCAAGAGTCTGAAGGGTTTATATCAGGTGGTTATATCCCGAGGTCATATCCCTACTGTTAGATCTTTTTATTTTCTTTACGTCCTTGCTAATGGTGCTATATCGCCCCAGTTAACCTCGTAACATTCTACCTACTTTATATCTATAAAGAATTGTTGTAAGGTCCATTATAGAATTTTGTAACATGTCAAGTCCATCTCATATTTCCAAAACATATATAGTCCAGCCCATTACTTCTTTTAAAGCCTTGGGTCCCCTTCATTTTTTGGCAGGACAAAATTAACCCTTCATTAAACTTTACATGACCACCACCTTCATTTTTTGACAGAACAAAATTAACTCTTCATTAAACTTTACATGACCGCCGCCGCCGCCGCCACCACTCCACAACCACCGCCACCAATACACCCCCACGACCACCTCAATCACCACGCCGCCACCACCACCACCAAAATGCCGCAACCTCCACCACAATTATCACCACCAACCAACCACCACAACAACCATCACTCCACCACCACCACTCCGCCCCCACCACCATGACGCCACCACCACTGCTCCACCACCTCCGGCCACGACCACCACGCCCCCACGACCACCTAAACCACCGCGCCACCGCCACCGCCACCACCACCACCACAATGCCGCAACCTCCACCATAATTACCACTAATAGGTGTGTAAATATGCCTATTTACGCCCCCTAACTTAGGTTTGTTATGTCCATTTAGTGCGCTACTTGGAGTTTAATACTTGTTAATTATGTTTCAGGACTCTTTGAGCTGATGAATAACATTTGGAGCTAAAGTGCAAAGTCGAATTTTATTTTGTGTTAAAACAAAACCGGTCGTCAAATTAATTAAAGCTCGAAGCGGCAATTAATGAGTATATGGCGTGGACTAGTCTTATTTGGGTTAAAACCCATTTTGACCCAATCATGCTTTGCTGGAAATTGATCAATTAGGAAGTGGGCCCACTGATTGTAATTTAGAAGGAATTGAAGATGGAGTTGACATACTTTTAGAAGCCAAAAGTCTCGGCTGATGACAATTGGATTGATCCACTATATAAAGAAGGAAGAAAAAAGGGTTTTGGGGTGATTATTTTTCCACGGCAAAACCGAGAACAGGGGCTGCGATCAGGATCTCATTCCCCCGCAACAACAGGCCATGGCGGTGGCCACGACTTCGCATAATGCACAACACTCCATGATCGGCTAATCTACTCGGCTAGGGTAACGAGGATGTCTCTCCAAATAGTGTAGTTGTTAGATTTCTAGGGTTTTATATTCAACTTGATTGTATGACTTGTTCGATTCATAACTTTTTATGAAGTTTTATATTTTTCCAATATTCGAATGTGTTCGTATCCATGGTTTCAAGCACTGTCATACAATGGTTTCTAATATTTCAGGATAGGCTTTGAGATAGACTATACGACGTGAGACGGGTCGTGCCGTGGTTAAATCCAATGAGACGATCCGTGCCGTGTTGAGATAGCCTATACGGAGTACGAATCTTGATTATATTTTTGGAGATTATCAATAGGAATTGCTACCCTACGGTGATCTGGTTGAAGGTTGAATGTAAACCCTAGGTTTCGAAATAATTGCATTACATGGGGAGACTGAATCGGAAACCCTAGTCTTTTCTCTCATTTGTTTCAAAATCTTTAATTGCTTTCTAGTTTAATTTTAGTTTAATCAAATCCAAATCAAAGTCCAACTTCTCTTTACTTTCCGAATTAAATTAGAAATCAATTGAACGTATTGCAACTTAGCTTTTTACTCTCCGTGGACGATCTCGGACTTAACTGCTATTCTTCGGGATAATTGTTAATTCCCTATTTTATAAATTATATTTTTGGTACGAAAACGACAGACCAACCACCACCAATCAGCCACCACAACCACCACCACCACCTCGCCCCCACCACCACGATGCCGCCACCACCACTGTTCCACCACCTCTGGCCACTACCACGACGCCCCCACCACCACATCCACCGCCACCACCACCATCAGCACAACGCCGCCCCCACTATCACTACCACGCCACTACCACCCCTCCACCACCACCATGCCCCCACCACCACCACCACCACACGATGCCACCACAATCGAACCACCCCCCCCCCCCCCCCCCCCCACCACCACCACCACAACCACCACACCGCCGCCACTACTGCCACAACGCCGCCCCCGCCATTACCTCCACAACCACCACTGCTCCACCACTACGACGTCCCAACCACCACCTCTACCACCACCACCACAACGCTGGAACCACAACCACCACTACCACTCCACTACCACCACCGCCAATGCCACCACCACTCCACCACCACCACCACCACGTCCCCATCATAACCTCAACTACCAAGCCGCCGCCACTACCACCATCACAATGCCGCAACCTCCATCACAATTACCACCACCACTCCGCCACCACCGCCACCACCGCCACCACAACCCCGACCCCACCATCACCTCCAACACCACTACCACCACAATACCACCACCACCGTTTCACCACCCCCACCACCACCACCATGCTGCCGCCACCACCACCACTCCACCATCGCCACCACCACAACCACCACCATCATTGCCTCGACCACAACAACACCACCACCGCCTTCACCACCACCACGCCACCACCACCATCACGCCCCCACCACCACCTCAACCACCACGTCACTGCCACTATCACCACCACCACCAGAACCACAACGCCACAACCTCCACCACAATTACCACCACCACCACCGCCACCGCCACCCCACCTCAACCACCACCTCCACCACCATTACCACCACCACTCCACCATGCCGCCACCACAATGACCAACTGCACTATACACACTATTCATTATATATTTAGACTGCAAATTATTAAATGAACACTAACGCCAATGAGAATTTAGACTGCAAATTTCACTTTTAGACTGCAAATTTGTTAAATGAACACCAATGCCAGAGAAAATTTAGACTGCAAATTTGCACTTTTAGATTGCAAATTTTTTAAATGAACACCAACGCCAGAGAAAATTTACACTGCAAATTTGTACTTTTAGACTGCAAATTATTTGCAGTCTAAAAGTGCATATTTGCAGTATACACACAAATTTAGACTGCAAATTATTAAATGAACACTAATGTCAATGAAAATTTAGATTGCAAATTTGTACTTTTAGACTGCAAATTTGTTGAATGATCACCAACGTCAGAGAAAATTTAGACTGCAAATTTACACTTTTAAACTACAAATAAAGGCACTTTCGTAAACTTTGTAGCCTAAAAGTACAAATTTGAAATCTACACCCAAATTTAAATTGTAAATTATTAAATAAACACTAACACCAATGAGAATTTAGACTGCAAATTTGCACTTTTATATTGCAAATTTGTTAAATGAACAAAAACGATAAAGAAAATTTATATTGCAAATTTGCATTTTGAGAATGCAAATAAATTTTGCAGTCTAAAAGTGTAAATTTGCAGTCTACATACAAATTTAGATTGCAAATTATTAAATGAATACTAATGCCAAAGAAAATTTAGACTGCAAATTTACAATTTTAAACTGCAAATAAAGTTACTTTCATAAACTTTGCAATTTAAAAGTGCAAATTTGTAGTCTACGCACAAATTTAGACTGCAAATTATTAAATGAACACTAACGCCAATGAGAATTTAGACTGCACATCTGCACTTTTAGACTGCAAATTATTAAATGAACAACAATGCCTGAGAAAATTTAGACTGCAAATTTGCACTATTAGACTACAAATAAACGCACTTTCATAAATTTTGCAGTCTAAAATTACAAATTTGCAATCTACACACAAATTTAGACTGCAAATTATTAAATAAACACTAACGACAATGAGAATTTAGACTGCAACTGCAAATTTGTTAAATGAACACCAACGCCAGAGAAAATTTAGACTACAAATTTTCATTTTTTGAATGCAAATAAATTTTGCGGTCTAAAAGTATAAATTTGTAGTGTACATACAAATTTAGACTGCAAATTATTAAAAGAAGACTAACGCCAATGAAAATTTAGACTGCAAATTTACACTTTTGGACCGCAAATTGTTAACTGAACACCAACGCCAGAGAAAATTTAGATTGCAGATGTGCAATTTTAAACTGCAAATAAAGGCACTTTCATAACTTTGCAGTCTAAAAGTGTAAATTTATAGTCTACGTATAAATTTAGACTGCAAATTATTAAATAAACACTAACGTCAATGAGAATTTAGACTGCAAATTTACACTTTTATATTGCAAATTGTAAAATAAACCTTAACGCCTGATAAAATTTAGACTGTGAATTTGCACTATTAGACTGCAAATAAAGACACTTTCATAAATTTTGCATTCTAAAAGTGCAAATTTGCAGTCTATGCACAAATTTAGACTGCAAATTATTAAATGAACACTAATGGCAATGAGTTTTTAGACTGCAAATTTGCACTTTTTGACTGCAAATTTGTTGAATGAACACCAGGGTCAGAGAAAATTTAGACTGCAAATTTACACTTTTAGACTGCAAATAAATGCATTTTCGTAAACTTTGCAGTCTAAAAGTTTAAATTTGCAATCTACGCACAAATTTAGACTCCAAATTATTAAATGATGGTGGCGGTGTTGTGGTGGTGTTGGTGTTGGTGATGGTGGAGTGGTGTTGGTGGCGGTAGTTGTGGTGGCGGTGGCATGGTGGTGGTCATTGTGGTGGCAGTGGCGGCGTGGTGGTGAAGGTGTTGGTGACAGTGGTGGTTATGGTGGTGGTTGTGGTGGCGGTCATTGTGGTGGTGGTCATTGTGGTGGTGGAGGTGGTTGGGGCGGGGGGGGGGGGGGGGGGGGGGGGGTGTAGAGTACGTTGTTGTGGTTGTCATTTCAGTGGTGGTGGTGGAGTGATGGCGGTGGCGGCGGCTTGGTGGTGGTGGTGGTAATTGTGGTGGAGGTGGCGGTGGCGGCGGCATGGTGTTGGTGATCGTGGTGGTGGCTGTGGTGGTGGTCATTGTGGTGGTGTTGGCGGCATTGTGGTGGTGGTGGTTATGGTGGCGTCGTGGTGGTTGTCATTTCAGTGGTGGTGGAGTGATGGCGGTGGCAGTGGTTGTTGTGGTGGGGGCTTGGTGGTGGTGGTAATTGTGGTGGAGGTGGTAGCGTTGTGGTGGTGGTGGTGGTGGCAACGTGGTGGTGGTGACCGTGGTGGTGGCGGCGTTGTGGTGGTGGTTGTGGTGGGGGCTTTGTGGTGGTGATAATTGTGGTGAAGGTGGCGGCGGCGTGGTGGTGGTGGTTGTGGTGGCAGCGTCGTGATGGCTGTCATTTCGGTGGTGGTGGCGTCGTTGTTGTGGCGGTGGCAGTGGTGGTGGTGATGGAGTGGTGGTTGTGGTGGCGGTGGTGGTTGTGGTGGCGGCGGCGACGTGGCGGTGTGGTAGGGGCGGCGACGTGGCAGTGGTGGGGGCGTGGTGGTGGTAGAGGCGGTGGTGGTGGTGGAGTGGCGGTGGGTGAGTGATGGTGGTGGTGGCGGCGACGTGGTGGTGGTCGTTGTGGTGGTGGTGGTGTTGTGGTTGCAACAAGATCGAAAAAAATGAAAAAAAATATTTTTTATATTAGCCAAACAAGGCCCTTATTTCTTTTATTTTGGTTATTTTTGTCATTGAAATTATTAGTGGACTAGAGGTGTTAGGAAATTTATGAGTGGACTAGGTGGGTTTGAAATATGCTACAGTGGATCTATCAAAAATTCTCCCTTATATCTATTCATGTTTCACAAGTACTCCGGTCAGAATTAATGCTTCTCTTTTTTTATTTTCAGAGTTTCTTTTTTTTTTTTTCCATGTTAGAAAGAACCATAATTGCCCTATATAAAATTACTTTATTTTGAGCAATAATTCTAACACCAGATCAAATAAGGCCCCATTCAGCTAAACATGTCAATTGACTTAATTTTTTTTGTCCTTATTCAAATTTTTTTACGTATTTGATAGTTTTTTGTCAATTTTTTTTGAAGATTAGTGCATCTTCATGATGAGAAGAATATAAAAAGTAATATATATGATCAAAATTTAATTTTTTTTGAATAAAGACGAAAAAATTGACTTATTGGCTTATTTTTGTCTTTATTCAAAAAAATTAGATTTCAATCGTAATTTTTTACTTTTTAGATCCCATTTGTCATGATGATTTAATAATTTCTAAAAAATTGAATAAAGACAAAAAAATAAGTCAGTTGGCTTATATATTAAGCCGAATGGGGCTGTGTGTAGTGTGTGCAAACTCTATCCCCACACTGCACACATAGTGTGTGTGGGACCCTTGTGTTTTGTGAGAGAGTGTGCATTTGGGTGTTTGATTTTGGGTGTGGTTGTAGAATATTTGTTAGATGTGATGGTAGACTGATTGTTGAATTTTGGGAAGGCACCTGTGCCTCCTCAATTCGAGGGGCCAGTGTGACCCAAGTTGCCACGGGTTAAAGTGCTGGTTGTAAGAGGTAGATAAAAAAATGTTAGCACGGACTAGTTTATATTAAAAAATATGGCTAAAACAATGTTAGCAAAAAAGTAAAATCTTCGCACCAGTACAAACATATTTTAAATTAGTTCATTTAATTTTTCAACCATCTTTAGACAGTTTATATATTAAAAAATATAGTTTAAAAGTTAAGTGCTTCAATTTTCAATCCGTTTGAATAGGTGCGAAGATTTTATTTATTAGATTATTTTATCCTAAAGAATCATAATTAATTTTGCTTGAGAGCTGTCGTAAGTTAACCCTCAGAAATATTTGATTCTACGACTTTCTTAGGGCTAATTAACGAGAGTCGTAGAGTAAAAAATTAATTATGACTCTTTAGGATAAAATAATAAGAAATATGAAATCTTCACACAAGTTTAAATGGATTGAAAATTAGAGCACTTAATTTTTTTCTCGGCTTTCCACCAAACCGGCACATGTGGGTAACCGTTCTCCACAAGCCTATTGAGACCTTGAACCGCAAAAATACAGAAATACATTCATAAATTATAAAATAATATTTTATAGGGTTCTGTAAAAAATAGCTACAAGAGATATCAGTAGTTATGTTTTCCCCTTACAAATTCAAAAAAACATATCTATCGATATCCGTTAAATATGATTTTTTACGGGACCAATAACATATTATTTTAAAATTTATAATTTTTTTTAGGGAAAAAAACCGAAATGGTCCCTATAGTTAAGTGTTTGTGTCAACTTAGTCCCTGTAGTTGTAATTGACTCGATTTACACTCTGTACTTTCCATTTTGTTCCAATTTGGTCTAATTGCTAATTGTCATTAATCCGCCGTTAGTCCTTTTAAAATAAAGACAAAAATAAGCTAATAGGCCAATTTTTCCGTCTTTATTAAAAAAAATTGAATTTCGGTGGTAATTTTTTACTTTTTAGGTTCTCTCGTCATGACAAAACAATAATCTCCAAAAAATTGATAAAAAAACTAACAAATGCGAAAAAAATTGAATCAGGACAAAAAAAATAAGCCATTTGGCTTATTTAGCCGAACAACCCTTGAGTTTATGTAATATTTTGACTTTTGGACATGATTCTTTATTATGCTGTAATTTTTGGATCTATATCATGTTGTGACTTTTGGACATGATTCTATATGCATTTTCAATATTACACAGAAAAATAAGGCATCTCAGTATTTGTCCACAAGTTGAACAGGTAGACAATATCAATGGTTATGTTGCATCATGGCTGATCATGAAAATGCTGAATTGGAGTGTAACTTTTTGTAGAAAACTATAACCAAATTTCTTCTCAGGTGCCTCATTATCAATAGAGAATGGAAGAATGAGCTATGTTTTGGTTTAGAGTTATATTAGATAGGCTTGTGAAAAAAATCCTTCCACCTGCGGACCAGACTCGATTCGAAGGGTCTCGGGCGGCGTCGGACATGTGGTTCGGACGGATTCGGGTTCAATTTTTTTTGTTAAAAATCAGATTTTGGTTTGGGGTCCGCATTGGTGTGTTTTTTACCCAACTCGACCAATTCATAAAGATTAATTCAGTTTTTGGTAGGACCCGACTCGATGTACAGAATCAGTTTGCGGGCCTAAAACATTTGTTACCCGACATATCGGGTCAGGTTCGGGGGTCAAGCCCGACCCGTGTACACCTCTTATATTAGGACACGAGGGGAATGAGAAAATTACTGTTTTAACCCCAAAATAGGGAGCCAGTTGATTTTGCTGTTAAAAGGACTAACGGCGGTTAGTAATTGGACTAAGTTGAAACAAAATGAAAAATACAGAGTGTAAATCGAGCCAATTATAACTACAGGGACTAAGTTGACACAAACACTTAACTACAGGGACCATTTCAATTTTTTTCCCTTTTTTTAATATTTTGTGGTATCTGGTGTGAGCTAGAATATGCGTGCAATGCACCACATGGGATGACTTTCTGTTGGACGTTAACTTCAGACTTTTGAACCTGCAGGTTGCAGAGACAAGTGCTGTAGTCTGTAGTTAAGTACTACCCAAGGGCCCATAAGAGGTGCAACATTGTACCGGTTAGTATTTGTCTTTTATTTTTAATTTGGTCTATTTGGAAATAGAAGCTATCGGGGACGAAATCAGAATTTTGTAAATTCACGGGCCGAATTATGAACAACAAGATTTAAAATTTTATAATTCCTGAATCTAATAGTTTGGTTTATTTTGAGGGAGATTTTTTCGATAATGAGTTGAGAGAGGTAGAAAGATAAAAGAGATTTAATAATTAAAGGAAAAACTTATTGAGACCATGTACAGAGAGAGAAATTGGGTTTTGGAAACAAAAACGAACACATTCGCACAATATTTAAATATCTAAATAACGCCCAATACAAAATACAATGTGTAGGTGTTCTTAACAAACAAAAAAATAACTAATACTAAAATTAAAATGTGAAAAAAAAAAACCCATAGTGACGCGGACCGTGCCGCCATATGACCATACATGCATCTGTCTCTGGAAGCCATCACTCATTCCAATGATTCCACCCTGAAAGTACTTCAGCACCGAATCCCGGTTCGGAACACAATCATCAAGTAAAAAACACAAACAATAATTCTACAACCACATCCATTTTACATACCCAAATACACACCTACACACTTGTGTGTGTGGGTGTGTATTACACTTGCGTGTGTGGGTGTGTATTTGGGTGTGTGGTTGTAGAAGGGCTCAAACACAAATCAGAGGATTATCCTTTTCCTCTCAATAACTGGCTTAGCAAAAAAAAAAACTGGCTGGTGTCATTGTCAAGAAGTTTTTATCGCGAGGTTATATTGCTACCGTTAGATCTTTTTATTTTTAATCTAGTCCATTGAAATATAAAGCATCTTCTCCACATTTTATCTATTGTGAATCGATGGGAGTCATCGCGGCCGTTAGATCTTTTTCATTGGTAATATATTTTGACTGCTAATTTTGTCACTTCATTTTTTGTTAACTGGACTCCCCTGCAAGTGTACTTTTACACTACACTTGGAGGGAGTGTCGTTAACAAAAAATGGAGTGACAAAATAATTTCACTATATTTTTTTAATCAATAAGTTTAGGTACACTACACTAAACCATTATACCATCCAGTATATTTTTTGGGCTCATTTTGGATCCCACAAAAAATATAAAAAAATATCCATAAATTTTAAAATAATATTTTAGGGGGCCTTGTAAAAATCAGCTCTAACGGGTATCGGTAAATATTATTTCAAGATTTATAAGAGCGAAAATGCTCACTGCGAAGTTTCGGACATACGAACCCAGAAATATTATTTATCGACATTCGTTAGAGTTGATTTTTTACAGGGCCTTATAAAATATTATTTTAAATTTTTGAATATTTTTTTATATTTTTGTGAAATCGTGAGTGGATCCACAAAAAATGTAGTAGATAGAAATAGTGGTTCGGGTCCATTGGTGAAGGAATTGCTTGAGAACCATGGGTTCGGGAGAGATGTTACATACACTATATAGTTACATTACATTTTATGTGGAGCCCATTTTGGGTCCCACAAAAATTTAGAAAAATATTCATAAATTCTAAAATATTGTTTTATGGGTCCTGTAAAAAATCAACTCCAACGGATATTTGTAAGTGTTACTTCTTGATTCGTAGGGATGAAATTGCTCAACTGAGCAGTTTCACCATTACAAATCTAGAAATGGTACTTATTGATATTCGTTAAAGCTTATTTTTATAGGACTTCATGAAACAATATTTTAAATTTATCGGTATTTTTTTTGATTTTTTCGAGAACCAATATGAATCCAGTGTAAAAAGGTAGTGTACCTATCTTTAGGCTCTGTTCGGAACTTAGGCCCCATTCCAGAACACCTTCTTAAAAAATAAGTACTTATTTCATATTTTCAAATTCAAAAATAATGTAAATAAAAAATAAATTTTTAATTTTTTTTACACTTTATTAAAGATCTCAATGAGATCTATCGAATAAGATCCATATTGATAGAAAAATTATTTTCGTAGACACATGATTTTTGAGTTTGAAATTGCCTTCTTAAAAAATAAGTACTTATTTCCTTTCTTGGAACGGGCCCTTAAAGAAAGAAAAGGATAATAAAGGAAAACTAAAATTTTTTCCCTCTTATTGTTTGGTTGGGAGAGAAAGAAAAAAGAAAATAACAATTTTAAATTTTGAGAATAGTAAATTTTCCCTCTTTTTCCTCTTATTTTCCTTTCATTTTATTTTATTTTATTTTCTTTCTTTTCTTTTCCACAGGTTACAAACAAAGCCATAGTAATCGGTGAAACCATCGCACGTCCTCGTTCAGTTCGACGAGCACTCCAACGACCCGTTTAACCCAACGGCGACGCCAGCTCCTTCAAATTTCTACTGCTGGTGCTGGGTATTAATTGGTTGCTTCTTGCTTTTTGTTTTGCTTTTGGTGGTGATAAGAAGGGTTTGTCGTTTTAGGGGTTTCATTGTGAGGTTTTGTTTCTTCTGGAAGTAACATGAATACTCAATTTCAGTTCCTGATTGACTGACTGTTTTTTGTTGAAGTTTTCTTCTCCGGACTTAGATTTTTGGTACCTTTGGTCGAAGATCTTAATGCTGAAACTTCAAGCCTTTCCAATTTTGAGATTTTGGGATTTAGGGTTTTCGGCAGGCTTTCAAATTTGGTTCAACGAAATGGTGATGTTTTTGGTTGATTGAGCTTCTGTAAGGCCTAGTTTCACAAATGTGCTAAAACTACTTTTTTTGCCTTCACAGAATTTCACAAAATACAAAGAGGAAAAAAAAAATACTTTTAATACTTTTAGAACATTTGAGAAAATAGGCCTAACTACTGTTGTTCTTTATGCTTAGGATAATTCTTGAAATCAATGGAAGGGATAACGGAATGGTGCTGATTCATGGAGGTTTTAAATCGATGAGATGAGAACTAGACTGGCAAGGGATTTTTTTTTTTTATAACTGGATCTCTGGGCTAGTTTGTGCTTATCTCGACTAATTGCAGAGTCCTAAAGTTAACGCCCAGGTAAACCCTACTGTGACCCCAAGCTCGACTAGCACGGGATGCGCCGCCACTATTCTGGCACCAAGTTCATGCCGAGGTATCTAGACTTGTGTTTCTTACTTCCAAAAAAATGTGTTTAGGGTATTTCAGAATTTTAACTCTTGATTTGTAATTGACTCATGATTTGAATTTCAAAAGTAGGGTTTTGAGACTTTGTTTCTGAGGCTTTTTGGGCTTTTTTGTTTGTTTTTGGTTCTGAGTATTTTATTTGGTGACAAATTGTGTTCCTAATGTAGGGTTACAGACTTTCTTTGTGCGGATATTTTGGTTTAATTGATTATGTTTCTTCAGAAAATCAAACAGAGTATGAACTGTGTCTCTGTTTCTACTATTGTTCCTTGGTATTATGTGGGGGAAACATTGGAGAGGATGGTGAGTGTTGGTTCTTGAATATTTTTTTATGAAATCCACCAGCAACAAACCAATCAGCAAAGTAAGATCACTAAGAAGATCTTTGTTTAGTACACACAGTTAGTCTTTCTTGATGTTGAAACAACCTATTAGACTATTATGATAACCTAAACTATATAGCTAGAAGAGGGTTTGTTTCTTGACGAACAGTGGATTTGGTGTTGATTTTGTGACCTAACTCTATCTTTCTCACTCTCCACCACCGTATAAGATTTCTCTGTTATCTCTCAAAACCACCGTCCCCACCACCTTCCGCACCACTTACCGCCACCAAAGTTTTCAGAGGCGAAAGCGTACGGCGAGGCGCTTGACCCTCCATGGGGTGAGGCGTATGCCCTGAGGCATTGAGGCGTTAGCCTTTTGATTTTCTATTTTTTAAGTAATTAAATTAATAAAATAACTTTAAAATACAAAAAATGTGCAGTTCATAAAAGATAGATTAATACAAAAAGATAGCATGATGTAGAATATCAATTAATGACTTATTATTACCTTGTTAGTTAATAACTAATAACTAATTGAGAAACCCTATAACATCACTTTATTAGTTGTTAACTTTTTATCTTATTAACTTATCACTTTATTAGCTATTAACAGAACACATCAATCCGTCATTTAGTAAAGGAAAACAAAGCACAACTGTTTAAAGAAAAACGGAGCCCGACTGTAGATGATGATCAACTTCAACTTCAACAAGGCAGCGCGCGGGGGGGGGGGGGGGGGGGGGGGGGGGTTGGGTGTGTTTGAATTATGAAATTACCAAATTAGATTAGGAAAATTTCTCTCCTAAGGCTTATGTCTAACCTATTGGGGTGTTAAAGGCAACTGAGGTGTACGCCTCAGCGCGCCTAAGGAAATTAGGCGACTGCCTTTGTGGTTCACCGCCCAAATTTTTTAGCCCTGAGGGGTTTCGGCAGTGCCTCACAGCCCCAACGCCCCAAGGCGAGCCTAGAAAACGCCTTTGAAAACATTGCCGCCACCACTCATTTGCCTCCATGCCACTACCACTGTCCCGCACCATTGGGGCCACCCACTGTCACCTCTGGGCTACTTCTTTCGTGCTCCAAATCCTTTCATCTGTTTCTCTCTTGTCTTCATATCTGCGTCTCTCCCCACTCCTTTCCTTTGCTTGCGACAGTTTATTGCCCGATCCACTAATCCCAGGGGTTTACACTGGTGGACGGCAGCATAGCGCTCATGCCACATTCTACATAGGCAGTAGCCACCGGTACACTGGGGAGGTATTATTTGGCCTCAACTAACTCTTACCTAATTCGTTTATAATCTCAACCACTTGTGAAGCCCTTTTGCCCTCGTTGAGATGTGTGGTTTAATCATGCTAGTAAAGTGCAGTTTAGTAGAGTTTTTCCAAGATTGAAAATTTTCAAATAGTGTACTGGTCTGGGCTAGGGGCACTTTGTTTAACCAACATTGCATCTTATACTGGAAAATTTTAAAAAATGGAGAAAAATTTGGTTTTTACTGACTGAAGAAGATCAATGGCCTGTGGAAAATCCCTGAATTATCCTAGGAAACATCTCTAATTGGTTGCACTTTTCCTCAATTTGTCATTTCAGAATAGGAAGTATTCTTGGTGTTCCCTGCTAACTCTGATCGTAATTTGTTTGTGGTTTTCTCTGTATTGGTTTGATTTCTATTTTGGTTATACTTACTCAATCAATATCTTGACCCGTATACTTGTGCCATAATATTAGGTGACTAGGTATGATTGAGTATTTGAGTTAATGAGCATGCTCATGTTCGATAGAGCTTGTTCTTGGTCTTGACAGGTGGGATCTCCAGCCCTCTAGTCCACTTGAGGTAGGAAGGCAGTTGGGTGCAGTATTAATACTGGAAATTATGAAAGGATTTGGAATTGATGGATCAAAAGAAAAACGGATTTGGTGTTGGCCGATAATATCTCCAAGGAGTAACTTACATGAAATTGTTTTTGGCGGCAAACAACTTTTCATGGCATGAAACATGGTACCAATGCTGTAGTTGCATTTCTCTCTCTAGATTTTGTTTTTTTTTTTTCGAGTTTGATCTAGTGCATATGATGCTGAATGGGATAACTTCCCATTAGATGGCACGTCGAATCATTTGCTAGAATCTTATTTGCATTATTTTCACAATATTAGAATAAATTGGACTACAGATGGAGTAGTATTGATATGGCTATGTCCAACCTTATCAAACCCAGTTTAGAACTAAAAATCCCCAACCTGCTCGAGGCCGTAGTGAAACAAATCATCGGGACCAAGCCAACTTTGAATTTCTACAACTCCTCTCCCAAATATAGATGGAGTTCAAGATGTGTTTGAGGGCGCCTAACATGATTTTTTGTATGTTTAATTTAATATATTACCTTAATGTGACAATTTGTCAATTTGGATTGCATTTTGCTGTTGTGTCCTATGTAGCATTGACACTCCAAAAGGGCGCCGTGTCCACGTGTTGGATACGGGGACAAGCCAAAATACGTATTGGACACGCCACGTGGCGTGTCCAATATTTTTATTATTTTTTGATAGGGGACACGCCGGGGACACAACTAGGGTCAAAATGTAATATATATTTTTAATTTTGAGGGGTTAATATGAAATTATTCAAAAATATTTGGGTTAAACTGTAATTATGCCTTTATTTGGACAATGGTAATCTTATACATTCATATAGGATATGTCTTCATCGACAGACATGGAAGAAACGAAAAAATATATGTATATATGTATTTATCTATAGGGGCGGTTCAAGGGACATCCAAAAAAACACCTAAAAAAATACCTTATAGTTCCTGATCAAATTTTGATGATTCGAGCCGCTGAATGCGATCAGAACGTGATTTATATATATATATATATATATATATATTTGTTTATTTATTTATACACGTGGCGTGTCCCCGCCGTGTCTGTATCCCCATTTTTTTAGAATTGCTATGTCCCGTGTCCGTATCCGTATCCGTGTCCGTGCTACATAGTCTATGTCATTGTAAATGTTCCAGGTCAGACTTGCTCTCAGAATCTCAGCGAATCCAATCCACCATTGAAACACAAACACAAGCTATTCCAGATGCTAGAACATTATCTCTTGACATTGAAGGAGATTGTCAGGTACATGCATTATGTTCTCCCACCTATTTTATTTGGTTTCCCACCCGTCTCAATTTTGACTCTTGCTTTGATGTCTTTTTCTTCGGTTCTTCTCCAACTTGACATCTGAGATACTTGTATGCACTGAAGCTGTGACCAAACATTCAGTTTTGGTGCTCAACATGATAAACATACAAAACCAGCTTTTGTCTAGATAAAGAATTCCTGAACTAAATTTTGGTACCCAAAGTCTCTGCTCCATACAGGATGTTACTGGCCTAGGGCGTGTCAATTTTCTGTTATTTTCGTTCAAGCTGTTGACTCTTAGAAGGCAGAGTATTCCAATTGGGTCTTAGACATGGACATGACACCAGTATTCTGACAGTTCAATTTTAAAAATTGGTGGACACGTTATTTTGGGGGACACATTTTAGAAAATATTTTTCAAACTACTGCGTGAATAAAGATTACAAAAAAAAAAGATCTAATTGTGAATATGTAAAACCATTTATACCTTAGTTTAAAACCATTTAAAACCGTTCACAAAGAGTATTTCAACAAAAAATCATTTCTTAGGTGTCTTTTAATCAATAAACATCATTTGTCACACAGAGATAAGACTTCCCTTAGTTTTAATTAAAGTTAGAGTTTTCCCATGGTGTAACGAAAACGTTGAACAAAAATAGGACACTTCAGATTGAAGTGTTGGGCATGTATCCGGAGAGTGTCGGTGTCTGGTAAGTTACGCGACCTTTGAAAAAGGTTCCATGCTACATAGTATAGGGGTATACACTACAAGAAAAATCGCATTTTACAGCGTTTGAAAAACGCTATTGAATGATATCTACAGCGTTTTACCAAACGCTGTATTAGCCGATGCTATTAAAAGTCTTAGACTTAAGACAGCGTTTTTAAAACGCTATAGAATGTGGACTTTATACAGCGTTTTAAAAACGCTATAGAATGTAAAAGTTTCTATAGCGTTTCAAGAACGCTATAGAATGTAAAGTTTCTACAGCGTTCTTAGAACGCTGTATTATCCAATTTTTTGCATTTTTTTAAAAATTCTATAAATACCAATATATTAGCATTTTCAAATAAGATCATGGTAATTTCATTTAAGAAACAAAAATGATTTATTTCATTCAACACCAACTATATCCAAATGTCAATATACAATAAATAATTCAATCATTGAATAAAGATTCATTACATTAGCTTGGGAAACAATTCCCAACAAAAACTACACAAAAGAGCGACTAATTGGACTCAATTGAAAAATAACAAATGTAATTCTACTTTCCTAAAAATGGAATCATGCATGCACTAGGCCAACCATCTCATTCTGCAGATTTTCTTTACTCGAAGCTTACTTTGCCGAGCTTATACCCTTTCTTTCGGGTATTAAGTTTTATGTCGGACTGATTACTTAGATAAGGAAGAAGAGGCATTTCCCAAACATTCTCCGCTGCACGTTCCTTGTCATGGATGGGCTTATAAGGTTTCGGTTTGCTCAATAATTGTGGTGGTGCTTCTAGTAGATTCCCCGAGGGCAATTTCTTAGTCAGTAAGCCTTCGATCGAAGACTTACCCAGATGAAGTTCACTTTGGAGTAAGAGTTCCGGAGATGCTGCAATCAATTTCTGCACCTGTTTCATATTAACAAGGAATTGGAAGTCTAAAACCAAGCAGAAAATGCCGCAGCATCACCCAAAAAACTAAGCACTTTTCAATAGGAAAGATCAGCTTACCTTTATCAATCTATGCAACACAAAGACTTGAAACGCAAAAACTCTTTGCTGACTGCAAAACAGTAGCATTGGAGTTGGATTAAGCACCAAAAGCCAGATTTTCAAAAGATGGAGCAAAAACATTTGTGCACAGACATATTAGACCACTTAATAACATGTTTAGCAATATGTACCTATTTCCAGCCTAGGGTATCGTTTGTCAATGTCAGCAAAATTTCCAGCCACAATGAATGATCGATCATAGCAATTTAGTGCATGTTTTGACTGATTGGAGTTTCATTAATCCAAACTTTAAGTCAACTGTTATTTTTCACACAATTCCATGGAAAACTCGGGCCATTCTAATTTCCACCAACATTGTCCCAAGTCTATTGGATTATCAATAGGATACAACAACGATGCAACATCAATAGGATTTTCTACTTCTTGTGAACCCACATGTCAAATCAGCTCATAGAGTTCATTAAACCGAAAGCAGAACGGACATAAAAACAATTCACTCATCTCTGTATTGTTAGCTGTAGCAAATGAACATTGCAATAATTCAGTCAAAGATACTTACTGGGCAATAGCTCTTCTTGTTTTCAAAAATTGTTTCTGACCTATGTCTCCAACAACATCATCTGGCGATATTTCCGCTCCAGACATAGAGTCCACCATGGATGTTTCTGAGACATCGGCATTTCTGTCTAACTCTCCCACTTGTAATGGCACACACTGATCTTCAAAGCACTTAAAGACATTTTCAAGACTATTCTGCCTTCTATAATTATCTCCACGCATTGGTCCGAAACAGGATACACCTTCCAACATGGAAGCATTTCCCCTTCGTGCACCCTTTTTGGGATCGGCTGAACTATCATTTCTAAGAGCTTTTTTTTCTTCTAAAGCTCGATTCTGGTGATGTAAAGGTCCATTGGAATCAGCTATTCTGCTTGCCTCATCCACCAAACTGCCTCTCTTCTTCATTAAAAGGTAATTTTGTGCCCTTTCCTTTTATCTCCACCAGCACACTCCAGAGTTCTCCCTAATTGGACAAAAGTTGGAACTGTATAATCAACCTCATCTGGAAGTTCCTTTGTGGAAAAGTTCTTAGAGTAAGTGATACCAGGTGGTTGGAAAAGGCTACAATATGCACCATTCAGACGGCGATGCTTTGGGGGTTTCATCGGTTTCCATTCAAGATTAGTCGATGTTGTACGCAAATTCATCACGTTGGAAGAATAAGAAGGAAGTCTTTCAGGCAAATGAGAAGGAGCAGGCGAGTTGCAGATTGGAGAATACAGACTCCTTTTGTGTCCACCACCCTAGGACCATGAATCACTTGGTGCAAGCAGAATACATAAAATTGCATAAATCTGCATAACCGTGTTTGTCCTTTTCCGTGCCAAAAGAAACAACAATCACAAGCCATTTCAACTTCAGTGGATGTAATCTAATCAAACATGCGGTACCTAGTACTATTTCAAGTACCTTGATCACAATTTCCTAGACAATAGAGACACTCATAAAGAGGCGGAGAAAGTAACAGAAGAACATTATTTAAGGACGAATCCAGAGAGTACAACGTGCTATTTAGTTAAATAGGTAAAAGATGCAAAGAAGTTTCTTTCATACGCTATTCATTGCAAAGCCAACATTAGAGCCAATTAAGAAAACTCAAACATGATAATTTTGGCTCAATGTTCTCATAATAACTAATGATAGCACACAGATGTGTCTACAAGTCATATTTAACTAATCGGCCTACATACAAGATAAGAGACTTAGAACATAGCACTATGACAGTAGGGGGAAATATTTTATTTGAAAACCAATAGTACTGCTACTTGCATCTCTCAATTGAAAGGTCACAAAGCAGCAAATTTATCAGGCATACATTTATCATTTGAGAGAATACTTTGAAATGGAGGAGGGAATAAAAGTACATTACCTAGCGAAGAGTCCATAATAACTTTGTCCGCAGGCCATGCAATGGTAGTTCCCACAGCTTCGTTGATATAGGTCATGTCAGTTCGTCGATATAGAGCATCCTCTATAAGAATAGTTCCTCTCAACAAACAAAAAAATTCAGATTAGTTGAAGATGAATTTGGTGCATCCAGTCAACTTTTTTCAATTCCTTCTAAAAGTTGTATAGTAAAAAACCAAATTAAATTAAGGTGACTGTCGCGAGATATAGTAGAATAAACAAGGAGCCATGACATACAATTGTTTGGCCAACATTTGGTTTACGGGGTTACCGTTCTTTTTTGTATGTCCCTGAGCCCAAATAGCAATACTACTCACAAAATAAACACTCCTTTATCTTTCTAGCACAACATCAACACCTATAACAGAACGTTACTTATGCTCCTAACAAGAAGCAAGAAACAAAAACTCAAACACCAATAAAACAGAAGCTATCAAGTAGATTTAGCTACCCAAACTAACATCCCTTCATTGCCAAGTAAATTGCAGCAACAACACCATAACCAATCCTAGTAAAACCATCTTCAGAGCAACACTAATGCAGCATCGACCCCAAAGAATAACAATGAGCAGCAGCAAACATGAATAGAAAACACTAGCTGCAAATTTCAGTAATAGTTTCCATAGAAGTTACAGCAGAAAAGGATATGAGTAGACTGCACCTTGAAGTATCACTCCAATATCTTCAGACATAACCAGCAAACCAGACTTCCACATTTACAATTTAAATTACCATACCCAAGAAGTAGACAGAACCAAACTATTAATGCTCACATGTACGCATAAAACAAGTAAAACTTCATGTAGTAATGATGATATGTCTCTAAATCAACTATCTTCAAACTTGTTTCTAACATTCATGAAGTACTTGATCATATCTCTCAATATTGTAGCTTTCCGGACAAAATCACAAGTAAAAGACCAGGTTCATGTGTGTGGGTGGGTGGGCCCAAGGCTACAAAGTAGGTTGACTAAATCTCAATATTGTAGCTTCCCGGACTACGTAATTATAGCTTTAGATGCTACATGAAAATGTCATCTTCTTCTTCAACACTAGCATCTGTAAAAGCAAAGCCTCAGGTAGCATAAATATTAATCCGACTTGATCATAGCTCAAGAGAATGAGAAAATAAAACTAGAACTTTGCAACCCGTATGTAAAAAGAGCAGTCCAATGGGAGAAAAATAACACTCTAGGAAATGCCTCCCAAATAAGAAAAGACAATATCAATAAACAAGAACCAACTGAAACAACATATCCAAACTGGAAATACAGAAATTTGCAGCCCCCACAACACAGTGTTTTGTGTAGACGTCCAATAGACAGACAAAGCACCAGCATATGTAATCTACAAGATAGATATTCTACAGATACGACATTGACCTTTCAACTCCCAAACCTCTATTGACTCCCTCAAATAGAAGGGTGGTACCACCCGGCCATGACATTCCCTTGGCAACGGAGGAAGAGATGTTCACCACATTTAGGAGCCTTTTCACAGAATATACATAGACTTTCATCATAGTCTGTCAATAAGAAACAAAGGGTAGGGACACCTTGACCAATCGGATTAGTAGCAGAGAGACAAACCAAAAAAACCACAGCAGTTGAACTCAATAGAAGCAGAACCAAAGCATAAATAATAGAGATCCCATATAAGCAACACCAGCTTGATTGAAGGAATGTGCAACCAAATGACTAAACCATAAGTGCCAAAACAAATAAATAGAAATTGCAGGAGCTGACTGAGAACCCAGCCACTCCAAGAATGATAGCAGTTGAACCCATGGGCAGCCGTAGATCCAGAGTATCGAAGGTAGAATACTACCCTATCTTCTACTGCATCAAGCCAAGAGAATGAGAGGAAAACTGAACCAAGCCAATCTTCTTTACAATGTGTTGACTTAAGGCAAACACAATCCTAAGTAGTTCAGTACCTGCGGTGGTGGCTCACATGTCTGAACAACAAGAAACAAAAGAAAAAGTATCAATTAACTCTATATATGTGTCAAAGCAAAGAAATCAAAAAACCCAAACAAAAATCCTGGAGGTTAGTTAGCTAAATCATATTATGCTGTGCTTGACCACTCATCTTTGTCGGCGGCGTACTCCGATTATCATGAAGTCCGTTCTCAACTTTAAAAAGGGCTACTCTTCCACCACAAGCAGGGAATGACTTTCCAAAGTCAATTTCTCAATTGGGCTATCATACAATTTAGTAAACTGAGAATCACATCCCGTCACCAAATGCTTACCACGAACTAACATGGATTGCTAAAATATTTTATTCGAGTGCATAATAAATAGGGAAATAAAGGGAAAGGGAACCAAATAGATCCATACCCAATTTATAATAGCCATGAACAGAGATTAAAAAGCCCATCCAACATATAGAATCCAACATTAACACAAGTCACAATGTCAATCAGGAAAAACATGGGGCAAATTATCGTGCAATGCTGACAGCCCAGGGAGGGCTCCCCGCGACGCATGTCCGGATTGCCCCAAAAGAGGTCTATTTAGGTTACTAACAACAGCGTTTTTTGTGACCATCCTCAAATAGTTCAGATTCTACATGAAAATGTCACCTTCTTCTTCAACACTTGAATCTGTAAACTCAAAGCCTCAGGTAGCAAGAACATTAATCTGACTTCTCTTTTTTCTTTTTTTTGAACTGCAAAAAAATTTCATTAATCTTTGGAATTGTCACAAAGACCAATAAGAACAAAGAACTTTTTCATTAATCTTTAAATGGTCATTAATCCGAGTTCTTTTTTTCATTGAAAATATAAAACCCACAATTTTCTTCTCGTGCTTTTTGGGCAGACAATGAAGACCCATACACGTTGTATTCTCTTTTCTAGAACGAAGCAAAAGGAAAGCCCCATATTCGTATTAGAATGAAAAACTAGATATATAATCTGTGCAAACCCCTACAGATTATTTAGGCAAGAATCGAGGAAAAAATCGAAGTGAACCTGGTTAGGGCTTATCTGTTCGACGGCTCTTTGCTTCAACTGGTGCAATAGGTCTCCGTGATTTGCTTCTTTCCGTGGAATGAGGGATCGAGCAGAAAAAGGGTTTTTTATCGAGTATTAGCTAAATCGGATAGATAAAAAGAGAGGAGAAAAAAAAAATCATGGAAGAACTCACGATTTATTGAAACCCTTGCTCGAGAAAGGACAACTCACGATTGAATGGAGGACTGAACGCTTGATCATCCATTAGAAGCCAAAACCCTATTCGCAAGAAAAGAGAGGGAAATCAGAGCGCGCCTACGATTTCAGAGAAAATTTTCAAGGTCGCGTGTGGTTTTAGGCGCCCAAAATTTGGTGGAACGCTATAATAGGATTAATGAAACGCTATTGATGAACTTCCGTTTCCCTCGGTGTCTTTCAACAAGCCGGAACGCTATTAATGCCACACTACAATAGCATTCATGAAAGAACGCTATAAAATTACGCTGTTGAAAGCTATATTTGTTGTAGTGATATTTGGATAACTGATAATCGCATGCCAAAGCCTTACCAAGCATAATACGCTGACACTTTTGGCTACTTTTATTGCAGGGAGATACCGTCAGTGCACTTGATCGTCGGTTGAACTTTCACCCCTAGATTGAACAGACAAATGGTGCACAGACAAATGTTGCCAAACAAGGAAGGAAGAGTATGGCTGAGGTGCATTTTTTATGCCAAAAAACAACATTGTTTCATCTCACGGCAGGAACTCCTGCATACCTGTTTCTCTGTACAAAATTTCCCCTTTTCCCATGTATCCATGTGTTTTGAGCCGTTCAACCGTGTCTTAAAATTTCAGTGTTCTAAAAGTTGTCATGTGAGCTAACGGTTAAAGATACATGAACAGAGGCATAGAGGATTTGTTTCTGAACTCCTGTGCTCCAGGCCTCCCAAGTCCTACATTTTCCAAATGCGTCTGGACATTTGCAAACACCTCGGTTGATAAAAATAACTAATGCGATACCCAAACACAAGTTAAAACAGCATGTAGTAACATATTCGATCGATGCAATTGAACGAGTTGTCTGTGGTTCTAAAACCACAGATAAATAGATGATGTACTTCTAATATTGTGGTTTAAGTAACGAACTCATGCTAAACCACAGATAAATAGATGATGTACTTCTAATATTGTGGTTTAACAAACTCATGCATAAATCTATTCCCGTTCTTGAAAGTGGAATGGGCCGCCAGGCATTAGCAGCACATAAGTCGCAACAACAAAAAACGTTCTTGAAAGATATGGGCATTAGCAACATATAAGTCACAACAACAAAAAAACATTCTTGAAAGTGGAATGGGCATTAGCAACATACAAGTTGCAACAACAGAAAATGAGTTCCCCTCTCGAGGTACCAGGACATATAAGTTACCAGGACAAGTCCATCAACAACAAAAATGGAAAAGAAGATCCATTTGAACTCTTCATCTCGCCATTCTCCTCATGCACTCCCCTCTTGAGGTCCTACAAAATGAAATGTACAGCTTGAGTCATAGAATTTGTGGTTTGTTGGATTCAAATAAGTAAATAAAATGATATACATATACAGTCCGGATCCCATATGGGATCTCGCAAGGTGCTACCGTGCGGGACCCCCCTTTCCCGATTGAATTGCGACGATCGGAGCTGCTCAAAGTGATCAGAACATGATTTTAAGGGAACTTGCAAGAAATCAACAAAAAAAATTATCGGAAAGGGCTTGATCTGAACAGTTTTTTATTGAACGGTTCCGTAAAAAACTGCTTGGATCAAGCTCTTCCCGATCATTTTTTTTGTTGATTTCTCGCGAGTACCTTTAAAATCACATTCTGATCACATTGAGCGGCTCTGATCATCCCAATTCGATCAGAGAAGGGGAGTCCCGCACTGTAAGACCGTAAGGGATCCCTTATGGGATTTGGACTGTATACATATATACAGTATGTGCATGTACATCTATATATATTTACCCTGAATGGAGATACCCTCCAGGTCTTGATAGACAAAATAGATGAAGAGATGTGCTGAGACTTTGGCAATTCCATTATCCCCCCATTCAAGTCCCAAGGTATTCTGGATCCAATAATAATCTTGACCAATTTCAGTTCCATATCCAAAAATGACAACTGCATGCCCCCCAGCGGTTTTTGCATCATCATCTTTGGCTCCTTGATAAACACCCTTAAAAGAAAGAAAAGATAGGAGTTAAAACATTTTGCACTCCATCGAATTTGTTAAGAGCTTTTGTAGACACCAAATTCAATAAAATTGACAATCTCGATCTATTATCAGAACATTTATGGACCGGGTAGTCCTATGGTACACACCCCTCATTAGGGGATGTACCGTACGCACCATGATTTTAAACCCTTGATTTCAAAGTGAATAATCTGGACCACCCATTGATTAAATCAATTAATAAAATAAAAAAGGGCTTAGCAGGTAACAGGTGGTCTCTCCTCCTTGACTTTCTCTCTCTCTCCCTCATATGTAAAATATTACAAATTATATAACATAACCACAATTATTATGACAATACAAAAAATTGGCACTTACTTACCACAATGTGTCGTACCAAAAAAAATCGATCAAAAGATACTAGATACAAGACTAAAATATGTCGCAGCGCAATCAATAATTATTATACTCAAGTAAGATACATGTCTAAAATATCACAAATTAAATATCGTATAACTTGACATCCTAACAGCCCTGATCGATCATTCTAAAAATACACTCACTAATGACATTTAGATTGTACATCCAATTTATATTTGATATGAAACCTAATACTCTATTGTCGTTGAATATACGGTAGCTATGCTACCGTGACGAACGACAATTAAATCCGTTGAGTTTTTTATGTTTGTTGATTAACCAACCTACGTAAATTTTTGCCTCAATCAAGTTTAGAAAGCTCCATCATCGGCACGCAGATTGAATAATAGAATGATATTTTTCATCCAATTAAGTGTCTAGCTATAAGCCATCAACTTCATTCTTGGTACGAATGATCTAATTTATATTATATAAAAGATAGATGATTTAGATTTAAAAAAAAAAAAACATCTTATGTACGTGGGGCTCAGATTGTGCATTATTAGATTTTAATGTTGTATTAAAATTGAACAATTAGATTTGTCAAAGTATGAAACTATAAGGGCTCTATGTAATTTAACCAAAAAACAGCATTCATTAAAAAAATATATATATAGGAATGAAGGTTGGAAGACTTGAACCCTCGATCTTTTAGATAAATGTCCAAATTTCAACACATTTTCGCTGTGGTACATAATTGAGAATTTGAAATTATAAAAGCTATTAATTTTATAATACTTTCTTGTACGTAGGGGCTTTATTTCCAGACTGAAAATTTGAGAAGATAGTGGCCTCAAATGTATCTGTCTTAGTGCTTGGCCTGCACTTGTAGATCATATTTTAGCCTGTGTCATTGGTATAAATCAGTATGTCAACTATAATAATTTTTTTTAAAAGAAAGTACAATGACAATAAATTTACAAAATTATTTATTTTGTACTTCCACGACCTAGTTCCAAGGACCACCATTAAATTTGGATTTATATCTTGAGACAATTGGGTAATTATTTGTTTTAGTGCACCACTCTGAATATCCGTATCTTAAGACAGTTGGGTAATTATTTGTTTTAGTGACTTCTCATTTTTCCATGAAAAATTGAAGGAATTTTGATATTTTGAATTAAATTTTGTAGAGAAAGAATTTAATTTAGACTAATATTTTGAGAGGAAATTGTAGTTGTATTCGAAAATTTGGGTATAGTATTTCTTTTTTGGTGAATTTCTTGGATGAAAATTTTGAACGAGAATTTCATTTTTAGTTTAAATTATTGAGGTATTGTGTAGAGACAAATAAGAATTTGAAAAAATAGTGTGGAGGGAATAAAAAATTAAGATAATATGGAGGAAATTTTAAATTTTGAAAAAATAATGTGGCGGGAATTGAAAATAATTAGTGGTATGATATTTTGCTGATTTTAACTATCGTTTACTGAACATTCAGTATGAAAACGCCAATTTATGGTGTTGTCATAACAAATTTGGTTATATTACTAAATTTGTGGTATTTTAGACATGTGTTATTACGGAATATTTTAATTAATTTCCTTTAGTACGACACACTGTGGTAAGAAAACGTAAATTTATGATATTATCATAATAATTGTGATTTTTTATATAATTTGTGGTATTTAAATATGTTTTCTTTTCTTACGACACGTTGTGTTGAGAAAATGACAATTTTAGGTATTGTCATAACAATTGTGGTTATTTTATAAAATTTGTGGCATTTTACAAATATTTTTGGCTTGAGTATAACAATTGTTGATTCTGGTACGACATATTTTGATTTTGTTACGGAATATTATACGAGTCAATTTTTTTTGGTACGACTCATTGTGGTAAGATAATGCCAATTTATGGTGTTATTATAACATTTGTGGGTAGTGTTATTTAATTTTTGATATTGTACGCATATATTTGGTTAGGGTACAAGTATTATGGATTCCGGTACGAATAATTATGGTTACATAACAACAATATTTTTTAATTATGATTAACCTGCTAATGACCTATTCCACAGGTAAATTTTAAAATACAAGTCGTAACTACAATCATAAATATGCATTAGAAAACCAAAAATCGGCATAATGAAAATCACAAATTGTCATAATTTAGACATACGGTATACCATGTGTACCATAGCTTCCTCCTTATGGACCAAGCTTCCTAATAAATTGTAGTAAAATCCTGTTTCTCTCCACCTCCCTCACTGCTAAATTCTTCCCTTCCCCCCACGTCACCACCACCACGTCCTTTCTCTTATCAAACCAGATCACAGTTGGAGAAAGGAACTCTAATCAAGAAATTGAAAACATAACCGTAACAGCTAGACTCTCAAAAACAGCGAATGAATTGCCAATTGAGTATCTAAGCCAGAAATTAAATAGAACAATCTAAACCAAAAACAAGCGAATATGAAGATATTAGTTTCAAACAATTTTTGTTTTGAAAACGTTAGATGCATATACAAATACATACATCTTATGTGGTAAAGGAAAAAATGGTTCTAACAGTGAGGGTGGCGGTGTAATGGTGCCCGTATACTAATTGGTCGAAGATAGGAAAAAATGGTTCTAACAGTGCGGGTGGTGGTAAGGACATGATGTTACAACTTACCTCCTTATGTGGACCGAGAGATTCATATGCTGTTAAAACCCCGACAATCGGCTGTTGGCGAATGATGGGCTGAATATCAAAATCCGGGGAATCCGTCCCTGGGAGCCTTCTCCTCTTAACCGTATAGTCCTGAATCCTAATACGAGGGGAATCAGGTGGAGTTGGTGTCAAAGTTCGTTGGCCGCAATAGGGGTGGTTAGCCTCCGCCGCAACTCCACGCTGCTTGATGTACTCGAAGGCAATCTCCGGAGGAAATCAGCGAAAGCCACCCTCGCCTGGTACTGCTTTATAACAATCATTTGGGAATGCTTCTTGTGTCTTGTCGGTAAGCTCTTGCATGCTCGTTCGCCTCGCTGGATCGTGCGGCCCTCCAAACTTCATTTGCACCGTGGCACTCAAGCATTGACCAGTTGCCACAGCTGAACAACTCCCTGAAAAGGAGACAAAAGAACAGAGGCGACTACAATAAATTTTGCTAAATTCATGAGATTCTATAGAGCAATAAACTATAGATGTGTCTTTAACTCTCAACAAAATTACAAGTTCACCACATTACTGCACAAAGTATCTGGATTAGAACCTTTAATTGGCTTTCCAAAGCGCATATTCATGGGTCCGTCTCTCAACCCAATCAGATGTATATACATGTACGTACATCTGTCGGATGACTCACGGATCAGTAACAGACGGGTTCCAAGTTTTTTAGCCAATCAAATTTCTCACATGAATTCACACAAACGATCTGAGGCGTTTAACTTGAATTTAAGCATGTTTTCAAGGGCCTAAGCGAAAAATAACTTAAATCCGATACCTATAGCTCTAAGTGCTCGATCCAATCATGTTTGCTTGGACATACTTTTGTTTTAGCCCCAGTTTTAGACCAGTAACTAGTACTGTCGTGGGATTAGAGATCTCATGAACAACAGAGAGAGAACCGAGAACAAGACAATGAACTTCCATAGTTCCATTACTTTATCTCTCTAGTTTTGTTAGATTCTCTTCAAATTCTCGTGATTTTTTTATTGTTTTTTTTTAAATTCTGATGTGCATTTCCACCATGATTGCTTTGTTAAGGTCCAAAAAAATTCAAAGCCAAGACCATAGCTATACTTTCCAATGACACCTTGGTTTATTGGCGGCGGAATGATTTCTAGGGGATGAGCAAAGCCGTTGTTCTCCATCTCGACCTGTCTCCATGCTGCTTTAGTTGCACTTTCTTCTCTTTTGGAAATGTAGGAGCAACAACAGAGAAGCAACAAGAAAGGCTCGGAAGAGGAAATCTTGAAGTAAGAGTGTGATTGACAAGAGGGTGTCATTGCAAGAGTTGAAGATTTAAATCTTGATCAAGAGTTTTTTTTTAAAGGCTGTCATACGTCATTGTTGTCGAAGGACGGGTGCCGTGTTTGCTGTAATTGTCAAGAGTTTGATGGGTTTAAATCGTGAGGTTGAGAAGTGCGGCGAGGGAAACACAATTTACGTACCGTTAGATCTTTTTTATTTTTTATCTGGTCTATCCCCAAAGTTGTTCATCTTTCCGTCCTGAAAGTAAGTCAAAAGACTCCAGCACCGAATCCCGGTTCGGAACACAATCATCCAGTTAAAAAAACAAATCAGAGGATTATCCTTTTTCGGATCAAAAAACAAAAAAAGGATTATCCTTTTCCTCTCAATAGCTGGCTTAGCAAAAAAAAAAAAACTGGCTGGTGTCATTGTCAAGAAGTTTATATCGGGAGGTTATATCGCTAGCTACCGTTAGATCTTTTTATTTTTAATCCGGTCCATTGAAATAGAAAGCACCTTCTCCACATTTTCTCTTTTGCGAATTGGTGGGGGTCATCGCGACCGTTAGATCTTTTTCATCGTTGATTTTGTCATTTCCTTTTTTGTTAATGACACTCTCCAACAAGTGTATTTTTGCACAAAAAATACACTTGCAGGATAGTGCCGTTAACAAAAAAAAAAGAGTGGCAAAATCATTTTCCTATATTTTTTTAATCAATAATGTCACACCCCAAAAATGAGAAGTGACCGGCCGTGAACCATGAGGCTAATCCATGGAACACGCAGTCTGAATAAATCAAATGATCACTTTTTCGTTATTAATCAAATCAAAAGCCAAATGTGTCTCATCATAAACATGGGGCACAACCATCCCATGAACCAAACAATATCCAGTGATCCAACAATACTAAAAAAAGTTTGTTATCTAGCAATTGTTTCGAATGTGGAAGCGATTTTTAAAATAAAACTAAAGTGAGATACCCTAAGGAGGTCAACCAAAATAAATCCCCAGGATGCCACCAGAGTCCTTGCCCCCAACTTGCCTGAAAGAGAAGTTGGAATAAATCCGTCAGCTGACAAGCTCAGTGAATAGCAAGTATGTATATTAAATAAAGTTGAAAGCGGGGATAAAAATAATTTATCATTAAACATAATTTGGCATACGAGGTGTCCAGCAGAATAATAAACTAATCAATAAAGCCTTTAACCAATGAACATTCTTAGTGGTGATCACAACAATAACTCCATCAACAATGGGGAACCAAAATCAAACAGTACCATGACCAAAATAAATCTCAACAAAATTGGATCCAATATCGAACTTAGAGTCACCAGGGTTGGCAGCCCGTGGTATTTTTCCCTAAGACGATCCGGCAAAAGAAAGCCGTTGAGCATTAGGGTCATCGGCCTAACACAGTCTTTTCCCCAATGGCTAGGGTCACCAACACAAGAAGGAATAAGTTCCCTGGACTTCCAAAATAAATGTTCCCATAAATATCCATCAAGTTCTCACCAAAAAGAATATTAACAATTGATCTTAGAAAATTCATCGCATGCCAATTTATAGAACAACTTATAAATAAATTTCTGAAAGAAATACTTTTAAGGGACATAGGGATCTTTCAAAAATACGTAACATACTAACTACTCACCTGGGTCCAAAAGTAGTACGATCGAACGACGCAAAATGGGACAATCCTGTACACAAAAATAGAGCATACGAATAACTAACTAATTCAAATATAATACTGACAACCGGACACTACTGCTATAAAATTACCCCAACCTAAACATTCGTAAGCCAACAGTAGCCTCCAAAAAGAAATCCACGTACAACACCACCCAACAAGTTCTTTGATTTCCAAGAACAACATTACGCCACCACCTGTTACCCCATCCAATTGATCAACTTTGCTCACCAATAATTTATGTATAAGGCACATATAAGTATATCAGTACAAAACCATTAATGTCGAAATCTCTTTTGCAATTAGTATCACAATTATATTAAACTAATAACTCTCCCCAATTGATCTGAAACTTCAAAATCCCTTCCTCAGATGACCAATTCACTAGATCATGACTTCTTCACATAAATCCTCATGCACAGCCACGTACATAAATAACCTCCTAACTCCATACACCAAGTGCAACAGTAGAATGAAAAGAGAAGAGATAAAACAAGGAAAGAGATGAAGAGGACATGACCAATACCGTAAGCGATCACCAACCAGTCAAGTTCGAGGCTGCCGCTTTCTTTCTCTCAAACGATACCTCTTATGTAAAAACCCTCGTCCGTTTATGTTTATAACGCTAAGCGCTACTCTAAACCGCCCACAACTCCGGTTGCCCTAAATATTAGCTAACTGAATAATTAAAATTAGATAGATAAATAGAAAAAATCATTTCTAAAACCTCAAATGGCCCAATATAACGAGGACTCAACTTTCCCTTTTTACCAAACCGAATAACTCCTTTCCATGGGGACACCTTAAGAAACACCATATCTCCAATTGCAAACTCCAAGTCCTTTCTACGATTATCCGCATAACTTTTTTGTCTACTCTGAGATGTTACAAGTCTTTCCCGAATAGTGGCAATCTTTTGGGTCGCCTCCTCCACCAAGTCAGGACCTAAAATTCGCCTTTCTCTGACCTCATACCAACAAATAGGGGATCTACATTTTCGTCCATACAAAGCCTCATAAGGAGCAACTCCCAAACTCGAATGGTAACTGTTATTGTATGCAAATTTCATCAACGGTAATTGATCATCCCAATTTCCTTTCCACTCTAAGCTACATGCTCTCAATAAATCTTCCAACGTCTGAATAGTTCTCTCACTCTGACCATCAGTTTGTGGGTGGTATGCTGAGCGAAAAAGTAAACGAGTACCCATCGCCGCCTGTAATGCACCCCAAAACTTGGACACAAAACGGGGATCGCGATCTGACACAATCGATACAGGTGCGCCATGGAGTCTAACAATCTCCTTCACATATAACTGCGCCGAACGATCCAACTTATACGTCATGTTAATAGCAATAAAATGAGCGGACTTAGTAAGTCGGTCAATTATAACCCAAACTGCATCGTGCCCACTACTCGTATGAGACAACCCAGATAGAAAATCCATAGATATATGATCCCACTTCCACTCAGGTAATGGTAAAGGCTGAAGTTTTCCTGCTGGTTTTTGATGCTCTACCTTAACCTGTTGACAAATAAGACACTGCGCCACATACCTCGCAATGACCTTTTTCATTCCATTCCACCAAAAATGCTCTCGTAGATCCTTATACATCTTAGTGCTACCTGGATGAATACTATATCCAGAACTGTGAGCCTCAGCCATAATCTCCGTCCTCAAACCACAATCACCTGGTACACAAACACGATCCCCAAACCTAAGTACTCCATCCTCACCCAAGGTAAACCCTCTACTCTCGCCTTTCAACATGCCCTCCAAAATTTTCTTACACCAACGGTTATTTTGTTGAGCTACTCGAATTCTATCCAACAAATTTGGTTTCACTATCAATTGACTGCATATAGCACCATCTCCATGTCGTACAACCTCTACTTGCAATCTTCTAATGTCCTCTATTAAATGTGGTTGAACTGTCAAAAATGCCAAACTACCCCCTGCTGATTTAACCTATGATGAGCAATCCATTGAGATTCTTGATACGAAGGAGAAAGTGCTTCGCAACAAAACGATTTTATTGGTTAAAGTATTGTGGCGCAATCATGCGGTTGAAGAAGCCACTTGGGAGCTTGATGAGGAGATGCGCGAGAATTACCCGCATTTGTATGAATGAGGTTAGTAAGTAATTTCGAGGACGAAATTTATTTTAAGGGGGGAAGAATGTTATAGCCTATAAATTTTATTTATCTTTTTAGTTATTTTGGGCATTATTAATTGGAAGTGTTATGTTGTGGGTCCCAATTAATTATTTTGTGCATTCTAGGGGTATTGTTGTCGTGGTTATAAATTTTAGGGTATGAGATTGATTTTGGGTAAAATAGTGGTACTAGATGATAACTCTATAAAATTGTGTTTTTGGTTGATTGAGCTTCTGTTAGGCCTAGTTTCATAAATGTGCTAAAACTACTTTTTTGCCTTCACAGAATCTCACAAAATACAAAGAGGAAAAAAAAAACGTTTAATACTTTTAGCACATTTGAGAAAATAGGCCTAACTACTGTTGTTCTTTATGCTTAGGATAATTCTTGAAATCAATGGAAGGGACAACGGAATGGTGCTGATTCATGCAGGTTTTAAATCGATGAGTTGAGAACTAGACTAGCTAGGGATATTTTTTTCGGTAAATTGGGCTAGGGTCCATTTTGAAGGTGGTTTTGGGTGTTTAGTCCAGCCCAATGTATAATAGTGGTGAAGGTCCATTACTGTACATTTATTAGGTCTATAATCCATTTCTAGACAAAAATGCCCTGACTTGGTGTACTATATAATATGTTATTTTTGAGTTTTTCAATATTACGGAAAGACGAAATAAAAAAACAAACTACCCGACCGACTCCGGTGTTGTCCGTTTCCACCATTTCTGACCGAGCCCGAGTCCAGCAGCCTTCGTCGTTTCGCACCATTACCCTTGCCAGTCGCCACACAAATTACCCCAAACATCTCTGATCGGCCACTGGCGTTGCCGGGAGTCGTCGTCCCATTAGAAGTCGCCGACAATTCAGTTGCAAATTACAATCGCCAGTGACCAGTGCTAACGTCCGGCGCCAGAGATGGTTGCAGAAGACGAAAGTCATGTGGAGGCCGTCAGCGTCGAAAAAATCAAAAGTAGCAGCCAACATTTTTCGTTGACTGCATCTCTCCCTCTCTCTCTCTCTCTCTCTATATATATATATATATATATATATATTCCCAAGAGACTAATCACTGAACATTTCAAATTTGGTTGTTCTCAGTTGAATTAACTCCTTTTTTGACTTAAGCCATTGAAAGAGAACTCTGTGCAAAACTTAACACAGTACAAAAGTCAAAACTATGGGAGTATCAAAGTCTCATCTTGCAAAATTTAAAATATTAGTAAATTCGTAGCTTTATTTTGTTGAGTTGTTTTGTAAAGGGATATTAAAAATAACTTTATCTCTTGTCAGATTTGGTTGTTCTCAGTTGAATAACTCCTTGTTTTTTTGGGTACTTCTCAGTTGAATAACTCCAAATATATATCGGTAGATGTATAACTTTGTCTGTTGCTTTATTTTTCAAGAAACACAAAATAAATTAGCACTGATAAGGTTAATTGTTTCATTATTTTTGAAGATACAGAAAATAAATTAGCACATATAAGGTTATATGTTACTTTATTTTGGAGAGATATAAAGAATATATTGACAAAGATAATATGATTGGTTCCTTTATTTTAAAGATAATATTATCGGTTGCTTTATTTTTGGTGAGTCAAAGAATATATTAATGTAGACATGGTTATCTGCTGCTTTATCTTAGAAGATACAGAAAACAAATTAAAGCAGATAATGTTATCTGTTATTTTATTTTTGATGATACAAAAATAAATTAGCACATATAAAGACAGATAACCAAAATTACCACAAATAAATTAGCACGAATACCTTGTTGTTTAGAATAATACAAATATAAATGTAAATAGATAACCATATTTGTTGGTTCTATTCTGATTAGACATCACATGTTTCGGAGAAGATAACCTTATCTATTTGTCATTTTCGTAATAATACAAAGTATAAATTTGGAAAGATAACTATATCTTTTGAATAGATAACCATATTTGTTGGTTCTATTCTGATTAGACAAAGCCTATGTTTCGGAGAAGATAACCTTATCTATTTGTCATTTTCGTAATAATACATAGTATAAATATATTTATTGAAGATAACTATATCTGTTGAATAGATAATCATATTTGTTAGTTCTATTCTGATTAGACATAGCACATGTTTCGGAGAAAATAACCTTAAGCTGATTTATTGCGATTATTCAAAGCATCGATTTTGCAAGATAACCTTATCTGTTAGTCTTTTTAATAATCTTTTTTTAAAAATACATAGTACATATCTTGATAGATGACCATACCTATTGATTATTGCGATTATATAAAGTAAAAAATTTGCAAACATAACCTTATCTGTTTGTCTTTTTTAGATAATAAAGAGCGTAAATTTGCACAAAAAAAATTTGTTATCTTTTTTTGAAATATACATAAAGCCACTCATATTACTGGGCAATAAGAGCACTCATACGAGTACTTGTTTGTCTTGTTGCTCATACACAACCCACCCCGGTCTAAAGCAACCCATTTCCCAAAATCAACACCGGTGCACCAAACATAAAAAATTCAATTTCAACATCTTCACACCATCTGTGGAGCAGCCCCAATTTATCATTTCCGACACCCCATGCGTGTTGCATACACCCATGACTGTATAAATGCATTCACCGACTAATTTTGGCCCTGAGTCGGCACCGCTTTCTCAGTTGGTCGTACCTTGGACGATCGCCGTCAATCAACAAAAAAATCAATCCTTCTTGTCGTACGTCAGAATCCCTTCCTCAGTCCATTGTAAGTCAGAAGTCGGTCGATCGCCACCCACCAGAGATCCTTGTTGTTGTCATCGTCCTGCCGCAAGCGGCGCCTCCATACCTCCCTGAAACTTGCTGGCTCTCCCGCCCAAATTATCCGTCGGGGTAAGAATTTCGAGGAAGCAAGGAACATGGAGGGTATTTTTAGAACGCGTGTCCATATAAGGACTGGAACCACTATGAAAAATTTAGGTGGACTAATTGCACGTTGAATCTTGTAGTGTGTCCTTATCAACAAGGCTCCCTATTTTTTTTGATTATTGAACTAATTGCAGAGTCCTGAAGTTAACGACCAAGTAAACCCTACTGTGACCCCAAGCTAGACTAGTATCTAGACTTGTGTTTCTTACTTACTTCCAAAAAAATGTGTTTAGGGTATTTCAGTATTTTAGTTCTTGATTTGTAGATGATTTGTAATTGACTCATGATTTGAATTTCAAAAGTAGGGTTTTGAGACTTTGTTTCTGAGGCTTCTTGGGGTTTTTTCGTTTTTTTTTTTGTTTTTGGTTTTGAGTATTTTATTTGGTGACAAATTGTGTTCCTAATGTAGGGTTACAGACTTTCTTTGTGCTGATATTTTGGTTTAATTGATTAATCAAACAGAGTATGAACTGTGTTTCTGTTTCTACTATTGTTTCTTGGTATTACGTGGGGGAAACATTGGAGAAGATGGTGTGTGTCGATTCTTGTATATTTTTTTATGAAATCCACCAGCAACAAACCAATCAGCAAAGTAAGATCACTAAGAAGATCTTTGTTTAGTGCACACAGTTAGTCTTTCTTGATGTTGAAACACCCTATTAGACTATCATGATAACCTAAACTCTATCTCTCTCACTCTCCACCACCGTATAAGATTTCTCTGTTATCTCTCAAAACCACTGTCCCCACCACCGTCTGCACCACTTACAGCTACCACTCATTTGCCTCCACGCCACTACCACTGTCCCGCACCATTGGGGCCACCCACTGCCACCTCTGGGCTACTTTTTTCGTGCTCCAAATCCTCTCATCTGTTTCTCTCTTCTGCTGTCTCTCTCGTCTTCAGATCTTCGTCTCTCCCCACTCCTCTCCTTTGCTCGTGACAGTTTATTGCTCGATCCACTAATCCCAGGGGTTTACGCTGGTGGACGGCGGCATAGCGCTCATGCCACATTCTACATAGGCAGTAGCCACCGGTACACTGGGGAGGTATTATTTGGCCTCAACGAACTCTTACCTAATTCATTTGTAATCTCAACCACTTGTGAAGCCCTTGTGCCCTCGTTGAGATGTGTGGTTTAATCATGCTAGTAAAGTGCAGTTTAGTAGAGTTTTTCCAAGATCGAAAATTTTCAAATAGTGTACTGGTTTGGGCTAGGGGCACTTTGTTTAACCAACATTTGCATCTTATACTGGAAAATTTTAAAAAATGGATAAAAAATTGGTTTTTACTGACTGAAGAAGATGAATGGCCTGTGGAAAATCCCTGAATTATCCTAGGAAACATCTCTAATTGGTTGCACTTTTCCGCGATTTGTCATTTCAGAATAGGAAGTATTCTCAGTGTTCCCTGCTAACTCTGATCGTAATTTGTTTGTGGCTTTCTCTGTATTGGCTTGATTTCTTTTTTGGTTATACTTACACAATCAATATCTTGACCCGTATACTTGTGCCATAATATTAGGTGACTCGGTATGATTGAGTATTTGAGTTAATGAGCATGCTCATGCTCCATAGAGCTTGTTCTTGGTGTTGACAGATGAGATCTCCAGCCCTCTAGTCCACTTGATGTAGGAAGGCAGTTGGGCGCAGTATTAATACTGGAAATTATGAAAGGATTTGGTATTGATGGATCAAAAGAAAAACAGATTTGGTGTTGGCCGATAATATCTCCAAGGAGTAACTTGCATGAAGTTGTTTTTTGGCGGCAAACAACTTTCCATGGCATGAAACATGGTACCAAAGCTGTAGTTGCATTTCTCTCTCTAGATTTTGTTTTCTTTTTGAGTTTGATCTGGTGCATATGATGCTGAATGGGATAACTTCCCATTAGATGGCACGTTGAATCATTTACTAGAATCTTATTTGCAATATTTTTACAATATTAGAATAAATTGGACTACAAATGGAGTAGTATTGATATGACTATGTCCGACCTTATCAAACCCAGTCTAGAACTAAAAATCCCCAACCTGCTCGAGGCTGTAGTGAAACAAATCATGTCAGGCACCCTCAACATGTGTTTGAGGGCGCCTGACATGATTTTTTGTATGTTTAATTGAATATATTACCTCAATGTGACAATTTGTCAAATTGGATTGCATTTTGCTGCTGTGTCATTGAAAATGTTCCAGGTCAGACTTGCTCTCAGAATCTCAGCAAATCCAATACACCATTGAAACACAAACACAAGCTATTCAAGATGCTAGAACATATCTTTTGACATTGAAGGAGATTGTCAGGTACATGCATTATGTTCTCCCACCTATTTTATTTGGTTTCCCACCCGTCACAATTTTGACTCTTGCTTTGATGTCTATTTCTTCGGTTCTTCTCCAACTTGACATCTGAGATACTTGTATGCACTGAAGCTGTGACCAAACATTCAGTTTTGGTGCTCAACATGATAAACATACAAAACCAGCTTTTGTCTAGATAAAGAATTCCTGAACTAAATTTGTGGTACCCAAAGTCTCTGCTACATACAGGATGTTACTGGCCTAGGGCGTGTCAATTTTCTGTTATTTTCGTTTAAGCTGTTGACTCTTAGAAGGCAGAGTATTCCAATTGGGTCTTAGACATGGACATGACACCAGTATTCTGACAGTTCAATTTTTAAAAATTGGCGGACACGGCATTTTGGGGGACACATTTTAGAAAATATTTTTCAAATTACTGCATGAATAAAGATTACAAAAAAAAAAAGATCTAATTGTGAATATGTAACTCCATTTATACCTTAAATCATTCATAAAGAGTATTTCAACAAAAAATCATTTCTTAGGTGTCTTTTAATCAATAAAACATCATTTGTCACACAGAGATAAGACTTCCCTTAGTTTTAATTAAAGTTAGAGTTTTCCCACGGTGTAACGAAAACGTTGAACAAAAATAGGACACTTCGGATTGGAGTGTTGGGCATGTATCCAGAGAGTGTCGGTGTCTGATAAGTTATGCGACCTTTGAAGAAGTGTCCATGCTACATAGTATAGGGGTATATTTGGATAACTGATAATCGCATGCCAAAGCCTTACCAAGCATAATACGCTGACACTTTTGGCTACTTTTATTGCAGGGAGATACCGTCAGTGCACTTGATCTTGATCGTCGGTTGAACTTTCACCCCTAGATTGAACAGACAAATGGTGCCAAACAAAGGAAGGAAGAGAATGGCTGAGGAGCATTTTTTATGCCAAAACAACATTGTTTCATCTCACGGCAGGAACTCCTGCATACCAGTTTCTCTGTACAAAATTTCCCCTTTTCCCATGTATCCATGTGTTTTGAGCTGTTCAACCGTGTCTTAAAATTTCAGTGTTCTAAAAGTTGTCATGTGATTTAATGGTTAAAGATACATGAACAGAGGCATATAGGATTTGTTTCTGAACTCCTGTGCTCCAGGCCTCCCAAGTCCTACTTTTTCCAAATGCGTCTGGACATTTGCAAACACCTCGGTTGATAAAAATAACTAATGCGATACACAAACACATGTTAAAACAGTATGTAGTAACATATTTGATCGATGCAATTGAACGAGTTGTCTGTGGTTCTAAAACCACAGATAAATAGATGATGTAGTTCTAATATTGTGGTTTAAGCAACAAACTCATGCAAAAATCTATTCCCATTCTTGAAAGTGGAATGGGCTGCTGGGCATTAGCAGCATATAAGTCGCAACAACAAAAAACATTCTTGAAAGAAATGGGCATTAGCAACATATAAGTCACAACAACAAAAAACATTCTTGAAAGTGGAATGGGCATTAGCAACATACAAGTTGCGACAACAGAAAATGAGTTCCCCTCTCGAGGTACCAGGACATATAAGTTACCAGGATAAGTCCGTCAACAACAAAAATGGAAAAGAAGATCCATTTGAACTCTTCATCTCGCGATTCTCCTCATGCACTCCCCTCTCGAGATTCTACAAAATGAAATGTACAGCATGAGTCATAGAAATTGTGGTTAGTTGATTCAAATAAACAAATAAAATGATATGCATATACAGTCCGGATCCCATGGGGGATCTCGCACGGTGCTACCGTGCGGGACTCCCATTTTCCGATCGAATTGCGAAGATCCGAACGGCTCAAAGTGATTAGAACGTGATTTTAAGGGAACTTGCAAGAAATCAGCAAAAAAAATGATCGGGAAGGGCTTAATCTGAACAGTTTTTTATTGAATGGTTCAGTAAAAAACTGCTTGGATCAAGCTTTTCTCAATCATTTTTTTTGATGATTTCTCATAGGTATCTTTAAAATCACGTTTTGATCACATTGAGCGGCTTGGATCTTCGCAATTCGATCGGAAAAGAGGAGTCACGCATGGTAAGGCCGAAGGGATCCTTTATGGGATCCGGACTATATACATATAAACAGTATGTGCATGTACATGTATATATATTTACCCTGAATGGAGATACCCTCCAGGTCTGGATAGACAAAATAGATGAAGAGATGTGCTGAGACTTTGGCAATTCCATTATCCCCCCATTCAGGTCCCCAGGTATTCTGGATCCAATAATAATCTTGACCATTTTCAGTTCCATATCCAAAAATAACAACTGCATGCTCCCCAGCGGTTTTTGCATCATCATCATCTTTGGCTCCTTGATAAACACCCTTAAAAGAAAGAAAAGATAGGAGTTAAAACATTTTTGCACTCCATCGAATTTGTTAAGAGCTTTTGTAGACACCAAATTCAATAAAATTGACAATCTTGATCTATTGTTAGGACATTTATGGACCAAGCTTCCTAATAAATTGTAGCAAATTCCTGTTTTTTTGTCCCCCAAATTCTCCACCTCCCTCATTGCTAAATTCTTCCCTTTCCCACGCATCACTACCACCATGCCCTTTCTCTTATCAAACCAGATCACAGTTGGAGAAAGGAATCCTAATCAAGAAATTGAAAACATAACCGTAACAGCCAAAATATCAAAAACTGGGAATGAATTGCCAATTCAGTATCTAAGGCAGAAATTAAATAGAACAATTTAAACTAGAAAACAAGAGAATATGAAGATATTAGTTTCAAACAATTTTTGTTTTGAAAACGTTAGATGCATATACAAATACATACATTTTATGTGGTACAGGAAAAAATGGTTCTACCAGTGAGGGTGGTGGTGTAATGGTGTCCGTATACTAATTGGTCGAAGATAGGGGATGCAAAAGGGGGATTGGCTGTGGCTTAGTCTATAGTTTGTGTGTGTGTGTGTGTGTGTGTTGTGGACAGGGAAGTAGAGTGGAGTAGGACAGAGGATCCGAAGCCAATGTAAGTGTAAGTAATACACAGTAGTTCCTTTAAAATCAAAGCTAAGTATCATATCATTTGAAATATTATATCTGCAAGGAAATGATGTTACAAATTTACCTTCCTATGTAGATCGAGAGAATCATATGCTGTTAAAACCCCGACAATCGGCTGTTGGCAAATGATGGGCCGAATATCGAAATCCGGGGAATACGTCCCTGGGGGCTTTCTCCTTATAACCGTATAGTCCTGAATCCTAATACGAGGGGAATCAGGTGGAGTTGGTGTCGAAGTTCGTTGGCCGCAATAGGGGTGGTCAGCCTCCACCGTAACTCCACACTGCTTTATGTACTCGAAGGCAGTCTTGGGAGGAAATGCGCGAAAGCCACCCTCGCCTGGTACTGCACTATAACAATCATGTGGGAATGCTTCTTGTGTCTTGTCGATAAGCTCTTGCACGCTCGGGCGCCTCGCTGGATCCTGCGGCCCTCCAAACTTCATTTGCACCGTGGCACTCAAGCATTGACCAGTTGCCACAGCTGAACAACTCCCTGAAAAGGAGACCAAAGAACAGAGGCGACTACAATAAATTTTGCCTAGTGCTCAATCGAATCAAGTTTGCTTGGACAGACTATTGTTTTAGCCCCAGTTTTAGACCAGTAACTAGTACTGACGTGGGATTAGAGATCAAAAGATTTGGAGCAGTTTTGGAAAGGAAGTTCACAGAAGGAGTTTATGCTAGAATGAACAACATGGCTCAAGTTTATGCTAGAATGAAGAACAACATGGCTCAAGTTCAAAAAAAAAAAAAAAAACGGCTCAAGTTTATGCTAGAATGAACAACAACATGGCTCTCTGATACTCATGAACAACAGAGAGAGAACCGAGAGCAAGACAATGAACTTCCATAGCTCCATTACATCATCTCTCTAGTTTTGTTCGATTCTCTCAAATTCTCATGATTGTCTTTTTCCTGGTGTGCATTTCCACCATGATTGCTTTGGTAAGGCCCAAAAAAATTCAAAGCCAAGACCATAGCTATACTTACCAATGACACCTTGGTTTATTGGGGGCGGAATGATTTCTCTGGGATGAGCAAAGCCGTTGTTCTCCATCTCGACTGTCTCCATGCTGCTTTATTTGCCTTTCTTTCTTTGCCTGGCAGGAGATAGAACAGAACGGCTCCCCCCAGAATCATGATGATTTTAGCTATATATTACCATTATTTGACTTTTAGGAGTCGTTTTGTCTTTAAATCTTGCCGTCACCCCGCAGAATCTAATTTTCAATTGTTTAAGTGTCAATAAAATCTGATAATATATGCTGCTTCTGGTTCTTCTCTATTTTTTTCCCCCTTTGTGATTATTTTTTGGGGGTAAGTTAAAATTTTTATAACCATCACAAGAAAGCTCAACAAACCCATGGCATACCCGTATGCAAAACACCACCAAACTTCCGAGCATCCGGCCTTTGCCCAAAATTTAACCCAAATTTGAGTAAAAATTTCTTCAAAAACTCTATTTGGGTGGGGGCATCAATAATGGAAAAATCCAATCTTTTACACACAAACCCACCCCCCCGGCCTGGCGGGCCTGGCCCTAAGTTTTTCGAGCCCGCAGGTGGTATATGTGAAAATGGGGCCTATTATATGAACATATATACTTTTTTCTTTTTTTCAAAAAGGAACTTATGCATCACAAGTTTTTTGTTGTCCTTATTAAATTTTTTTTAATTTTTATTAGTTTTATGCCAAACTTTTATGTGATATGAGTGAGTAAGATGAGAGGAACCGGAAAAATAAAAAATTTTGACTTTTAGACAAGTATTTAGAGAAATATCCAAAAAAATATCTAAAAAATGACTTTTTGAGCTTTCTGTTGAATATTTTCCAAAATACTTGTGTAAAAGTCATAGTTTTTTTTTTACTTTTTCGATTTCTCTCATCTTAAGCCATCCATATCACATAAAAATTTGCCGTAAAACTAACAAATATAAAAAAAAATTGAATAAAGAACTATTTTGCATAAGTTAATTACTAGCGTAAACAGATGCAAGGCTCTGCTACCTCCATGGGCACAACATCCCCTACCCACAACTAAAGCGGCAACGTTTTGGTGAAAAAAGATATCATTATCCTCTTTATTTACGATCTTATGGAGTAGAAAAGTGACTATAAGAGCTTTGAAGATAAAATTTAATTATGTCCTTTTAGAATAATATGATCAGAATATTAAAATCTTTGCACCTGTTCAAATGGAATGAAAATTGGAGCACTTAATTATCTCTCTAGTTTTGTTCGATTCTCTTCAAATCCTCATGATTTTATTATTTATTTTTTTATTCAGGTGTGCATTTCCACCATGATTGCTTTGTTGAGGTCCAAAAAAATTCAAAGCCAAAACCATAGCTATACCAACCAATGACACCTTGGTTTATTGGCGGCGGAATGATTTCTCGGGGATGAGCAAAGCCGTTGTTCTCAATCTCGATCGTCTCCGTGCTGCTTTACTTGCACTTTCCTCTCTTTTGGAAATGTAGGAGCAACAACAACAGAGAAGCAACAAAACTTGCTGGTGTCATTGTGAAAAGGATCTCCCACATTAGATCTTTTTATTTGTAATCTGGTCCATTGAATAGAAAGCATCTCCAACATTTTGTGAATTGGTGGGAGTCATGGCGACCGTTAGATCTTTTTCATTGGTGATATATATTTTTAATCGGGTCCATTGGTGAAGGAATCGCTTCAGAATCATCGGTGAAATTCATCGCTTCAGGGTTCACTCACCCATCGCACGTCCTCGTCCAGTTCGAAGAGCACTCCAACGACTCGTTTAACCCAAAAATGGCGCCAGCTCCTTCAAATTTCTACTTCAGGTGCTGGGTATTAATTGGTTACTGCTTGCCTTTTGTTTTGCTTTTGGTGGTGATAAAAAGGGTTTGTTGTTTTAGGGGTTTTATTGTGAGGGTTTGTTTCTTCTGGAGTAACATGAATACTCAATTTCAGTTCCTGATTGACTTGACTGTTTTTTGTTGAAGTTTTCTTCTCCGGACTTAGATTTTTGGTACCTTTGGTCGAAGATCTTAATGCTGAAACTTCAAGCCTTTCCAATTTTTAGATTTTGGGATTTAGGGTTTTCGGCAGGCTTTCAAATTTGGTTCAACGAAATGGTGATGTTTTTTGGCTGATTGAGCTTCTGTTAGGCCTAGTTTCACAAATGTGCTAAAAGTACTTTTTTGCCTTCACAGAATGTCACAAAATACAAAGAGGAATAAAATACGTTTAATACTTTTAGCACATTTGAGAAAATAGGCCTAACTACTGTTGTTCTTTATGCCTAGGATAATTCTTGAAATCAATGGAAGGGATAACGGAATGGTGCTGATTCATGGAGGTTTTAAATCGATGAGATGAGAACTAGACTAGCAAGGGATTTTTTTTTGATAACTGGATATCCGGGCCAGTTTGTACTTATCTCGACTAATTGCAGAGTCCTGAAGGTAACGATCAGGTAAACCCTACTGTGACCCCAAGCTAGACTAGCAGGGGACGCGCCGCAGCTATACCGGCACCAAGTTCACGCCGAGGTATCTAGACTTGTGTTTCTTACTTCCAAAAAAATGTGTTCAGGGTATTTCAGTTCTTTATTTGTAGATGATTTGTAATTGACTCATGATTTGAATTTCAAAAGTAGGGTTTTGAGACTTTGTTTCTGAGGCTTTTTGGGCTTTTTGTTTGTTTTTGGTTCTGAGTATTTTATTTGGTGACAAATTGTGTTCCTAATGTAGGGTTACAGACTTTCTTTGTGCGGATATTTTGGTTTAATTGATTATGTTTCTTCAGAAAATCAAACAGAGTATGAACTGTGTCTCTGTTTCTACTATTGTTTCTTGGTATTACGTTGGGGAAACATTGGAGAAGATGGTGAGTGTTGGTTCTTGTTTATTTTTTATGAAATCCACCAGCAACAAACCTATGAGCAGGGCCGGCCGAGGCATAAGGCCGAAGAGGCCTGGGCCTTGGGCGTTCCAAAAATCCCAAATTTTAGGGGCACTCTAATATTTTTACTACTTGAGTTTGAGTAGGACTCTTTTTAAGTCCAATAGAATGAAAAAAATGCCCAATTGATACTTTTGCTTCTAGAAATGCACCAAAAGTAATATTCAAGTGATACTCATGCGTTCTTGAGATAATATGTTGCCTATTTGGAGACTTTGTATTTTGTGTTCGTATGAAATGATTAGTAGAACTTTATATTGGCTTGGCTTTCTCGCACTGTGATTGTTGCTGTGAAAATTATTAAGTATTAACTCTTTAAGACCACATTTTTTTTATTAGGCCTTAGGTACTAAAAACCTTGGGCTGACCCTGCCTGTTAGCATAGTAAGATGACTAAGAAGATCATTGTTTAGTGGTCTTCCTTGATGTTGGAGCACCCTATTAGACTTATCATGATAACCTAAACTATATAGCTAGAAGAGGGTTTGTATTTCATGACAAACATTGAATTTGATGTTGATTTTGTAACCTAACTCTATCTCTCGCTCTCCACCTCCGTTTAAGATTTCTCTGTTATCTCCCAAAACCACCATCCCCACCACCTTCTGCACCACTTAGAATATCTCCAATCCTTACCCATTTTACTATCCATACCCAAAATTTGAGTAAAAAAACTAAAAACTCATCTCCAATCTCATACCCATTTGCCTATCCATTTTGATTTTTACTCATTTTCTCAACCAAATTTGGGGAGACTTAAACTCATACTCATTTTTTTCAAACCTTCTTTTTACTCTCATTAATTACAAATGTGCCACTCATTTATTACAAGTATGCCATTACATAATAGATTTGGGTAAAAATATGGGTTTAGCATTGTTGTTGCTTTACCCAAATCAAGCGTCTAACCTAAATCTCTACCCAAATTTGGGTTAAAAAATGGGTAAGGATTGGAGATGCTCTTACCGCCACCACTCATTTGCCTCCACTCCACTCCCGCACCATCGGCACCACCCACTGCCACCTCTGGGCTACTTGTTTCGTGCTTCAAATACTCTCATCTGTTTCTCTCTTCTTCTGTCTCTCGTCTTCAAACCTGCGTCTCTCCCCACTCCTCTCCCTTGCTTGTGACAGTTTATTGCCCGATCCAATAGTCCCAGGGGTTTACGCCGGTGTATGGCGGCAAAGCGCTCATGTCACGTTCTACGCAGGCACTAGCCACCGGTACACGGGGGAGGTATTATTTGGCCTCAACCTATGAAGCACCGACACCTCTAAAAGTCGAGGTATCGCAGTGTCAGACACAGGGACAAGGGGACACCGCGGGATACGTACGGGACACGCCACGTGGCGTGTCCCATAATTTAATTTGAATTTTTGACGGGGACACGGTTGGGACACCGCAGGGACACCGATGGGGACACGGCAGGGGCCAAATTGTAATTTTTTAAAAAATTTGGGGACCAAACTGTAATTTTTGAAAAAATTGGGGGTAAAACTGTAATTTTTTAAAAATAAAATTTGGGGCCAAATTATAAATTTTTTAAAATTTCTGGGTGCTAAACTATAATTATTTATTTATTTATATATATATAAATAATTTATATATATATAAATAAATAAATATACACGTGGCGTGTCCCCCGCCGTGTCCATGTCCCCATTTTTTTAGAATTCCCGTGTCCCGGTGTCGGTTTCGTGTCGGTGTCGGTGCATCATAGGCCTCAACTAATTCTAACCTAATTTGTTTGTAATCTCAACTACTTGTGATGCCCTCGTTGAGATGTGTGGTTCAATCATGCTTGTAAAGTGCAGTTTAGTAGAGCTTTTCCTAGATTGAAAATTTTCAAATGGTGTACTGATTTGGGCTAGGGGTACTTTGTTTAACCAACATTTGCATCTTATACTTGAAAATTTAACAAATGGAGAACAATTTGGTTTTTACTGACTCAAGAAGATGAATGGCCTGTTGGAAAATCCCTAAATTATCCTAGGAAATATCTCTAATTGGTTGCACTTTTCCCCGATTTATCATTTCAGGATAGGAAGAATTCTCGATGTTCCCTGCTAACTCTGATCATAATTTGTTTGTGGTTTTCACTGTATTGGGTTGATTTCTTTTTTGGTTATACTTGCACAATCAATATTTTGACCCTTATACTCGTGAATATTAGGTGACTAGGTATGATTGAGTATTTGAGTTAACGAGCTTGCTCATGTTCCATAGAGCTTGTTCTTGGTCTTGACAGATGAGATCTCCAGCCCTCTAGTCCGCTTTAGGTAGGAAGGCCGTTGGGTGCAGTATTAATACTGGAAATTATGGAAGGATTTGGTATTGATGGATCAAAAGAAAAAAGGATTTGGTGTCTGCCGATAATATCTCCAAGGAGTAACTTACATGAAGTTGCTTTTTGGCAGCCCAAAGGTACAATGGCAAACAACTTTCCATGGCATGAAACATGGTACCAAAGCTGCTGTTGTATTTCTTTCTCTAGATTTTGTTTTTCTTTTCGAGTTTGATCTGGTGCATATGATGCTGAATGGGATAACTTTCCATTAGATGGCACATTGAGTCATCTGCTAGAATCTTATGTGCAATATTTTTACATCATTAGCATAAATTGGACTACAGATGGAGTAGTATTGATATGGCTTTGTCCAACCTTATCAAACCCAGTCTAGAACTAAAAATCCCCAACCTGCTTGAGGCTGTACCGCTGTAGTGAAACAAATGATTGGGACCAAACCAATTTTGAATTTCTACAACTCCTCTCCCTAATATACATGGAGTTCAAGATGTGTTTGAGGGCGTCCGACATGATTTTTTGTATGTTTAATTGAATGTATTACCTCAATGTGACAATTTTTCAATTTGGATTACGTTGCATTTTGCTGCTGTGTCATTGTAAATGTTCCAGGTCAGACTTGCTCTCAGAATCTCAGTGAATCCAATTCACCATTGAAACACAAACACAAGCTATTCCAGATGCTAGAACATATCTGTTGACATTGAAGGAGATAGTCAGGTACATGCATTATGTTCTCCCACCTATTTAATTTGGTTTCCACCCGTCAATTTTGACTCTTGCTTTGATGTCTATTTCTTTGGCTCTTCTCCAACTTGACATCTGAGATACTTGTATGCACTGAAGCTGTGAACTAAACGTTCAGTTTTGATGCTCAACATGATACACATACAAAACCAGCTTTTGTCTGGATAAAGAATTCCTGTACTAAATTTGTGGTACCCAGTGTCTCTGCTACATACGGGATGTTACAGGCCTTGGGTGTGTGAACTTTCTGTTCTTTTCATTCAAGCTGTCGACACGGACAGCTACATACGGGATGTTAGAAGACAGAGTATTCCAATTGGGTCTTAGACACGGACGTGACATCGGCACTCTGACAGTGAATTTTTTAAAAATTGGAGGACACGGCATGTTGGGTGACACATTTTAGGAAATATTTTTTAAGTACTATATGAATAAAGGTTACAAAAATATTGATCTAATTGTGATTATGTAACACCATGTATACCTTAAATCCTTCACAAAGAGTATTTCTACAAAAAAATCATTTCTTAGGTGTCTTTTAATCAATAAAACATCATTTGTCACATAGAGAATGAGACTTCCCTTAGTTTTTAATTAAAGTTTGAGTGTTCCTGCAGTGTAACGAAAATGTTGAACAAAAATAGGACACTATGGATTGAAGTGTTGGGCAGGTATCCGGAAGGTGTCGGTGTCCAATAAGTTATGCGACCTTCGAAGAAGTGTCCGGGCTACATAGTATAGGGGTATATTTGGATAACTGATAATTACTGATATCGCATGCCAAAGCCTTACCAAGCATAATATGCTGACACTTTTGGCTACTTTTGTTGCAGGGAGATACCGTCAGTGCAGTTGATCGTCTCTGACTGAAGAAGAAAGCTGAACTTCTCAGTAGAGAAGCTGATTGGTTAAAAGATTCTTTGCAATGAAATTGTGGAATAATATTGTAACTTTTGCAGCTTTTTGGGGTTAACAATGCAATTATGACATGTTACGTACATGATGTTTGTTAACCTTTCATTCTTGTGCTGTTTTCAGGTTTGCGCACATTAGCTATATTCTCGTGGAGGCTTCGAGGTTTATCCTAATATAATGTCTGAGTTTCTTTACTTTTTGGTTTTAAAATGCTACGATTGTTAAGTTTGGGGTGGTTGGTGCTTATAAACTAATGGTATAACCATCAATATGACAGGTTACTGTGGGAGGACCAATATCTTCTGTTCATCAAGTACGAGAGCGGAGTATATAAATGAGCTATTTGTCTATGCGTTCCTTACTTGGCTATTTTGAACTTTATATTTTCTCTCACGGTAGAAATGGTTTCTTGGGAAGACTGGATATGTGGATGAAGGCTAAGTTCGATATCAAAATCTACATGGTGGCGGAGTTTAAGGTGTATCTTGATGGGTTTGAAGGATAAAATTATGGCTTTGTAATCTTTTTGGGTGAGTGGCTCCCAACTCTTTGTTGGAAGACTACTATTTGTATGTAAGTTTTTGTTCCTGGATGAGCAGACTTGTTGCTTATCCTGCAACAAGTCTGATGAACCCCTGTTGAGCTTTTATAAAAATCTTCTTTTGCCGAGAAAAAAATCACATTCTTGTCTTGGGTTACCAGAGAAGTATGATGAGCAAGCATTTGAGGTGAATGTTCATTTTACTTTTATGGGTTGAAACAAACATGCTGATAAAGGGCTTTAACCAATTTTCGATCAATTCCATGCAAAAAATTGAACGAAGGATTGATAAGCTCTTACTGATATTTGGACAAGCTTATTTTTTACAGGGATTCCTAAATAGATGTTTTAAACAAATTTAGTGATTCTGATCATTAGTGTCATTAGTGTTAAGATGTTCGGCTGAGCTTATATGCCAAAACAACATTGTTTCATCTCACAGTACCAGTTCCTCTGTACCAATTTTCTCCTTTTCCCACGTATTCATGTGTTTCGAGCTGTTCATCCTGTCTCTTAAAATTTCAGTGTTCTAAAAGTTGCCATGTGATCTAACAGTTAAAATACATGAACAGAGGTATAGAGGATTTGATTCTGAACTCATGTTCTCCAAGCCTCCCAAATCATGCATTTTCCAAATGCGTCTTGACATTCTCAAACCCCTTGGTTGATAAAATAACTAACGCGAAATCCAAACACGTGATATTACAACATCCCACACAATACACAATGGCATGTTAAAGCATATGTAGTAACATATTCGATCGTGGCAATGAAACGTGTTGCCTGTGGCTGTGGTTCTAAATCCACAGATAACAAGAGGATGTAGTTCTAATATTATGGTTTATTTAAGTAACAAACTCATGCATAAATCCGTTCACATTTTGAAAGTGGAATGGGCATTAGCAAAATATGAGTCACAACAACATAAAACATTCTTGAAAGTGGAATGGGCATTAGCAACATACAAGTTGCAACAACAGAAAATGAATTCCCCTCTCAAGGTACCAGGACATAGTATAAGTTACCAGGACAAGTCCGTCAACAACACAAATGGAAAAGAAGATCCATTTGAACTCTTCATCTTGTGTTTCTCCTCATGCGCTCTCCTCTCCAGGTTCTGAAAAAAGAAAATGTACAGTATGCGTCATAGAATTTGTAGTTAGTTGCATTCAAAAAATAGATAAAATGATATTACATATGTAAAGTATGTGTGTGTATGTGTATATATATTTACCCTGAATTGAGATGCCCTCCAGGTCCGGATAGACAAAATAGATGAAGAGATGTGCTGAGACTTTTGCAATTCCATTATCCCCCCATTCTAGTCCCCATGTATTTTGGATCCGATAATAATCTTGACCGTTTTCAGTTCCATATCCAAAAATGACAACCGCATGCCCCCTAGCGGTTTTTGCATCATCATCATCTTTGGCCCCTTGATAAACACCCTTAAAAGAAAGAAAAGATTAGAGTTAAAAACATTTTAGTAAAAACTATTCAGGGAAACAAGTATCAACCCAGACCTCCCATACAAGAACAAGTTTCTTACTCTCATTTGGCTTCTCCCCAGCCCTCTCCTCTTGTCGAGTCCAAAATTTCCACCCCGATCCCATTGTTGTAAAGTAAAATATGTAGCACAGTGCTACCGGATCCTTTATCCCACCTCAATCCCATGCTCCTGCCTCAAATTCTTTCCTAACACACTTTTGTTTGAGCTCCACACCCTTTGTGGTGGGGGATGAGTTTGGAGCACCTCGTGGCGGTGCCCCAGGACATTGAATAATATTTTCCCATTCCTAGTTTAATGTCCTAGTGCTAAAAAGATTGACATGAGCTTTGCTATGGCCTAGGTTTACTTTGTACTTAGACTGATTTTTGGCATTCATCGCTTCCATGGCCTAAGTTTGTTCATACCTAGTCAAGCTTATTGCTTGTTCATACTCAGCCAAGCTTATGGCATTCATCGCTGCCATAACCTAAGTGCGTTCATACGTAGCCAAGCGTATGGCACACATGCCAATCACTAGAGAAAACCAAAAGAGTGCATCACACCTAAAACTCTGGCCTACTGAAATCCTGTTTTTCTCTCCCCCAAATTCACCACCTCCCTCACTGCTAATTTCTTCCCTTCCCCCCGCGTCACCACCACGTCCTTCCTCTTATCAAACAAGATCAAAGTTGGAGAAAGGAACCCTAATCAAGAAATTGAAAACATTACCGTAACAACCAGACTCTCAAAAGCCGCGAATGAATTGCCAATTGAGTATCTAAGCCAGAAATATAAAAGAACAATCTAAACCAGAAAACAAGTGAAGAATTAGTTACAAACAATTTTTGTTTTGAAAACGTTAGATGCATATACAAATACATACATTTTGTGTGTGTGTGTGTGTGTGTGTTGTGGACAGGGGTCATCCTTTTAATTAGCACTAGGACAAGGAAGTAGAGTGGAGTAGGACGGAGGATCCGAAGCCAATGTAAGTAATACACAGTGGTTCATTTAAAATCAAAGCCTAAAAATCCAGAGTATCATATCAATTGAAATATTATATCTGTAAGGACATGATGTTACAACTTTACCTCCCTATGTGGACCGAGAGATTCATATGCTGTTAAAACCCCGACAATCGGCTGTTGGCGAATGATGGGCTGAATATCCAAATCTAGAGAATCCGTCCCTGGGAGCCTTCTCCTCTTAACCGTATAGTCCTGAATCCAAATACGAGGGGAATCAGGTGGAGTTGGTGTCGAAGTTCGTTGGCCGCAATAGGGGTGGTTAGCCTCCACCGCAACTCCATACTGCTTGATATACTCGAAGGCAGCCTCGGGAGGAAATCCGCGAAAGCCACCCTCGCCTGGTACTGCTCTATAACAATCATTCGGGAATGCTTCTTGTGTCTCATTGGTAAGCTCTTGCACGCTCGTGCGCCTAGCCGGATCATGCGACCCTCCAAACTTCATTTGCACCGTGGCACTCAAGCATTGACCAGTTGCCACAGCTGAACAACTCCCTGAAAAGGAGACCAAAGAACAGAGGCGACTACAATAAATTTTGCTAAATTCATGAGATTCTAAAGAGAAATGAATTATAGATGTGTCTTGACCCTCAACAAAAATACAAGTTCACCACATTACTGCACAAAGTATCTGGATTAGAACCTTTAATTGGCTTTCCAAAGCGCATATTCATGGGTCCGTCTCTCAACCCAATCAGCGCCTTTGTAGATGTATATACATGTACGTACATCTATCGGTTGACTCACGGATCACTAACAGATGGGTTCTAAGTTTTTTAGCCAAGCAAATTTCTTACCAATGACACCTTGGTTTATTGGCGGCGGAATGATTTCTCGGGGATGAGCAAAGCCGTTCTCCATCTCGACAGTCTCCATGCTGCTTTACTTGCACTTTCTTCTCTTTTGGAAATGTAGGAGCTACAACAACAGAGAAGCAACAAGGAGAGGAAGAGGAAATGAAAACTCAGAGATACCTGGTTTCCCTGGCTCGGGTTCGAAAAAGCTATATGTACCGACGGTGGGCGTAGGGCCGTTTTCAGCCATCGGATAGCTGATCCGAGCTGTCCAAAAATTATAGAAAAAAAAAAAACGAGGGGTGCTTGCGAGAATCAATGGCTTCGAATGTGTATAGGGTGTTTGATCTAAACACCATATTTTTCATGTGTGTATATACACGAAAAATACACGGAAAATATGATTTTTTGATCAAACACCCTATATACATCGGATGCCGTTGATTCTCGCGAACACCCCCTCATTTTTGTTTTTATATAATTTTTAAACTGTTTGGATCGGCTGTCCAATAGCCGAAGACGGCCCAGCGCGATCATCGGTACGATTTCTCTACACCCACCGTCGTACTCTAGTAGTACTCGGCCCCCTATATAAATGGGGTAGCACTCGGCTCCCTATATAAATGGGAGTTTGCTTCTTCTTCTTCTTCTTCCCATTGCACCATCTTTCATCACACCATCTCCTAGCTTTGTGTCGGTCGTCATTGTCAAGAGGATATCACTACCGTTAGATCTTTTATTTTTAATCTGGTCCATTGAAATAGAAAGCATCTATTTTGTGAATAGGTGGGAGACATCGCGACCGTTAGATCTTTTTCATTGGTGATATATATATATATATATATATATATATATATATCTATATTAGTCCGGATTCAATGAGGGATCTCACACGGCCTTACCGTGCGGGACTCTCCTTTTCTGATAGAATTGTGGCAATCCAAGCCGTTCAAAGTGATCAGAACGTGATTTTAAGGGTACTAATTGGTAATCAACAAAAAAAATGATCGGAAAGAGCTTGATCCAAACAATTTTTTATTGAACGATTCAGTAAAAAACTGCTCGGATCAACCCCTTCCCGATAATTTTTTTTGTTGATTTCTCTTGGGTACCCTTAAAATCACGCTAAAATCATGCTATGAACATATTGAGCAACTCAGATTGTTGCAATTCGATCGGAAAAAGGGAGTCCCACGTGATAAGGCCGTGCGGGATTTCTCATTGGAAATTTGCTCTATATATAAATATATATATTTAATCTGATCCATTGGTTCGCTCACCCATCGCACGTCCTCGTCCAGTTCGACGAGCACTCCAACGACTCGTTTAACCCAACAACGACGCCAGCTCCTTCAAATTTCTACTGCTGGTGCTGGGTATTAATTGGTTACACTTCTTGCTTTTTCTTTTGCTTTGCTTTTGGCGGTGATAAAAAGGGTTTGTTGTTTTAGGGGTTTCATTGTGAGGGTTTGTTTCTTCTGAAGTAACATGAATACTCAATTTCAGTTCCTGATTGACTGACTGTTTTTTGTTCAAGTTTTCTTCTCCGGACTTAGATTTTTGGTACCTTTGGTCGAAGATCTTAATGCTGAAACTTCAAGACTTTCCAATTTTGAGATTTTGGGATTTAGGGTTTTTGGCAGGCTTTCAAATTTGGTTCAACGAAACGGTAATATGTTTTTTGGTTGATTGAGCTTCTGTTAGGCCTAGTTTCGCAAACGTGCTAAAACTACTTTTTTGCCTTCACAGAATTTCACAAAATACAAAGAGGAAAAATATACGTTTAATACTTTTAGCACGTTTGAGAAAATAGGCCTAAGTGCCTAACTACTGTTGTTCTTTATGCTTAGGATAATTCTTGAAATCAATGGAAGGGATAACGGAATGGTGCTGATTCGTGGAGGTTTTAAATCGATGAGATGAGAACTAGACTAGCAAGGGATTTTTTTTTGATAACTGGATCTCTGGGCCAGTTTGTGCCTATCTCGACTAATTGCAGAGTCCCAAGCTAGACTAGCCAGGGACGCACCGCCGCTATACTGGCACCAAGTTCACGCTGAGGTATCTAGACTTGTGTTTCTTACTTACTTCCAAAAAAATGTGTTTAGGGTATTTCAGTATTTTAGTTCTTGATTTGTAGATGATTTGTAATTGACTCATGATTTGAATTTCGAAAGTAGGGTTTTGAGACTTTGTTTCTGAGCCTTTTTGGGCTTTTTTGTTTGTTTTTGGTTCTGAGTATTTTAGGGCTTGTCCGTTTTGGGATTTTTGGATTTGGATTTGGGATTGAATTTGTAATGATTAGGGTAGGGAGATAGAGGTAATAATTGGAGAAAGATAGAGATCAAAAGAAAAATAATGATTGGAGATAGGGGTAATGAGTGAATTTTGGAGTAGGGTAATAAATAATAATGTAGAGTCCAAAATCCAAATCCTCAACCGAACAAGGCCTTATTTGGTGACAAATTGTGTTCCTAATCTAGGGTTACAGACTTTCTTTGTGCGGATATTTTGGTTTAATTGATTATGTTTCTTCAGAAAATCAAACAGAGTATGAACCGTGTCTCTATTTCTAGTATTGTTCCTTGGTATTACGTTGGGGAAACATTGGAGAAGATGGTGAGTGTTGGTTCTTGTTTACTATTTTTTATGAAATCCACCAGCAACAAACTTATCAGCAGGGCCGGCCCAAGCACAAGAGGCCTGGGCCTTGGGCATTCCAAAAATCCCAAATTTTAGGGGCACTTTAATATTTTTAATACTTGAGTTTGAGTAGGACTCTTTTTATGTCCAATAGAATGAAAAAAATGCCCAATTGATACTTTTGCTTCTAGAAATGCATCATGAGTAATATTCAAGTGATACTCATGCGTTCTTGAGATAATATGTAGCTTATTTGGCGACTTTGTATTTTGTGTTCGTATGTAATGATTAGTAGAATTTTATATTGGTTTGACTTTCTCATATTGTGATTGTTGCTGTAAAAGTTGATGAGTATTAACTAATTAAGGGCACATTTTTTTTTTTTTTATACTTTGGGCACTAAAAACCCTTGGGCTGATCCTATCTGTCAGCACAGTAAATGACTAAGAAGATCGTTGTTTAGTGGTCTTCCTTGATGTTGGAACACCCTATTAGACTATCATGATAACCTAGACTATATTGCTAGAAGAGGGTTTGTATTTTTTGACGAACATTGAATTTGATGTTGATTTTGTGACCTAACTCTATCTCTCACTCTCCACCACCGTTTAAGATTTCTCTGTTATCTCCCAAAACCACCATCCCCACCACCTTGTGCACCACTTAGAGCATCATCAATTCGTACCCATTTCACTATTCATACCCAAAATCTGAGTAAAAAACCTAAAAACTCATCTCCAATCTCATACCCATTTGCCTACCCATTTTGAGTTTTACTCATTTTCTCACCCAAATTTGGGGAGCCTTAAACTCATACCCATTTTTTTCAAACCTTCTTTTCACTCTCATTAATTACAAATGTGCCACTCATCTATTACAAGTATGCCATTACATAATAAAGTGTCTAACCTAAATCTCTACCCAAATTTGGATGAAAAAATGGGTAAGAATTGGAGATGCTCTTACCGCCACCACTCATTTGCCTCCACCCCACACCCGCACCATCGGCACCACCCACTGCCACCTCTAGGCTACTTCTTTCGTGCTCCAAATCCTCTCATCTGTTCCTCTCTTCTTCTGTCTCTCGTCTTCAGATCTGTGTCTCTCCCCACTCCTCTCCCTTGCTTGTGACAGGTTATTGCCTGATCCAATAATCCTAGGTTATGCTGGTGGACGGTGGCAAAGCGCTCATGCCACATTCTACGCAAGCAGTAGCCACCGGTACACTGGGAAGGTATTATTTGGCCTCAACTAATTCTAACCTAATTTGTTTGTAATCTCAACTACTTGTGAAGCCCTTGTGCCCTCGTTGAGATGTGTGGTTCAATCATGCTCGTAAAGTGCAGTTTAGTAGAGTTTTTCTAAGATTGAAAATTTTCAAATAGTGTACTGGTTTGGGCTAGGTGTACTTTGTTTAACCAACAATTGCATCTTATACTTGAAAATTTAACAAATGGAGGACAATTTGGTTTTTAATGACTCAAGAAGATGAATGGCCTGTTGGAAAATCCCTGAATTATCCTAGGAAGTATCTCTCATTGTTTGCACTTTTCCTCGATTTATCATTTCAGGATAGGAAGCATTCTTGATGTTCCCTGCTAAATCTAATCATAATTTGTATGTGGTTTTCTCTGTATTGGGTTGATTTCTTTTTTGGTTATACTTGCGCAATCAATTTCTTGACCCTTATACTCGTGAATATTAGGTGACTAGGTATGATTGAGTATTTGAGTTAACGAGCTTGCTCATGTTCCATAGAGCTTGTTCTTGGTCTTGACAGATGAGATCTCCAGCCCTCTAGTCTGCTTTTGGTTGGAAGGCAGTTGGGCGCAGTATTAATACTGGAAATTATGGAAGGATTTGGTATAGATGGATCAAAAGAAAAAAGGATTTGGTGTCGGCCGATAATATCTCCAAGGAGTAACTTACATGAAGTTGCATTTTGGCAGCCCGAAGGTACAAACAACTTTCCATGGCATGAAACATGGTACCAAAGCTGTTGTTGCATTTCTTTCTCTAGATTTTGTTTTTCTTTTCGATTTTGATCTGGTCCATATGATGCTGAATGGGATAACTTCCCATTAGATGGCACGTTGAATCATCTGCTAGAATCTTATGTGCAATATTTTTACATCATTAGCATAAATTGGACTAGCGATGGAGTTGTATTGATATGGCTATGTCCAACCTTATCAAACCCAGTCTAGAACTAAAAATCCCCAACCTGCTCGAGGATGTAGTGAAACAAACGATTGGGACCAAGCCAATTTTGAATTTCTACAACTCCTCTCCCTAATATACATGGAGTTCAAGATGTGTTTTAGGGCACCCGACATGATTTTTTGTATGTTTAATTGAATATATTACCTCAATGTGACAATTTGTCAATTTGGATTATGTTGCATTTTGCTGCTGTGTCATTGTAAATGTTCCAGGTCAGACTTGCTCTCAGAATCTCAGTGAATCCAATACACCATTGAAACACACAAACACAAGCTATTCCAGATGCTAGAACATATCTGTTGACATTGAAGGAGATAGTCAGGTACATGCATTATGTTCTCCCACCTATTTAATTTGGTTTCCACCCGTCAATTTTGACTCTTGCTTTGGTGTCTATTTCTTCGGCTCTTCTCCAACTTGACATCTTAGATACTTGTATGCACTGAAGCTGTGAACCAAATATTCAGATTTGATGCTCAACATGATACACATACAAAACCAGCTTTTGTCTAGATAAAGAATTCCTGTACTAAATTTGTGGTACCCAAAGTCTCTAATACATACAGGATGTTACAGGCCTAGGGCGTGTGAACTTTCCATTCTTGTCATTCAAGCTGTTGACACGGACAGCTACATAAGGGATGTTAGAAGGCAGAGTATTCCAATTGGGTCTTAGACATGGACATGACACCGGCATTCTGGTATAATTTTTAAAAATTGGAGGACACGGCATGTTGGGCGACACATTTTAGAAAATATTTTTTAAGTACTATATGAATAAAGGTTACAAAAATATTGATCTAATTGTGAATATGTAACACCATGTATACTTTAAATCATTCACAAAGAGTATTTCTACAAAAAATCATTTCTTAGGTGTCTTTTTATCAATAAAACATCATTTGTCACACAGAGAATAAAACTTCCCGTAGTTTTTAATTAAAGTTTGAGTGTTCCTGCAGTGTAACGAAAATGTTGAACAAAAATAGGACACTATGGATTAAAGTGTTGGGGCACGTATCCGGAAAGTGTCGGTGTCCAATAAGTTACGTGACCTTCGAAGAAGTGTCCGGGCTACATAGTATAGGGGTATATTTGGATGACTTATAATTACTGATATCGCATGCCAAAGCCTTACCAAGCATAATACGCTGACACTTTTGGCTACTTTTGTTGCAGGGAGATACTGTCAGTGCAGTTGATCTTCTCTGACAGACCTCAGTAGAGAAGCTGGGAGATGAGGGCTATAGTTGGCGCTTTGCCAATTGAGAAAATTTTCTTGCTTTATTAGTAGAGACTTAGTCTTCTGATGAAATGGCTTGTGTGCATTTTCCTTTATGTGTTTTTGACACATTCGACACCTCCCGATATGCACCACTACATTGCTTTTGTTTTTTAACTATAAACTTCTTCAGATAGTTTAATGAACATTGCGCAAATTGAACTAATTGCTGTGATTCAATTGCATTGCCATGACCATGATGTGGATGTTACCTATTTTAATAATTGCATGTAAATCAAGATTTTATTTGTCATTCGTTAAATCTAATTTACTTTATCTCAAGGGAAGGGGATGGGTGCTTATGTACATCAAGATTGATGGTGCGACTTTGTATACACTTTTCGGATGGATTTAGTATACAGTTTTGGGGGGGGGGGGGCGGGCGGGCGCGAAGCAGTGATTGGACGCACCCATCAAGAGGAGTGTACCATATGCATCCTGCTTCAGGGACCTTTAGATCCTTCAACTTTGTATCTTGTCGATTAAATTGTTTAATGCAATTGAAGGGCAAACGGTAAAACCCAATTTCAGGGTCTCCTCTGCTCACGTTTAATTCCTCTCTTGCTATCCAAACGAAAAAAGAAGGGAAAATGACGGCCAATGACGTGTTTGATAATTAATATTCGCCAAGGACATTTTCAGCATTAACAAATATTCTCAACATGTCTTTGGCGGGTATTCATTATCAAAACACGTCTTGGGCTGTCATTTTCCCGAAAATGAAGTTGCAAATACTCAAACCGGTGGTTGTGCTGTTAATGCTTGCCTGACCAAGATATGGTCGATAAAGAGAGATTTATTCGAGAAATTGACCAAAATGATGTTTGTGGAGAAATTTTTTTTTTTTTGGCCAAACCGATAGGGAATTTTATTGATAAGAATGAAAACAAATATATCAAAAAAGATGATTTTTTCGCCCTAAGAATCTCAATAACCAATCAGGAGGCCTATCTTTCGAAGTCTTCGAATTAGAATCTCACAAACCAAATTTAGACAACTTATCCGCCTCTTTGTTAGCTGAACGTCGGACAAACTGAAATCTACACTGGCCCAAATGCTGCGCCAATTGCTTGGTATCTTCCACAATTACCTCCACATCAACCGGACACCGCGCCTTCTTTTTCATAAAACTTACTATCTGCTGCGAATCCCCTTCCACTATAATATCATTCAACCCCAAGTCCACCGCGAATTCCAGTGCTGCACGCCAGCCCTCAGCTTCCGCACAGAGAGCCGACCTCACTGGACCCAAATGAACAGCCCTGGCTACCAAGAAAGTCCCCCCCACATCCCGAAGTACCATTCCTACTGTCCAAAGCTAGAGTAAATTCCGACGCGTCCTTTACTGTCATCAACACCGCGCTCTGGGCCTCAACCGACCGCCCATCAAATAATCTCTCATTGTGACATTTCCAAATTCGCCGCAAACTTAACATCGCCAAAATGATGAATTGCTTGTTTTCCTCTCCATTCCACCTTTCAATCAGTTTATTGAACCAAACCAACAGCGATTCATTGCCGTTAAAGGATGGGACGGACCCAATTGGAGACATCCTCCACATAATCTGAGCAAGGCGACACTCCAGAATAATATGAGGAAATGTTTCACAATCCTTACCACAATTCATACATAACATCTCATTGGTGACTTTTCTCCTAAACTGATTCTCCCGAATCGGAAGAATTCCATGAATACGTTTCCAAAGAAAGTGCTTTACCTTATTAGGAGAGAATAGGTAAAGACCATACCTTGATCCAAATCTTCTTGTCTGCTTCCCTTGAACTTGACTCACCACTCAAAGGTCCTCGATTCCCACCTCGGCGCTTGAGCATAAGTGCCATCTCATAACCCGATTTAACTGTATAAACCCCGTTGCTCGTGTGGTGGTGTTTCTGGAGATGGAAAGTAAGGATTTAACAATTGATCATTCCCTAAGAAAATTCCGTGAAGAATATTTATGTGCATCGCCTGATCTTTTTATAGATCGACCCATTAGCGAACTCAGCCACTATTCTCATTCCTAACTGCACAAGTACAAGATATCCAATTCAGACCTTGATTTCACAAATATACCAGTACCATCTTTAGGTTAGTGAGCTCAAAGTACAAGTTCGTTTCTAATCCCATGAAAATACCCCAAACCGAAAAACAATATTCGTTTATCACAAGAACGTAAACATCATACAATCAGATATTACGCTTGAAGAACTTGCCATCTATGAATCAGAGGCCCCTATTGTCTTCACACAAGAAATTTTTTACATACTTGATGATCATTGATCCAACTCCAATATAGAAAGACGCTGAAAACAAGATCCCTTTGTTCTTTCTTCGGTTGCAAAACTTTTATCTGCATTTGAGTCATACTGAAAGGTCCATTATAGACAAGAAATCGTTGGAAAGTAGGCCCGGACACTTGAGTTATCAAAGAAATCGTTGAAACACAATGAAATTCTCTCTCAATGTATACAATAAGAACTATTTCCAAATACAAGTAAAGTTTTTCATTCATAGGCATGGGGGTGTGCCAAGAGATAGGCTTCAACAACTTCATACATTCCAATGGCTCTGTCTTTCCCATGCTCAATATCTTCCTCTTTGAACTCCACGTCCGGTTTGGTTTTGTACTCGCTCGTCATCTTACAGACACATCCGGTGTATCCGTAAGGCTCGAACTTGACATCGTAACTGATGGATTCGATCGTCTCCATCAAGCCTTCGACTTCGATGAAGGTGTACTTGCATGTGAATTTGTCTTTGTCCAGCTCGTCTATGCGAAGTTTCACATATTTCAGAGGGCTAGCTGCGTTCACAGATCAAACCAAAACGTTCTTTAAAATGTGTGCAACACTGAATTGAATCCATTTGACACACTTATGTGAAGAAGATCAATACATTTCAATATCATATCAAATGATACCCGTTCAATATAATTTTTAGCGTGATCAATATTATCAACGATCTTTAAAAATTGAACGGTTCTGATTATTGTTATGGGTTGAACAAGGGCCCGCTAATGGTCTAAACTGGACTGGACTTGTTGGAAGCAAATTGGACGGGATACGCCCCCGACGGGGGAGGCTGGATGTTCATTACTTCACCGATCAGAGTCGGGTGGACCGGTGGAGTCGTGGACGAACCATCCCCGAAAATCACAGGTACCCTCTCTCTCTCTCTCTCTCTATATATATATATATATATTGTGGCGGATGAGGCTCGGTGTCTTCCTGGAGATGCGGTTCGGTCAGTAGGTTCGGCCCATTACGCCGAGAGATGCCCATCAGCTGGACTGGTTCGTTAGACGGATGGGACGGCGAGTGATTTGTTCGGCGAACTATCGCCAAGAACGGCATGGGATAGGTTCGTCGGAGGAACGACATGATTTGTTCGGCGGGTTGTCGCCGAGCATGATGTGGGGTAAATCATCCCTCGGAGGATGGACTGCGTACAGGTCAGGAAATGGGTTCGGCGGTTGTGACCCGAACCCATGACGATGCCCAATCGCAGCCAGAGTTGATCTGATCGGTGGAGTTACCAGCCACCGAACCACCCCTATTCCCTGATGAGGAAACAGGAAGTGTTGGATAGGGGAGACAGGTGGCGTATTATCGCTTCCCTAAACTACGGGAGCAAATGGTGGAGACCGTTTTGGCAACCCAGATCTTTTGCTAGATTTGAGGGGACGAGGTAATCAACGCGTGATCTTCGGATGTAGGTTGATCCATACATCCCCTCTACCTATATAAGGAACAAGGGTGGCAGAGGTAAGTTCAAGACACACAAGCCCTACAACGCATAACATAGATCTCTCTTGTGAACTGACTAGACCGTCGGAGTGCCTACCCCGGACCTCCACCACCCGGGCTTAGGCACTAACGTGGTTGCTTCTTGTGCAGGTATCGACCAAGGCTAGCCAACCTACCACGTCTCCTCTCAGGGTTCCATCGGAGGAATCACGCCACCACAATTGGCGACTCTGCTGGGGAGTTTATTCTTCTCAGAACTTGTGGTGGCATCTCCGTATCGGAACCTCCCTTTCCTTTTTACTACATCCAAAGATGACTGGCGCAAATGGACGACGGCTTGGTCTCGCACATTTCACTATGAACCCTCAAGCTCCCCAGGTCTCCTTGACAACGCAACGGGTACGGGCGGACCTAGGGCTTCTGGGTACCCCTGGGGGGCTTGATGGTACCATGATGACAGGCTCGACCATGGCTGGAACGAGTGACCAAGTTGTAGGAGCAGCATCGTTCCACATCGATGGAGTTAACCGTTCGATAGCTAGCCTCCTTCCACCTCCACCCCCTCCGCCAGGCCTCCCGGTGAGTATGGCGGAGGAGTTGTTGCGGCTGAGAACGCAGGTGGAAGAACTCCAAACGCATCAGGACGCTTCTCCCTCCTCGAGATCTAGGGGACGGCGTCGAAGGAGTACAGCCCATCCGGCCCGAACCACAGACACGGCTCGTGTCTCCGCATTTACAAGGCTCGGCCCTTTGTGTCGTATAGATGCTAGCGGACGCATTCATTTGAAATCCAGTCACCGGACGCCCTCTCATAGCGGTCGGTCTGGTGATAGCCACCGAGCGCCACCTCCTGAAACAAGTGCCACGGCATCTAGCGCCCGCACCAGATTCCAGGAGCGAATGCCATCCGAGGTGGCGCCCCAGACCGGTGACGTAAGGAATAACGTGAACTCCCACAATAGCCATCCCTCAGGATATCAGGATCGGCGACATGGTCGATCTCCAGCTAGGGCCAAGGACCAACGGAGTGACGGATGAAGGAAAGGAATGGCTAATGCCCGCCGATTATCTCCGGAGCATTCCGAGCACCGTTCCCAGCGGCACCCAAGGGGTTCTACTGGTCCAAGCCATGTTCGGAAGGACAGCCAGGGGCTGCTGCCGGATGAGAGGTGTGAGGTCAGCAATGATGGGAGGGTCCTAACCGTGGTAAACACCCGAACTGGAGAGAGAACCGCCTATCAGATGACACAACCGCCCATGGAACCCCTCCCCAGGAAGGCCCGCGGAACGGATTCTAGAAAACGGACCGGAGCCGAGCGTCGGAGGACGGGTATTTCAAGAACCAATGTCGGACAAACGCTCAAGGGGCACAGTCCATGAGGCTAACGTAGCACGTTCGGCAGGAATTCCGCCGAGCGAAAAAGGGACGGTGGTAACTATGGCCGGAGAAGTAGGGTCACCTTTCTCGAAGGCCATAATGGAAGAGGTTCCACCAATTAACTTCAAGGTCCTGAAGTTCAATACTTACAACCCAAAGTCAGATGCACCGACCCACGTGCAACAGTTCAGGTTAATGGCTGCTCTCTGCGGACTTAGCGAGGCGATGATGTGCCAAACATTTTCTTTAAGCCTCCCAGATGCTGCCATGCTGTGGTACACGCAACTTAAACACGGATCTATCAGCAGCTTCGCCGAGAGCGTTCTTTCACCTCCCGTTTCGTCGCAAGCAATCGGCGGCCGAAAACGGTCGAGGCACTTACAGACTTGAGGAGAGGGATCGGCGAGTCGTTGAAGGACTACTCGGATCACTTCTACAATGTGTATAATTTGGTTGAAAATTGCGACCAAAAGACAGCTGCTACCTCATTCAAGCGTGGTCTAGATCGGACTTCTGATCTCTCTAAAGAATTAATGCTCCGGCCGTCGAACGATATGTCGGATTTGATGCAAAGTGTTGCCCGATATATTGAACTCGAAGAATACATCAGTGGCACTGGGGTTGCAGGGGTAGCCGATCTGGCTAGACCGACAGTTAAAGAGGTGAAGAAACAGGTAAACAGCATTGCCAAGAAGGAGGGCAACGGATCCGGCGGAAATAGAGGCGGCGGTAAATCATGGGATAAACCGCCGAGTGATGGACGGGACCACCTCGCCATCACCACTTATTTCAAAGAGCCGATCTATCGCATGCTCCGTGAATGCGGACGCCTACTAGGATTTCGATGGCCAACGGGAGAAACGGAGAAGCTAGGAACCGCCGATGGGCGGGAACCAAACCAGAGAGTGTGCTACTCGTATCACAATGAGCAGGGGCATTATACAACGGCATGCCAGCCGTTTAAACTCTATCTCGAAGAGCTTGTACAGCAAAGGAGAATGGATCGGTGGATTGGCAGGAATAAGTCGCCGGACGCGGGGATCCAGCCAGAGATCTGAGCCCTGGACGGTGTGGTCCAATGCATTCACGGTCCTATGGATCAGAACCGCGCCAACAAACTTCATGACGAGTTGTATCATCCGTTACCTGAGGTGATGGTGCTACAATCGTCTTTGAAACGTAAAATGGAGGCTCGTCAAACTTGGGCGATTACATTCACCGAGAAGGACATGGAGGGGTTGTCATTGCCACATAGCGATGCCTTGGTCCTTTTGATTCCTGTAGGGCGGAAGATGGTTCGCCGGGTGTTGGTCGATCAAGGAAGCTCGGCAGAGATTCTCTACTACTCTGCGTTCAAAGCTCTTGGCTTCTCAAGGGATCAGTTGTCCCCGGTGGACGCCCCTCTTGTTGGATTTATCGGGACTCCGGTATATCCCCTTGGCCGAATAGTGCTTCCAGTATTAGCCGGATCGATGCAACTGGACGTGGAGTTCATCGTGGTGAGTTCGCCAAGCCCATATAATGCAATCCTGGGTCGCAATTGGTTGCATGGCATGAAGGCTGTCGCATCAACTTGCCACCAATGCGTCCGGTTTATAGGCAAGCTTGGGCAGCAGGAAACCATTAGGGGCGATCAAATGGTTTCCAAAAAGTGTTTTGTTAACTCCGTTTGCGGCAGTGGCAAAGCAAAGGAAGTTCATTAGGTCGAAATCCCTGAGTCGACAGAAGAGAGAGTCCCTGGCAAGGATGTGGACGAAGCGTTACAAGGCCCGGATGAGATCGGCAGATCAGCCGAAGAGAAAGCAGTGGAGGACCTGCCCCAAGTACCAATCAACGAGGATGGAACTCGATTCTTCATGGTTGGCTCGGAACTTGACGAAGCCGAGCGTAATATGTTGATCCAGTTCCTCAAGGATAACATAGAAGTGCTTTGCTAGCTTAGCTGGTTTGCACGCATGCGCGAGTGCAAGAGGTCCTGGATTCGATACCCAGGAGGAGCAATATCTGTTGCGCACCCACACGGGTGACACATGGGTGCCACGTGTGCGGCCACGTGGACGCCATATGAAATGCCCGGCGTGAGCCCCGATGTCATTTTGCACTCCTTGAACGTCGATCCGAGGAGGCGGCCCATCATGCAGAGGCCGCACCGAAGTTCGGCGATGCATGTGGACGCCGTCAATGAAGAAGTTGCATGACTCATTGAAGCCGGGGCTATTCGTGAGGTTCAATACCCTACATGGTTGGCCAATCCGGTAGTGGTCCGGAAGAAGAATGGAAAATGGCGGGTATGTATCGATTTCACCGATCTAAACAACGCATGTCCAAAGGATTGTTTTTCTTGCCCGTGGATAAATCAGTTGGTGGATGCCACCGCTGGGTATGCTCGTCTGAGCTTTATGGATGCGTACAGGGGGTACCACCAGATAGCTATGAGTGAGGGAGATCAGGAGAAAACCGCCTTCATTACCCCCAGCGGCACTTACTGTTACCGTGTGATGCCCTTTGGCTTGAAGAACGCTGGGGCTACATTCCAACGTATGATCTCCCTGATGTTCAAAGGCTTGCTCGGCAGAATCCTTGAAGCATATATCGATGATATGGTTGCGAAGAGTGAGGATGCAGCCGATCATATTCACCACCTCGGCGAGGTGTTCAGCGTGCTTAAGAAATTCGGCTTGAAGCTTAATGCCGAGAAGTGTGCCTTCGGCGTAGGATCTGGCAAGTTTCTTGGGCATTTGGTCACACGCCGGGGAATTGAGGCCGATCCAGGCCAAATCAAGGCCATTCAAGAATTAAGAGCCCCAGCCTCGGTGAGAGAGGTGCAGCGTCTCGCCGGCATGGCTGCTGCTTTAAACAGGTTCATCAGCAAGTCCTCAGATGTTTGCTGTCCGTTCTTTCAATCGATAAAAGGGAACAGCCGAAGGAGCTTTCAATGGAAGGCAGAGTGCGATCGCGCTCTTGCCGACTTAAAGGTGTGCCTATCCCAAGCCCCATTGCTTGTTGTGCCCAAGGATGAGGAGGAGCTCTATCTTTACCTAGCCGTATCCCAACACGCCACTAGTGCGGTTCTGGTGCGGCAGGAGGCCAAGGAGGGGGGCAGCGATCAACAACCGATTTACTACATCAGCAAGACGCTTCTGCCTGCCGAAACCCGATACTTGCCAATAGAGAAGCTGGCACTCGCATTGGTCACAACAAAGAGGAAGCTCCTGCCTTACTTTCAGGGCTTTACTATCGTGGTTGTCACCGAGTATCCGTTGAAGACTGTTCTCCGAAAGGCAGATTTGTCCAATCGTCTATGCAAATGGTCCCTCGAGCTGGCCAATTTTGACATTCGGTATCAACCGCAGACGGCGATGAAGGGGCAGGTCCTGGCGGATTTCGTCGCCGAGTTCTCTCCAGGGATACCCTTGGATAAGACCGATGATCTAGCCTCGGTGGATGTGGCAGAGGCGACGGACAGGCCTCGGCTGAGCCACCCGACCCACGATGAGTACATCACCAAACGGCCCATCCCTCCTCGTCGAGCGAAGTTGTTTACCGGCCACGCATGACGTCTTCATGTAGATGGGGCATCCAACAATCGGGGTGCTGGAGCAGGGGTCGTGTTGGTTTCGCCGAGCGGGACGATGCACGAGCATTCCCTTACCAACAACGAGGCAGAATACGAAGCCCTAATTGCTGGGCTCCGGATTGCTCGGCGTATGGGCGCCGAGGAAGTTCAAGTCTATAGCGACTCTCAACTGGTCGTCAATCAGCTCAATGACAATTGCGAAGCGAAGGATTCGCGAATGAATAAATATGTGGCCGAGGTCAACGGTTTACTCGGTGCCTTTCAGAAGGTATTTTTCGATCATGTTGGGCGGGATCTTAACTCACATGTCGACGCTTTGGCCGGCCTCGGAGCCGTCTGCGCCCAGTACGATGGCAATAAGACAATAAATCTCGGGGAGATCACTTCACTGAGCTTCCAGGCAGCATCACTTGAAGTGATGAACATCCGATTGGAACCAAGCTGGATGGATCCTCTCATTTCTTATCTAAAGCATGGCACGCTTCCCGCCGACCGCAAGGACGCCCACAAGGTTCGGTGCCAGCCTGCCTCCTACTTCCTCGATCCTTTAGAAGTTTTATATCGGCGGTCGTATGCGGGTCCCGATCTTCGTGTAGTCCATGAGCAAGAAATTCCAGGCATCCTTCAGGAACTCCACGGCGGGAGTGCAGGTTGCCACACCGGGGGCCGATCCTTAGCAGATCGTGCTCTTTCTCAGGGTTATTGGTGGAAGAAGATGGTGCATTCAGCCACCGAGTATGCCAGGCGATGTGAATCATGCCAGAAGCATTCTCCTCTCCTCCACCAGCCGACCCTGCCATTGCAACCAATCTCTAGCCCTTGGCCCTTTGCCCAGTGGGGAGTAGATATTATCGGTAAACTGCCCAAAGCCCCCGGTGGTTTCACTCACATCATCACTGCCACAGATTATTATACCAAGTGGGTGGAAGCCAAGGCGCTCATAACAGTCTCGGCCGCCGACGTGGAAAGTTTTCTTTGGAAGCAAATCTTCACGCGATTCGGGGTTCCTTATGCCATTGTATCGGACAATGGTACCCAATTCGTAGCCGACGCTAGCAAGGCTTTGTACAGGAAAAAGGGGAGTTCAGATGAAGACGGCTTCCGTTTCCTATCCGTAAGGGAACGGCCAGGCTGAGGCTGCCAACAAGGCAATTTCCAACGGGTTGAAGTGACGACTCGTCAATAAACGTGGCAAGTGGGCAGCCAAACTGCCTGATGTGTTGTGGGGCTATCGTACTACTCCACGGCGTGGAACTGGCTGGACCCCTTACTCGATGACGTTCGGTGTTGAAGCTGTGCTTCCTGTGGCGGTGACCCGACCGACGGCTCGAACCAAAACCTTTGACGTCCCAACGAATGATGCTATGTTAGCTGCCGAATCAGATCACCTTGACGAGCTCCGAGACGACGCTCACGTCAAGTATGCGGCCTATCAGCAGCAGCTGGCTCGAAGCTATAACAAGAGTGTCCGAACACGGCCATTCAACATTGATGATCTTGTGGATCGGCAGGTTGTCCAGAAGAAGGAAATGAAGAAGTTTATGCCCAAGTGGGAGGGTCCCTTCCGCGTGGTTAAGAAAGTTGGCTATGGTTCCTATGAGCTCTCGGAAATGGATGGCACGGCGATACCGAACCATTGGAATGCGTAGTTGCTCAGAAAGTTTTATGCTTGATTAAGTTATTTTCGGATGTTTGCATATTCGTTTCTGTTTCAATTTTTAATAATGTTCGGCAATTTGATTTTGTTTTTTGATTACAGTACTTGGATGTTATGATCCGTGTCTCTTTTTAAGTTCAATGTGTTTTTTTGACACTAACTCCGTAACCTGAAGGGTGCATCTCCCAGCTTCGACTGTACCTTCCTTCGGCAGATTTTACTCGCTTGTAAGACGCTGCCGAAGAAGGGGGTGGGTACAGCAAGCTGGGTATAGAACGTTCAAATCATGGGCATGAAGTGCAAAATATGAACTGATGCATGAAGTGCAATACAATAACTGACATGCATGAAGCGCGATCAGTTGAACACGATAGACTAAACGTTGAAAATTACAAAGTCAAAAGTCATTACAAAGGTAGGGCCATCTAAACTGAAACCCTACTTTTCCAAAAGAAAACAGAAAAACAAGAAGCATGTTTATGTGTCGGCTGGGATGGAGGGATCCAGCTGCGTGTCGGTGGGCTATTTCGACTGCTCCTCTGGAACCAGCACCACTGGAGGTTCTCTTCGGTGGTCAGCTTCCGAGATTTCGGCATAATCTAGGCCAACCTGATACCCACGAAGGAAGGAAGAGTGATGGGTATCCTTTATCCCCTTCAGCTCCCCCTTTTTGAAGGCCTTCGTAACCAGGCTTTGCACCTGCTACTGGTAATATTCTCCAGCCTCATTGTAACCAGCGTCGGCGCCTTCCTCCAACTATTTTGGGAGGTCTTCCTCGATCCGCACTTTCTCCTCTCTCAGCCGGGCGTTTTCTTCCTCGGCATTCTTGATTTGGAGCAGCAACTGGTCTCTCTCTTGCTGAACAGTATCGCCTTCGGCAACCTTCGCCTCCAGCATCTCGATTTCTTTGATGGAACGCTCCATCTCTTTTCTTTGCGCCTGCAAATCTCCCCGAAGAGACCTGTTGGTCTCTAAGAGAACATCCATATCATTGAAGGCCTTGCGGGCACACTATCCGGCTTGCAATAAAAGAGGGTTTAGTGTTTGGAAAGTGGGGCTCAATTTGAATGTTTGTGGGCGTACATACCTTAGCGAGGTGGAGGCACAGTTCGGCCATGGTTTTGGCCTTGCCGGTCGGCAGGTTGTCCATGTCCCTTGGCAGCGCCAAGCCTTTCAGTAGGGTCATGGCCAGGAGGGGGCTATGCTCGAGGCTATCACCGACGGTAATCAAATGCCCGACTGGGCACTCGAAGTCCGGCATGAAGGGCGCCGAAGGTCCATCCAGATTTGCAGGGTCGCGTTCGGTGTGGCTGGTTGTGAGAACCTCCACCCCGTCGGTAACCTTGGCCTTCTTTGAAGCTCCTTGGCCCTCTCCCCCGGCAGCCGGGCGCACATTTCTTTGGCGGCCGGAGTTGGGCTTTTCAGTGGCAACGGTGGCCGGAGGGTGCTCCATTTGTTCAGTCTGAGCGGCGGGAGCGGCTTCCGATGGCTCCTTCCGCTCCGGCAGCCCAGAGGTAGAGAGGTCTTGGGCCTGGAGCTGCATTTGAAGGGCCTGCCTGGCAGCGGTGGCTAGGTCAAATGTTTTTCTCACCATGTTTTCCTTGTTTTTTCGGTGAGCGAATCCGGAATATGTTGGCTCGTAATCAAGGAGGGTCGGGGCGTCACGGTCAGCACACCGAAGCAAGGCAATCAAGTTGGTCCACTTGCCGGTAACGAATAGACCCTTGTTCGGTGCTGAGCAATCTGCAACGGAAGAGTTAGTATGTGAAACAAAACAAGTAAAACAATTTGATTTGTTTTAAATTTAAGTACCAAGTTTATCCCCGGCTCTTGGGAATCCCCTCTTTCGAGGAATCTTATAGGGCCTCTCCACTGCCGAGCCTGTTCTTGTTGGGCAGGGGTAGTCAAGGAGAGGGTTGATTGGTCCCCATTCGAAGTTGCCCGAAACTTTCACCAGGACGTTCCCCCATTTCTCTGTGTCATAAAGGCGGTCAACCAGGTGGTCGAAGTGCTGACGAGTTGTGAGGTAGTATTTGTCATATTTAGGGTTCCAAATACGACGTACATCAGCATCAGGTCCCCAAGGGTGAATGGGATGTTGTTTGACTCGGCTAACTTTATTGCCGAGCATAGGATTCGCCAGGTGTTCACCGCGACCTGGATCGGTGCGAGGTTGTAGTCCGATAGGAAGTAGCGGAGGAAAGGGCTCATTGGGAATCTTACCCCACCCTCGGTGATGGCGAAAAGGGGGAGTACTATGAAGTCTTCATCGAAGGAGATCCTGTCGCCAAATACCCTCTCGACTAGAACGTCTTCGGGAATCGAGTATTTCGCCCGGAATTCTTTGGTGAACCCTCCCAGGCCATCACCGTAGAATTTGCTGTACGGCATTGGTTCGAGTCCGGTAGGTAATGGGGGTATGGCATCAATGTCTCTCGGCGGGAGGTTTTCCCCTCCGGCTCCGGACGAGCTCGGGGGCCCATCGGAATAAGTGGAGGTACTGGCTCGGGCTCCTGCTGCGGTTCGTTCGGCAAATTCGGAACGGTCTTGGTCAGGATCGCCCTGGCCGGAGCTGACGTCCCGGCAAGTGCTGTCATCCATCTGTAGTGGAACATGGATGCCAGGGATAGCAGTTAGCCCGGTAGGTCGGCGGAGGTTACTGGAGCGTTCATCGAAGCTCCGATATTCCCTGCCGAGGCTCTGAATCGTCTCAAGTAGAGTTGGATACGCCTCGAGATCTACGTTCAGAGAGTTGATGCTCGAGTCCACCATGCTGAAGACCTAAAAAACAAAAGGGGGAGGGTGTGAGAATTCCTACTTCAGCACGGCTGCTCTCTTGCACCTGACTCCCGCCGAGGGAGATCCATCGAGACCTCCCTCGGAGTGGGACGAGGGACTAGTATTTCCCAAGATGGGAGGGTGGTCGCTTGGCCATGAACAGCAAGAACCACCGTCTTGGAAGTTCCGGGCCAAGGATTACGGCCAAAGATGGCCGGAAAAATTTTGATTGATTTTTAGATAGGGCATTTTGGCATAATGAGGGTCTTAAAGCGTGGTGAGATTTGAAAGAACAACCAGTAAAAGCAGCGGAGATACCTGAAAGTCCTAGCGTTGAGCGACGGAGAGAGGCGGTGCAATGGTGGGTTGCTGGCGGCGAGAGCAAATATTCTGACGATCTAGAGCGAGAAAGCGAGAGCTGGAAAGTGATTCCGCCTCACCCTCCCCTTTCTTATATAATGGTAGAGAGGGGGGTAAAGGAACTTGGGGGGTCTCGCGCTGGAACCGAAGCGACGCCACACCGTCCATCCCCGTTGCGCCACGTGGAGGCCAACGTTAATCCGTACTCATGGGCTTCTCCCTTTGCGCCACGTATCACCCTATATCGTCCTAAGCCACGTCCCAACCGTTCGATCTCTGATCCCCAACGATCCCATCAATCCCTTCTGCAGCAGGCCATCATTATTTTCAGAGTTCGAACCGTCTTTTCATGTTCCCTGTGGCGACCTCGTGAAGTTCGGAAAACTCCTCGAAGAGACATCCGGGGCACGGAGACTGCCGGTCAACTCCCTCCGTTCTTAACTGATGACGGAAGAAGTTGAGGGGCTATTGTGGCGGATGAGGCTCGGTGATCTTCCTGGAGATGCGGTTCGGTCAGTAGGTTCGGCCCATTACCCCGAGAGATGCCCATCAGCTGGACTGGTTCGTTAGACGGATGGGACGGCGAGTGATTTGTTCGGCGACCTATCGCCAAGAACGGCATGGGATAGGTTCGTCGGAGGAACGACATGATTTGTTTGGCAGGTTGTCACCGAGCATGATGTGGGGTAAATCATCCTTCGGAGGATGGACTGCGTACAGGTCAGGAAATGGGTTCGGCGGTTGTGACCCGAACCCATGACGATGCCCAATCGCAGCCAGAGTTGATCTGATCGGTGGAGTTACCAGCCACCGAACCACCCTTATTCCCTAATGAGGAAACAGGAAGTGTTGGATAGGGGAGACAGGTGGCGTATTATCGCATCCCTAAACTACGAGAGCAAATGGTGGAGACCGTTTTGGCAACCCAGATCTTTTGCTCGATTTGAGGGGATGAGGTAATCAACGTGTGATCTTCGGATGTGGGTTGATCCATACATCCCTTCTACCTATATAAGGAACAAGGGTGGCAGAGGTAAGTTCAAGACACACAAGCCCTACAACGCATAACATAGATCTCTCTTGTGAACTGACTAGACCGTCGGAGTGTCTACCCTGGACCTCCACCACCCGGGCTTAGGCACTAACGTGGTTGCTTCTTGTGCAGGTATCGACCAAGGCTAGCCAACCTACCATGTCTCCTCTCAGGGTTCCATCGGAGGAATCACGCCACCACACACACACACACACACACACACATATATATATATAAGGGGGGCAGAGAAATGGGCAAAACTCATTTTGGGTAGAGAAATGGCTATTCCATTTTTTTGCTCTTAACTTCTACTCTGCTAAACATCTCCTAACTTCTAAAAATACAAGGGGCAATATTCCAATTTCTACACAACATATTATGCTCATCGGAATAAGGCGCTTTGTACCTAGAACAGACCCTACCTCTAAGCAACAATGGTTCTCACAAACCAACTCAGAATTACTGCATTTCTGGGAAAATATCCGATCATTCCGTTCAAGCCAAATATCTATCTATTCTAATATCTATTCTAATATATAAAGGGAGAGCACCACTTTGGTGTCTCCCTTTTTTGTCATGTTTTTTCATTTCCAAAATTGTACACCCAAGGAAAAAAAGATTCAACCACAATTGAATTCATCGAGGACTTAATTATAAGGGCATAATAGACAAAACCAACATCAATAACCATCAAACCCAATAACTACCCACCCCACGTCAGTTTCCCTCCCACCATAACTTCTACCCTATCACAAAAACTACCCATCTTCCTCTATACACTCTGCACAAAAATTGACGCTTTCCTGATGCATCCAGCATTGGTACAGAGATGAGAACAAGCAAGACAAATAGGTTTTGTATTCTCTACTTTTGCAAGTGGACTTCATTTGTTGAATCCTTTTACCAACGCATTTTGTTTTGTATGCGAGAGTAATAAGTTCAATTTGTACTTATCTGATTTTAAGCCATGGAATTGTTTTAAATGTAACATATAGAATGTTACATATATTTCAATTTTGTTTGGTACAGATTGTTAGAAAAGAAGAGACCAAGAACTGACGAGGGAGATTGAAGTATATAGTATGACTTTTTCCTAATTTTTTTTCGACTTGCACATGCTTGTCATGTTAATTAACTTTATGCATGTTAAAGCACTTTTAGTTTGTTATCTAAGAGGGATAAATACAAAATAAGAAAAATTATGTGCAAGATTGATATCATAATATATAAGCAACTCATTGGTGTGATGCTTATTTAATTGTTGTTTATCTTTAACGATAGGTTAATTAGAGGCCGGGCACACGCAAATCAAATTTTATCAAAATTTGTGAAAATTCAATCAAATAACGGGCCACACGCGATGAGTGTGCAAATTAGATTTTGTCAAAATTTGTGAAAATTCGATCAAATATCAAACGATAAGCTATTGTGAAATGGAGCCCCTTGCGGGAATTAATAGCATCCAAGGTGTGTAGGGTGCTTGATCCAAGCAGTACTCCTTTTCACGCCTGCGGCCGTCGGTACGATTTCCCTCCCCCAGTCGGTACACATAGCATAACTCGATTTTTTTACCCTCACTAATGGTGGGATTTGCTCATTGAGTGTCGATTTGGAGGACGTGATTATCTGATAAATAACTTGATGATTGATCAGTGAATAACAATGAAGAGAGAATAACAGTGATTCTGTTATTTTTATTTTTTATTTTTGTTTGGCGATTAGAATAGAAAGTGAATTCGTCTTCTACTCAGGTACCACATGCGAAGCGTACCACATGCGAAGCGTGTGTAAGTCCAAATTTAAGGCAATTTTTATCACATTTTTTTGTCATAATTCGATTTGTACACGCATTGCGTGTGCTCCGTCCTCTAATTTTTTAATTTATAATAGTAGCAACCGAGAGCTTATACAAAGAAGAAGTGAATCCCTGATAGCCCAATCCAGCTCATTATCCCAGCAGTTAGGACACCTTTGAGTCAGATTTCTACCCAGCAAATCATCTCAAATACATTTTCGAGTAACTACAATCAAAGAAGAGGTGCCCATGAGATTCCATCCCCTGGTTATGAAGAACACATCCTGTAATACCTCGTACCTCGAATACATTAAATCCTCGTCAATGGCAAAATGGCAAATAAGTGGGATAAAGTTGAACCTTTGAAAGAAGGGTAAAGGAAATGTATCAATGCTTGGATTTTCCCATAAAGGGGAGTAGAGAAATGGGCAAAACTTAGCTATGCCATTGGAGATGGGTTTTTGCTCTTAACTTCTACTCTGCTAAACATCTCCTAACTTCTACTGAAAATACAAGGAGCAATATTCCAATTTCTACACAACATATTATGCTCATCGGAACAAGGCACTTTGTATCAGAACAGACCCTACCTCTAAGCAACAATGGCTCTCACAAACCAACTCAGAATTACTGCATTTCTGGGAAAAAATCCGATAATTCCGTTCAAGCCAAATATATGGTATAAAGCAGTAGCAACCAAGAGCTTATACAAAGAAGAAGTGAATCCCTAATAGCCCTATCCAGCTCATTATCCCAGCAGTTAGGACACCTTTGAGTCAGATTTCTACCCAGCAAATCATCTCAAATACTTTTCGAGTAACTACAATCAAAGAAGAGGTGCCCATGAGATTCCATCCCCTGGTTGCGAAGCACGCATCCTTTAATACCTCGTACCTCGAATACATTAAATCCTCGTTGATATTATGGAACCCTTGGCCAAAATTTGTTGTCATTTAATGGAGCTATATTGTGAATAACCTTTGGGTTTGACTTGGTCAAATAATGAAATGGATAGACATGCATAGAAAATGGTTTTTGTGGAAGAGGTGCCCGTGAACTTTTGGATGTGTGTGTGTGCTGGTGGCTTGACTGGCATATCATATATGTGTAGATATATGTCTCTTGTTATCTAGGAAGAGACAAGAAAGTAAAGAAAACAAATAAAAGGAGAATTATTAATAGGAGTAAAAGGCCAAGTGTCAATTTCTTAGATTTCTTGGAATGATTCAGCTTTGTAGTATAAATAAGAAGAGGTTGACAGAGAGCAGAAAAAGAAAGAAGTTCCTGGGAGAGGAACTGGCTGGTTATATTCTCCGGAGGAGAGCAAGTTAAAGGGAGAAGGGTATGTGGAGGTGTATTTGTAAAATTATGTAAATGTTTAAGGAAGGGGATTCAATAATTGTTTGGTGATTATTAGAGTTGGTGGGGTACAACACTTGATTTTGTTTATGTTTTGGTCGAGGTGCTTGAGGATCGGGTCATTACACATCTAGTACTTGTATACTCGTTTTAACATGATTCATCAGCTGCTTCTATTGATCTCCTTCCGTTTTGATTAGGGTGTCTGATTTTCTTGAACCGGGTCAAACTGCAACTGGGACGAATGATGAAGAAGTCAGACGTACGGAAGTTAACTTTGGAAAAGATCTACTAGGGGAGGAGAGAAAGAAGAACGAACGGAAGGAGAATTATGATCCACCACCACCACAGCACCATACTTGGTGCTATCATACATCCACGCAACTGCAGGATTACAACAAGAGGTTTGAAGAGAGTGGGGTACGTGAATGCACACATACATTTTGATCTAGAAAAAGGAAAAAAAGAATGTGGGCATACCTTAACATATGTTGAAGGATTCTCTACTCCTTGATAGCATAGCATGGCTTTGCTTTATATATCCGCAGGGGTACGATGTTGGGGATGTTCCCTATGATGCTGTCGATATCCCTATTAAACCAGTTTGCCTGGACAGCCCGAAGCTATTGGAGAGGATGGAAAAGTACTCAAACTTAGCTCTTGAAGAAATTCATGATTCTTGACAAAAACTAAGAGAAATTTCAAAGATTCTCCAAGAAACAGAGAGAAAAAATATACGAGAGAGAAAGAGAGGAAAGGCACTTTTCTATTATTTCATTTCTGAAAATCGTGAGTCCAACACACAGCATCCCCTCCTTTTATATCCCTAATTAGAAAATTGATTACTGTTACTAATTAGAAACTAATCTTAACAAACTGAATCACTAAGCTGACGTGGAGGTGGAGATGCATATGTTTCAGCAACAGTTGAGCTGGTCAAAGCAGTTGAGCTGGTCAACTCCTGAGAATCCTTTACAGTTTGTTTGTTTGTTGGTGACATTGTTTATTGCTTGTTTGACCACTTCAGGTTTATGGGCAATGTTGTTTGTATCATATAATATTAATAAATATGAACGGCATTTGTTCGTTCCTCTAAAAGTTGAATTGTTCTCGGAGCTGAGTGGTTAAAAGATTATATGCAACGAAATTGTGAAATAATATTGTAACTTTCGCAACTTTTTAGAGCTAACAATGCAATTAGGACATGTTATGCACATGATGTTTGTTAACCTTTCATTCTTGTGCTGTTTTCAGGTTAGCGCACATTAGCTATATGCTCATGGAGGCTTCGAGGTTTATTCTGATTTTATTTGGTCAAATATAATTTCTGAGATTCTTTACTTTTTGGTTTTAAAATGCTACCATTGTTAAGTTTAGGGTGGTTGGTGCTTCCAAACTAATGGTAACTGTCAATATGACAGGTTAATGTGGGAGGACCATTATCTTCTGTTCATCAAGTACGAGAGCGAAATTTGACGTTTTATAGTGAGTATATAAATGGGCTATTTGTCTATGGGTTCCTTGGTATTGTGACCTTTATATTTTCTCACGCATTAGAAATGGTTTCTTGTGAAGACTAGCTATGTGGATGAAAGCTAAAATTTGATGTCAAAATCTACATGGTGGAGGAGTTTAAGGTGTATCTTGATGGGTGTCGAAGGACAAAATTATGACTTTGTAATCTTTTTGGGTGGGTGGCTCCCAACTCTTTGTTGGAGGACCACTGTTTGTATGCAAGTTTTTTGTTCCTGGATGAGCTGACTTGCTGCTCACCTGCTCTCTTTTTTCCCTCCCCGCGATGTACCCCTGTCGAGCTTTTATAAAATCTTCTTTCGCCTAGGAAAACAAAAGGCTAGTTATATAGAACATTTTGTCACATACTGAAGAACATGACTCTTCGCGTTGTCCTATAAAACAATGGACCATAAATTATCAAAATAGTTCTCACCTTTTTGCCTTGGCTTACCAGAGAAGTATGATGAACAAGCATTTGAGGTGAATGTGCATTACTTTTATGGATTGAAACAAACATGCTGATAAAGGGCTTGAACCAATTTTCGATCAATTACATGACAAAAAAATGAACGAAGAGTTGATAAGCTCTTACCTATATTCGGATGAGCTTATTTTCTTACAGGGATTCCTAAATAAATGTTTTAAACGAATTTAGCGCCTTTGATCATTGGTGTTAAGCTATAATTTATGTTCGACTGTGCTTATATGCCAAAACAACATTGTTTCATCTCACAATACCAGTTCTTCTGTACCAATATTCTTCTCATTTTCCCCATGTATCCATGTGTTTTGACCCGTTCATCTGTGTCTTAAAATTTCAGTGTTCTAAAAGTTGTCATGTGATCTAACGGTTAAAGGTACATGAACAGAGGTATAGAGGATTTGATTCTGTACTCCTATGCTCTAAGCCTCCCAAATCATACATTTTCCAAATGCGTCTCGACATTCTCAAACACCTTGGTTGATAAATAACTAACGCGATATCCAAACACGTGATATTACAACATCCCACACAATACACAACGGCATGTTAAAGCGTATGTAGTAGCATATTCGATCGTTGCAATGAAACGCGTTGCCTGTGGTTCTAAATCCACAGATAACAAGAGGATGTAGTTCTAATATTATGGTTTATTTAAGTAACAAACTCATGCATAATATAAGTCACAACTACATAAAACATTCTTGAAAGTGGAATGGGCATTAGCAACATACAAGTTGCAACGACAGAAAATGAGTTCCCTTCTCAAGGTACCAGGACATAGTATAAGTTACCAGGACAAGTCCGTCAACAACACAAATGGAAAAGAAGATCCATTTGAACTCTTCATCTTGTGTTTCTCCTCATGCGCTCCCCTCTCCAGGTTCTGCAAAAATTGAAAATGTACAGTATGAGTCATAGAATTTGTAGTTAGTTGCGTTCAAATAGATAAATAAATAAAATGGTATAAATGTATGTGCGTGCAGATGTAAATTAATATATTTACCTTGAATTGAGATACCCTCCAGGTCTGGATAGACAAAATAGATGAAGAGATGTGCTGAGACTTTGGCAATTCCATTATCCCCCCATTCAGGTCCCCAGGTATTCTGGATCCAATAATAATCTTGACCGTTTTCAGTTCCATATCCAAAAATGACAACTGCATGGCCCCCAGCGGTTTTTGCATCATCATCATCTTTGGCTCCTTGATAAACACCCTTAAAAGAAAGAAAATATAGGAGTTAAAAACATTTTCGAACTCCATCGAATTTGTTAAGAGCTTTTGTAGACACCAAATTCAATAAAAATTGACAATCTCGATCTATTGTCAGGACATTTATGGACCAACCTTCCAAATAAATTGTGGTAAAATCCTATTTTTCTCTCCCCCAAATTCTCCACCTCCCTCACTGCTAAATTCTTCCCTTCCCCCCGCGTCACCACCACCACGTCCTTTCTCTTATCAAACCAGATCACAGTTGGAGAAAGGAACCCTAATCAAGAAATTGAAAACATAACCGTAACAGCCAGACTCTCAAAAACAGCGAATGAATTGCCAATTGAGTATCTAAGCCAGAAATTAAATAGAACAATCTAAACCAGAAAACAAGAGAATATGAAGATATTAGTTACAAACAATTTTTGTTTTGAAAACGTTAGATGCATATAAAAATACATACTTTTTATGGCATTGGCTGTGGCTTAGTCTATAGGTTTTGTGTGTGTTTGTGTGTTGTGGACAGGGGTCATCCTTTTAATTAGCACTAGGACAGGGAAGTAGAGTGGAGTAGAACAGAAAGCCAATGTAAGTACTAATACACACTGGTTCATTTAAAATCAAAGCGTAAAAATCCAGAGTACCATATCGATTGAAATATTATATCTGTAAGGACATGATGCTTAGAATTTTACCTCCCTATGTCGCTCGAGAGATTCATATACTCTTTGAACCCCAACGATGGGTTGTTTGCGAATGATGGGCTTAATATTGAAATCCGGGGAATCCCTCCCTGGGGGCCTTGTCTTCCGTATAACCGTATTATAGTTCTGAATCCTAATACGAGGGGAATCAGGTGGAGTTGGTGTCGAAGTTCGTTGCCCGCAATAGGGGTGGTTAGCCTCCACCGCAACTCCATACTGCTTGATGTACTCGAAGGCAGTCTCGGGAGGAAATCCGCGAAAGCCACCCTCGCCTGGTACTGCTCTATAACAATCATTTGGGAATGCTTCTTGTGTCTTGTCGGTAAGCTCTTGCACGCTCGTGCGCCTCACTGGATCGTGCGGCCCTCCAAACTTCATTTGCACCGTGGCACTCAAGCATTGACCAGTTGCCACTGCTGAACAACTACCTGAAAAGGAGACCAAAGAACAGAGGCGACTACAATAAATTTTGCTAAATTCATGAGATTCTAAAGAGAAATGAATTATAGATGTGTCTTTAACAAAAATACAAGTTCACCACATTACTGCACAGAGTATCTGGATTAGAACCTTTAACCTGGGGAAATATTTTGTAGGGACATTCAATCTGGTGCCAAGCAACAAAACCACTGTAATTTTTACATCCCTCATAATCTGTGGATCAGGCTTCACTGACCGTCCACCCAGCTCTCGATTCTTCATATGGCCATTTTGAACCGTCAATATTTCCTCCAACAACTATTACCGTACTGTACCGCACCATTAAGTTCTGTTCGTAGTGGTACTTAGCCCGCAAAAGTCCTTGAGAGAAGAGTACCCACCCAATCCGCCCGCAAAAGTCTCTCAAATTCTCATGATTGAATTTTTATTTAATTATTTTTCTGTTAAACATTTGCATGACTGGTTTTGTTAAGGTACAAAAAAAATTCGAAGTCTCCTTACCAATGAAACCTTGGTTTATTGGCGGCGGAATGATTTCTCGGTGATGAGCAAAGCCTTTGTCTTCCATGATCTCCAACTGCTTCTTGACAGCCTCAAGAACTTGTTCAGGAAAGAACTCCTTTTACACTATCAAAACAGGCTGATGAGGGTGTCTAAAAGCAGGGTCACTGTAGTGGAAACGGGCATTTCTTCGGGGTTTTAGTGGTCACTGCCAACTATTTCAGGGTTTTAGTGGTCACTGTCAACTTATTGGCATTTTGGGGTTTTACTCGAATTTCGGAGGGTTCAACGTATCAATGAAATTAGACTAACGCTCGGTGGGTCCAAGTCCCACCCCTTAAAAAAAAAAAAGGGTAAATTTCACTTGCCTCCCCTGAAGTTTCTGACAATGACAAACACATCCCCTCATATTTTTGAAATTGCATTTACCTCCCCTGTCAATCTTGTCGGCTAACTTCTGTTAACAGAAAGTGTAAATTTCCATTCCTACCCCTTTATTTACCTCCCCTGAGATTTATAATAATATTAAATACCTCCCCCGAAAAAAACAGTTATTATGCAGTATTATTTTTTTTTGTAAATTGCTTTCACTTCTATTTTTTTCTTTCTAGTACAAGACAAACAAAGTTGATTGAACATTGAACTAAATTGTTGTTACCCAAATTAATTATGATGTGCATAAAGCAACTCAAAACACCCTGAATTTTAAAAAAATACGTTGAACTAATATACATAACCTAATTGATAAGTGTAATTTTGAAAACTTGATAGTTAAAGTCATTCATCTATAAAGCATAGGTTTTTTAGCCAATATGCAAAAGAAAAAAAAATTTAGCATAGTTTTTTTGAGTTCATTTTCATAATAAAGTTTTTTTTTATTATCAATGTTAATGTAAAGTGTTTGAAGGTTCATTATTCAATGAATATGTGGCTTAGATATTCCAAAAGTTCAAGAAAAAAATTCAATGGGAAAAAAAGGAATTTTTGGCTTAAAATGTTAACATGTTTTTTTTGGGATATAAAAAAGGCGGTAAGGGTTGCAAAATATAATTATTTTAATCTGAAGCTATATATTTGAGATTTTTTTTATTCTTTGCCAAAAAAATGTGAAGTATCATAAAAAAGTAAAGAGACTTTAATTCCTTTGTGTTTATGCCTCGTATGTATGTGGCTTAATAAAAATTCAAATTTTTTTTGAAGCTTTAAAAAAAAATATTTATACATGCATGTTTAAAACCAAATGTTGATATGTGTTTAATTTAACATACAAATGTATATATGGATATATCTCTTTTAAGAAGTTGTGATTAGGGACATTAACGTCTTTTAAATTGAGTTGGGAAGGGCATTCATGTCATACCATCATTCTAAGTGTAAAATGGGTAGGGAAATAGGTTTAGTTGGTGATGTCAGTGATTTCCGTTAATTGGTAACGTTCTCCTAACGGAATGGGGGAATCTGCAACCGACAACTAAAGCAGAGGGGAGGTAAGTGCAGCTTTACAAATGTAAGGGGAGATTTCTATCATTGTCAAAAATCTCAGGGGAGGTAAGTGAAATTTACCAAAAAATGAGGATGAAATTAAACACAAACACAAACATGGCCTCACCAGTGAATCCAAGTCCTACCTTTTTAAAAAGAAAACCGAAGACAAAATTGAACACAAACACATCCCCACCAGTGAATCCAAGTCCCACCCTTTTAGAAAGAAAATCGACGATAAAATTATTCACAAACATGTCCCCACCAGTGAATCCAAGTCCCACCTTTTTAAAAAGAAAACCGACGATAAAATTAAACACAAACATGTCCCCACCAGTGAATCCAAGTCCCACCTTTTTAAAAAGAAAACCAAGTCCCACCTTTTTAAAAAGAAAACCGACGATAAACACAAACATGTCCCCACCAGTGAATCCAAGTCCCACCTTTTTAAAAAGAAAACCGACGATAAAATTAAACACAAACATGTCCCCACCAGTGAATCCAAGTCCCACCTTTTTAAAAGTAAAAATTTAATGTGAACAAAATCTTAATATTAAGCCAAGCGGTGTCCCAAAATTATTTCAAAATTTACACCAAACCATATACATGGCACATGTTGAATGGTGCATTATTTATTCACTCGTAGCCCAATTACGATGTACACTTGTTTCGGCTAAATAATTGAGCTAGGTTATTTTTGTAACAACCTGGATTTTCGACCCTCTTTTTTTTTTTTAGAGTCAATATTATTAATAGCATTAATAATATCATTAAAAAGAAAAAGTATTATTCGTAATAATAAAATTATTTCCCTTATGGATATATACAAATATAATTATTCTATCCTAATTATCCTACTTTTATTTTTTTTTAAAATTACATGCATGCATGCAATGCAAACTCTTGTCATCTCTCCCTCTTCTACTCAGTCTCTATCTCCTCCCGGATCACGAAATTGTCCTTATTTTCGTCCATCTCAAAGCCCAAGAATTAGAATCCTTATTGAACTCGGTTTTGTCAACCTCTTTAAAATTCTCCTATATATACCCCATTAATCCGACCCTAGGGCTTATCACAATATTCTTCTCGCCCCACCAGTCCAGAAAAGAAAGAAATTCGGAGAGAACGAAGCTCCAATCTATGGAGTTTTAGAGAGAGAAAGTGAGAGAGAGAAAAGTGGGTTTAGTATCAAGACCCAACCGAAATCCAATTCGATCATTCCGAACTCTTCCTACAACTCCTAGAATCACCAAGCATCGTCCAATTTGATCCCAAGATTCCCCGATCAAAGAATCCGAAGTTTTCTTCCCCAAAATTCAAGATTCGTTTTTAATTCAATTCAATTCGATTCAAGGTATTATAATCCCATCCAAACACTCCTCTAAGTATATTTAGTGTTTTTATACTTAACCCAATAGCCTAAATGGACCCCGGCATTGAAAACCGTGGAGAAAACCAAAAAAATCCGAACCTTCGTTGAACCTTGCGGCCGCAAGGTTCGGGCCGCAAGAACCGGCCGGACTTTGCGACAGAAGGCCTAGCCGCAACGTTGACCGGTCCAACCTCGCGGTTTGGATTGTTTTGTTCCGAATCGACTTTGCGACCTCTCGAACACCGTTTTTGACCCCCGAACCATTTTTTCTATACTTTTCACACCGCAACGATCATAACTTGTTAAGATCATTTTTTTAATTTAATTACCTATTTATTAAATTATTTATTAGTTATCGTTCAAGTTTACAAACAAAAATTAATTACGACCTTCCAACCAACGTTTTAACACTCAAACTAATTTTTTCTATACTCCTTGCATCTCAAAGAGGGTAACTTGTTAAATTAAATATTTATTTTATTTAATTCACTATTTGTTATTATTTTTAAAGTAATTCTAATCAAAATTACTTTACGACCTTATGAACAATATTATTAATACCCGACTAATTTTATTTAGATTCTATACACTCTAAAGATGAAACCTTGTTAACCTCAGCATATTTCAATTAATAAATTATTTATTATCTATTTACTTTCCTTTCGGCCACTTTATTTAACGTCTTCATTTAAAAATAATCCCGAGACCTTCCGAACCCAACTTTTGACATTTAACATGTTGCATAAGACCTTCAAGACTCTTATTAAGGTCATGATAATTATTCTAATATTTTTACCTAATTTAATTAGTTTTTAATCAATCTAATTTCTTAAATAAAATTTATACAAACTTAGATTTATTTTTTTTATAAAAACTTTTATTAGATAAAAGTTTCTTGCATTCTTATTAACTTATTGGCCATACAAGATTAATGGCAACGGCCCATTCATAAAAAGTTACGTGATTTCTATGCTTTTTATTTACTTCAATTATCATTGTGATTATTTGTATACCGCTCCGATTTGTGATTGATATGTTAGATTGGAACCTAGAGACATGGGGTGGTCTGCAAATAGAGTTCACCTAGACGGTGCTACGTAATGGATAAATTGGAAAGTTTATTTTTAGATCTGCCTGCAGGCAGGATGTTGAGATGTGATGACTTGGATGTGATGATTTGAAACTGGCAAAGTAAGCCCAGTAATGAATTGAAACTGGCGGGAGTCCAGTGATGATATAAAACTTGGCAAAGTAAGCCCAGTGATGTTTTGATAAAACCTGGCAAAGTAAGCCCAGTGATGTTTTGATAAAATCTGTCGGGTAGTCCAGTGATATTTTGATAAAACCTGGCAAAGTAAGCCAGTGATGTTTTGATAAAACCTGGCGGGTAGTCCAGTGATGTTTTGATAAAACCTGGCAGGTAGTCCAGAGATGTTTTGTAATGATAAAACCTGGCGGATAGGGCCAGAGATATTTTCCGATGATAAATATTTTCCTTGAACTGAATAGAAATATAACTATCTCTTTTAAGAGAGACTAGGTGCATGCCGACGTGCACAACACGTCATTCATGTCCGTTGTATAGATGCGTTTTGGATTTTGTTTAAATTATGGTTGTTGTTGATCATAGCAAATGTTATATGGATAAGCTTGATCAAGTGTATCATCAGAAGTTGGTAGTTGTAGAAGTTATGTGGATAAGTTTTTGCACTGAAAAAAAGGTTTCAAGTTATTCAGCTCTTTGCATGACTTTGGCTATAGGTTTTTTTATACAATTGCCAAAGAATTAGACAAGCAAAAGGTAGAGTTTATTCTAGTTAGACAAAGCAATAGCTCTCGGTAGAGTTTATTCCATCAACGTAATTGTATCTGCCAAGATCCTTCTTCCTAACCAAAAAATAACAATAAAGAACCACATAAGCCAAAAATCAAAAGAATACAATGAATGTAAAAATTTCACTTTCGATGACCAAGGTAGCCCTCATACAAATAACTGAATTTACCAAAAATGAACAGTAATATAACACAGGGTCAAAAAAAAAAAAACCCAGTAATATCACACAGAGAGAAGGAATATATGTACCTCAAGAGTCTGAACAAATGGTTTAAATTTGGATACAGAGAAGATGTGATGAACTCAAGGGAGATTTTTAGGGTCTGCAATGGTTGTTGTAGCTATCCATGGTCCTTTTGAAAGCTTCGTCTCCAGATCTCTCTCATTGAGGTGAAGAAAGAATGATGGACGTTCAGCCAAATGACATTAAATTCAAACTTGGGGCTCTCGATCTACTCAAAACCCAAACATCTGCAACAAATACCCATGAACACCTGCATTTGTTTTAGTTTTCTTCTGAGCGCATTATAATTTCACATATTCTCATGAGGGGTCTGATCCACACAGGGTCAACAAACTGCAAGACTTGTGTTTTGTAAGAGAATTGTGTCCTTGTTTGTGTCTGAAAGGTGTGCATGTACAAAAGAATTGTAAACCAAAGAGTGCTTCTGTAGACACCCCAATCCGATTTCCTCAAATTGTTTTATTTCTTTTCAGTTTCTTGTTCCCCCGATGATGAATCAGGTCACGAACAGTGTTGAGAGAATGAGATGGCTTGAATTTGATGTGTGTGAAACCCATCCTTAGCCCCGAAACCTTTAAACCCAAAACTTGACTAGGGGATTGACTCTCGCGTGACTCACTGAGCCTCTCGCGCGATGCTCTACTTGCCAGGTGGTGGTCAAAGTCAAACTTTGACTGATTGACCATCGCGGGGAAGCTAGAACCCTCGCGCGATGGTCTCACTCCAGCTGGATTTCGTGTCCTATCCAGCTGGATTTCCTGATGATCAGGGGTCTACAGGCCTGTACGAACCGTTTCATCAGCTGAACGGCGTTTACAGGGCCAGCCAGGCTCCACCTACACCCCCACTCTCCCATCAACCTTGCACCCTACTTCTCTACGAAGTAAGTGCAGCCAGCATTGTTGGCTGGCTGCATGACCTTGTTCCCCAACCAACAACTCCCCCCTCTCTCTATAAATAAACCCCCTTTGTTCTCTTTCAAAGGGTTACCAAAAAAAAATCCTCCAAAGAAGAACAAGAACAACTACCTTGAGCTCTTCTTCCATCCAAATTATTGCTACTTTCTCACTCACCCAAGTCATACCACCTCATTCAAGCCATATTCAAAGCACCCAAGCAAAGGTATAACCCTTATTCTACACTGTTTTGATCCCTAGGGGGGGCTGATAGGGCCGGGGCTGGTAATCAATATCAGTCTTGGCCCCAAAGCCAACAAATTTACAAGTTGCTGAGGACAGAACAACCCACGCGTGAGGTACCCACTCTGTCGCGCGACGGTTCGCCGTTTGCGTGATAAGGTTCTCGTGGGGATGGGATTCTTGTTCTTTTCAATTTATATAGTTTCATGTTTTTCTGCCTGATGATATCTAGTATATCCCACTGTTTGGTATGCTAAAATCAGTAGCTTAGATTAATTTGCTTTCCCTGTTCATGTTAGAATGCCCCTGAGTAGCTTCTGAATATGTCTCAGAACCCAGGCATGTAAAGCAATTCCTGGAAGTCCAGTCAGAACAGTCGCGCGATGATGTGACTCCATCGCGCGATGATTCAGTCATTTCCAGGATTTGCCCTTGCATGGGCAGTTAGGCTCTAGGCCTCTGTTTTAACACCCTCACTGTTTAAGGGTTGTATTTTATTCCAGTTGTGTTAACTTGTAAATAATGGCTTACTTTCAATACATATAAATTGCTTGGTTTGGCCCTGGGTGTGCACTGGTCCTTCCAGAGCCCAGAAGGAGATAAAATTTAACCTGATGGTGAGATGTAAACACTCGCGCGATTGTTTGAGTGTGTCGCGCGATGGAATGGCTTGCATGCAACAGTTCCGTGCATGCAAGTTGGCCACTGTACGCGATAAACTTAAAACCATCGCACTGTTTTTACATCCCGAGATCAGTGTTAAACATTATCTCATTTTATTTTTCATTGTTCCATGTATCCACGCTATCATCCATCACATATTGCAAATTGTTACGGCTTTAAATCCCGATTAACTGTTCCCCCGCCCTAACTGGCTAAAAATTGATTAATTAAATGGAATCGCAAAAACAAACATTTTTCACAAATGCCTTAGTAGAGACCGATCTCCGGATTGGGCGAGAGGGGTGCCATAAAACCCTTCCCCTCTCGTAACCTGGCTCCCGAACCCAGATATGGTTATGACGGACTGGTTCCTTAACTTTTTTAAATCAAACACGCGGCAAGTGCTTCGAAATACGGTTCCTTGGGTGTCGGACCTTCAAACCCAAGTGGCGACTCTGTATTTTCCGCGAGCGCTGTCATCTAACTTCAAAAAGCGCTCCCGCGAACCGGCAGCATCTTTCCTTTCTCAGAAAGGTGGGGAATGGAATCCCTTTCCCGGAGGAAAGAAAGATCGGGCAAATCGCACTTGCCCACAGCTTCCTTGTGTCTACACCGAAGAGCAATTAGATTTAAAAAGCTATGCACAAACCAAGAAACTTTCGCTTCTTTGAGACTATAGTTTAATTTGTCAAACAGTAGCATACCTAATGATGCCATTTTTCTTCATTTGCAATGGTTCGATTGCTATGTCCTTATTGGGCAGGTGCTATTTGGGCAGATTCAACTTCAAGCTAGGCTTTGCCTGGCAGCCCACATACATGCATTAAGAGACGAAGGGCAGGGGGGAGCTTAAATATGAAGTGATGTATCCACAAACAAATTAGCACATTCATATGTACCTATTACATACCATAAACTCTAGCAAGTGGCAACTGCCCATTGAAGAACAAAACCCAACTCTCAAAATCACAATATACATGGTTGCTTTGGGTACCATCGAAGTTTGAGTTGAAAAGCAACATCTCCTCAATTCATAGGGAATGTTCAACTACAAAAGGTAGAAAACGGAAGTATAAAAACTAACATGCTATGGCTTATAAGTTCACAAATCCAAAAAAACAAAGCTTGCCAATTAAAATTGTGCTAGCTTTTGCACCATACAATTGGTGTCACCATAATCACAAGTTCATTATTTCACCAAGAAGGTGCACAATAGAAATGAACTTGTATAGTCTGGAAATAAATAAGAACGTCCCATATTTCTAAGACTGCCACGTCTATAGTCCAAGTTCTGTTCTATAAGGCATTATATCACCCAAATGTAAGCCTGTGATACCAAACTGATTTTATGAACAAATTTTGCTTGGGAGCATATACGAATCTGTCTTAATAGCAACAACCATTTATGAGAGCAGAGAGTTTTTGTATTTTTTTTGTTGATCTTAACAACACGCTAGGAGGGACATGCCATGTACACATAAAGTAAGGCATTTTTTAAAATATATTTTAATTGTTTTTTAGGGGTAGAAGATTTACACCTTCAAAAGTGTTGGGCCAAAAGTGTTGTGATGAATATTTCTCTAAATGATCATATTGATTTAAAAGTAGAATATACTCTAGTGGAGGTATGATTGAATAAGACATGTAACACATTAAGGACATAATCTTCAAATAAGCCAAATTGATAACCTCTAAGATATTTGAAAGGAACAAAGCAATTCGAGAACGACACAAGTTAACTACTCTAATTATCTAGTTGAATGCTTGAAGAGTTGAAGCTCCAATTGTACACTAAATAACTATAGAGAGAAGAGAGACAATACCGAGTATTACATCTTTCGCATCCCAACGGTTTTTCGAAGAGCCCCATTGACGAATTGACGCTTTCTTACATACTATACCCTTTGACTGTGGGTAGGGTAATGAGACCACTCTTTCACTAACCTTTAGCTGTCCTGGGGATAACAAAACCAAATGAATATTTACTCTTTACACCAACTCTACAAGTATTTTGAATCAATAAATTAAGAGAAATGAAGCTACAAAAGAAAGAGAGTAATTAATTTATGCAAAAAATCCAAAGATAAATGCAATTCTTTAAATCGAAAAAGGTAAAAAAAAAATAGCAAACGACAATGAACACTACAAAGTTCCAAAATAAAGCACAAAACCGAACATGCAATAGAAATCAGGAAAATGGAAAACATCACCAACTAAAAACAGCAGCCCAAAATGAATCTACACACACAGATTGAATAGACCCAAAATCTTTTCAATAAAAAGTCAAAACACAAAAAACCAAAGGAACAAAAGCAGCAAATTAGAAGAGATACTCCATGATTTCCAAACAACGAAACCTAAATGCGAGAAATCATCAAAACACTACATCTAAATGCGTGAAATCATCAAAACACTACATGTTAGAGAACATGCCGACCCATCTAAAAATCCCTAACTTATTTTGCTACAAAATACTTAATGAAAAAGAAAACATACATAAGAAAGTAAATTATCAGATCAATTACTTTTTTTTGAAAGGTTATCAGATCAACAACACGCACGTTGACCTCTTTGTCAAAATTTATCTTCCGGAACTAAAACTTCCGTTTTTGGTCACCACAAAAAAAGTTAGAGAATTACGTACTCCAAGATCTGCGTAAATTAAACAACATTTCAAAGTAATTTTAATTTTCAACAAAATTTTCTCAAATTTTCAAAAAATAGTGGATCGAACTTTAACGTAAAGCTTCAGAAACTAAATCGCAATTATTATGGGTTTTGGGACAGTAGATTTAGGGGAGAGGGCGAGCAATAGATTCAAGAGAGAGAGAGAGAGAGAGAGAGAGAGAGAGAGAGAGAGAGAGAGAGAGAGAGAGCAAACCACAGATTTGGTTTTGGTTGTCTCCGGCCACCAAAATCACCACCACCACAGATTGCCAACGCCACCGCCCTCTTTATCTCTCTGATCCGCTAACTGCCAACCCAGAAAAATTAGCTTTGACAAAGACATGCAAAGCGTGCAAATCAGATATATAGAAAAAAAAAAAAACAGAGGAACAAATGCAGCAAATCAGAAGTGATACTCTATGATCGGCGATGGAGATACATAGAGAACATAGCAGCAACACCCCCTCCGACCGGATCATCGGCAGCGAAGTCCCAAACCGCCTGAAACTCAGTCGTCGTCGAACTCAAAATCGCCTGAAACTCTTGAATCTTGGGCTACAAAAGAGATGCAAAGTGGAGGTTTTTTTAGGATTGAAGGTCCATTATAGAGAGGTGCGGATTCCATCACACACACACACCACCCCCCCGCTCTCTCTCTCTAACCAGAGGAAATAAAGACCAGCCAAACACAAATGTTCACCCCCTATTGCCACGTAACCCAGTAAGACCCAACAACCAAACACGTATCCTAGCAAGTCCAAGCAGTGCAATTACCATTTCACCCAACAAAAAAAACAACACCAAGCCAACACTAAAGGGCAAAATTGTCCATCCATTAAATGGCAAGCGAAAGTGTTTCTTATTTAAGAGGAGAGTAGGAGATAGGAGAGAGAGATTTCGGTAACCAGTAAGTCTATGGGTACAGAAAAATGGTACAGATTTTGTACATAGATTTTTAGTGGGGCCCGTTACAGGTCCTACAAAAATGATCCGAGCCGTTCACTAAATGTAAAATATTTTTTCAAGGGTCCTCACAAAAATTAAGCTCAATTCGATACTTATAGGTATTCAATCCAGTCATCGAACTTTTTCATATCCTAAAATCTAAATGAAAAATTAGATATTTGGATTGAACACCTATTAGTATTGGATTGAGTTGAATTTTTGCAGGAGCCCTTAAAAAAATATTTTACATTTAATGATCGGCTCAGATCATTTATGTGAGACCCGTAGTGGACCCTATGAAAAATCTATGTACAAAATCTGTATCTTGTTTCTGTACCCATTGACTTACTGTTCTGTAACCGCCACTTACGGAGGAAGATTCCAAGACCTTTTACCAGAGCTTTGCTAAACAGTAAACATTGCGGTACAGCAAAAGCTGTATAGCAACGTGTACAGATGGGTTTTGTGCCCTTCTCGGGTTCAGCAAAATGATCGAAACCGTTCATTTTGTTCAAAACATTTTATTTACGCTCCCTATAAAAAATTATCTCAATTCGATATCGGTAAAGGCGTTTACGAATCATTCAACTTTGCTTCAAAATTTACCTAAATTGTGAAGCAAAGTTGGATGATTCGTAAACACCTTTACCGATGTCGGATTGAGATGATTTTTTAAAGAGACCGTAAACAATATGTTTTGAACAAAATAAGCGGCTCTAATCATCTTTGTGGGACCCGAGATGAGCGCAAAACTCATCTGTACATGCTACTGTACAGCTTTTTGCTATACCATTAGCAGCTCTCTTTGCTAAAATGTGCTTTGAAAGGAAAACCGCGTTGGGATGACGGGTGTTTCCGAGAGAGGGGTTATTTTGTTTAGTAGGTTATGTTGATTACTCATTGAGTCATTTAAATTGATCCAATTGATGCCCAATTGAGATCCATTAACAGATGGGTTAGAATGGGTCTTCGAACCTAACTTATAAATGAGTTGGGTTGGGTCTAATTTTTAGTAAGTGGGTTTGGATTTAATAATGAGTTTGGGTTCAATTTGCCACCTTTAGATTGAGTATTTGAGTTAACAAGCTTGCTCATGTTCCATAGAGCTTGTTCTTGGTCTTGACAGATGAGATCTCCAGCCCTCTGGTCCACTTTAGGTAGGAAGGCAGTTGGGCACAGTATTAATACTGGAAATTATGGAAGGATTTGGTATTGATGGATCAAAAGAAAAAAGGATTTGGTTTCGGGCGATAATATCTCCAAGGAGTAACTTACATGAAGTTGCTTTTCGGCAGCCCAAAGGTACAATGGCAAACAACTTTCCATGGCATGAAACATGGTACCAAAGCTGTAGTTGCATTTCTTTCTCTAGATTTTGTTTTTCTTTTGGAGTTTGATCTGGTGCATATGATGCTGAATGGGATAACTTCCCATTAGATGGCACGTTGAATCATCTGCTAGAGTCTTATGTGCAATATTTTTACATCATTAGCATAAATTGGACTACCGATGGAGTAGTATTGATATGGCTATGTCCAACCTTACCAAACCCATTCTAGAACTAAAAATCCCCAACCTGCTCGAGGCCGTAGTGAAACAAATAATCCCCAACCTGCTCGAGGCTGCAGTGAAACAAATCATTGGGACCAAGCCAATTTTGAATTTCTAAGACTCCTCTCCCTAATATATATGGAGTTCAAGATGGGTTGGATGGCACTCGGCATGATTTTTTGTCTATTTAATTGAATATATTACCTCAATGTGACAATTTGTCAATTTAGATTTTGGATTATGTTGCATTTTGCTGCTGTGTCATTGTAAATGTTTCAGGTCAGACTTGCTCTCAGAAAATCAGGGAATCCAATACACCATTGAAACACAAACACAAGCTATTCCAGATGCTAGAACATATCTGTTGACATTGAAGGAGATTGTGAGGTACATGCATTATGTTCTCCCACCTATTTAATTTGGTTTCCCACCCATCAATTTTGACTCTTCCTTTGATGTCTATTTCTTCGTCTCTTCTCCAACTTGACGTCTGAGATGCTTGTATGCACTAAAGCTGTGACCAAACATTCAGTTTTGATGCTCAACATGATACACATACAAAACCAGCTTTTGTCTAGATAAAGAATTCCTGTACTAAATTTGTGGTGCCCAAAGTCTCTGCTACATATGGGATCTTACAGGCCTAGGGCGTGTGAACTTGCTGTTCTTTTCATTCAAGCTGTCCTCACGGACATATGGGATGTTAGAAGTCAGAGTATTCCAATTGGGTCATAGACACGGACATGACACCGGCATTCTGACAGTGAAATTTTTAAAAATTGGAGGACACTGGCATGTTGGGCGACACATTTTAGAAAATATTTTTTAAGTACTATATGCATAAAGGTTACCAAAATATTGATCTAATTGTGAATATGTAACACCATGTATACCTTAAATCATTCACAAAGAGTATTTCTACAAAAAATCATTTCTTAGGTGTCTTTTAATCAATAAAACATCATCTGTCACACACAGAATAAGACTTCCCTTGGTTTTTAATTAAAGTTTGAGTGTTGCTGCAGTGTAATGAAAACGTTGAACAAAAATAGGACACTATGGATTGAAGTGTTGGGCACGTATCCGGAAAGTGTTGGTGTCCAATAAGTTACGCGACCTTTGAAGAAGTGTCCGGGCTACATAGTATAGGGGTATATTTGGATAACTGATAATTACTGATATCGCATGCCAAAGCCTTACCAAGCATAATACACTGACACTTTTGGCTACTTTTGTTGCAGGGAGATACCGTCAGTGCAGTTGATCGTCTCTGACAGAAGAAGAAAGCTGAACTTCCTCAGTAGAGAAGCTGGGAGATGAGTGCTATAGTTGGCGCTTTGCCAATTGAGAAAATTTTCTTGCTTTATTAGTAGAGACTCAGTCTTCTGATGAAATGGCTTGCGTGCGTTTTCCTTTCATGTTTTTGACACATTCGACACCTCCCGTTATGCACCACTACATTGCTTTTGTTTTAACTATATAAAATTCTTCAGATAGTTTAATGAACATTGCGCAAATTGAACTAATTGCTGTGATTCAATTGCACTGCCATGACCATGATGTGGATGTTACCTATTTTAATAATTGCATGTAAATCAAGATTTTATTTGTCATTCATTAATCCTAATTTACTTTATCTTAGAGGACTTGGGAAGGGGGATGAGTGCTTATGTAAATCAATATTGATGGTGCGACTTTGTATACACTTTTTAGATGCATTTAGTATACACAGTCAAGGGGAAAAAAGCAGCGATGGTATGCACCCATAAAAAAGAGTGTACCATATGCATCTGTTTCAGTGACCGTTAGATCCTTCAACTTTGTATCTTGTCGATTAAATTGTTTATTGCAATTGAAGGGGAAACGGTAAAACCCAATTTCAGGGTCTCCTCTGCTCACGTTTAATTCCTCTCTCTCGCTATCCAAACGAAAAAAGAAGTCGCAAATACTCAAACTGTTGGTTGTGGTGTTGATGCTTCCCTGACCAAGATATGGTCGACAAAGAGAGATTTACAAGAGAAATTGACCAAAATGAAGTCAAACTGGTGTTTCTGGAGAAAATTCTTTTTTTTTTTTTTGGCCAAACCGATAGGGAATTTTATTGATAAGAATGAAACAAACACATAAAAAAGATTATTATCTCGCCCTAAGAATTTCAATAACCAACCAGGAGGCTTAGCTTTCCAAATCTTCGAACCAGAATCTCACAAACTAAATTTAGACAACTTATCTGCCTCTATGTTAGCTGAACGTCGGACAAACTGAAATCTACACCGGCCCAAATGCTGTGCCAATTGCAATAGTATCTTCCACAATTACATCCACATCAACCAGACACCGCGCCTTCTTGTTCATAAAACTTACTATCTGCTGCGAATCCCCCTCCACTATAATATCATTCAACCCCAAGTCCACCGCGAATTCCAGTGCTGCATGCCACGCCTCAGCTTCCGCACAGAGAGCCGACCTCACTGGACCCAAATGAACAGCCCTGGCTACCAAGAAAGTCCCCGCCACATCCCGAAGTACCATTCCTACTGTCCAAAGCTAGAGTAAATTCCGACGCGTACTTTACTGCCATCAACACCGCGCTCTGGGCCTCAACCGACCACCCATCAAATAGTCTCTCATTGTGACATTTCCAAATTCGCCGCAAAATTATCATCGCCAAAATGATGAACTGCTTGTTCTCCTTTCAATTCCACCTTTCAATCAGTTTATCAAACCAAACCAACAGTGACTCATTGCCGTTAAAGGATGGGACGGGCCCAATTGGAGACATCCTCCACATAATCTGAGCAAGGCGACACTCCAGAATAATATGGGGAAATGTTTCACAATCCTTACCACAATTCATACATACATCTCATTGGTGACTTTTCTCCTAAAATGATTCTCCCGAATCAGAAGAATTCCATGAATACATTTCCGAACAAAGTGCTTTACCTTATTAGGAGAGAATATTTAAAGACCATACCTTGTTCCAAATCTTCTTGTCTGCTTCCCTTGAACTTGACTCACAACTCAAAGGTCCTTGATTCCCACCTCGGCGCTTGAGCATAAGTGTTGTCTCAAAACCCGATTTAACCGTATAAACCCCGTTGCTCGTGTGGTGGTGTTTCTGGAGATGGAAAGTAAGGATTTTACAATTAATCAATCCCTAAGAAAATTCCGTGCAGAATATTTATGTGCATCGGCTGATCTTTTTATACATCGACCCATTAGCGAACTCAGCCACTATTCTCATTCCTAACTGCACAAGTACAAGATTTCCAATTCAGACCTTGATTTCACAAATATACAGTACCATCCTTAGGCTAGTGAGCTCAAAGTACAAGTTCGTTTCTAATCCCCTGAAAATACCCCAAACCGAAAAACAAGATTCATTTATCACAAGAAAGTAAACATCATACAATCAGATATTACGCTTGAAGAACTTGCCATCTATGAATCAGAGGCCCCTATTGTCTTCACACAAGAAATCTTTTACATACTTGATGATCATTGATCCAACTCCAATATAGAAAGACACTGAAAACAAGATCCCTTCGTTCTTTCTTCGCTTGCAAAACTTTTATCTGCATTTGAATCATACTGAAAGGTCCATTATAGATAAGAAATAGTTGGAAAGCAGGCCCGGACACTTGAGTTATCAAAGAAATCGTTGAAACACAATGAAATTCTCTCTCAATGTATACAATAAGAAGAGCTATTTCCAAATACAACTAAAGTTTTTCATTCATAGGCATGGGGGTGTGCCAAGAGATAGGCTTCAACGACTTCATACATTCCAATGGCTCTGTCTTTCCCAAGCTCAATATCTTCCTCTTTGATCTCCACATCCGGTTTGGTTTTGTACTCGCTCGTCATCTTACAGACACATCCGGTGTATCCGTAAGGCTCGAACTTGACATCGTAACTGATGGATTCGATCGTCTCCATCAAGCCTTCGACTTCGATGAAGGTGTACTTGCATGTGAATTTGTCTTTGTCCAGCTCGTCTATCCGAAGTTTCACATATTTCAGAGGGCTAGCTGTGTTCACAGATCAAACCAAAACATTCTTGTTATGGTTATGTCTTCGTCACTGGATTAGAAACACATATGCCTCACTTTCAATGCAGTTTTTAGAATCAGTTTTGCTGAATACTTTACAAAAAATTTTTTGTCTGTCAATTTTCGAAACTCCTTTTATGAGAATTTTTGAGAGAGCAAGGAAATTAAAGAACACATTTTGAGAAAGCATTAAAAAGATTTTTCAAATTTCCTGTTAAAAGATAGATAAGATATGTAAACCAATCCAATTATGCATCATACTATCTAATTAGAAACTGGAAAATCTTCTTAACGTCAGATTTGAAGTTTTCATTTTCCAGAATGATCTGTATCCCAATCAATTGAGATCAGTTACATGAATCATATTTTTTCACCTTTCAGAAGAAAAAAAAATCATATTTTTTCATTGAGCTCTGTTTAGGGCTACCGGTTCACTGTTTGTATGACTGTATCCAAATCCAATTATCAATTGAGAAATTACATGTGACAAGAGTTGGTTCTACAATGATTTTGATCATGATTCAGAATCTATAATCCACAATTCAGAGTTTCTAATCATAAAAAAGGTCCCTCCAAAACACCCCTTCATGGTTAAAATAAGGATCCACAACAGACTCAAAGAATTGCAGAGATGATTGTTTTTGGTTCCAGAAACAGTTTTCTGAAAACAAAAAAACCATTAATCCAAACTGATTCTCAAGCAACAAAAAAAGAACTGAGGCTTTAAGCTTAGTTTTACCTTCAGTGAAATTCATCTGCTTGATGCTTCCAGCCTCGCCATTTCCTTCAACCAAATCAATGCTCTTTATTGATGAAAACATGAGTTTTGGACACAGGTTGTGGGAATCAAGGATCAAGGCCTTGAACATCCTGCCTGGAGTCACTTTGGTTTTGAAAGATTGACTGATTTTGACAACACCCATGTTTTCCTTATTCCAAAAGAATTGCAGAAATGGTGGGATGAGGTGAAGAGGAAGAAGAAGAAGGGGTTTGGGTTTCTTTGGTGTGGGGTAGTTTTGAGAGGGTATTAAAGGTCATGACTTTGGACTATTTATTTAAGTTTCAGTATACATGCAATGAGGAAAGAGGTGGAGAGTTGGTACTTCTAGAAGGGAGTCTTGCTCGCATTGTATTCGTATCGGATACCTATATTTCTCGAGTACTTGTACCTACGTACTTGATGCTTCTAGTACGATACTTGAATTAATTTCCTTTGAAGTTTAGAAGTATCATATATTTTAAGGATTTTCTAATTGCAACTAAACTTATTTTTAATTCCCTCCATTCGTGAACATAGTCTGATTAATAAATTTATAAGACTTCTTCTTCACAAACATATCTTGACTATATACAAAAATATTTTTTTCAAAAATTTTTAACTTGTTATATCCGTATCCGTGTTGTATCCATATTTTTTTTTCAAATTTTTTGCAATGTAGACATAATTGTACACTTGTTGATTTGCTGGGCTGCCATTCAAAAAGTCTTTATATTGGACCATCCTCCGGAAGTGGGAATCAAATAAAATTTTGACTAATTCAACACGTGAAGGAGAGTCCTTTTCAGAGGAAGGTGGTAACATGGAAAATCCAAGCTCTGCAATTATTAGTGGTGTGGGTATTTTGAAAATTTCTAGTTTTCCAATTTTTAGTGGTGTGTGGGTATTCTGAAATTTTTGAATTAGTTGGTCTGCAATATTTCTTATGATATATTCTAGACTCCATCTTTTGATTTTATTTTTCATTCTTGGACATTAGCTTAAGCATAAGACTCTTTGTAAACCAAAGGAAGACATAGAAAATAGAAAATAACATGTGGATCCCAATTCTTTTTATAACTCCGGTATCCGGCTCTGGGGACAAATCCCATAGTCTACCAGCACGGGTTTCAATTAAAGTCAGAGTAAAATTTTGTATAAATTGGCCACAAAATAATTAACTTAAAGCCTTAAGATAGAGCAAATCATTAAACCTTAGGCCCTGATCATTAGGTCAAGCCCTTGGGTTAACATGTGGATTCTAATTGCTGAGGAAAAATTCATGTACCCATTGGTCACGTAATGGGAATTTTTTTGTTTTCAAAGTTGTGGGGACCTAATTGATTGAAGTAAAGTCCAACTTGGCCTAACAAGGATCAGTACAATGCGTTTCCGACCCTACACTCTCCGAGGAGGATAGAAAAACAAGTGCCCTAATAAAAAGAATTTGGGCCGGTCAACAGGCCTTGGCCTTGGTATTTTGGAGATGCAAGACAAATTTTATTTTAATGCTTTGTTCTCTTTGCAACTCAAAAAGAATTTTTTAAAAAATTCTTCCTAAATTTTTTTCTACTTTTAACATTTCTCTCTCTATCTATCTTCACTTATTATCCCTACTATTTTTTAAAAAAAATTTCAAATTCCAATCCAAACAAAGCATTACTCTCTACGTTCCAAAATCTTTGTCTTTTTTAATATTTACGTTGTTCTTTAAATTTTTATATTTTTTAATTTATAATATTATTTATAATTTTAAAATGTTTTTATTATATATTTAATCGAGAACAATTAAACAAGATTCATTTTGCATATTTTTAGAGATTCATATTGCAATATATAAGAGTTTAAAAAACGGCACAAATATCAAAAAAGTTCAAAAATTTTAAAATAGAGGGAGTAAAATCTTGGGAATTAAAATAATAAAATGGAGGCTGTCTTAGACTTTAGTTTAGGACCAACTCTGCAGGTCAAACCAAGAATAGTTTAGAGCTGATGGTTTTCTAATAAAAATTAGGGACTTGCCTATTTGGAGGACCTATATTTTAATACAGTACTAAGTATGTCCATTTGGATGGGTACCCATGAACAACTTCTTCCACTTTGTCTTTTTTGGCATAGCCACCGGTCAAGTGATTAATGCCTTGTTTGGATTCAAACTTGGAAAAAAGTTTTCAAACTCAAAAAACACTTATCACCTTTACTTTAAATTATTATTCTCATTTTTCTCTCATATTTTCAATCATTATTTTCATTTTTCTCTCTATCACTCTTCACTCATTACCCTTATCTCTAATTATTACTCTAATTTTTCTCCTCACTCATTATCGTAAAACTAAACCCAAAATTTTTTTAAAACTCCAAACAAGACATTTCGGACCTCATTTACGAAAGTATTCATCTGACACTTTAACGAATGGGGAAAAAAAAAAAAACATGTGGACAGTCTCACTTTTTTCCCCCTAAAATGCTAAAATATTCTTATATCTAATTTGCTCATCTGATATCTTCCTTTAAAAGAAAACATGTGAAGCACATATACTTTTGTATCCTAGTCGTATTCGTATCCTATTTGCCTCGATTCACGGATATATTAAAAATATACCAATTTTCTTCAGTTTTGAATTATGAGTTGCAGACGTTCTGGATACTCTAGGTCACATATTTGAACTTTTATAAATTAAGATTGTGGCACTTCTTTGCCTGAGATTAGAGTAAAACTATTCGGATTAAACAGATTATCGATTCCTACTGTTTTACTTAATTTTTAAAGAAAGATTTTAGTGGGATTTCAACATTTAAACAAGTGAAAAAGCAAACTTGTATCCGATACATATATAATAAAACTAAAAAGATTTCTCACCCTCGTGATAATTGTGAATAGTACAATGCAAAAAAAAAAAAAATATAAAGATACATACTCCGTCCGTCCCTTATTTAGAGTTCAAAATTTCATTTTGGGCTGTCCCTTAATAAATATTTATTTTATAAAGTTAGTGGATAAAAGTTGGTGCATTGTCTATTTTGTCTCTAAAAGTAGATTCCATTTTGAAAAGTTAGTGAGTAAAAGTGTAATGATGATGGGTAAGTAGGAAAAATGGAGAAAAAAGTTGACGTGAAAGGTATAATGATGATGTCTTTTTAATAAGTTAGAATTATGACGCAAGACACTTAAAAATGGACGGAGGGAGTATTAAATTAATAACCTATTCTAGCCGCACCGTACCCGTATCCTATATTAGAAAACTGGATTGGTTTTCAATAAATTGGGGATGGTGCTTTGCAGTGATATGCGTAGCATCGTGCTGCGCACCTCCGAACTGTCGGATCGTGTATTTGACGGATCCAACAATACACGACTCTCGATTGTTGGTTGCCGAGATAAGATTCGAGCCGTCATATCACCTCACTGCACAGTGTTGGAAAAAATGAATTGGAAATTGACTCCAGAATACACTATTTGATATGGTTGTAATTTATTTGTCTTGCAATGGATAAATAAATATGGAGTGATTAAAATTGTTTGGTTTGCCAAATTGAGCCATGCGTGGCAGCGGGTTCATAAAATTCTTAGGCTTAAAGTTTGATGAGAACTTGTTGTAATTAATTTAATTAGTTACCTCATTTTTATAAGCTTTTTGGATTGATTTTAATATTGGTTTCATATACCAACATGTGGCAAACTACCTATCAGTGCTAATGCTTCGTTTTTCCGTGGCAACTTTCTTCATGAATGTGTCCCTTAAAAAATAAAGTGGTGTGTTGGTTCGGCATTGATAATTTCGAAGAGTGGTGTCTTTCCGGCCGAGACCACTCCGAACAATTGCGTCGTTTCCTAACACCATTTCGAATAGTCATCGTTCCTTTTTATTGGAGTGCCTACTTCTCTATAAATAGGACCCATCTACTCCTATTTAGGACGATTTTTCTGCACTCATAGCATACATATTCTGAGAGAGTTCTGTATAGTTTTCTAGTTCACCCGTTGAATAGATTGCAGTGCTACTTCTGCTCTTCGAAAATCGGGTAATCTTGGGAGGCAAACGTTCAAGTGACCCAAGAGTACCGGTGTGGGGGACGAATTTGCTTTAAGGATATAGTATTCCCATAAAAATACTAGCCTCGATTGCTAATTTTCAGACTCCTGAAATTGGTCCAGTAAGTTCCTAATCTTGTTTATTTTTGGTGTGTAACAAATTTCCAGTGATAAACGAATCCCGGATCCAACACATAGCACCAACCCAAAGTCCATATTCAACATTGTCCATTGTTCTCTAAGGCTTGACCGTACCTGGGGTTCATGCTGTACTTCGCGTGTTGGGTCCATTTGGGCCGTCCGTGCTTAGCAATGGAGAGCTATTGGCTAAGATGAAATCTGAGTAGTCCATTGTCGAGTACGGACGACCCAGATGGTCCAATACTCATGCTCTCGGTTCGGCTTGACCGCCCCTGGTTTTTTCGGTAAAAGAAGATAGAACAAGTGCGATAGAAAGTCAAATATGAGCAAAGTTTCTGGTGCCAGAGCTACCAAACTTCAATTTCCAAAATCTGAAAATCATTCCAATGTCAAATCTCTTGAACTGCCAATTCTGGGCACTGCTTTACCATACTTGTGCACTTGTGTAACAGAAATTTGACTCTTTGAAATTTGAGACATATTTCATAAGATCCAAACGCCTTTTTATTGCAGCCAAACAATACCCAAATACATTTATTTATCAAGCCAAAAGTGTTGCATTTCGCCAGCAAGCCGACACACTTGAGCCACACTTAGTAACACGAAACGAAAGAGTAGGAAATAATTTGCCTCCATATAGCAGAAAAATCGGCAATCGATGGATTCAAACATAGGCGTCGGGGTTTGCCACGAGATATGCTTCCACGGCCTTGAAAATGCCCGACGCCTGCGCTTTCCCAGCCTTGATTTCCTCCTCTTTGATCTCAACGCCCGGTTTGGTATGGTATGTGCTAATGTTCTTACCAATGCACCCACCATCGGGAGAGGGCTCGAACTTCACCTCATAAGAAATGGACTCAAGCTTGTCCATCAAAGCATCACCTTCGATCAGCGTATATGCGTAAGTCATCTTTTCCTTGTCCAATGCATCGATCTTGTGCTTCACGTATTTGAACTGACTTCCTGCATATTGATAAAATGAAATAAACACAAATCTGAGTTATGTTACTACACATACATTAAATTGCATTCTCTATGGTCTCAAAATACGGACCAAGAAAAGTTCTCAGAATCCGAAACGGGTGGACTAGGAACAGTTATCTAGACCACCCATTTTGAATCCAGAAATACGTTTCTTGGTTTGAATTCAAACAAATGCTGAAGAAAATGTTCTAGTAAAGTTGCTTGCCTTCCGCAAAGTTCATTTGCTTGATGCTTCCAGGGCCTCCATCTCCTTCGATGGTTTCAATGTTTTTAATGGCTTGGGGGGCAATTTTGGGCATTAGGTTGTCGGCATCGAGGATCAGAGCCTTGAAAAGCCTTGCTGCTGGGATTGGGCTGGAGATATCTTCAGTGACTGTGACAACACCCATGATGTACTTGTAGTATTTGACAAATGGACAGAAAGAGAGAGGAGAGGTGATGGAATGGTTGGAAATGGAGAAGACAAGAGGTGGGTATTTATAGATTGGCAAATGGAGTTGGGTGAATGAGTGTTTACCATCACTAGAGTACAATGTAGGAAGGCTCAACCATTACTTCTTCAATGCTAGGGTAATAGGGTAAGAGGGTAATAGGGTTTTTTTTTTTTTAGGGTAATAGGGTTTTTTTTTTTTTTTTTTAAGGCTGTTATTGATTAGTGAATCTATGGGCAATTATGTCATCTCATGACGATACATTGTCTTTCTAACCAAACCAAACCAAACCGAGCCTTACGTCCCAATCACTTGGGGTCGGCTACATGAATCCGTTTCCTCCATTGAACTCTGTCAAGAGCCACTTGTTCACATAGACCTATAAGACTCATATCTTTGCGCACTACAACATCTAATGTCAATTTAGGTCTACCCCTCCCCGTAACATTGCTACCTAGAGCTATCCTATCCACTCTCTTAACTACTGCATCTTCCGGTCTACGGTAGATATGTCCAAACCACCTTAACCTATTTTCCCTCAACTTCTCCTCTATAGGTGCTACACCTACCATCTCACGAACTGTTTCATTTCTAATCTTGTCTCGTCTAGTCTTACCACACATCCACCTCAGCATTCTCATTTTCGCTACACTCATTTTGCTCACATGTTGTTTCTTAATAGGCCAACATTCTGTCTCATAAAACATCGCTGGTCTTATGGCCATGCTATAGAATTTTCCCTTCAATTTTGTGGGTACCCTCTTGTCACATAGTACACCAGTAGCGCTTCTCCACTTGAGCCACCCCACTTGGATCCTATGGGCCACATCATCTGCAATCTCTCCATTGCTACTAATAATTGAGCCTAAATACCTAAAATGATCACTCTTTGGTATCTCCTGGTCTTGGATCATCACACTTTCTTCAAGCGCACTACTGGTACCACTAAACTTGCACACCATATACTCCGTTTTACTCCTACTTATCCGAAAACCCTTTGACTCTAATGCTTCCCTCCAAATTTCTAGTTTCGTATTAACACCTCTAGCAGTTTCATCTACGAGGACAATGTCATCTGCAAACATCATACACCATGGAATATCCTCTTGAAATTATCTAGTCAATTCATCCATTACTAAGGCAAAAAGGTATGGGCTCATGGCAAAAAACGTGGAAGAGAGGGCGAACGGCGTAGTAACTCAAACACGCATAGGAATTGATGAAGGGATTAGTCATCTCTCATTCATAAGTTTCTACCACCCCACCAAGGCACGAGTAGAACAAAGCCTCTCTCACATCACATCCAATTAACATGAGTATCATGGACTCTGTTGGGATTAGATTTCCCCTGTTTTCAACATACTTCTAATATTGGTTCTTTATCCATGCTTCGTAATAGAATAATCTCATGATTTTAATCATTTAGTGGACTTAAAATCAATCAATTGGTACATAAAGAACCAAGGAAAAATACATTGGGCCACAAATGTTTGTGTTAAACAGGTCCTTTCTTGTGGTTTGTCCAACATGTGAACTTCCATCTTGCCCCCATGGGTTCGTCACTTTCCGATTTATAGGTGTTTCTGTATGTCAGATTAATAAAATCTTCTCACTTTTGTCAAAGAAAAAAGAAGAGAGAGACCCATATTGTTTGAAAAGGACAAGAATATGTGTCATGGAAAAGGTACGGGCATGAAAATATGTGACAACTTTTCTAGCCAATCTTTATTATGGGCGGTTGGAACCGTACTGCCCTCAACCAACAAATTTAACAAAATTGAAAGCATTAATTTATGCATCTACCAAACACCTTAAGTGCTGAAAAAATCTGATATTCAATATTTATCACAAACATAAGGGAGGACAACAACAAAAAAAAACCGTGCACCCACAAATTCCTTAGGGGACAACATGGGTGTTGGCCCCATTCGGACCGTCTATGCTTAGCTATGGACGGCTCAGATTTCAACTCGACTGGATGACTAAGATTTGTTTGGCTGAGATAAATTTTGACGGCCTGGCCGGATGGGGCCAACACCCATGCTATCCCCTAATGGACAGCAGGGTCCTCCATTTCCTAAAAAACAGGAAAATCCATGTGCCCCATTGTTGTGACATTAAACTTGTGAGCTTACAAATCTCATGGTTAATTGATCTGAGTATTTCCTTATAGACCCACAAGGGTGCACTTAGGTTCTAAAAGAAAGGAAGTAGAAGTTCAATTTCTCTTTGAAAGTGTCCATCTAACTATTCTAATTACACTGATTTTTGCCAACCAAAAGAAAAAGAAAAGTATTACCTGATAGGAGTATGAAACAAGTAGCTGGAAAATTCTTCGAGCAATTGGATCCACAAACGTCAAATAAGTTTGGATGAGATCGGAATAGTTTCAAATTTTGATTAGAAAGGAGGATTGTAGCATTAATCATCATCTTTTGGTACATAATGCATGTTTACAAACAATTTATGAGCAAATTTTGAGAATTTTTTTTTAGCTTTTAAAACACAGTCGCTAACGTCTATCGAAAATCCTTCTCAACAGAATTCAAATTTCTAGAAGCTGAAAAATAGTCTAAAATTTGATTCATGAAAAGTTAGATTCGGGGTGCTTTTTGGACTAGATTCAAAATTTAAGTATATTGAAAGCTAATTTTGAGCTTTTTGCACCAAGCAACTAACAGCTTTTACTACAATTTAATAGTAATAACTCACAACTACAACAAACAAGTTTTTCCGGTTCTACTAAGAGTAAAATCTATAATCTAAAGCTGAATCTAAAAGTATAAGATAAAATTTGTTCCCACAGCTATCGCAAACACCCTCAATTGTTACTAGTAATTGTGATAGATAAACAATGAATTGCTCTGAATGGTAAAATCCAAAGCCTCTTAAATGGCCGGGAAATGCGGTGGTGACCATGATGAATTCCCCAAGGCTACTAGACCCACAACATCAATTACAGTCTAGAAGATCCTAGTAGTACAAAGCCTATGGAGCATGCATTTTTGGAACTGGATTTGGGCCAATTTCAGTACCAAGCTGATATGGGCAATTTTGTTATTTGGTGATCCTAGGCTTTACCCAAAATCGCCTTGAATTAGGGTTGAACCATAGATAATCAGGTCGCTCCTAATGGTGTTAAATAAGTGCTGGTCCACTATGCCATTTTTTATTGCTCACATCTTCTAAACATTCAAACTCTTGGGATTACTGTAAGATTTGTCCAATTATTAACTTCATGATTTTGAAATTAGTCAGGTGCGCGTAAGTTGACAACAACATTCAGTCACTGATCAGAATAGTATTTACTTGATTGATCCAGGGTGTCCTTTTGTTATTTACTCCTCCCTTTCTTCTCAAGTCAAACAAGAGGAGAGAAATATTTTTGTTTCTCTTCCTTTTCTTCCCTCAAGGTCCAAACAGACCATTATTACAATGTACCAAGTTGTGTACAGATGGGAAGTGGATACCCTTGCTTAAGTATAGGCTAATTTTCATGCAGAAAATTAAATCAGCCGTGCTATGAGTACATACACGGGTACATACCCCCGTGTACGTATTGGGATTCGTTTTGGATTTCAGAAAAATGATTCGAGCTGTTTATTTTGTTCAAAATATGTTTAGAATCCCTGTAAAATATCTGCTCATTTGAAAATCGGTAAAAACGTTTACGAAATAGCTAACTTTGTTTCACAATTACGGCAAATTTTCAACAAAATAAACAGCTTGAATCATCTTTGGCCCCGTTTGATAACAGTGATAGATGGATGAGATTCATAAGGAGATGGGATTAGGATTGATATTGGTAATGAGAAGAGATTGTTAATGAGAATGGATTGATAATGACTATGTTTGTTTGGGATGAGATTAGATGATGAAATTATTAATATTATGTTTGTTTGAGATGAGATTAGACTGATAGATAAAATTGGCAATGAGAAGGGATTGAGATTGGACTACGAATACTAAGTCCCAAGGGGTATTGCTAATACTCCCTATGGGCCAGATTGTTCATCTCATGGGACTGTCAATCCGGATCAATTTTGAAAACCAAACAAAATATTACTAATACTATTACCTTAGCAATTCAATCCCAACCTCCAATTTGTTTATCAAACGTGGCCTTTGTGATCCAAAATAGGTCCCCAAGACATATGTGTGCGGGGCAATGTATCCCATGCATGGACTTCAGGTTGGTGCTATGCACCTCTAAGTCATCGGATTGTGCATCTGAAGACTCGAATCTCATCTCGGCAATCAACGATCGAGAGTTGTTCATTACCGAGATGAGATCCGAGCCGTCAAATAGACGATTCGACGGCTTGAAGGTATGCAGCACGGTGCTGCGCACATAACTGCACAGTACCATCCCCAATTCCCCGTGCACGTACCCATATTCTTTTCTGAGAGGATATGCCCCTTTTCTTGCAGAAAAATATTCGGAGAATATGCCCCTTTTCTCGACTAGACTTGACTCGCTTTTTTTTTTTTTTTAAATTTTATTTTATTACACACTTGACTTGACTCGCTTTAAGTCATGGATTTATTTAATGACTCTCATCTACCAACCCAATTACTCTTTTTTCTATTAAAAAAGAGCGGGATCCTCTCCGGTCCTATAAATGGAATGCATGGTTCAATTTGGTCCGTTTCGAACTTTTTTTTGGACACCAATAATCCAAACCGGTCATTTTTTAGAATACGTTGAGAACAAATACCAGGCCGGAATCAAGTTAATCCAATACCGTTTGGGGCCATTTCAAAATGAATTTATTTGAGCTAAATAGGTTTAATGGGTTTGCTCCAACGGTTTCCTCTTTTTTGGGCAAGATAAATGTGATTTCAAATAATATCAAATGATATCCGATCAACTTAATTTTTAGTGTGAAATATGTACTCGACTATTCAAAAAAGCGAATGGTTTAAATCATTACTGGACCGTCCAGCTCATTTTATAGGACCGGAGAGATCCAATTCCTTCTATTGTATACTTCAATTTTTTTGTTTGCTGTTTTTCCGCCCAGAAGGCAGTTTTACGCAAGTCATCCATTTTTATAGTCCAAGGTGATGGGCTAACATGTTTGGCAGGATTTTGTTATCGGGTGATGTCATATTCGAACCCATTTCATCATTCTAGATCAAAGGGAAATTAAATTTCCTCTCACCTATTGATGCTTTGAATTAGCTATGTTGATGTGGCTCATTCATTTTTTTTCTTTTTGTCATAGTCTCGGCTCTTGACTATGTTAACAGATTGGCCAATCTTGGACAAGTCGTTTTCCTTGACGTATAGGCACGGAAATCACCTTAGTGATTTTTGTATTCGTGTCGTGAGACTTTTACCGCTGGAATACCTGTGTGCAAGTCCGTCCTGTGAGAACCCCACATTCGCAAAGATTCACGACTGGATTTTGAACAAAATGGCCGGGCAAGAATTTTCCGATGTCAAGCTGCTCATCCGTGGCCAGTATAAGCTGGCCAACCCGGCCCAACCGTGCAAGTATTTTAACTATATATTAGGTAGGCTGTTAGATTCATGTCTGTGTTAAGTTAGTGCGATCGCCAACTTAAATGAACGATTAAGATGTCGGATGGATAAGTTCTTTAACTAAGCTTATCCTCGGCAGCCCAATAGGCGAGTCCTTTCTTTTTTGATGATGACTAATAATATCCCACGTGGGATCCTGTTTCTAGTCCAATATGGCTGCTATCAAAAAATCTTGAATTATTGCTGATATTGGGGAATGGGGAAAGCTGTAAAGGCTACAAGAAAAGAGTAGCAAATAACAACAAATCATTGAAATGCCTACTAGGTGAGATGTAAGAAAAATGAAATATGGAAGTCCCTTATCTTAGTGGAGTGACAGGAGGCTAATTTGCGTATGATAACGTCTCGATTCAATCTAACTAGCGGTTCTTTGCCTATATATAGTTCGTACATGCGTGCAGCACGAAATTTGGTGTCTCCCTTTTTCGGAGGCTATGTACTAAATTTTACCAGTTTCCCAGTACAATAGTACCATATGGTTTCTTTTTCCCTGTTTTTGTATTTGGTTCCTCTTTCCCTTCCATCTTCATTTAAATGCTTCTATTGAAATTGTGAACCATTTGAGTGTCTAGCTAACACTATTAACATATGAAACTTTCATGGCCATACTTTGTGTAGGTATGGCAGTGAAGAATGATTGCTCTCTATCTCCCCTGGATAAACTTGCAATTCATGCATTTTTGGCACAAATTGTTGAGAACAGTTCTAAATGAAGTCCAATGCGAGCTACTCAAGTTAAATTCACACCTGCTGGCTAAACTCGAACCCCGAGCTGAACACAAGACTAGACACTACTTGCTTGGGGAATCTTTAGCTAAGAGTAAAAATGTTGGCAATATGGCCATCTACATCAATTACTATCTGATTTGCTTATGACATTTTTTTTTTAATTTCTTGACGCTGATATATGTTGATTGGGTCAAAAATAAATAGATCACATTGAACCTTTTCTACTTATTTTTTCATCTTTTCAAACCAGTATTTAACAAAGGTAAGTATGATCTCAAAGTTCAATCGGTGCAGGCTGTGCAGCCCAAAAGAAAAAGATTCTTACATGCTTCAGGATGATTCAACAAAAAGCTCAAAATACGTTTATTTTATACGTCCTGAAATACAACTCCGGATGAAAGACAACAACATTATACAGTCTTTCTTATTGACTGAAAGTGCAAAAAACACACAACACACAACCGAAAACCACACCTTGTGCTGAAGGCACTTCCTCTCAAGAAAAACAAGAAAAGAAAAGGCACACCGATAGTAGTACATATCTCAAGCTCTCAACTGGGAATCCGAGAACTAAGCATTAGTTTAGCAATCGGGATGTGCCAAAATGTAGGCCTCAACAGCCTTGAAGATGCTTGAAGCCTTCTCTTTGCCAGACTTGATTTCCTCTTCTGTGATCTTGTTATCACCTTTGGGGCAATAGATGCTCCTGTTCTTGCAGATGGATCCTCCATCGGGAGAGGCTACGATCTTGATGTGGTAAGAGATTGACTCGAAACCGTCCAGAGCATCACCTTCGATGATGCTGTAACTGTATGTGAAGTTCTCTTTGTCGAGGGCATCAACCTTGTGTTTCACACACTTGTGTTTGCTACCTGCATATTGGAGATTTAAATAGCAGCTTCGTTAATACAATATCTATCGTTCCAAATTGGAGCTTCCTGATTACTTGCATCTTAGTAAATTCAAAAGATCATATATGCCCGAACATATAACATAAAGAAGCAACAAGATTTGGTCATGAGAAAGAACAGAGTGAGTGAACAAACCTTCGCCGAAAGTGGTGAGCTTGATGGTTCCAGCTCCGCCATCTCCTTGGAGAATTTCCACACTCTTGATGGCCTGTGGGACGACCTTGGGGATGAGGGTGTCGCCGTCAAGGACAAAGGCCTTGAACATCTTGGCGGCCGGGATTGAGGAAGTGATCTCCATATCGTAAGTGATGGGAGCCATGATGATGATCTTTAAGAACTTAGAAGGCAGAAAATGAAGAAGAAGAAGAAGGATTAGTTTGTAGGTGGAGATCGAAGAGCTTGGTGTGAGGGAAATGGGAGAACAAGAGGAGGTATTTATAGGGTTTAATTAGCTCCCTTTGGTTGCTCTGTAGACTATTTTTTTTGAACAGTCTGTAGACTATTCAAAGAAAGAAATACCAAGAATATTAAAAGAAAATTCGTACAGGGAGATTATTTGAATTCAAGACATCATTGGGTGGTCAGAGTGGCTATTAAGAAAAGACTCACACAAAAATAAGCTACTAGAGTAAAGTTTTCTGACCCGATAGGAAAATTTGTACTATAAAAGAGAAACTTATTCACGGCTAACGTTGATGGCTGCTGTCGCTCAAGTTATTGTAAGAAGCATGAATTCGCGTCAAAGGGCAGGAGTTATTTTTTTCTTTTCGTGTTGTGCGAATGCAACCTCTAGCAGCAGGTGCCTTCGATAGAGATAAAACGAGAATCCAACCTTTCGGCTTCAATCGCTTGAATAAAAGATGTGAAATCGTGGAAACACCTTACGGGTCGGACATATTTCTTGCGTCTCCGGGGACCAGCCGTGAATAAGTTTCTACAGCAGCAACCAATCGCGACCGTCTCCGGATTTTCGTGAAACCTTTCCAGAGAAGAGTTTAACTCTTTACTGAAAAAGCTTCATTAACATCCGGACCATTCAAAACACTTTTGGACGGTCGCGATTGGCTCCGTAAACAACTTATTTACGGCTCCCCTGTTAAAAAGATTTTTTCAACTTAAAAACCCCTCGACATCACCTTTGGTATGATATTTGCTCGGGTTCTTGCAACTGGATCCCCCATTGGGATTTGGGAGAAGCAGAGATATATTGATTTCGTAAGAGTCTTGTTAAGAGATCGATTCGATACACCCATAATTTAAAGCATCTCCTTCAAAATTACACCGGAATATTTTGTTCAATGTTAATTTCTTAATCCTTAAATCATCTCTGTAGAAGCTTAAACTGTTAGAGTATGAAGGATGCTTATTTGTAAGTGGGCTAAATGTGTGCACGCATTTTAATAATTTGTTGCAGGTTGCGAGATTCATGTCCATGTCACCAACTCAAAGTGGAGTAGATCCAAAAATGAAAATAAAAATTGATAACAATAGATTAAGGATCTGCTTGGAACTTATAGAAATGAAAGGAAATGAAAATGGTTAAGCAAGAAAATGAAAGAAAAAAATATTGTGCCCAAAGCTTAGTATTCCTATTTTCCTCTCACTTTCTTTCCAAACCAAGTAATGGGAGGGAATTTTTTTTTAAAATTTTCTTTCCTTTTCTTTCTTTCCCTAACATTCAAAAAAACAAACGAGAAAATCTTGTTTACAGAGCAGCTATAAAAAAGTGTTTACGGAGCTCAATCTTGGCTGTCCAAATGTGTATTGGACAATCCGGATTAAAGACAAACTATTAAGAGTGAGAAATATTTATTACTGGTCAAAGATTAAAGATATATCTCAATCGTTGATTGCCGAAATGGATAGCTAAGATTGCTTAGTTCCGTGAATAAGTTTTTTTTCAACTCTAAGAGCATCCATATTGTAATAAGCAAATGAATGTGAATAGACAAATTTAACAATATTGCTCAAATTACCCTAGTTGTAATTAGGAAAGTTACAAGTCTTTTAGCAAATAATCAAATTCCACTCATTCCATAACCAAACTTAACAACTTTTATCAATAACCAAAACTCAATAACCAAACTCAAAACTCAAAAACACCCCACATTGAATAATTTAGTATGGTCGGGTAAGTGATTAAAATTCTTTTGCGATTGGACAGATGTGCATTGTGTATTGTGAGATTTTTTTTGGTTAGAAATGAAAAATAACCAATATGGAGGTAGAAGTTGTTAAATTTAATTATGAACTAAATGGATAAACAAATGCTGACGTGACATATTTTAATTATTGATTTTGATTATTATCATTGCGGATGCTCTAAGATGTTAGACATATAAGTTATTAAATTTCTGACAGATTAGTTATTTAACTAATTTTATGACAGATAAGTTTTTTTACTAATTCTTTCCTCAACATTGCAATGGTGAGTCATTTCTCTTTACATACATAACTAATAATAATCGACATGGGTTCCCATGTCTTGTCCAAGATGGCTGCTTTTGAGCTACCCACTAGTGGGTTTCTATTGTTGTTTAGCTAAAAAGAAAATTAAATGGGAAAAGCTATGATACACACACATGTTAAAGAGGAAAGGCTAGTGGGTGTATCATATGCATTCAAAAAATGCTATGATTCATAGAAGAAAAGTTATGAATCATATTGCTGAAAAGTTAGTACAATTTAAGTGTCAAAGTTATGAGATGCACCAAAATGATATGATCCTATTGAAAATGTTACGAATTATAAACGTTAGTATGAGTTATATTATATTATTATTGAAAAAGTTATAATTTTTTAGTATAAATGCTACGAGATACATCAAAATGTTATGAATCTTGGTGAAATGTTATGAATCCTATTATTGACGATTACGAGTTTTTAGAAAAAAAAGTTATGAAATACACCAAAATATTATGAAGTGCACAATATGAATCATATAATAGGTGCATATTGTACATACTTTTAAGGGGTGTGTATTGTAGACTTTTTCCAAATTAAATTATTACTAATATTGGGAATTATGGAACAAAAAGTCTATGTCCACCGCACCCCCACTACTCTCAATCAGTTCGGATTTAAAAAACTCTTCTCTAAAATCTGGACCATTGATTGCCGAGACAGACAATGAGATGTTGATCGATGAATATTGAGCAGTGAAACAGAACGGTGAGCGTAACAATTGCTGATAGGGGGAAAGCTGTGTAAAGGCTAGAAGAAAAGAGTTGTAACGAATGTGAGAAACAAACGCGTTCACAAACACAAAAGCTATGTTACCCACAAGCACATCAACCTTGACTGCTCACCTCGTTTAACTCATTGACGTCCCTGGCGGCTACAGATCTAGATCTTGTAAATGTCTTCTGGATGAAATTGAAACATACGAAGGAAAAAATCTCCCGTACACACCTTTATTTGGAGTGTACTTAATATGAAGTATATAAGTGTGAGGATGCTCTCATTTCAATAGCTAGTTTTTGGAGTTTAATTCTATCCAAGACCATGTAATAATATTGTACGCCCTTTAAGAATTTTTGTAGCTGCTTTGATGAATTCGTGTGGCCCTTTTATGGTAGTTTGTTTTACGAACTTTTGTGGCTCAAGATATGAATTTTGTGGTAGCGTCTAGAGGCTATTTTGTGGATGATAAGTTTGGATTAAACCTAACTACCTTGCTTGGGTTGCTATGGCTTGTTATATACGGCAAGAGAGGAACTGCATAGTTTTTCAAGAGATCCGGCTTCTCTGCAGATCATTCATATCGACAATTAGTGATTCAAATTTATTGAATATTTTAAGAATATCAAAACAAATTAGGACGATTAAAAACAATACCCGACGGTTGCGATTATTTGAACTGCAGCTCTGTAGTCCAAACCTTGACACTAGACAAGCCATTTCTTTTTGCAAGGTGTTCGAACGTGTTCGAAGGCCTTTTGCGACTATTTTAGACAAGATTTGTTTTGTTGTTCATGTTAGAAGTTCTCAAATTGGGTCTGTCAAGGAAAACCATCTCAACTCCAGGGTTTTTTGCCTTTGTAAAATTAATTCCGCTTATGGTTTTTTTTTTTTTTATAGCCTAGCTGAATTCTGTTCTTGGAAAGGAAAGAAAGAAAAGTTCATACAATTGGGCGAAAGAAAAAAAAGATAAGAAGAGAAAAGTTCATGCACACGGGCAGAGTTTGGTTCCTTTTTTGGAGGCTATGTAATAAATTTCCATACCGCAATTGCCCCTGTACAATAGCCCAATATTAATTTTAATTAAATTTTCCTTTTCCCCCCCCTTTTTCTTTGTTTTTGGTACCTCTTTTCCCTCCATCTTAATCTAAATGCTGTTTACTAGTATTAAACTTTCATAGCCATACTTTATAGTAATGGCAGTGACGAATGAGTAGTGCTCTGTATTTCCTCTGGATAAAGTTACGGTTCATGTATTTTTTTTGGCACAATTTCAGAAACAGGATCTATGGCTACATGGAACTGTTGGGAACAGTTCTAGATATTGTCCAAAAGGGAACTACGGCCGCGGTTAAACTCAAACCCGATCGAGCTATTCAGAGGGCCAACAAGACTATGTATACACACTACTAGCTTTGTGAGTCTTTTACTCAACTTAACTGATATTGGCAATATGGCCATCTACATCGATATCTATCTGCCATGTTTTTTTTTTTATTTATAATTGCTAGATACAGAGATGCAGATGGGGTCCTAATTAATAGATAACCTCTTTCTACTTGATTTTACTCTTGTCGAAGCAGTAGTTGAGACAAGCTAAGTATATATGATCTCAAGTTTCAACAAATGCAGCACCTTAGATTAAGGAGGATATTCCACAAAAAAAGATTAACATCACATTAATAGATACTCTCCGAAATACAAACTCTGGATGAAAGACAACATTATAGAGTCTTTCTTATTGACTGAAAGTGGCAAACAATACGGAACCGAAAACCACACCTTTAACTGAAGGCACTTCCTCTCACGAAGAAGAAGAGAAAAGGGAAAAAGAAAAAGAAAAAAGGCACACCCATTGTGATACATATCTCAAGTTCCCAACTTGGAATCCGAGAACTAAGCATTTGTTTAGCAATCAGGATTTGCCAAGAGGTACGCCTCGACAGCCTTGAAGATGCTTGAAGCCTTATCTTTGCCAGACTTGATTTCCTCTTCTGTGACCTTGTTATCACCCTTGGGGCAGTAGATGCTCCTGTTCTTGCAGATGGATCCTCCATCGGGAGAGGCTACGATCTTGATGTGGTAAGAGATTGACTCGAAACCATGCAAAGCATCACCTTCGATGATGCTGTAACTGTATGTGAAGTTCTCTTTGTCGACGGCATCAACCTTGTGTTTCACACACTTGTGTTTGCTACCTGCACATTGGAGATTGAAAATGCAGCTTTGTTAATACAATATCGTTCCAAATTGAAGCCACTTGATTACTTGCATATTAGTAAATTCAATCTTTATATATACCCAAATATGTAACATAAAGAAGCAACAAAAGTAGGTCATGTATAACATGGTCATAACAAAGACAGAATAAACTGACCTTCGCCAAAAGTGGTGAGCTTGATGGTTCCAGCTCCGCCATCTCCTTGGAGGGTTTCCACACTCTTGATGGCCTGTGGGAGGACCTTGGGGATGAGGGTGTCGCCATCAAGGACAAAGGCCTTGAACATCTTGGCGGGCGGGATTGAGGAAGTGACCTCCATATCGTAAGTGATGGCACCCATGATGATGATCTGTAAAAACTTAGAAGGCAGAAAATGAAGAAGAAGAAGGAGGATTAATTTGTAGGTGGAGAAGAGCTTGGTGTGAGGGAAATGGGAGAACAAGAGGAAGTATTTATAGGGTTAGCTCCCTTTGTTGGTTGTGGACTATTCAATTTCAAACAAATAACAAGATTAAAGAAAATTTGAACAGATGGATCATGATTTGAATTCAAAACATCATAGGGCGGTGGTCAGACTAGCTGTTAAGAAAAAAAATACAGGAATAACGTTTTCCGACCCAAAAAGAGAAATGGTTTTTCCAATGTTTATTTCTTGATCGTTTAGCCATATATGTAAAAGCTTAAACTCGTAAAGCACGAACAAGTTGCTCATGTGTGGCCTGAGTATTTTAATTTTAGGTAACTGTAATGAGATTAAATTCTTTCCACCTGCAGTGGAAAATCTTACTTTTCCACCATCACATTTTTCGGTCCTACTGTGTAGTTATTGTTGATCTGAATCTTTCATCTTGTAGACCCCACAGAGTAGTGTATTCATTTCAAAAAATAAACTTGATCGGATATTGATAGGAGTATTAAAAATTGAATTTTGCTTTGTAAAATGGATAGTTTTGACATAAATTAGATCTTCCATTTTATAAACCAAAATTCAAATTTTGCTATATCTATTGACTTCCGATCATGCTGATTTTTTGCAATGCAATACTATATTGCGAGTCTTAAAATATGAACGGTTCAAATCACAACAATATACACTCGGTGCAACCCATAATAGGCGGTGGTGGAAAAATGGGGTTTTACACCGGCTGTGAATAGAATTTATTCTCAACTGTAATAACCAACTCAAGTAAAAGATCAAGATCTATTCAAGTAAAAGATCAAGATCTCCGCCCCAAAAAAAACAACTGATAAGTACAGAATAAGATGTTAGACAGATACGTTATTTAACTAATTTTATGACAGATACGTTATTTAACAAATTTTAGGACAGAGAAGTTATTCAACTGATATTATCCTCAGCATTCCCGTGGTGAGTCATTTGTTTTTTTATATAACCAACTTGTCCAATATGACTGCTTTTCAGCTATCAACCGGGTTCGTTGTTGTTTAGCTTTCAAGAAATTTCAAGTATTGCTGATATTTTCAAAAGAGAGAAACTTATTCATGGGGCCTCACGGAGCGATACAAATCACAGCCGTCCATTTGTACAATCAATAGTTGAGATTCATTTTCAATTTTGACTAGTTTTTTACCGGCCAGAATTGGTTTTCAATACGTACCGTCTAAAAATACTTTGGACGTGCACGATTGGGCTCCGTAATTCTCACGGAAGACTCCGTAAAAATGATTTTCTGTTTTAAAAATAGTGAAAGGTGTAAAGGCTAGAAGAGAAGAGTACACAAATACACATTTAAAGCTGCTATCTAACCCACATACACGCCAATCTTGACTGCTCAACTAGTTTATCTCATTACGTCCTTGGCGGCCACAGATTTTGGAAATGTCTTCTAGTCTTCTAGAAGAGATTTTATGACACTGAAACATACATGGCCACCTCCAGATCAAAAAGAAAGAAAGAAACATACATATATGCTACTTGTTGGGAAAATGGAATTTTTGATACGAGATTTTTGGGATTTTGGCCCCAAAATTAAAGTGGGATTCCCATACCGCGTGAGGTGGGCCTAAGTTCATTTAGATTCTCCAAAATAAGGGGTTTAAGCCGGTGAAAGAATTAACAAATTCCTTTCAAAAATGAATGAGAAATTGCCTCTCAAAATTTGGTGTATTTGGAAGGTGGAAATAGTTGTGAACTTGGTATATAATATCCAAAATATACCAAAGGAGAAAGCGTGCGTGTTATGGGGCTTTGGGCTTCGACCCATAAACTGTGCACGTGCTGCCGCTTGCTCGGGCTCGACTGTGGACTTCGGCTGTCTTGGGCCTAGCTCGTTCCGTCTTATCTTTTTACAGGCCAGAAGCTTAAGTGGAGTGGGCTTGGGAATACTTTGATCTGACCCATTTGGTGGTCCAACAGCTGAACAAATGCGAGACTCTTTTGATTTCTCAGCAATAGGTTGTGCAGCTGGGTGGGAAGGAGTACGAAACATTTTTCAGTTCGATGGGCAGTCCAGAGCGGTGCATTTGAGGCTGAGCTACAGCTCAGCTACCCTGAGAGACCAACACCAACAAATCCTCCAAAACCTCTGATGAGGTGGCGGAAATGTCTTCAGGGCACTGCGTGATACGCAAGCCTCGGTTGCCGTTTTTGATCTATTTACAGCTTCTGTCATATTGCTTAGTTCAATTTCTAACTGTTGTTAATTTCCAGTCTTGTAAATCAATTATAAAACCAGTTTGGGTTACATTTCCTCGATTGGTTTCGTAAAACGCCACTTATGTTGGTGTAGATAGGGACAGGAGGCCAACTTGTGGATGAGATAAGTCTGGATTCAACAACCTAACTACCTTACTTGGGCTGCTGTGGTTTACTATAAATGGCAAGAGAGGAACTGCAGAGTTTTTCAAGGCATTCAAAATGGCCTTTTGCCACAGCTTTCGACAAGATTTGTTTCGATGTTAATTCGTGTGAGAAGTTCTCAATTTGTGTCTGTCAAGGAAACCCCCCTTAACTTAACTCCAATGATTTGTAGCCTTTGGAAAATTCCCCATTTGTAGACTAGCTGAATTATGTTCTTCAAAAGAAAAACTCATTTAAACTTCCAATTTTTGGCAGAGTTTCTTACCATCATCCTTCTCACAACACTAGTGAACGATCGAAATAGGATTTATGGCAACATGGACCCTTGCGAACAGTTACAGATCTGGTCCAAGGCGAACTAGCGCAGTTAAACTCAAGCCCGAGCTATCCAGATGGGCGCAACAAGACTATACATTCTAGCCTGGCGAGTCTTGTGCTCAAATTAATGAACTAATATTGGCAATATGGCCATCTACGCACATGAATTCCTATCTTCTTTTGCAACTGCCATTTTTTAATTACTGCTTGATACAGCGATGCAGATGGGGTCCTATTTAATAGATGACATTGAACCCCTACGGCTTCGACGATCTTTAAGTTGGTATACTTCTGACAAACTTTTTGTAAACCTAAGTCTATTATTTTCATGGTTCGATTCCCCTAACTTGTAGCACTTTGAATACCCTCTTTATCAATATGAAATAGGTCGGGATCCAATTTAAAATTATTGTAATTTAAGGATTTTTCCGAAATATTTTATTTTTCGACATAGTGAAGGTAATTACGATATCTTTTGATGTGCAAATAAATCTTGGGGCAAACTAATTTGATTAGAAATTAGGCTTGACAAGCTTCAAAACTGTTCAAATCACGTAAAAATCGGAGTTCGATAGTGTTCGTAACAAGAACACAAAGTTTGGTCGATTTACAAATTTGAAGGATGCGCCCAGGCGCATGGAATTGCGTCTGGGGCGCAATAAAGCTCAACATTTGGTCAAGCTTTATGGGTTCGTGCCGGACACTCCCGAAATCCGATTTTTGCAAGGTTTGAGCCGATAGAAAGCTTGTGGAGTCGACTTTCCAACCCTAGTAATTTGAATCTAGAATTATTTGAACACGAAAAAATATGACCAATTTACTACCAGTGAGTCGAGAAAAGATCATTTCGATATAATGCTCGCATCATTCTCATTTTAAATGGGATAGATACCTATTATATATCGATAAAGGGAATTTTCAAAGTACTAAAAGATAGTGAAATTTGATCTCAAAAATTATAAAGTTTAGTTGTGTATGTCAAAATTGTGTTTTAACATCAATGGCTTCGACGATCTTTGAGTGGGTCTACTTCAGACCAACTTTTCTTAATCCAAATTCTATTATTTTCATTGTTCGATTCCACCATCTTGTATTACTTTGAATGCCCTCTTCATCGATATGAAATCGGTCTGGATCCGATTTAAAATTACTCTGATTCAAGGATTTTTGCTAAATATTTTATTTTTCGACATAGTGAACGTAAAATTATCATATCTTTGGATGTGCAAATAATTTTGGGGCCAAACTAATTTGATTAGAAATTAGGCTTGACAAGCTTCTAAACAGTTCAAACCACGTAAAAATCGGAGTTCGATAGTGTCCGTAACAAGAACACAAAGTTTGATCGATTTCCAAATTCGAAGGATGCGCCCGGGCGCATGGAATTGCGCCTGGGGCGCAATAAAGCTCAACATTTGGTCAAACTTTACGGGTTCGTCCCGGACACTCCCGAAATCCGATTTTTGCAAGGTTCAAGCGATAGAATGCTGGTGGAGTCAACTTTCAAACCCTAGTAATTTGAATCTAGAATTATTTGAACACAAAAAAATATGACCAAGTTACTCCCAGTGAGTCGAAAAAGATCATTTCGATATAATGCTCACATCATTCTCATTGTAAATGGGATAGATACCTATTATATATCGATAAAGGGAATTTTGAAAGTACTAACAGATAGTGAAATTTGATATCAAAAATTATAATGTATAGTTGTGTATGTCAAAATTGTGTTTTAACATCAATGGCTTCAACGGTATTTGAGTGGGTCTACTTCATACCAACTTTTCTTAATCCAAATTCTATTATTTTCATTGTTCAATTCCACCATCTTGTATTACTTTGAATGCTCTCTTCATCGATATGAAATAGGTCTGGATCCGATTTAAAATTATTGTGATTCAAGGATTTTTGCAAAATATTTTATTTTTCGACATAGTGAAGGTAAAATTTTCATATCTTTGGATTTGCAAATAATTTTGGGGCCAAACTATTTTGATTAGAAATAGGGCTTGACAAGCTTCTAAATAGTTCAAACCACGTAAAAATTGGAGTTCGATAATGTCCGGAACAAGAACACAAAGTTTGATCGATTTCCAAATTCGAAGGATGCGCCCGGGCGCATGGAATTGCGCCGGGGGAGCAAATAATTGCGTCTGGGGCGCAATAAATCTCAACATATGGTCAAACTTTGCGGTTTCGTCTCGGACACTCCCGAAATCCGATTTTTGCAAGGTTTGAGCTGATAGAAAGCTTGTGGAGTCAACTTTCCAACCCTAGTAATTTAAATCTAGATTTATTTGAACACAAAAAAATATGACCAATTTACTCCCAGTGAGTCGAAAAAAGATCATTTCGATATAATGCTCACATCATTCTCATTTTAAATGGGATATATACCTATTACATATCGATAAATGGAATTTTCAAAGTACTAACAGATAGTGAAATTTGATCTCAAACATTATAATGTATAGTTGTGTATGTCAAAATTGTGTTTTAACATCAATGGCTTCGACGGTATTTGAGTGGGTCTACTTCAGACCAACTTTTCTTAATCCAAATTCTATTATTTTCATTGTTCAATTCCACCATCTTGTATTACTTTGAATGCTCTCTTCATTGATATGAAATACGTTTGGATCCGATTTAAAATTATTGTGATTCAAGGATTTTTACAAAATATTTTATTTTTCGACATAGTGAAGGTAAAATTTTCATATCTTTGGATTTGCAAATAATTTTGGGGCCAAACTATTTTGATTGGAAATAGGGCTTGACAAGCTTCTAAATAGTTCAAACCATGTAGAAATCGGAGTTCGATAGTGTCCGTAACAAGAACACACAGTTTGATCGATTTCCAAATTGGAAGGATGCGCCCGGGCGCATGGAATTGCGCCGGGGGAGCATGGAATTGCGTCTGGGGCGCAATAAATCTCAACATGTGGTCAAACTTTGCGGGTTCGTCTCGGACACTCCCGAAATCCGATTTTTGCGAAGTTTGAGCCGATAGAAAGCTTGCGGGGTCAACTTTCCAACCCAAGTAATTTGAATCTAGATTTATTTGAACACAAAAAAATATGACCAATTTACTCCCAGTGAGTCAAAAAAAGATCATTTCGATATAATGCTCACATCATTCTCATTTTAAATGGGATAGATACCTATTATATATCGATAAATTGAATTTTCAAAGTACTAAAAGAAAGTGAAATTTCATCTCAAAAATTATAACGTATAGTTGTGTATGTCAAAATTGTGTTTTAACAACAATGGCTTCGACGACCTTTGAGTGGGTGCACTTCAGACCAAGTTTTCTCAATCCAAATTCTATTATTTTCATTGTTCAATTCCACCATCTTGTATTACTTTGAATGCCCTCTTCATCGATATGAAATAGGTCTAGATCCGATTTAAAATTATTGTGATTCAAGGGTTTTTGCTAAATATTTTATTTTTTGACATAGTGAAGGTGAAATTGTCATATCTTTGGATGTGCAAATAACTTTGGGGCCAAACTATTTTGATTAGAAATTAGGCTTGACAAGCTTCTAAACAGTTCAAACCACGTGAAATTTGGAGTTCGATAGTGTCGGCGACAAGAACACAAAGTTTGATCGATTTCCAAATTCGAAGGATGCGCCCAGGCGCACGGCATTGCCCCTGGGGCACATGGAATTGCATCTGGGGCGCAATAAAGCTCAACATTTGGTAAAACATTACGGGTTCATCCTGGACACTCCCGAAATCCGATTTTTGCAAGGTTTGAGCCGATAGAAAGCTTGCGGAGTTAACTTTCCAACTCTAGTAATTTCAATCTAGAATTATTTGAACACGAAAAAATATGGCCAATTTACTCCCAGTGAGTCGAAAAAAGATCATTTCGATATAATACTCGCATCATTCTCATTTTAAATGGGATAGATACCTATTATATATCGATAAAGGGAATTTTCAAAGTACTAAAAGATAGTGAAATTTGATCTCAAAAATTATAATGTATAGTTGTGTATCTCGAAATTGTGTTTCAACAACAATGGCTTCGACAATCTTTGAGTGGGTCTACTTCAGACCAACTTTTCTTAATCCAAATTCTATTATTTTCATTGTTCAATTCCACCATCTTGTATTACTTTGAATGCCCTCTTCATCGATATGAAATAGGTCTGGATCCGATTTAAAATTGTTGTGATTCAAGGATTTGGGCTAAATATTTTATTTTTCGACATAGTGAAGGTAGAATTGTCATATCTTCGGATGTGCAAATAACTTTGAGGCCAAACTATTTTGATTAGAAATTAGGCTTGAAAAGCTTCTAAAGAGTTCAAACCACGTAAAAATTGGAGTTCGATAGTGTCCGTAACAAGAACACAAAGTTTGATCGATTTCCAAATTCGAAGGACGCGCCCTGGCGCATTTTATTGCGCCGGGGGCGCATTGAATTGTGTCTAGGGCGCAATAAATCTCGACATTTGGTCAAACTTTACGGGTTCGACCCGGACAATTCTGAAATCCGATTTTTGTAAGGTTTGAGCCGATAGAAAGCTTGCGGAGTCAACTTTCCAACCCTAGTAATTTGAATCTAGAATTATTTGAACACGAAAATATAAGACTAATTTACACCTAGTGAGTTGAAAAAAGATCATTTCGATATAATGCTCGCATCATTCTCATTTTAAATGGGATAGATACCTATTATATATCGATAAAGGGAATTTTCAAAGTACTAAAAGATAGTGAAATTTGATCTCAAAAATTATAATGTATAGTTGTGTATCTCAAAAATTGTGTTTTAACGTCAATGGCTTCGACTATCTTTGAGTGGGTCTACTTCAGACCAACTTTTCTTAATCCAAATTCTATTATTTTCATTGTTCAATTCCACCATCTTGTATTACTTTGAATGCCCTCTTCATCGATATAAAATAGGTCTAGATCCGATTTAAAATTATTGTGATTCAAGAATTTTTGCTAAATATTTTATTTTTCGAAATAGTGAGGGTAAAATTGTCATATCTTTGGAAGTGCAAATAACTTTGGGGCCAAACTATTTTGATTAGAAATTAGGCTTGACAAGCTTCTAAACAGTTCAAACCACCTAAAAATCAGAGTTCGATTGTGTCCGTAACAAGAACACAAAGTTTGATCGATTTCCAAATTCGAAGGATGCGCCCAGGCGCATTGCTTTGCGCCTGGGGCGCATGGAATTGCGTCTGGGGTGCAATAAATCACAACATATGGTCAAACTTTACGGGTTCGTCTCGGACTTCCGTGTGTCTGGGGTGCAATAAATCTCAACATATGGTCAAACTTTACGGGTTCGTCCCGGACACTCCCGAAATCCGATTTTTGCAAGGTTTGAGCCGATAGAAAGCTTGCGGAGTCAACTTTCCAACCCTAGTAATTTGAATCTAGAATTATTTGAACACAAAAAAATATGACCAATTTACTCCGAGTGAGTAAAAAAAAGATGATTTCGATATAATGCTCGCATCATTCTCATTTTAAATGGGATAGATACCTATTATATATCGATAAAGGGAATTTTCAAAGTACTAACAGATAGTGAAATTTGATCTCAAAAATTATAATGTATAGTTGTGTATGTCAAAATTGTGTTTTAACATCAATGGCTTCGACAATATTTGAGTGGGTCTACCTCAGACCAATTTTTCTTAATCCAAATTCTATTATTTTCATTGTTCAATTCCACCATCTCGTATTACTTTGAATGCCCTCTTCATCGATATGAAATAGGACTGGATCCGATTTAAAATTATTGTGATTAAAGGACTTTTGATAAATATTTTATTTTTCGACTTAGTGAAGGTAAAATTGTCATATCTTTGGATGTGCAAATAATTTTGGGGCCAAACAAATTTGATTAGAAATTAGGCTTGACTAGCTTCTAAAGAGTTCAAACCACGTAAAAATCGGAGTTCGATAGTGTCCGTAACAAGAACACAAAGTTTGATCGAAGTTGTGTATGTCAAAATTGTGTTTTAACATCAATGGCTTCGACAATATTTGAGTGGGTCTACCTCAGACCAACTTTTCTTAATCCAAATTCAGTTATTTTCATTGTTCGAGTCCACCATCTTGTATTACTTTGAATTCCCTCTTCATCGATATGAAATCGGTCTGGATCCGATTTAAAATTACTGTGATTCAAGGATTTTTGCTAAATATTTTATTTTTCGACATCGGGAACGTAAAATTATCATATCTTTGGATGTGCAAATAATTTTGGGGCCAAACTTATTTGATTAGAAATTAGGCTTGACAAACTTTTAAACAGTTAATACCACTTAGAAATCGGAGTTCGATATTGTCCGTAACAAGAACACAAAGTTTGATCGATTTCCAAATTTGAAGGATGCGCCCAGGCGCATGGAATTGCGTCTGGGGCGCAATAAAGCGCAACATTTGGTCAAACTTTACGGGTTTATCCCGGACACTCCCGAAATCCGATTTTTGCAAGGTTGGGGCTGATAGAAAGCTTGTGGAGTCGACTTTCCAACCCTTGTAATTTGAATCTAGAATTATTTGAGCACGGAAAAATATACCCAATTTACTCCAGCGAGTCGAAAAAAGATCATTTCGATATAATATATGTTCGCATCATTCTCAATTTAAATGGGATAGATACCTATTATATATCGATAAAGGGAATTTTCAAAGTACTAAAAGATGGAGAAATTTGATCTCAAAAATTATAAGGTTTAGTTATGTATGTCAAAATTGTTTTTTAACATCAATGGCTTCGACGATCTTTGAGTGGGTCTACTTCAGACCAACTTTTCGTAATCCAAATTCTATTATTTTCATTGTTCGATTCCACCATCTTATATTACTTTGAATGCCCTCTTCATCGATATGAAATAGGTCTGGATCCTATTTAAAATTACTGTGATTCAAGGATTTTTGCGAAATATTTAATTTTCGACATAGTGAACGTAAAATTATCATTTCTTTGGAAGTGCAAATAATTTTGTTGCCAAACTAATTTGATTAGAAATTAGGCTTGACAAGCTTCAAAATAGTTTAAGCCCTGTAAAAATCGGAGTTCGATAGTGTCCGTAACAAGTACACAAAGTTTGACCGATTTCCAAATTTGAAGGTTGCACCTGGGACGCATGGAATTGCGTCTGCGGCGCAATAAAGCTTAACAGTTGGTCTAACTTTACGGGTTCGTCCCGGACACTCCCAAAATCCGAATTTTGCAAGGTTTGAGCCGATAGAAAGCTTGTGGAGTCGACTTTCCAACCCTAGTAATTTGAATATAGAATTATTTGAACACGGAAAAATATACCCAATTTACTCCATCGAGTCGAAAAAAGATCATTTCGATATAATGTTCGCAGCATTCTCAATTTAAATGGGATAGATACCTATTATATATCGATAAAGGAAATTTTCAAAGTACGAAAAGTTGGAGAAATTTGATCTCAAAAATTATAAAGTTTAGTTGTGTATGGCAAAATTGTGTTTTAACATCAATGGCTTCAACGATCTTTGAGGGGATCTAATTCAGACCAACTTTTCTTAATCCAAATTCTATTATTTTCATTGTTCGATTCCACCATCTTATATTACTTTGAATGCCCTCTTCATCGATATGATATCGGTCTGGATCCGATTTAAAATTACTGTGATTCAAGGAATTTTTTCTAAGTATTTAATTTTCGACATAGTGAACGTAAAATTATCATTTCTTTGGAAGTGCAAATAATTTTGTTGCCAAACTAATTTGATTAGAAATTAGGCTTGACAAGCTTCAAAATAGTTTAAACCCCGTAAAAATTGGAGTTCGATAGTGTCCTTAACAAGAACACAAAGTTTGATCGATTTCCTAATTCGAAGGATGCGCCCGGGCGCTTGGCATTGCGCCTGGGACGCATGGAATTGCGTCTGCGGCGCAATAATGCTCAACAGTTGGTCTAACTTTACGGGTTCGTCCCGGACACTCCCGAAATCCTATTTTTGCAAGGTTTGAGCCGATAGAAAGCTTGCGGAGTCAACTTTCCAACCCTAGTAATTTGAATCTAGTATTATTTGAACTCGAAAAAATATGACCAATTTACCCAGTGAGTCGAAAAGAGATCATTTCGATATAATGCTCGTATCATTCTCATTTTAAATGGGATGGATACCTATTATACATCGATAAAGGGAATTTTCAAAGTACTAAAAAAGAGTGAATTTGATCTCAAAAATTATAAAGTTTTGTTGTATATGTCAAAATTATGTTTTAACATCAATGGCTTCGACGATCTTTGATTGGGTCTACTTCAGACCAACTTTTCTTAATCCAAATTCAGTTATTTTCATTGTTCGATTCCACCATCTTGTATTACTTTGAATTCCCTCTTCATCGATATGAAATCGGTCTGGATCCGATTTAAAATTACTGTGATTCAAGGATTTTTGCTAAATATTTTATTTTTCGACATCGGGAACGTAAAATTATCATATCTTTGGATGTGCAAATAATTTTGGGGCCAAACTTATTTGATTAGAAATTAGGCTTGGCAAACATTTAAACAGTTAATACCACTTAGAAATCGGAGTTCGATATTGTCCGTAACAAGAACACAAAGTTTGATCGATTTCCAAATTCGAAGGATGCGCCCAGGCGCACGGAATTGCGGCTGGGACGCATGGAATTGCGTCTTGGGCGCAATAAAGCGCAACATTTGGTCAAACTTTACGGGTTCATCCCGGACACTTCCGAAATCCGATTTTTGCAAGGTTTGAGCCGATAGAAAGCTTGTGGAGTCGACTTTCCAACCCTAGTAATTTGAATCTAGAATTATTTGAACACGGAAAAATATACCCAATTTACTCCAGCAAGTCGAAAAAAGATCATTTCGATATAATATATGTTCGCATCATTCTCAATTTAAATGGGATAGATACCTATTATATATCGATAAAGGGAATTTTCAAAGTACTAAAAGATGGAGAAATTTGATCTCAAAAATTGTAAGGTTTAGTTATGTATGTCAAAATTGTGTTTTAACATCATTGGCTTCGACGATCTTTGAGTGGGTCTACTTCAGACCAACGTTTCGTAATCCAAATTCTATTATTTTCATTGTTCGATTCCACCATCTTATATTACTTTGAATGCCCTCTTCATCGATATGAAATAGGTCTGGATCCGATTTAAAATTACTGTGATTCAAGGATTTTTGCGAAATATTTTACTTTTTGACATAGTGAAGGTAAAATTAGCATATCTTTCGATGTGCAAATAATTTTTGGGCTAAACTAATTTGACTAGAAATTAGGCTTGACAATCTTCTAAACAGCTCAAACCACGTAAAAATTGGAGTTCGATATTGTCCGTAACAAGAACACAAAGTTTGATCGATTTCCAAATTCGAAGGATGCGCCCGGGCGCATGGCATTGCGCTTGGGGCGCAATAAAGCTCAACATTTGGTCAAACTTTACCGGTTCGTCCCGGACACTCCAAAAATCTGATTTTTGCATGGTTTGAGCCGTTAGAAAGCTTGTGGAGTCGACTTTCCAACGCTAGTAATTTGAATCTAGAATTATTTGAACATGAAATTATATGACCAATTTAGTCTCAATAAGTCGAAAAAAGATCATTTCGATAAAATGCTCGCATCATTCTCATTTTAAATGGAATAGATACCTATTATATATCGATATAGAGAATTTTCAAAGTAGTAAAAGATAGTGAAATTTGATCACGAAAATAATAAAGTTTTTTTTATGTTTGACAAAAGTGTCTTTTAACATCAATGGCTTCGACGATCTTTTAGTGGGTCTACTTCCGACCAACTTTTCTTAATCCAAATTATATAATTTTCACTGTTCGATTCCACTTTCTTGTAGTACTTTGAATGCCCTCTTCATCGATATGAAATAGTTCTGGATCCGATTTAAAATTACTGTGATTCTAGGATTTTTCCGAAATATTTTATTTTTCGACATAGTGAACGTAAAATTATCATATCTTTTGATGTGCAAATAATTTTTGGGCCAAACTAATTTGATTAGAAATTAGGCTTGACAAGCTTCTAAATAGTTTAAACCACGTAAAAATCGGAGTTCGATAGTGTCCGTAACAAGTACACAAATTTTGGTCGATTTCCAAATTTGCAGGATGCGCCCGGGCGCCTGGAATTGCGCCTGGGCCGCATGGAATTGCGTCTAGGGCGCAATAAATCTCCACAATTGGTCAATCTTTGCGAGTTTGTTCTAGACACTTCCGAACTCCAATTTTTGCAAGGTTCGAACCAATAGAAAGCTTGTGACGTCTACTTTCCAATCCGAGTAATTTGAATCTCCAATTATTTAAACATCAAAAGATATGACCAATTTACTCCTAGTGAACCGAAAAATAAATCATTTTGGTAAATGCTCGTATCTCCCTTATTTTAAATGGGATAAATACAAATTGTATATGCTTATAGTCGAAAAATAAGATTATGCTTTTGTCCTCGTTGTCAAGCCAATAATTATGCTTTTGGCCTCGTGGCCTCTTTTTCTTTTTCATTTTCTTGACAAAAGAGAGAAGATTTTATTCATTTGGTTGGCTAACGCCTATACATCAAAAAGTTGGAAACCCCATGGGGGACAAAATGGATGTCCACAAATCAAACAAACCATTTAAAAGAGCTTTTTGAGCACAATTGTGTGCAGCCCAATTACATTCACGTTTGATAAAACTAAATCCACAGTAATCAAAATGATTCTTGAAAACAAGACAGTCATGTATGAGCACTACCACGTCAGTGGGTTGATCTTGTGCCTCCGTGCATTTCCTCACAATCGGTTCTGCATCCTATTCTATACACCCTTGGTAAGTTTTAAGGAGATCCCCAGCTTCAACCCATCACGAATGCCAAGAGCTTCTGCAATTGTTGACAACTTGATTCCCGGATGCAATGTTAACAAAATGCGAAGAATTTTTCCATCAGCCCCCGAGCATATCCAAGACAACCGCGATTTGCTCAGTGAATTACTAATGTCTGATCGATTTAATTTTTCTCATGACTATTCCACACATCGAGGTCTATAAAATGGAAGGTAAGAATTTTTTTGGCTATGGACGAAGCCCAAATAGAGAAACACATCACCTTGTTGTGCCTTTGGGTCTGTCAGGGAAACACTCTTTTAACTCCATGATTTGTAGCCTTTGCAAAATTCCCCACAGGTTTTTTTTTTTCTAGCCTAACTGAATTCTGTTCTTGGAGGCTATGCAATAAACCCCAGTTGCCCCTGTACAATAGTCCCATCTGGTAGTTTGAATTTTTTTTTTGTTTTTGGTACCTCTTTACCCTCCATCTTCATTTAAATGCTGCTTTTGAAATTGTGAACCATGGAGAGTTTAACCCTTCAACTTATGAGAAAACTTTCACGGCCATACTTTACAGCATTGGCAGTGAAGAATGAGAAGTGCTCTGTAATCTGTATCTCCTCTAGATAAACTTACAATTCATGTATTTTTGGCATCCTTGTCATGGCTACACAAATACTAGTTGAGAACAGTTCTAGATCTGGTCCAAGGCGAACTACTCTGGTTAAACCTGAACCCGAGCTGAACACAAGACTAGACAAAACTTAATTGCTTGGGGAATCTATAGCACAAAATAAAAATGTTGGCGATATGGCCATCTACATCAATTAATTGCTATCTGATTTGCCAAGGACATGATTATTGATTGCCTGATATAGATATGCAGATTTGATCCTAATTAACAGATATGCTTGATAGATCATTAATTGATCTCGAAGTTCATCTTTTCAAAGCAGTATTTGACAGAAGATAAGTATGATCTCGAAGTTCTTATATGTTTAAAATACCTTTAATTCATATGTCCCGAAATACAATCCTGGATGAAAGACAACATTATAGTGTCCTTATTGACAGAAAGTGGCAAACAACACACAACACACAACCGAAAGCCACGCCTTTAACTAGAGGCACTTCCTCTCAAGAAAAGGGGAAAAAAAACAAAGGCACACCCATTGTAATATGTATCTCAAGTTCTCAACTTGGAATCCGAGAACTAAGCATGAGTAGTTTAGCAATCAGGATTTGCCAAGAGGTAGGCCTCCACAGCCTTGAAGATGTTTGAAGCCTTATCTTTGCCAGACTTGATTTCCTCTTCTGTGACCTTGTTATCACCTTTGGGGCAGTAGATGCTCCTGTTCTTGCAGATGGATCCACCATCAGGAGAGGGTACAATCTTGATGTGGTAAGAGATTGACTCGAAACCGTCCAAAGCATCACCTTCGATGATGCTGTAACTGTATGTGAAGTTCTCTTTGTCGACAGCATCAACCTTGTGTTTCAAACACTTGTGTTTGCTACCTACATTGGAGATTGAAAATGCAGCTTTGTTAATACAGGATCGTTCCAAATTGGAGCTTCTTGATTACTTGCATCTTAGTAAATTCAAAAGATTATATGTGCCCAAACATATAACATAATTAAGAAGCGACAAAATTTGGTCATGACAGAGAACAAAGTGAACTAACCTTCGCCGAAGGTGGTGAACTTGATGGTTCCAGCCCCGCCATCTCCTTGGAGGTTTTCCACACTCTTGATGGCCTGTGGGAGGACCTTGGGGATGAGGGTGTCACGGTCAATGACAAAGGCCTTGAACATCTTGGCGGGCGGGATTGAGGATGTGACCTCCATATCGAGAGTGATGGCACCCATGATGATGATCGGAATGAACTTAGAAGGCAGAAGCAGAAGAAGAAGAAGAGTAGGACTCAAGGATTAATTTGTAGGTGGAGAAGAGCTTGGTGTGAGGGAAATGGGAGAACAAGCGGAAGTTTTTATAGGGTTAGCTCCCTTTGTTGGCTGAGGACTATTCAATTTCAAACAAATACCAAGATTAAAGAAAATTCGAACAGATGAATCATTTGAATTCAAAACACCATCAGTGGGCAGTGGTTAGAGTTGCTATTAAGTAAAAGATCACACAAAAATAAGCTACTGGAATAAAGTCTTCTGACTTGTAAAGAGAAATGGTTTTTCCAATGTTTGTTTCTTGATCGTTTATCTGTATATGTAAAAGCTTAAACTGTTAGAGCACGAACAAGTCGCTCATGTGTGGCCAAACTCTTCTTTTAGAAGTTGGCCGACGGCTTGCATATATTTTAGTTTTAGGTAACTACAATCAGCAACTCAAGTAAAAGATCAAGATCCGCCAAAAAAAAAAAAAACTTATAAGAACAGGATAAGATGTTAGACAGATACGTTATTTAACTAATTTTAGGATAGATAAGTTATTTAACTGATATTATCCTCAGCATTCCAGTGGTGAGTCATTTGTTTTTATAACCAACAGTACCGACGTGGGATCCTATTTCTTGTCCAATATGGCTGCTTTTCAGCTATTTTTTTGTTTAGCTATCAAGAAACAATGGTGCTACCCCACCCCTCTGTTTTGCCATTCAAAATTCACCGTTTAACATTTCACCATTCGTCTCGACAATCAATGGTTTGGATTTTAAAAAAATAGACTGTCCAAAATATTTTTGAACGGTAAGATTGAGAACAGTAAAAGGTGCGCGGTAGGTGTACACTTTCTGACCAAATAGGGAAGGAAGCAAGTGCGGGGCCTTGCCCTTGCACCATGCAAAAGGGTGCCGTTTTGTATGAGGTGAGTGGAGTGGTGAATTGGTGCGGTGGGGTAGACTTTTGGTATTTTAAAATAGGGAAAGCTGTCAGGGCTAGAAGTAAAGAGTACAAAAAACACATTCACTAACACTAAAGCCATCCAACCCACAAACACATCAATGTTGACTGCTCAACAAGTTTGTCTCATGACGTCCTTGGCGGCCACAGATCTTGGAAATGTCTTCTAGAACAGATTTTATGATACTTAAACATGCATGGCCACCTCCAGATCAAAAAGAAAGTAAGAAACATACATGGCACTTGTTGGAAAAATGGAATTTTTGATACAAGATTTTTGGGATTTTGGCCCTAAAATTAAAGTGGGATTCCCACACCGAATGAAGTGGGCCCAAGTTTATTTAGTAAGCCGGTGAAAAAAGAATTAACAAATTCCATTCAGAAATGAATGAGAAATTGCCTCTCAAAGTTGATGTATTTGGAAGGTGGAAAGTCGGTTTTCACAATCATCCCAAAAAGTTGTGAACTTGCTATATATAATACCCAAATTTACCAAAGGAGAAAGCGTGCTTGTTATGGGGCTTTGGGCTTCGACCCATAAACTGTGCACGTACAGCCGCTCGCTCGGGCTGGACTATGGACTTCGGTGGGCTGGACTATGGACTTCGGTTGTCTTGGGCCAAGCTCATTCCGCCTTATTTTACAAGAAATGACAGGCCGGTCCCATTTTTTTGTTGGGGTTCCATCCCAACCCTTTTTTGTCTTGCTATCCCCTCAAGACCCTTTTTTAAGATGCTTTTACTATTTTATCCTCAATCACTTTTCACACGTCCAGAATTTACACCCCTGTAAAGAATTCACACATCAAGAATTCACACCTCCAAAATTCACACTCCAAGAATTCACACCTCTTAGAATTCACACTCGTTGCAGAATTCACACCAATTTGTAAGAATTCACACCCTACAAAATTTACACTCATTTGCAAAATTCACACAATTTTTCAATACACATCTTTTTAGAATTTACATCTTTTTTTAGAATTCACATACCTTTACAGAATTCACATCGTACAAAATTTACACCAATTTGCAGAATTCACAAAATATTTCAATACACATCTTTTTCCAGAATTTACATACCTTTACAGAATTCACACCCTAGATTTCACACCTCTGTTCAGAATTTACACGTGCAAAATTCACGCCCTCCAGAATTCACTTCCTGAGAATTCACACCTATGTGCAGAATTCACACCATTTTCAGAATTCACACCCATGTGCAGAATTCACACCCCCTTCAAAATTCACACCCATGTACACTTCACAAACTGTGAATTCTTGGTGAAATGTTGGTGTGAATTCAGCCCCAGTACACCTCTGGTCTGTGCAGAATTCACACCATGTGCAGAATTCGCACCGCCTTCAAAATTCACACCCCTGTACATTTCACAAACTGTGAATTCTTGGTAAATTGTTGGTGTGAGTTCAGCCGCGGTACACCTCTGGCGCGTGTGAATTCAGGAAGAATTCTTAGGGCTACAAACAGTCATTTTCACAACTTTTGCATAATTCACACCCCCATAATTTCATATACTTTTGCAGAATTCACATCTTCGAAAAAGACAGAATTCACAACACCAAATTTAGAATTCACACCTTCGGGAAAAAAAGAATTCACACTTTAAAAAAAAAACACACACACATTCGGAAAAAAAAATTCACACCTTCAAAAGGAGAATTCACAACACACACAAAAAAAAAAAAAACAAAAAGGGTGTGAATTCACAAAAAAATAAAAAAGGTCCGCACCGAACACCCCATCTAAAATCGCGCATGACCTAATCAATCACCAAATTAAAATCACCGTCAACAATTCTGCACGTATAAAGCAGATCACAGATCCGTGATCTAATTTGAAGCCTATAAAACCAGCAAAGAGTAATTCGTGAATACATTTTGGAAAAAAAACGTAACGACAAATTTGTTGCGCTAAATACTTGTATTTTTCCTCTCTCTCTTCCTTCAACGCTCCCTGGCCGGCGCGATGGGTCCCGTTGCCGGGAACCCTCGGATTCATGCCGCAGCGCGGCCGATGCCCCATGGCTCGGCGGAGGTTTGGTTGCTGACGTAGGGCTAGCTGCTGTTCTTGGAGACCAGGGAGTGGACGTGGGTAATGATTTCGGACCGGGTCGAGGCCATCGTGTCGGAGGGCAAGGGGAGAGCGTTCTTGTCGGTCGACATGTGGGAGTCGAAGGTTTGGACTGAGACGACGCGACAGGCGGTGAGGTAGGCCATTTCTGGAGGAGAGGGATGGGGGGCTACAATACCGAGTATCTTGATCCGGATAAGATGAGGATGGGAGAAAAATCAATATTCAGGTCTCACTTTTTAATATATAAGTGGTGCGCGGGTTTAGCAGAGAGGGGTATTTTGGATAGTTCACTTAAAACAGGGTTTGTGGGGAATGGGATTAACATGGAGCGGGGCTGGATGGATATGTAGAGGCAAAAAGGGGCCGGCCAGTAAGAAGCCCCTTATTTTACAGGCCATAAGTTTAAGTGGAACGGGCTTGGGAATACCTGGCACTGTTTCTTTACCATCATCATCCTTGTCACCATACTGTGAACGATCGAAATAGGATTTATGGCTACATGAACTGTTGGTGTTGGTGCAAAAACTGGAACCTTCAAAATCTAGAGCCTTCTGAAACTTAAACAAACTGATGGATACCGCTTCGAATCATGTTACGAAGTCGCTTTCCAAAAACAGTATTCGCCCCCATCAATTGGTGTGCACCGGGTTACAGTGAATCTGTTCTGAGGATAAAACGAAACCCGATCAATAATCTGTTGTCTGTGTCCGTACAAATGAAGGACAGACAGAATACCGAGCCTCAGAGAATCAACTGAACCAAGGACTATTAATTCCGTTTCTGCAGAATAACGGAATACCAGCACAGAAAACAATGAGTCAGAGAGAGGGAGTTTTTGGATATTTTTTGGTGTATCGAATGAATTAACCAATGGCCTATTTAAAGACTTATAGGCACCCTTATGTGAAAGGTTGTGTTTTTTGTAAACACACATTAGAAAGGGTATATCTCTTGAAGACAATTAATCAACAGAAATAATCATGTTTTTTAGTAGGCACTCTTTCATGAAAATAATTAATTAGGAAGGGTCATGTCTCTCAGAGGCATCCCCATGTATCACATCCCTTCCTAACAATCACACTCCATTCTAATAATTATACCCTAAGTTAATAGGTTATAACTATTCACATAAAGTCATACCCTATGTGAAAAGTGTCGCACCTTTTCACAAATAACCTCTCGCAACCTCTTTGTTTTGAAAAATCTCCAACATGAACCATTGAGAACAGTTAAAGATCTGGTCCAAGGCGAACTACCGCTGTTAAACTCAAGCCCCAGCTATCCAGATGGGCAACATGACTATACATAATTACTTGCCTGGCGAGTCATCTGCTCAAATTAATTAATGAAATAAATTGGCAATATGTGTTAGAGATTTTCAAAATAAAGGAGTCGTCGTTTTGGTTTTGTAAAATTTCCTTGTTTCCTTAGAATGCTTGTTTTCCTCTTTATGAGCTTTGTCCCATATTGGTTAGTTGAGAGATGTTAGAGCTGTATATATTAGGGAACATTCCTAATATGAGTATATAATGATCTAGTGTGGTGCAACTGCTTCTTCCACAACCTAACCGTTAAAGTTAAAACATGTTGATTTACCCCGAGCGTAGGGCTAGATCGTTGTCAGCATAAATACCGGAAAGTCCGGGATCGTACCCACAGAGATAGGTCTCTATAGCTAATTTGGATTTGTAGATGTAAGGTTTTCCGGCGTTTAGATGGCCAACTTTTGGTTTTCCTTTGCAAGGTTGGTCTGTCGTTTTCGTACCAAAAATATAATTTATAAAACAGGGAATTAACAATTATCTCGAAAAATAGCAGTTAAGTCCGAGATCATCCACAGAGAGTAAAAAGCTAAGTTGCAATACGTTCAATTGATTTCTAATTTAATTCTAAAAGGCAGGGACAGGGTTTGGATTTGAGTTGATTTGATTAAACTAAAACTAAACTAGAAAGCAGATTAAAGGAGTTGTAAACTGATTAGAGAAAGGACTAGGGTTTCCAATTCAGTCTCCCCTTGTAACGCAATTATTTCGAAACCTAGGGTTCACATTCAACATTCAACCAGATCACCATAGAGTAGCAATTCCGATCGATAATCCCCAAAAATATAATCAAGATTCGTACTCCGTATAGGTTATCTCAACATGGCACGGATCGTCTCATTGGATTTAACCACGGCACGATCCGTCTCACGTCGTATAATCTATCTCAAAGCCTATCTCGAAACTTTCAAAATCATTGTATGACATTTGTGCTTGAAACCATGGATACAAACACATTTGAATATTGAAAAAATATAAAACTTCATAAAAAGTTATGAATCGATCAAGTCATACAATCAAATCGAATGTAAAACCCTAGAAATCAAATAACTACGCAACTTGAAGAGACCTCCTCATTACCCTAGCCAGAGTGTTTAGCCGATCATGGAGTGTCGTGCGTTATGCGAAGTCCTGGCCACCGCCATGGCCTGTTGTTGCGTGGGAATGAGATCCTGATGGCAGCCACCGTTCTCCTGTTTCGGCGTGGGAGAAAATATGATGATGATGGCAGCCCCCACTTTGTTCTCTCGTGGGAATAAGATGAGATCGCAGCCACCGTTCTCTGTTGTTTCTGCGTGATCTCCAAAGTAAAGATAACAAAACCCTTTTTTTCTCTGCTTTTATCCTCTTGCCCCCGTAGTCGGTTCCCCAATTTCCGAAGCAAGTAATTAGTGGGCCCAATTTCCGTGATCAATTCCTCAAGCCACCAGCTATGTTTAAGCACAGTGGGTTTTATCAGTCAATCATGATTGGGTCACAATGGGTTTTGACCCAAATAAGACCATTGCACGCCATATACTAATCGTTGTCGCTTCGAGCTTTAATTAATTTAGCAACCGACTTTGTTTTGACATGAAATAAAATCTGACTTTGCGCTTTAATTCCAAATATTATCCATCGGCTTAAAGAGTCCTGAAACATAATTAACAAGTATCAAACCCCAAGTAGCGCATTAAAAGAACATAACAAGCCTAAGTTAGGGGGCGTAAATAGGCGTATTTACGCACCTATCAAAGGTGATAAAAACTCTCATGAAAAAGACTAGAAAATGAGTTTTTACTAGATTAAACAAGCAGCAAGGCCTAGAAGCTCCTAACACCCATAACTTAGGCCATCCAAGCTTTCTCAATGAAAACACAGTTGAATCACACGGCATAGGTTATCAACCGGAAGATTTAGCGGTGAAAATGGTTAGACTTGATATAGAGTTTGAATAACAAGCTAAACACAAGGCGTGACATCGCTCTCGGAACCATATGAGCAAGCACATGATCACTGGAGATTAACAACGCCAATACTTGAATTCAAACCAAATATCAAAGTCAAGAACTAGAAGTATAGTTTGGAAAGTGAGCAAGTTCTTTGGTACTGTTGGCAAATACGAGACGAGACAAAGCTCTCGGAATCATGTGAGCTAGCACATGATCACCGGAGATTAACATCGGCAAGTTTTGTTACATAAAAGGCGAACCACGCACATTTCCAAACCAAACCTCATGTCTTAAGTTGAGAAAGGTAAGATTAACCGAAGTCACAAGGTGTTGTTCACCCCGAGGCCAAACCTAAACGACTACTCACACATATTGAAAAGACTAGAAAGCATGCTTAAGAAAGAAAACATGATTAACCGATAGAAATGAAAATAAACTTGATTATAAGAAGAATTTAAAGCGTAGCTACAACATTAACAAGCAGGAAATTAACAAACGAATTAAACTTACTTGAGTTCTAAGGAAAATAAGCTTGAACAACAATGTAGAACTCTCCTAGAGAGAGAACTAAGACTAGAACATAAAGTGGATCGATGTAAAGTGAGAGAGAGATGAGTATTTATACAACTCAGCCTTTTCTCTCTTCAAAAAGCAGTAAAAATATCTGCAGAAGACAAAAGTTATCGATACCATAAGCAAATGTATCAATAACATCCTTCAAAATGATCCCTCGGAGAAGTATGTGATCGATAACTCCAACAAAATGTTATCGATACTCTCAGGTCTGGACAACTTCTGGACCAAAATGGAACAAATGTTATCGATAACCTTGTGAAAGGTATCGATAACATTCTTCAAAAACTGCAGATCCAGATGCTTGCTTCTGCTTCAGCAAATAGCTCACAGCAACTTCACAGCTCCTCAGCATCTTATTTTTATTCTCTAAACTTAAGTAAAGACTACATCTTAAACCTTTCTTTTACTTTTTCTTTACTTTAATTTATTTAATGAAAATAAGAAAGTACCCCCCCAGTTGGAAACAATGGCATTACCAGAATTTCAAGATTCTATTTAAATCAAAATGTCAACCCCCCACTTTTAGTACAAAATGGAAAACTGCACGTTTTTCACAAAAGAAAATGACTCAAAACATGACTTTACTCTTCAAATAAAACCTTGCAACTTTGTAGTTACTCTTAGAAAAATTCAAGGATCAATTACCGCCATTTTTTTATCTCGAAAATCGAAACTTTTTCAGAAAGTCATTTTTTCTATACTTAGACAGATTTTAAGAGGCCGACAGGGTTTTCGGGTATTTGGAAGCACTTGAGCCATCCATGGCACTGAAAAGCTCCAAATTTGCACGTTTTGCCTAAAAACACTAAAAAGACACCTTACGTGCAATATCGCTATAAAAACTAAATAAATATAAGGTGGAAAAACATAAAACGGGACTAATCGCACCAAAAATCTGCAATATTGGGTGATCATCAGCAGCCCTATGGTGCTTTGCACCATATCGGTAGAGCCGGTAAGCGCGTGGCGTGGGCAGTGTGGCGCTTTAGCAGCGCACTTTGCACTTAGCACGTCGGCGCCTTGTAGGCGCCATTTCTTATTGCGAGTTGGCAGTAAGTTGGAGCTGACGTGGATGTCGCGTGTCACACACGGAACGATTCCGATCGGGTGCAACTCGAGCCTACGGGTGCATTGGTTTGTAGAGTTGCGATCTCAGCCGTTGATCGCGAATGGGCACGATCCAACGGATTGGATCAAATCCACTTGGGTGTGAGTAAAACAGTACACCAGTTCGGTGTGACTGGGTGTGACTAATTGATTAAGACCGTAGGATTTGATCCAACAGTCAGATTAGATCAAATGCGTGCCCATTCTCAATGGGTGCGTAGTGGCCTATAAATAGACCACTACTTCACAGAATTCATATACACAAAATATCAAATTTCTCCCACATCTCTCTCAATATTTTCCTAGCATTCATTCTGCGTTCTGTTTTGTTGCAGAAAATAGAATACAGTGATTCTCGGTTCTAATATTCAATCAGCAGGTATTCTGTCCATTTCGTTAGTGCAAACGCAAACGGAAAAAACTTTGAGTTCCGGCTTCGATTTATCTTGAAGGCAGATTTGCTGTAACCCTTTGATGGGGGCAAATACTGTCTTTAGGAAAGTGACATCATCATGACTCGAAGCGTATTTCAGCATTTGTGGAGGATTCGCCAACAGTTCAAAATTTACAACAGCCATTTTTCCAACAATATGGCCATCTACATGAATTCCTATCTTATTTGCAACTGCCATTTTTTAATTACAGCTTGATACAGCGATGCAGATGGGGTCCTATTTAATAGATGACATTGAACCTCTGCTTATTTCTTATCTTGTCAAAGCAGTATTTGACACAAGGTAAGTATATATGAAAATGAGTTTTACCATCAATAGGTTCAACGATTTTTGAGTTGGTCCACTTCCGACAAACTTTTCATAAACCAAAGTTTAATATTTTCATGGTTCGATTCCACCATCTTGAAGTACTTTGAATACCCTCTAAATCGATATGAAATACGTCTGGATCCGATTTAAAATTATTGTGATTCAAGGATTTTCCCAAAATAATTTATTTTTTGACATATTGTGGGTAAAATTATCATATCTTTCACTACTAGAATAACCTTAAAACATCATGGGCTTTACCCGTGATAGTTGTAGTATAACCACGGTTTTAAAACTGTGGTGGATCGGACCGTTATAAAAAAGCAGCGAGATTCAATCACATTTTTTGTCTGTGATTAAAAGTTGATTTAAACTGAAATTAAAACTAAAAAGGCATGATTATGCACAAAATAAGATCACGGTTTGTATTAAGAGCTGTGGTTAAAGAGAACAAAGAGTATGCAATAAACCCCAGTTGCCCCTGTACAATAGTCCCATCTGGTAGTTTTAATTTTTTGTTTTTGGTACCTCTACCCTCCATCTTCATTGAAATGCTGCTTTTGAAATTGTGAACCATGAAGAGTTTAACCCTTCAACTTATGAGAAAACTTTCACGGCCATACTTCACAGCATTGGCAGTGAAGAATGAGAAGTGCTCTGTAATCTGTTTCTCCTCTAGACAAACTTACAATTCATGTATTTTTGGCATCCTTGTCATGGCTACACAAATACTAGTTGAGAACAGTTCTAGATTTGGTTCAAGGCGAACTACTCTGGTTAAACCCAAACACGAGCTGAGCACAAGACTAGACACAACTTAATTGCTTGGGGAATCTATAGCACAAAATAAAAATGTTGGCAATATGGCCATCTCCACCAATTAATTGCTATCTGATTTGCCAAGGGCATGATTATTGATTGCCTGATACAGATATGCAGATTCGGTCCTAATTAACAGATATGCTTGATACATCAATAATTGATCTAGAGGTTCATCTTTTCAAAGCAGTATTTTGACAGAAGATAAGTATGATCTCGAAGTTCTTATATGTTTAAAATACCTTTAATTCATATGTCCCTAAATACAATCCTGGATGAAAGACAACATTACAGTGTCCTTCTTATTGACTGAAAGTGGCAAACAACACACAACACACAACCGAAAACCATGCCTTTAACTAAAGGCACTTCCTCTCAAGAGAGGGGGGAAAAAAATAGAGTAAAGGCATACCCATAGTAATATGTATCTCAAGTTCTCAACTTGGAATCCGAGAACTAAGCATTAGTTTAGCAATCAGGATGTGCCAAGAGGTAGGCCTCCACAGCCTTGAAGATGCTTGAAGCCTTTTCTTTGCCAGACTTGATTTCCTCTTCTGTGACCTTGTTATCACCTTTGGGGCAGTAGATGCTCCTGTTCTTGCAGATGGATCCTCCATCGGGAGAGGCTACGATCTTGATGTGGTAAGAGATTGACTCGAAACCGTCCAAAGCATCACCTTCGATGATGCTGTAACTGTATGTGAAGTTCTCTTTGTCGAGAGCATCAACCTTGTGTTTCACGCACTTGTGTTTGCTACCTGCATATTGGAGATTGAAAATGCTGCCTCATTAATACAATATCGATCCAAATTGGAGCTTCTTGATTACTTGCCTCTTAGTAAATTCAAAAGATTATATATGCCCCAACATATAACATAAAGAAGCAGCAAGATTTGGTCATGAGAAAGAACAGAGTGAACTAACCTTCACCGAAAGTGGTGAGCTTGATGGTTCCAGCTCCACCATCTCCTTGGAGGGTTTCCACACTCTTGATGGCCTGTGGGAGGACCTTGGGGATGAGGGTGTCGCCGTCAAGGACAAAGGCTTTGAACATCTTGGCGGGCGGGATTGAGGAAGTGACCTCCATATCGTAAGTGATGGGAGCCATGATGATGATCTTAAGAACTTAGAAGGCAGAAAATGAAGAAGTAGGATTAGTTTGTAGGTGGAGAAGAGCTTGGTGTGAGGAAAATGGGAGAACAAGAGGAGGTATTTATAGGGTTAAAATTAGCTCCCTTTGGTGGCCCTGTAGACTATTCAAACTAATACCAAGAATATTAAACTACAATCAAAAATAAACTACGTCCTAGAATAAAGTTTTCTAACCCAATTAGAGAAATATTTTTATAAGATTTATTTTTAAAACAGTCCACAACGTAATTGCTGTATTAATAATTGACATAATTAAGAGACAATTTAACTAAGGCAAAAAATATTCTTATAATTGGATCTAATTTAGTGGATCTAAATTTTGCACAGGGTAACTATCTACCTAGGAGAAGGGAAAGGGTGCATGGTTTGAACTCCTGCAGGTGAGCAAGCTATGAAGTAATGGATTTACCAATACACGACATGGGTAAGACACGACATTGATATTGAGGTACGAAAAAATAAAAGAAATAGAGATGTTAGTACCGCATTTCTTAGTATAAAATCTAATTTTATAATTTTTAGCATTGTACTATGCGTATCACAAGAATGATGAACCGTTGTCTCTTCCTTGGGCAAATATATTGTCTACAACTTTACGGGGTTACTTATTCAACGGGTTTTTAACAACAACGAAAAAGAAATTTTTTAAACTTATTTAATTGTAGATATTCAATTTTATGAAACGTACATATTTTTTCTATCGCCATGGAATATACTTATTACAAAAGAAAGATTCAAACAATTATATATGAAAAGACAGTATCATTCCGATTCGACTATTTGTTTCTGTTTAAGGATTGAGTAAACTACGTACTAGGCAACCACAGTCTCTATAGTCTATTCCTGACAATTTTATTCTAGTTGTGCAAGACGTACATACCACAACGTTGATTTTATAGACGTTCGGATACATGACCTAGATAATTCGAAAACTATCTTATACTTCAACAATATAGTTTGTATTGCGGATGCTTTTGGAATACTATCCGCAAGAATTGAAGAATTAAGGTGTATATGATACGAACCCGACTCCCATAGAGAAGTATTTGTGCTTCATCGTGAGTTGGCAACAAGGTTTCTTTTCCTACAACAGGTGCATATTTCTTGCTCAAAGATAATTTTATTTGAATCTTCAAATTTTCAAGTCACTGAACCGAAGGGTTTGGCCCGTGATCAAGTCTGGGGCTTAGTGGTTATTTGCTCTCTCTCTCTCTCTCTCTCTCTCTCTTAAGGTTTTAGGTTTAAAATCATTCAGGTTTTATCAACTCTTTTGAGATCAGTCCATACAGAATTTTGCTCTTGTTCTATTTGAGACCCGCAAATGCACAGTTGGATCGATAGCCTAAAATTAATTGAGGTGTGTGTAAGATGATCTAGGCACCCGAGTTACAAAAATAAATTATCAAGTCAATGTTATTAGCCTATCATGTTTGAATGTGGGGTCGTCTTCTAGATGAGCTGAAGTTTTTTCCACGTGGAAAGACAAATTAATATATTTCCTCCCAAGTTGTGCTTTTCAGATCTGTTATTCAGCTTTTCAAGTGTCTTTTTTGGTATGTAAGTCGCGATTATATTAATAGGTGGGCCGAGCTTGGACTAGTACTTTTGCTGAATAGTATATATAGGCAACGGAATAATCAGCGGCTGCCCTAAAAAATTCCGAAAATGACTGGCAGCTCAAAATTGATTCAAAGGAGATGTGTTGTGAGAGTATGACCTGTCTTGTAAAATAAAAAATAAGTACTTAAAAAATAAGAATATTAGCGGAACGGAGGGTCATCAAATAAGAGAGCCTAGCTCATACAAATAAGAAACGGTGATCGATCTTTAAGGTAAGTCGACTCACACAGTTTTTAAGTGTGCTGAGTCAGCAATAGTTGTGGCTGATTGTGATAAATCTTTGTGTATGTACCATTATTGACCTTTTAAGTGGAGTAACATCAAATTTCGTAATGAGGCATAATTTTGGAATTTTTTGCAAATTTTTTTTGTGATGTATGATATTGAAATTTTATCTTGTTGATCGACTACAAATAATCGTTAGTATTTTTGAAGCTAATTTGTCTTTTTATCGTTTTGCTTGTGATGTACCTTAAGGCTCCATTTTTTCAACATGGCTTTAGGCCCGACGTGTTAGGGCCGGCACCGAGAGTGATCAAAACCTATCTAAATCAAAAGTAATTGCTTTGGGGACATCAAGGTTGACCGTTGGCTTCCTAGAATGCCTGCTTCTCCAGGACAAGCCCCGATAGGTACTGTTCAATGAAAGATTATTTGGTGCGTTTTGGAAACTGCCACGTGGTGCTCGATTGACGTCCATTTTGCACAAGACATTGAGGTGGACTTATATATTTGTTCTTGAACTCCACCACGAGAATGGTGGAGTTCACATTTGGTAGGAAAAGGGTCCGAGGCCCCAGGGTCACACTGAATAATTTTTCCTGGTGAAGATAGGATCTTTTGTTCGATCCAAGTCCAAGTATAGCCCATAATTATTGGGTCAATCAAATTCATAGACATTTTCAATGGTTTATATACAAAAAATGCGAAGATGCGTTAAAAACACATTGAAATCGATCTGGGGATCGATAACGTATTAATTTTGTGATTGAAGAGAAATAATTAGGACAACAATTAACCGAGCTGCTTGCGGCTAGGCTCATTTAGTAATCGAGCTGAACTCGAATTTTTGGCTCGTTTACTAAACGAGTTGAGCTCAACACTCGAAAGCTCGGCTCTTTTTATAGGCTCAATTCGTTAAAAGATTGAGGCTCATTAAGTAAATTAATAAGCCAGGCTTGGCTTGTTAAAAGCTCAACTCATTTACAAACGAGTCGAGCTTGAGTTTTGAGCTCGTATGGTAAATGAGCCGAGCTTGAATACAATAAAGCTCGGCAAATATCAAACCAAAGGTGAAATTTTTGTGTGAATGAGAGTGTTTTCGGGTCTGAAAACATTTTATCCTAGTAAAGTAGCTCTGACCACCGCCCTATGATTTTTTCTACCTATACAAATTTTCGTTAATCTTGTTATCTATTTGAATAGTCCACCAGGCACCAAAGGGATTGTGCTACGTACGTACCCTATAAATACCTCCTCTTGTTCTCCCATTTCCCTCACACCAGGCTCTTCTCCACCTACAAATTAATCCTTCTTACTCTTCTTCATTTTCTGCCTTCTAAGTCCTTACACATCATCATCATGGGTGCCATCACTTACGATATGGAGGTCACTTCCTCAATCCCACCCACCAAGATGTTCAAGGCCTTTGTCCTTGACGGCGACACCCTCATCCCCAAGGTCCTCCCACAGGCCATCAAGAGTGTGGAAACCCTCCAAGGAGATGGCGGAGCTGGAACCATCAAGCTCACCACTTTCGGCGAAGGTCTGTTCACTCACTCTGTTCTTTCTTATGACCAATGTTATACATAACCTAGCTACCTTGTTGCTTCTTTATGTTACATATTTGGGCAGATAAAGATTGAATTTACGAAGATGCAAGTATTCGAGCGGCTTCAATTTGGAATGATACTGAATGAAATTAAGATGCTTTTTAAATCTCCAATGTGCAGGTAGCAAACACAAGTGTGTGAAACACAAGGTTGATGCCCTCGACAAAGAGAACTTCACATACAGTTACAGCATCATCGAAGGTGATGCTTTGGACGGTTTTGAGTCAATCTCTTACCACATCAAGATCGTAGCCTCTCCCGATGGAGGATCCATCTGCAAGAATAGGAGCATCTACTGCCCCAAAGGTGATAACAAGGTCACAGAAGAGGAAATCAAGTCTGGCAAAGAGAAGGCTTCAAGCATCTTCAAGGCTGTGGAGGCCTACCTCTTGGCAAATCCCGATTGCTAAACTACTGATGCTTAGTTCTCGGATTCCAAGTTGCGAAACTTGAGACATGTATTACTATACAAGGTGTGGTTTTTGGTTGTGTGTTTTTTGCCACTTTCGGTGGTCAATAAGATCGAAAGACACCTATAATATTGTCTTTCATCCAGAATTGTATTTGGGGAAGTTTGAAATAAAGGATTTTTAAGCTTTTTGTTGAATCATCCTGAAACATGCAAGAACATTTCTTTATGGGCCTGATACAGATATGCAGATTCGGTCCTAATTAACAGATATGCTAGCTTGATACATCAATAATTGATCTCGAAGTTCTTATATGTTTGAATACCTTTAATTCATATATCCCGAAATACAATCCTGGATGCAAGACAACATTATAGTGTCCTTCTTATTGACTGAAAGTGGCAAGAACACACAACACACAACCGAAAACCACGCCTTTAACTAAAGGCACTTACTCTCAAGAAAAGGGGGAAAAAATAGAGTAAAGGCACACCCATAGTAATATGCATCTCAAGTTCTCAACTTGAAGATGCTTGAAGCCTTATCTTTGCCAGACTTGATTTCCTCTTCTGTGACCTTGTTATCACCTTTGGGGCAGTAGATGCTCCTGTTCTTGCAGATGAATCCACCGTCGGGAGAGGGCACGATCTTGATGTGGTAAGAGATTGACTCAAAACCATCCAAAGCATCACCTTCGATGATGCTGTAATTGTATGTGAAGTTCTCTTTGTCGACAGCATCAACCTTGTGTTTCACACACTTGTGTTTGCTACCTGCATTGGAGATTGAAAATGCAGCTTTGTTAATACTTATTACAAAAGAAAGATTCAAACAATTATATATGAAAAGACAGTATCATTCCGATTCGACTATTTGTTTCTGTTTAAGGATTGAGTAAACTACGTACTAGGCAACCACAGTCTCTATAGTCTATTCCTGACAATTTTATTCTAGTTGTGCAAGACGTACATACCACAACGTTGATTTTATAGACGTTCGGATACATGACCTAGATAATTCGAAAACTATCTTATACTTCAACAATATAGTTTGTATTGCGGATGCTTTTGGAATACTATCCGCAAGAATTGAAGAATTAAGGTGTATATGATACGAACCCGACTCCCATAGAGAAGTATTTGTGCTTCATCGTGAGTTGGCAACAAGGTTTCTTTTCCTACAACAGGTGCATATTTCTTGCTCAAAGATAATTTTATTTGAATCTTCAAATTTTCAAGTCACTGAACCGAAGGGTTTGGCCCGTGATCAAGTCTGGGGCTTAGTGGTTATTTGCTCTCTCTCTCTCTCTCTCTCTCTCTCTTTAAGGTTTTAGGTTTAAAATCATTCAGGTTTTATCAACTCTTTTGAGATCAGTCCATACAGAATTTTGCTCTTGTTCTATTTGAGACCCGCAAATGCACAGTTGGATCGATAGCCTAAAATTAATTGAGGTGTGTGTAAGATGATCTAGGCACCCGAGTTACAAAAATAAATTATCAAGTCAATGTTATTAGCCTATCATGTTTGAATGTGGGGTCGTCTTCTAGATGAGCTGAAGTTTTTTCCACGTGGAAAGACAAATTAATATATTTCCTCCCAAGTTGTGCTTTTCAGATCTGTTATTCAGCTTTTGAATTGTCTTTTTTGGTACGTAAGTCGCGATTATATTAATAGGTGGGCCGAGCTTGGACTAGTACTTTTGCTGAATAGTATATATAGGCAACGGAATAATCAGCGGCTGCCCTAAAAAATTCCGAAAATGACTGGCAGCTCAAAATTGATTCAAAGGTGATGTGTTGTGAGAGTATGACCTGTCTCGTAAAATAGAAAATAAGTACTTAAAAAATAAGAATATTAGCGGAACGGAGGGTCATCAAATAAGAGAGCCTAGCTCATACAAATAAGAAACGGTGATCGATCTTTAAGGTAAGTCGACTTACACAGTTTTTAAGTGTGCTTAGTCACCAGTAGTTGTGGCTGATTGTGGTAAATCTTTGTGTATGTACCATTATTGACCTTTTAAGTGGAGTAACATCAAATTTCGTAACGAGGCATAATTTTGGAATTTTTTGCAAATTTTTTGTTGTGATGTATGATATTGAAATTTTATCTTGTTGATCGACTACGAATAATCGTTAGTATTTTTGAAGCTAATTTGTCTTTTTATCGTTTTGCTTGTGATGTACCTTAAGGCTCCATTTTTTCAACATGGCTTTAGGCCCGACGTGTTAGGGCCGGCACCGAGAGTGATCAAAACCTATCTAAATCAAAAGTAATTGCTTTGGGGACATCAAGGTTGACCGTTGGCTTCCTAGAATGCCTGCTTCTCCAGGACAAGCCCCGATAGGTACTGTTCAATGAAAGATTATTTGGTGCGTTTTGGAAACCGCCACGTGGTGCTCGATTGACGTCCATTGTGCACAAGACATTGAGGTGGATCCACCTTATATATTTGTTCTTGAACTCCACCACGAGAATGGTGGAGTTCAAATTTGGTAGGAAAAGGGTCCAACGCCCCAGGGTCACACTGAATAATTTTTCCTGGTGAAGATAGGATCTTTTGTTCGATCCAAGTCCAAGTATAGCCCATAATTATTGGGTCAATCAAATTCATAGACATTTTCAATGGTTTATATACAAAAAATGCGAAGATGCGTTAAAAACACATTGAAATCGATCTGGGGATCGATAACGTATTAATTTTGTGATTGAAGAGAAATAATTAGGACAACAATTAACCGAGCTGCTTGCGGCTAGGCTCATTTAGTAATCGAGCTGAACTCGAATTTTTGGCTCATTTATTAAACGAGTTGAGCTCAACACTCAAAAGTTCGGCTCTTTTTATAGGCTCAGTTCGTTAAAAGATTGAGGCTCATTAAGTAAATTAATTAGCCAGGCTTGGCTTGTTAAAAGCTCAACTCATTTACAAACGAGTCGAGCTCAAGTTTTGAGCTCGTATGGTAAATGAACCGAGCTTGAATACAATAAAGCTCGGCAAATATCAAACCAAAGGTGAAATTTTTGTGTGAATGAGAGTGTTTTCCGGTCTGAAAACATTTTATCCAAGTAAAGTAGCTCTGACCACCGCCCTATGATGTTTCTACCTATACTAATTTTCATTAATCTTGTTATCTATTTGAATAGTCCACCAGCCACCAAAGGGATTGTGTTACGTACGTACCCTATAAATACCTCCTCTTGTTCTCCCATTTCCCTCACACCAGGCTCTTCTCCACCTACAAATTAATCCTTCTTACTCTTCTTCATTTTCTGCCTTCTAAGTCCTTACACATCATCATCATGGGTGCCATCACTTACGATATGGAGGTCACTTCCTCAATCCCACCTGCCAAGATGTTCAAGGCCTTTGTCCTTGATGGCGACACCCTCATCCCCAAGGTCCTCCCACAGGCCATCAAGAGTGTGGAAACCCTCCAAGGAGATGGCGGAGCTGGAACCATCAAGCTCACCACTTTCGGCGAAGGTCTGTTCACTCACTCTGTTCTTTCTTATGACCAATGTTATACATAACCTAGCTACCTTGTTGCTTCTTCATGTTACATATTTGGGCAGATAAAGATTGAATTTACGAAGATGCAAGCATTCGAGCGGCTTCAATTTGGAATGATATTGAATGAAATTAAGATGCTTTTTAAATCTCCAATGTGCAGGTAGCAAACACAAGTGTGTGAAACACAAGGTTGATGCCCTCGACAAAGAGAACTTCACATACAGTTACAGCATCATCGAAGGTGAAGCCTTGGACGGTTTCGAGTCAATCTCTTACCACATCAAGATCGTAGCCTCTCCCAATGGAGGATCCATCTGCAAGAACAGGAGCATCTACTGCCCCAAAGGTGATAACAAGGTCACAGAAGAGGAAATCAAGTCGGGCAAAGAGAAGGCTTCAAGCATCTTCAAGGCTGTCGAGGCCTACCTCTTGGCAAATCCCGATTGCTAAACTACTAATGCTTAGTTCTCGGATTCCAAGTTGTGAAACTTGAGACATGTATTACTATACAAGGTGTGGTTTTTGGTTGTGTGTTTTTTGCCACTTTCGGTGGTCAATAAGATCGAAAGACACCTATAATATTGTCTTTCATCCAGAATTGTATTTGGGGAAGTCTGAAATAAAGGTATTTTAAGCTTTTTGTTGAATCGTCCTGATACATGCAAGAACATTTCTTTATGGGGCTGATACAGATATGCAGATTCGGTCCTAATTAACAGATATGCTAGCTTGATACATCAATAATTGATCTCGAAGTTCATCTTTTCAAAGCAGTATTTGACAGAAAATAAGTATGATCTCAAAGTTCTTATATGTTTAAATACCTTTAATTCATATGTCCCGAAATACAATCCTGGATGAAAGACAACATTATAGTGTCCTTCTTATTGACTGAAAGTGGCAACCAACACACAACCGAAAACCACGCCTTTAACTAAAGGCACTTACTCTCAAGAAAAGGGGAAAAAAATAGAGTAAAGGCACACCCATAGTAATATGTATCTCAAGTTCTCAACTTGAAATCCGAGAACTAAGCATTAGTAGTTTAGCAATCAGGATTTACCAAGAGGTAGGCCTCCACAGCCTTGAAGATGCTTGAAGCCTTATCTTTGCCAGACTTGATTTCCTCTTCTGTGACCTTGTTATCACCTTTGGGGCAGTAGATGCTCCTGTTCTTGCAGATGCATCCACCGTCGGGAGAGGGCACGATCTTGATGTGGTAAGAGATTGACTCAAAACCGTCCAAAGCATCACCTTCGATGATGCTGTAACTGTATGTGAAGTTCTCTTTGTCGAGAGCATCAACCTTGTGTTTCACACACTTGTGTTTGCTACCTGCATTGGAGATTGAAAATGCAGCTTTGGTAATACAAGATAGTTCCAAATTGGAGCTTCTTGATTACTAGCATCTTAGTAAATTCAAAAGATTATATGTGCCCAAACATATAACATAATTAAGAAGCGACAAAATTTGGTCATGACAAAGAACAAAGTGAACTAACCTTCGCCGAAGGTGGTGAGCTTGATGGTTCCAGCCCCGCCATCTCCTTGGAGGGTTTGCACACTCTTGATGGCCTCTGGGAGGACCTTGGGGATGAGGGTGTCACGGTCAATGACAAAGGCCTTTAATATCTGGGCGGGCGGGATTGAGGATGTGACCTCCATATCGTAAGTGATGGCACCCATGATGATGATCGGAATGAACTTAGAAGGCAGAAGAAGAAGAAGAAGACGACTATTCAATTTCAAACAAATACCAAGATTAAAGAAAATTCGAACAGATGAATCATTTGAATTCAAAACATCATCAGTGGGCGGTGGTCAGAGTAGCTATTAAGAAAAAAATTCACACAAAAAAAAGCTACTGGAATAAAGTCTTCTGGTCCTAAAAGAGAAATGGTTTTTCCAATGTTTATTTCTTGATCATTTATCCGTACATGTAAAAGCTTAAACTGTTAGAGCACGAACAAGTCGCTCATGTGTGGTCAAACTCTTCTTTTAGAAGTTGGCCGACGGCTTGCATATATTTTAATTTTAGGTAACTGTAGTAGGCCGAGCGAGAATGCTCGAGCCGTGCGTAAATGGGCCGTGCCATTTACTATCCTCAGAACCCGATCCATTCCTGCTATTTTAATACGAGGTTCGGCCATGCCGACGGTAGTTCGCCAGCATGCATTCTTCTCCCTGTTGATCGGAATGGTCTCGTCGGGACCATTAGTCGTCGGCTTCACGCTCGATGTTGAACGAGCGTGGGCCATGCCTCCAGCTCACCCACGTGGTAGTAACGGTTTCAGTTGTGACGTCGGTCGTGACGTCGTCCAAATGATTGCCATGAATGGCGTGAGGGCACGTGAAGGTGCCAGCTCGTTATCCGGACGGTTACAGAAACCCTAATATGACGCAGGGGTGAGGTCGGCCGACACGTGTCATGCATCGGTGCAGCCTTGGAAGCCAAGCTAGGAAATGCCTATAAATATGCCTTCATGCCTCCTTGAGGAAGGTACGCACTGTTCATTGGAAAACCCTAACTGTTGGTTCTTCTCCCCTTAGAAGCAATACTGATCCTTGCACCAGAGGGCCATTCCGGAGGACCTCCAGTGTGGTCTTTAGTCGTGCTTCATTTTGCAGGACGAAAAGCTGGATCTGGACCAATTTGCGAACCAACCGGATCGGAGTCCCCACAATTTGGTGAACCCGACGTGAATCTTCTTTCTGTACGCGGCGGCTCCTCCGTGTTTCCTCCTCTCCAGATTTTCTTTGAACCTTCATTCACACCCTTTCACCGCCAAAATGGGCGGCCCACCACCTTCTTTCCATCCCCCACCGCTACTCCATTCCGAAACTGGTGTAAATACCGTTTCCCCCTCCCATCCTCCCGGCTTCACTCCACCAAAAGCTAGCACCTCCATTCCACGTCCAGAAGGCCTAAGTGACGATGCTCTGGCTTATGTCCAAATGTTGGAACAACAACAAGAGCAAACAAACGCGGATGTTGCTATTCTCAAAATGGAGATGGCCCGACTCAAGGCAGCTAACCGTCCAGCCGCCTCTCATTCTGACTCCCAGGGACGTCGCCGACGGCGAGACCTGCCTCCACCTCCTCCCCTCGGCGAAAATGATAACCCACGTCGTATCTCCGTCCACGATCGTCTGGATCCACCCCTCACGGCCAATCGGGTCGAAGGCGCCGCTCGCGTTGGGCAGCAGCGTCCTTCGATCCACAAACGCCTAGGTGGTGGAATCAGTTTGGGCGGAACGGATGGAAGACGAGAAGGCAGTACCCATACCGTATACTCCAGCTCAACGGCTGGGGACGAATACTCCCAGGGTTCCCAAAGCTATGATACAGTTGAGCTCCTGGACAATCCCCAGGCACTGGTTCCCTATGAATCAGGACGGCGAAAAAGCCGAACGTCTCGTAAAAACGGGAAAGACCCTCTTGGGTACGCCGCTGAACCCGAAAAAGCTCCCAACAAAAGGGGCACCGACCGACGCTCCATCGATTCTCGAAGCACACAGCAGCTACCTCGAGAAAGAAGTATAAGCGTAGTTGTTCGGCAAAACAACGATCCATGCCGCCGCAGGGTCTATCGTACCGAACGACAGCCTGAAAACGCCCAACGACAGTCGCCTGAAACGGGTAGACGAGACTCGGGTAGGCCGGGTAGGCGTCGGTACGAGGATACGACAGATAAGGATGGGGATCATCGCCTTTCCAAGCGACACCGCAACGACCGTGATGGACGTCCTCCAAGGCCGACGCATGAGTACCAGTTGAGAAAGTTGACCGAATCTCCATTCTCTGCCAAAATTCAGGCGACACTGCCGAAGGTCGGTATGCACCTCCCAAAATTTCAGAAGTTTGACCCGAGCACGACGGAGGCCTATACGCACCTCATCAGCTACCGCAGTACCATTTCCTGCGTGACCGATGACGACGCTATTATGTGTAAGGCCTTTCCTTCCAGCTTGGGCCGCCTCGGCTTACTATGGTTCAATCAACTGGAAGCAGGGTCCATCCACAGCTTTAAAGAACTTGAGCGCGCCTTTAACTACCGTTTCATTACAAGTAACAAGCAAGCAAAGGAAGAGGACGCCCTGGCACAGATGAAGAAGCGACCCGGAGAAACGCTTCGGAAGTACGCCGAGCGATACTGGCAGCTTTTCAATGAAATACCGGGTGTGGATCAATATTGGGCCGCTAGGAACTTCAAAAACAGGCTGGAGACTGGGAGCAAGATTCTGGACGAACTCGCGATACGGGCACCCCACGGCATGAACGAGCTCATGCGGACGGTTGAACAGTTTTGCTCTTATGAAGAATTCTTGGCCGAACGAGAGCTGCAGGGCGGGCAGTCATCCACTATCTCTCCGAGCCTTCACGTTCCTACACCGCAGTTGGCTGTTCCGAAGCCGGCAGTCCCGTCACAGCCGAAGAAGCAAGTGAATACCGTCAAGGTTGCGAACAAGAAGTCTCCGAAAGCTCACGACTACGTCGCCGAGACAACAGTTTTCAAAGAGCCGATCTATTTCCTCCTTCGAACTCTGGAGCGGGAACCCTTCTTTGTCTGGCCGAACCCTCCCAAGTTGAACACCGAGGACGGCAATGACAACAGTCGGAAACGGTGTTCGTACCACAATGAGCTCGGTCATTACACGACTGCGTGCGCCCCTTATAAGGCGCTGCTGGAGAACTTAGCAGCCTAGGGGCTTCTCGACGATCACATTGATTGGACAAAAACGCCGAGGCGACAACAAAACGCTGGCGGCCAAAACCCAATTCCTCGGCCCGTCGGAGTAATCAATCTAATTCACGGGCCCGCAACCAAGGGAGTCATCCAAAAGATTCGGCAGGAACTAGACGTCGCCAAGAGCTCTCCCCAAATTTTCTCTGTCAGTAATGCCCCCAAGCGACTGAAGACACTTGAACGCCCATGGTCGATCACGTTCACGGAACGAGACCTCCAGCGCGTCCAACAGCCTCATAACGACGCCCTGGTAGTCACGATCCAGATCTCAACCGATTCGGTTAAACGGGTACTTATAGATCAGGGAAGCTCGGCCGAAGTAATGTATTTACCGCTATTCAAGGAGCTTAATCTTCCCGAGTCTTCCCTCATTCCAGCCGAAGTCCCACTAATCGGCTTCAGTGGAACACCAGTTTGGCCCATCGGTAAAATTAGCCTTCCTGTAGTTACGGGCTCGGTTTGCGCAACCATGGAATTCGTGGTCGTCGACGCCCCAAGCCCGTACAACGCCATACTTGGACGCAATTGGCTCCATACCATCAAAGCCGTCGCTTCAACCTTCCATCAGGTGGTACGTTACATCGGAGCCGATGGCCGCCAGGAAGACCTTCTGGGTGATCAGTTGCAGGCCAAACAGTGTTTCGTGTCTGCCGTCGGCAAAGCGCCGAGCCCATCCCGCGTTCATTGGGTTGAGGTTCCAGAAAAACCCGTCCTTGAAGACGTTGGCTCCCCCCCCGAACAAAAGTCCATCGAAGATCTCGAGAAAATTCCGATTAACGACGATTCGTCGCGGTACTTCTTACTCGGATCCGAGCTGCCCGCGGACGAACGAAGGGAAACCTTCGACTTTTTGCAAAAGCACATCGAAGTCTTTGCATGGTCGCCATACGACATGCCAGGCATCGATCCACAAATCATTCAGCACTCCCTCAACGTTTCAAAGTCTGCGAAACCGGTGATTCAAAGGCCCAAAAGATCCGCCGCTTTCCATGCCGACGCAGTTAACGAAGAGGTTGATAGGCTACTTGAAGCCGGGGCCATCAAAGAAGTTCAGTACCCAACTTGGCTCGCAAACCCCGTGGTGGTCAAGAAGAAGAATAGCAAGTTACGCGTCTGCGTCGACTATACCAACCTCAACGATGCCTGCCCGAAGGATTGTCTCCCACTGCCAAAGATCGATCAGTTAGTGGATGCAACGGCGGGCCATGCTCGGCTCAGCTTCTTAGATGCTTACCGGGGCTACCACCAGATAGCAATGAACCCTGACGACATGGAAAAGACGTCCTTCATTACTGCCCGGGGCCTTTTTTGTTATCTCGTGATGCCATTCGGCCTCAAAAACGCTGGGGCTACATTCCAGCGAATGATTTACATTCTGTTCGGGCTTCTCATAGGGGAGATCATGGAAGCGTACATCGACGATATGGTTGTCAAAAGTCTCAAAGCAGAAAATCACCTCTCCCACCTAGCCGAAGTATTTGGGATATTGAAAAAGTACAAGCTGCGCCTCAATGCCGAAAAGTGTGCGTTCGGCGTCAGCTCCGGAAAATTCCTCGGCTACTTGGTGACCAGGAGGGGCATCGAGGCGGACCCCAACCAGATTGCTGCCATTCAGCAGCTGAAAGCCCCATCCACTCCTAGGGAGATCCAAAAGCTGACTGGAATGGCCGCGGCCCTCAACCGGTTTATCAGCCGCTCATCGGACAAATGCCATGTATTCTTCCAAACCCTTAAGAAGCAAAGCCGACGAAGCTTCAAGTGGACCCCGGATTGCGACACGGCCCTCGCCGAACTGAAGAATTATCTGGGCTCCTCCCCACTTCTTGTCAAACCCCATTCCTTTGAGATGCTGTATCTTTACCTTGCCGTCTCACCACATGCAGTCAGTTCGGCTTTAGTACGGCGTGAAGGGGCCGACGACCAACCCATTTACTTTACCAGCCGCACACTGCTGCCCGCGCAGACACGGTATCTCCCATTGGAAAAACTACTCCTCGCTTTGGTCACTGCTGCTCGGAAACTCCTCCCATACTTCCAAGAGCATCCCATCACTGTTCTCACTGAATTCCCTTTAAAGAACCTTCTTCGTAAAGCCGATCTTTCCAGTCGAGTCTCCCAATGGGCCGTCGAACTCGCCAATTTTGACATCAACTTCGAACCTCGGACTGCCATCAAAGCCCAGGTCTTGGCCAACTTCATTGCCGAATTCACCCCCGGTAACCCAGACGAAGAAGCTCTTGTACGGCCTGAGTACGGAATGTTAGAGCAACATGAGGCCCACAACACATGGAATCTATTCAGCGACGACGTTTGGAAGTTGCACGTCGATGGAGCTTCGAATAGCAACGGTTCTGGAGCTGGTGTCGTTCTCGTCACACCCTGCGGTGTCATTCACGAAAGTGCTATTACACTTACTTTCCCAGCAACAAACAACGAGGCCGAGTACGAAGCTCTATTAGCAGGGCTACGAACCGCCGCTCGCTTACAGGTGGAGGACCTGCATGTTTTTTGCGATTCCCAACTTATCGTAAACCAGGTGACGGGGGACTATGAAGCTCGGGACCCCAGAATGCTCAAATATCAAGCTACCGCTCTGGACCTAATTCGGAAATTCAAAGGATTCGAGATCGAGTAGATCAGCAGGGAGAAAAACGCTCACGCCGACGCTTTAGCAAGTCTCGCTTCAGCATGCAAGGCCGCGGATTATCGAACGATTAACCTGGGCGAAATATCTGAACCCAGCTTTAATGAAACCGACGCGGTGCTCAGCATAACCCTCGGTCCCAGCTGAATGGACGAGATAGTCTCTTTTCTGAAAACCAACACACTCCCTTCAGACAAAAAAGAGGCCCATCGTGTCCGCAGTAAGGCGGCATTCTACTGGCTTTCAGATAGTGGCCAACTTTACCGACGCAGTTTCACAGGTCCATATCTACGAGTCGTTCACCTTGCCGAAGTCTCTTCTGTTCTTACCGAACTTCACTCCGGTAGCTGTGGGTGTCACTCAGGCGGCCGATCGCTTTGCCAACGCGCCTTGAGTCAAGGCTACTTTTGGAAAGGTATGAAGAAGGATTGTGAAGAAATCGTTCGGAAATGTAAACCTTGCCAACTCTTCTCTCCAATACCAAGGCAGCCCGCTCAGAACCTCACACCAATTACCAGTCCTTGGCCCTTTGCCCAATGGGGCCTAGATATCGTCGGTAAACTCCCAACAGCCCTTGGGGGTTTTAAGTTCTTGATCACAGCCACAGACTATTTCTCGAAATGGGTGGAAGCCGAACCTCTTGTCACTACAACAGAGGCAGACGTTCGGCGTTTTGTTTGGAGGAACATCGTGACCCGATTTGGCGTTCCCTACGCGATCGTATCCGACAACGGTTCTCAGTTCATCGGCAAGGAGCTTACCGGCCTTTGTGTTGAATTTGGTATCCGTTTCTTCAACTCTACTCCCTCCTATCCTCAGGGGAACGGTCAAGCCGAAGCCACAAACAAGACAGTATGCGCCGGCATCAAGCCCCGACTTGACTCCAAAAGAGGACGATGGGCCGAAGAATTACCTCGCGTCCTCTGGGCTTATCGTTCCACTCCACGTCGCTCTACTGGCCAAACCCCCTTCGCCATGGCCTTCGGAATGGAGGCAGTCATCCCTCTGGAATCCAAATTCCCAACACTTCGTACTGAGACCTTTGATCCACAAACTAATGATGAGGCCGTAGCTGCGGAGCTCGTCTTAGCTGAAGAAAAGAGGGACGACGCCCAGCTCAAACTTGCCAATTATCAGCAAGAGGTCGCTCGGGGTTACAACCGAAGTGTTCGGCTGAAAAGGTTCAGAGAGGACGATTGGGTATGGAGGAAGGTGGTCCGAGCCAATCAAAAGACAAAGTTCAGGCCAAACTGGGAAGGCCCTTACAGGATTGTCAAAGAAGTAGGAAATGGATCTTACAAGCTGGAGGACAAAGACGGTCGGCAAATTGAAAACCCTTGGAATGCTCTGAACCTTCGGAAAGCCTACCTCTGAAATCGTCTGCCTTGGTTTTTTCGATGGATACTTTAGCCTTCATTTCCTAGCAAGCATCTTGTGTTCCTCAATTTATTACTTAATGAGCAATTCCTCCTCTTTTCACGATTTCTCCTATTGTTGTTCAATTCTCCCACTTACGTATTCATCCTTTCACGCTCCACGTTCAGATACCACGCATATGTTCAGCTTAAAAATCCACAAACAAACAATGGCTCCGAGCGACTTGACAAGTACGGTTACCAAAATTCAGGAAAAATAAAAACTTAGAGCAGACTGAAAGGTTAAAGGTCTTCATCTACGGCAACCGATCGACCAGCCTCGGCACCTGCGGTGGTATCCCTTCATGATTAGACTTCAGTTTGTTCGTCGGCTGCAACATTTTCAGTCACCACTTCGACGTTACTTTGAGGCTCGGCAGACGACGCAACTTCGTCCTCCCCCGGTGGCAGCGGCTGGCACTCCTCCTCCGTATATGGGAGATCAAGGCTGGGAATGACCGGCTCAGGAAGCTGCTTCAGGAAACCAGACTCAGGTTGAATGGCCATCACTCCGGCCATGGCGTCGGCACCAGCTGCATAACCGAGCTTGAAAAAGTCTGGAAGCCGAACCTCTAGCCCGTCGTTAACCATCTTATGGGCCACCTGAGTGTACTCCAGCGCTGCACGCTTGATACCGGCTTCGTACCCCTTGGCGTCGGCTTCCTGTATCTTCTCCCTCTCTTGTTCCTTAATTTTCTTCAGCTCGGCAGCGAATGAATCATCATCTGCTTTGGCGTCGGCTAGCTCTTTCTTCAAATGTTTCACTTCGTCCTCTTTCTCCTTGACTTGCTGATCAGAAGTCCTCCACTTGGCACGGAACGATTCTCGATCACTTCTGAATCGCTCGCGTTCAGCGGAGACCTTCGACGCTTTGTCGTACGCCTTCAGAGCAGCCTGCCCAGCCTGATCAAAGAAAACGAGTTAGCAGATAAAACAACCATTCAAAAAACGAAGCTGTGAAACTAAAAGACATACCTGCACGAGGTGAGAACACATCTCAGCGAGACCAGGCATCAGATCGGTCGGCCCTTGATCATAGTCCCTCGGTAGGGCGAGCCCCCTGAGCAGCGTGACAGCTAGGTTCGGCTCCTCTTTTACCGAATCCTTCAAAAGGAGCACCCTGCCGTCGGGCATGGTGTAGGATGGGCTGAATTGCCGAAGGATTTCCGCTTCGGTCTCGGGATCTGTAAGGTCGATGTGAGGTTCGGGAACGACATCTCCTTCCTTCTCCTTTGAAGAAGACGTTCGGCTCTTCTCAATTGGTGATCGTTGAACTGATCCCGATTGTAGAACGTCGGCAGGGGTTTTCTGCCTTTTCTCCTTTTGTTGGAGTGGGTCATCCGGGGCCCTCTCGTCTTGGCAGGATTGGCGGATTTCGTCGGAATGACCGGCCTCGGAATGTTTCTGCGAGACATCTCTCCAGCAGATGGTTCGACAATTGTGATTGGAATTGGGATCTCTTCGGGACGAAGCGGTGTTAGCCACTCCTCGGCAGTATAACCGATCTTCGGCAGCTTCACTCCCCTCTGTCGCTTTTCCTGAACCTCACCACTGTTTGGTTGCGACTTTCTCTTCTTCTTCTGAACGTTCGTTTCACTCGGCGTGTTCTTCTTGGCGGTTTTGCTCGGCTCTCCTTCCTCGTTCTTCTTCCTTCCTCGGAGCACTCCCTTATATGACGGTTTGTATTCAAGGAGTGTTGGAGCGTGCCGACAGACTTGTGCAAGAAGCGTCTCGTTGGCCTTCTCGCGAGAGTTTGTGTTTAGCCCCTTTGAGATGGGACCGAGCTCTGTAAAAAAGAGAAGCAATCGTCAGTTAAACCCTTCAGCAAATTAATCGCAGAACAGAGGCTTAACATAAAGAGGCGAGCTCGTTCGGTTGCATTACCTCTTGTATCCTTGATCTTCGGAATTGCAAACCGACGGGGTCCCTCGCCAAACTCGAAGTTCCCATGAACTTCGAGATAGAAATCGGCCCACTTGTCCGTATCGGACAAGCCGTCGATCAAAGGAGTCTTTCTGGGGCGCGTTGTCAGGTATCGACGCCCAGATTTGGCGTGGCGTGACATGGTATACGTATAGAAGAGGTCCGTCGGCGTGAAGTCTAGATTTTGGCCCTCGATCAGAGCAATTACCGACATGATCAAAGGAGTCTTTCTGGGGCGCGTTGTCAGGTATCGACGCCCAGATTTGGCGTGGCGTGACATGGTATACGTATAGAAGAGGTCCGTCGGCGTGAAGTCTAGATTTTGGCCCTCGATCAGAGCAATTACCGACATGATGATGCGATAACTGTTGATCGCGAGTTGGTGAGGGGCTAGGCAAAACTTCCACAATATCTCCCTGAGGAATGGGTGAAGAGGGAACCGAAGACCGGCCTCACAAATTGCCATGAGAGGCACGGTTATGTGTTCGGGTCGGTGCTGCTGCTGGTCCTTGATCTCCGTGCTCTTCACCCGATGAAGAAGCACGTCGTCAGGAATATGGTATTTCCGACAGAACGCCTCGTACTTTCCTGGCGCGCCACTAAAGTAATGAGCATAAGGGCATAAAGAACCCTTATCGAAGAGGTCAGCATCGCTCGGAGCAGATGATGAGGCCTCTGCTCCCGACACGAATCTAGACTCGGCTTCGGCTCCCATCCTGGGGTCGGCTTCGGACTCCGTCTCCGGGGTAAAGACGATCTCAGGGTCAGTAAGGTACTCCTCCTCGGCGTAGTCATGTACTCGCTCGGCGTTGGAATCGTCGGACGGTGGAGATGTGGCGGACATCCTGGTAGAGATTGGGGAATGGTTTCGGCTTCGGCGTCGGTGTCTCTCGACAAGTTCGTTGATCACTTGACGGTCGGATTCGGTCTCCGAACAACCTGAATCCGAAGAGACCTCGATGACCTCGTGAGCCAGACCTAAAAAGAAAGCAAAAAGGAAAAATAAGCAGTCGGTCTCTTCGCCGGTAAAGCAAAGTGGTGAGAAGGCTCGGCGTACCTATTGGCTCACGAGTCGTTTTTCTATCCTAGTGGCGGTCGGTATTATGCTTTTGGGTGATTAAACGTTAGGACTCTCCCTGGGGAAAATCATGCACGGATACTCGTCCTCTCTTAGTTTTCGTTCGGAAGAACCCTAAACCCGTATTGAGGCTCGGATAAACTAGTTGGTTGCAGGGATGAACATCACTGTTCATCCCCAGAACTTTGAGACACGTTTCTAACGAGAACTTTCCAAAAAACCCTATAAAGACATGGGAAAAGCAGAGAATGAGTGAAAACGTTTACTTACTTGAAGGTTTTTGTTGTTGAATCGACGCTGCAGTTGTAGATCTTGGACAAAATCGAGAGCCGGGGTGAAGATTTTAGAGAGAGAAGCTCTGGAAGGTAGAGAGAGAAACGTAAAGAACTTTCTCTCTCCTCATCCCTCGAAATTTATAGACCGCGTTGGAGTTTCGAATTTCCCGCTCCATCATTTCATCGCCGAACCAGTGGCCAATGACGGGGCGACACGTAGCCCTCCGTTGTCAGAAGTCTCTTCGCCTGCCTGGGCGTCCTTTCAACTGACATCCCAGCTCAGAATTTGACAGATGTCCCCCTGTCATTGGGACTCCTATCCGACCGTCTCTTCTCATATGATGAATCTTCGTCGGCTCGTCACCGCTCGGCCTTATTTGAAGTCAATCCCTGCCGTGCAAAAAGCGTCGGCAGTAATTGAGGGGCTATTGTAGTAGGCCGAGCGAGAATGCTCGAGCCGTGCGTAAATGGGCCGTGCCATTTACTATCCTCAGAACCCGATCCGCTCCTGCTATTTTAATACGAGGTTCGGCCATGCCGACGGTAGTTCGCCAGCACGCATTCTTCTCCCTGTTGATCGGAATGGTCTCGTCGGGACCATTAGTCGTCGGCTTCACGCTCGATGTTGAACGAGCGTGGGCCATGCCTCCAGCTCACCCACATGGTAGTAACGGTTTCAGTTGTGACGTCGTCCAAATGATTGCCATGAATGGCGTGAGGGCACGTGAAGGTGCCAGCTCGTTATCCGGACGGTTACAGAAACCCTAATATGACGCAGGGGTGAGGTCGGCTGACACGTGTCATGCATCGGTACAGCCTTGGAAGCCAAGCTAGGAAATGCCTATAAATATGCCTTCATGCCTCCTTGAGGAAGGTACGCACTGTTCATTGGAAAACCCTAACTGTTGGTTCTTCTCCCCTTAGAAGCAATACTGATCCTTGCACCGGAGGGCCATTCCGGAGGACCTCCGGTGTGGTCTTTAGTCGTGCTTCATTTTGCAGGACGAAGAGCTGGATCTGGACCAATTTGCGAACCAACCGGATCGGAGTCCCCACAGTAACTACAATCAGCAACTCAAGTAAAAGATCAAGATCCGCCAAAAAAAGAAAAAACTGATAAGAACAGGATAAGATGTTAGACAGATACGTTATTTAACTAATTTTAGGATAGATAAGTAATTTAACTGATATTATTCTCAGCATTCCAGTGGTGAGTCATTTGTTTTTATAACCAACAGTACCGACATGGGATCCTATTTCTTGTCCAATATGGCTGCTTTTCAGCTTTCTTGTTGTTTAGCTATCAAGAAACAGTGGTGCTAACCCCACCCCTCTGTTTTACCATTCAAAATTCACCGTTTAATATTTTACCATTCGTCTCGGCAATCAATGGTCCGGAATTTAAAAAAATAGACTGTCTAAAACACTTTTGAACGGTAAGCTTGAGAGCAGTAAAAGGTGAGTGATGGGTGTACACTTTCTAACCAAATAGGGAAGGAAGCAAGTGCGGGGCCTTTGCCCTTACACCATGCAAAAGGGTGCCGTTTTGTATGAGGTGAGTGGAGTGGTGAATTGGTGCGGCGGGGTAGACTTTAGGTATTTAAAGTAGGGTAAATGCTAAAAGTAAAGAGTACAAAAAACACATTCACTAACACTAAAGCCATCCAACCCACGAACACATCAATGTTGACTGCTCAACGAGTTTGTCTCATGACGTCCTTGGCCCTAAAAAGGAAGGTGGAAAGTCAGTTTTCACAATCATCCCAAAAAGTTGTGAACTTGATATATATAATACCCAAATTTACCAAAGGAGAAAGCGTGCTTGTTATGGGGCTTTGGGCTTCGACCCATAAACTATGCACGTACAGCCGCTCGCTCGGGCTGGACTATGGACTTCGGTTGTCTTGGGCCAAGCTCGTTCCGCCTTATCTTTTTACAGGCCAGAAGTTTAAGTGGAATGGGCTTGGGAATACTTGGCACTGTTTCTTTACCATCATCATCCTTGTCACAATACTGTGAACGATCGAAATAGGATTTATGGCAACATGAACCATTTAGGCCTAAATTTTGAAGTGATTTTGGGTGTTTTGTTAACGCCTCTAACGATATCGAACGAAGCTCATTTTTTACAGATACCTTAAACGACATATTTTGAACAAAATGAGCGGCTCCGATCATCTTTTTGCGACCCGAGGCGGGAGAAAACGGGATCTGTGCACAGCCGCTGTGCACAGCGTGCTGTGCACGTAGCACAGCTCTTTAATAGATGACATTGAACCTCTGCTTATTTATTACTCCCTTCGTCCCTTTTTAAGTGTCCTACTTCGTAATTCCAACTTATTAAAAAGATATCATTATTATCTCTTTCACATCAACTTTTTCCTCTACCATCCCTACTTACCCATCATCATTACACTTTTACTCATTAACTTTTTAAAATGGAATCTACTTTTAGGGACAAAATAGACAATATACCAACTTTTACCCATTAACTTTACAAAATGGACACTTATTAAGGGACACCCAAAATGAAATACCGGACTATAAAAAAGGGACGGAGGGAGTATCTTGTCAAAGCAGTATTTGACACAAGGTAAGTATGTATGAAAATGACTTTTAACATCAATAGGTTCTACGGTCTATGAGTTGGTCTACTTCCGACCAACTTTTCGTAAACCAAAAATTATTATTTTCATCATCTTGAAGTACTTTGAATACCCTCTTTATCGATAGGAAATAGGTCTGGATCCGATTTAAAATTATTGTGATTCAAGGATTTTTCCAAAATAATTTATTTTTTGACATATTGTGGGTAAGATTATCATATCTTTTGATGTGTAAATATTTTTTGGGCCAAACGAATTTGGTTAGAAATTAGGCTTGACAAGCTTTTCAATGGTTTAAATCATGTAAAAGTCGGAATTCGGTAGTGTCCGTAATAATACCGTAAAGTTTGGTCGGTTTCCGAATTTGAAGGATGCGCCCGGGCGCATTGAAGGGCGCTTGGGGTGCATGGAATTGCGTCTGAGGCACAATAAAGCTCAATATTTGGTCAAATTTTACGGGTTCGTCCTGGACACTCCCGAACTCCGATTTTTGCAAGGTTTGAACCGATAGAAAGCTTGTGGAGTTAACTTTCCAATCCAAGTAGTTTGAATCTAAAGTTATTTGAACACGAAAAAATATGACCAATTTACTCTCAGTGAGTCAAAAAAAATAATTTCGGTAAAATGCTAGCATCATTCTCATTTTAAATGCGATCAATACCTATTATATATCGATAAAGAGGATTTTCAAAGTATTGAAAGATACTGGAATCTGATCATGAAAATAATAAAGTTTAGTTATGTGTGAAAAAGTGTGTTTTAACATCAATGGCTTCGACGATCTATGAGTTGGTCTAATTCCGACCAAGTTTTCATAAATCAAAGTCTATTAATTTCATGGTTCGATTCCACCATCTTGTAGTACTTTGAATACCCTCTTTATCAATATGAAATAGGTCTGGATCCGATTTAAATAATTGTGATTCAAGGATTTTTTCAAAATAATTTATTTTTTGACATAGTGAAGGTAAAATTATCGTATCTTTTGATTTGTAAATAATTTTTGGGCCAAACTAATTTGGTTAGAAATTAGGCTTGACAAGCTTCGAAACAGTTCAAACCATGTAAAAATCGGAGTTCGATAGTGTCCATAACAAGAACGCAAAGTTTGGTCAATTTTCAAATTTGAAGGATGCGCCTGGGGCGCATGGGATTGCGTCTGGGGCGCAATAAAGCTCTACAATTTGTCAAACTTTGGGATTTTAATTTGTTCTAAGACTCCCGAACTCTGATTTTTGCAAGGTTTGATCCGATAGAAAGCTTGTGGAGCCTACTTTGCAACTCAACTAGTTTGAGTCTAAAATTATTTGAACATCAAAAGATATGACGAATTTACTCCCAGTGAGTAAAAAAATAAATCATTTCTGTAAAAGCTTGTATCTCGCTCGTTTTAAATGGGATACATACATATTATATATCGATAAATAGAATTTTCAAAGTACTAAAAGATAGTAGAATCTAAACATGAAAATAATAAAGTTTAGTTATGTATGAAAAATGTGTTTTAACATCAATGGCTTCGACGATCTTTGAGTTGGTCTACTGCCGACCAACTTTTCGTAAGCCAATTTCTATTATTTTCGTGGTTCGATTCCACCATCTTGTAGTACTTTGAATACCCTCTTTATCGATATGAAATAGGTTTGTATCTATTTTAAAATTATTGTGGTTCAAGAATTTCCCGAAATATTTTATTTTTTGAGCTATTGTGGGTAAAGTCGTCATACCTTTTTATGTGTAAATGATTTTTGGACCAAAATAATTTGGTTAGAAATTAGACTTTGACAATCTTTTCAACATTTCAAATCACGTAAAAATCAGAGTTCGATCAGTAGTGTCCGTAATAAGACCGCAAAGTTTGGTCGGTTTTCAAATTTGAAGTATGCACCTAGAGCGCATTGAAGTGCGCCTGGGGTGCATGGAATAGCGTCTGGGAAGCAATAAAGCTACACAATTGGTCAAACTTTTCAATTTTGTTCTAAACACTTCCGAACTTTGATTTTTGCAAGGTTCGAACCAATAGAAAGCTTGTAAAGTCTACTTTCCAATCCAAGTAATTTGAATCTGAAATTATTTAAGTGTCAAAAGATATAACCAATTTACTCTTAGTGAATCGAAAAATAAATCATTTCGGTAAACGCTCTTATCTCCCTTATTTTAAATGGGGTAAATGCATATTGTATATGCTTATAGTCGAAAAATAAGATTATGCTTTTGTCCTCGTTGTCGAGCCAATAATTATGCTTTTGGCCTCGTGGTCTTTTTTTTTTGATAAGTACACAAAATTTTATTATGCTCAAACCAAGAAACAAAGTATAAGGGATAGAATCCCCATACAAGAAACAACAAAACAGGCAGCCATACTTAACAGCTCTAAACAAGAAACCAAAATCAAAGAACACACTGTAAAAACTATACAGATTGCATGATCCTATGAGGCAAGCCCCATATCTCACAAATACTCCGATTTTGCAAGGATTGTTTTACATTCCTTCTGGAGCTAAGGAAAGCACGAATCCCATTGGCTATATCAGTTGCCCCTGAGTATGATCCTTCATCTTTGCACAGAAAATACGAGAGTTTCTTTCCTGCCAAAGGCCATAAACAGCAACTGCCAATGTACACTTCAAACTAACAAATCTGAAACTATCTCAAGATACATTGCCCCTGCAACCAATCAAGGACATCTCCCATATTATTAGGAATGCCAGCCACTCTATTCTTTGACACCAAGTTGACGCAGTGGAAATAACAAAGAGATTAGTTGCGTACTAATCAAACGAATGATAGGTACTCGTAGCCACGAGCAGTTCATGAATCCTCAAGAGAAATAGACAATGTCTGAATATTATTGATAAAAAGCTCCATAAACATTAGATTACAACCCTTTTTATAGGAAAAAAGCGTAACCCTAGCAAAACCCTAACTCAAAAACAAAAATTTCCAAAATTTGGGGAAAATAATAAAATTGGAAAAAGGGAAGAAATACATGACTTTCCCAAAAAGAATCAACTTCTATGGAATTATACGCTAAAAGTTATTAACGAAACAAATATTTTCTAAAATAGCAAAAATGTCCAATTGGAGGCCTAGATAAAGGAATTAGGGCGAAAAACACCATCAGTCACGAACTTAGGGTGGTGAGTATTGATCGCAGCGTGAAAATAAGTCAGCTTACCAAGTTTGGGCCCGATCCGAGTTCGTACAAAAGCTGCCAAATCGGGTAATTTGCAATTAAACAACGTTTGGGCTTCTGAGGCTTCGACTGGTCCAATTGATGATGAAATTGGGCCTCCACGTGTTCTACATCACAAGTACTGCCACACTTGTGTAGAATATGAACAATCAAAGAACAAGTGATGATGTGATTCCTCCTCATCCTTAGTACTCAGTCTGCGAAGAGCTGCCAACCAAAATATAAAAGACCATCTAGGGACATTATGACTACCCCAAACAACCTTGAACCGAGGCTGAATAGGGAATTTCTCCTGAATAGCTTACCAAGCAGATTTAATAGTGAAAATACCACTAGCAGGAGGCACCCAAATTACTGAATCCACCATCTCAGGGTGTGGAACCAAATTTGGAGGAGTGTGAGAGATGATAAAATAGAGAAGATTTTATTCATCTTGTTGGCTAACGCCTATGAATCAGAATGGACGTCCACAAATCAAGCAAGCCATTAAAAAGAGATTTCTGAGCACAGTTGTGTGCAATCCAATTACATTTACGTTTGATAAAACTAAATCCACAGTAATCAAAGTGATTCTTCAAAACAAGACAGTCATGTATGAGCACTACCACGTCAGTGGGTGGATCATGTGCCTCCGTGCATTTCCTCACAATCGCTTTTGCATCAGATTCTATACACCCTTGGTAAGTTTTAAGGAGATCCCCAGCTTCAACCCATCACGAATGGCAAGAGCTTCTGCAATTCTTGACAACTTGATTCCAGGATGCAATGTTAACAAAATGCCAAGAAATTTTCCATGAGCCCCACGAGCATGTCCAAGACAACCGCGATGTGCTCAGTGAATTACCAATGTCTGATCAATTTAATTTTTTCTCAGGACTATTCCACACATCGAGGTCTATAAAATGGAAGGTTTGAATTTTTTTGGCTATGGACGAAGCCCAAATAGGGAAACACATCAGCTTGTTGTGCCTTTGGGTCTATCAGGGAAACACCCTTTAACTCCATGATTTGTAGCCTTTGGCAAAATTGCCCACAGGGTTGTTTTTTTTCTAGCCTAACTGAATTCTGTTCTTGGAGGCTATGCAATAAACCCCAGTTGGCCCTGTACAATAGTCCCATCTGGTAGTTTTAATTTTTTGTTTTTGGTACCTCTTTACCCTCCATCTTCATTTAAATGCTGCTTTTGAAATTCTGAACCATGGAGAGTTTAACCCTTCAACTTATGAGAAAACTTTCATGGCCATACTTTACAGCATTGGCAGTGAAGAATGAGAAGTGCTCTGTAATCTGTATCTCCTCTAGATAAACGTACAACGTATTTTTGGCATATCCTTGTCATGGCTACACAAATAGTTGAGAACAGTTCTAGATTTGGTCCAAGGCGAACTACTCTGGTTAAACCCGAATCTGAGCTGAGCACAAGACTAGACACAACTTGCTTGGGGAATCTATAGCACAAAATAAAAATGTTGGCAATATGGCCATCTACATCAATTGCTATCTGATTTGCTAATGACATGATTATTGATTGCTTGATACAGATATGCAGATTCGGTCCTAATTAACAGATATACTTGATACATCATTAATTGATCTCGAAGTTCATCTTTTCAAAGCAGTATTTGACAGAAGTTAAGTGTGATCTCGAAGTTCTTACATGTTTAAAATACCTTTAATTCTTATGTCCCGAAATACAATACTGGATGAATGACAACATTATAGTGTCCTTATTGACTGAAAGTGGCAAACAACACACAGCACACAACCGAAAACCACGCCTTTAACTAATGGCACTTCCTCTCAAGAGAGGGGGAAAAAAATAGTGTAAAGGCACACCCATAGTATTAATGTATCTTAAGTTCTCAACTTGGAATCCGAGAACTAAGCATTAGTTTTATACAATCCTGGATGAATGACAACATTATAGTGTCCTTATTGACTGAAAGTGGCAAACAACACACAACACACAACCGAAAACCACGCCTTTAACTAAAGGCACTTCCTCTCAAGAGAGGGGAAAAAAAATAGATGAAAGGCACACCCATAGTATTATGTATCTCAAGTTCTCAACTTGGAATCCGAGAACTAAGCATTAGTTTAGCAATCAGGATGTGCCAAGAGGTAGGCCTCCACAGCCTTGAAGATGCTTAAAGCCTTTTCTTTGCCAGACTTGATATCCTCTTCTGTGACCTTGTTATCACCTTTGGGGCAGTAGATGCTCCTGTTCTTGCAGATGGATCCTCCATCGGGAGAGGCTACGATCTTGGTGTGGTAAGAGATTGACTCGAAACCGTCCAAAGCATCACCTTCGATGATGCTATAACTGTATGTGAAGTTCTCTTTGTCGAGAGCATCAACCTTGTGTTTCACACACTTGTGTTTGCTACCTGCATATTGGAGATTGAAAATGCTGCCTCATTAATACAATATCGTTCCAAATTGGAGCTTCTTGATTACTTGCATCTTAGTAAATTCAAAAGATTATATGTGCCCGAACGTATAACAGAAAGAACCAACAAGATTTGGTCATGAGAAAGAACAGAGTGAACTAACCTTCACCGAAAGTGGTGAGCTTGATGGTTCCAGCTCCGCCATCTCCTTGGAGGGTTTCCACACTCTTGATGGCCTGTGGGAGGACCTTGGGGATGAGGGTGTCTCCGTCAAGGACAAAGGCCTTGAACATCTTGGCGGGCGGGATTGAGGAAGTGACCTCCATATCGTAAGTGATGGGAGCCATGATGATGATCTTTAAGAACTTAGAAGGCAGAAAATGAAAAGAAGAAGAAGAGGAAAGATTAGTTTGTGGGTGGAGAAGAGCTTGGTGTGAGTGAAATGGGAGAACAAGAGGAGGTATTTATAGGATACGTAGCTCCCTTTGGTGGCTCTGTAGACTATTCAAGCAAATACCAAGATTAAAGAAAATTCGTACAGGGAGATTATTTGAATTCAAGACATCAAAGGGTGGTCAGAGTAGCTTTTAAGAAAAAAAATCACTCAAAAATAAACTTGTGGAATAAAGTTTTCTGACCCAATTAGAGAAATGGTTTTATAAGATTTATTGTGAAAACCGGGCACAACCTAATTGCTGTAATAATTGACATAATTATGAAACAATTTAACTAAGGCAAAAAATATTCTTGTAATTGGATCTAATTAAGTGGATCTAAATTTTGCACAGGGTACTATCTATCCTAGGAGAAGGGAAAGGGTGTATGGTTGCTATCTATCCTAGGAGAAGGGGATGGGTGTATGGTTGCTAGGGTTGACAAATTGAACTCAGATTCATTAACAAACCCATACCCATCAACTAAAAAATAGACTCAACCCAATCTGAATGACATAATTAAGAAACAATTTATTAAACTTATTTAACAACTTTAAGGGGTTACTTATTCAACAGTTTTTTTAACAGCGAATTAAAGAGAAATTTATAAAACTTATTTATTCGATCACCATGGAATATACTTATTACAATAGAAAGATTCAAGGATTGAGTAAACTACTAGGCATCCAACAGTCTCTATAGTCTATTCTTCCTGACAATTTTATTGTAACTGTGCAAGAAGTAACACAGCGTTGATTTTATGGAAGTTCGGATACGTGATCTAGATAATTCGAAAACTACCCGATACTTCAACAATATAGTTTGTATTGCGAATGCTTTTGGAATACTATCCGCCAGAATCGAAGAAGTATGGTGTATACGATACAAACACGACTCCCATAGAGAAGTATTTGTGCTTCATCGTGAGTTGGCTAGCTACAAGGGTTTTTTTCCTACGTACAAAGGGGGCATATTTCTTGCTCAAAGGTAATTTTATTTGAATCTTCAAATTTTCAAGGCTATCAACTCTTTTGGCCGGGGTCAGTCTATACAGAATTTTGTTCTGTCTCTATTTGAGACCCGCAAATGCACGGTTGCATTGATCTCCTAAAATTTATTGAAGTACGCGTAAGATGGTCTAGGCACCCGAGTTAAAAAATAAATTATCAAGTCAATGGTATTAGCCTATCATGTTTGAATGTGGGGTCGTCTTCTAGATGAGCTGAAGTTTTTTCCACGTGAAATGACAAAGTAATATATTTCCTCCCAAGTTGTGCTTTTCAGATCTGTTGTTCAGCTTTTGAAGTGTCTTTTTGGTATGTAAGTCGCGATTTTATTAATAGGTGGGCCGAGCTTGGACTAGTAGTTTTGCTGAATATTACTAGTATATATAGGCAACGGAATAATCTGCGGCTGCTAAAAAATTCAGAAAATGACTGACCGCTCAAAATTGACTTGAAGGAGATGTGTCGTGAGAGCATAACTTGTCTTGTAAAATAAAAAATAAGTACTTTAAAAAAATTAAAAATCTTAGGCCATCAAATAATAGAGCCTAGCTCATACAAAATAAGAAACGGTTATCGATCTTAAGGTAAGTCTACTCACACGGTTTTTAAGTGTGCTGAGTCAGCAGCAATTGTGGCTGGTTGTGGCAAATCTTTGTGCGTGTATGTACCATTATTGATTTTCTAAGTGGAGTAGCATCAAATTTCGTAACGAGGCATAATTTTGGAATTTTTTTGCAAATTTTTTGTTGTGATGTATGATATTGGAATTTTATCTTGTTGATCGACTGCTAATAATCGTTAGTATTTTTTAAGCTAATTTACTATCTTTTTATCGTTTTGCTTGTGATGTACGTTAAGGCTCCATTTTTTCAACATCGCTTTAGGCCCAACGTAATTGCTTTGGGGACATTTTTTCAACATCGCTTTAGGCCCAACGTAATTGCTTTGGGGACATCATGGTTGACTGCCAACCAAGTCATATTTTGACCAGTTGGCTTCCTAGAATGCCTGCTTCTCCAGGACAAGCCCCCCGATAGGTACTGTTCAGTGAAAGATTATTCGGTGCGCTTTGAAAACCGCCACGTGGTGCTTGATCGACATCCACTTTGCACAAGACATTGAGGTGGAACTTATATATTTGTTCTTGAACTCCACCACGAGAATGGTGGAGTTCGAATTTGGTAGGAAAAGGGTCCGGAGCCCCAGGGTCACACTGAATAATTTTTCCTGGTGAAGATAGGATCTTTTGTTCGATCCAAGTCCAAGTAAACCCCATAATTCTTGGGTCAATCAAATTCCTAGACATTTTCAATGGTTTATAATTTAGAGGTGACAAACGGGCGGGTTTAGGCGGGTTGAAAAGGATCGTGAGTCAAATATGTGTCAAAAGGTTCTGGTGTCAAACCCAAACCCGCCAGATCCGACCCCCCCCCCCCCCCCCCCCCCCCCCGCTTCTCTGATTTGTCTCAAATTTTCTTAGAGAGAGAAAGGATCTTATAGACCCGCAGAAATAGTGACGAGAAGTGGGAACTGGGAAGTTCATGAATGATGAGGAGAGAGAAATAGAGTGTTTCTTCATTAGGTTATTTGAACTTATTAGTGGGAACTGGGAAGTTCATGAATGATGAGGAGAGAGAAATAGAGTGTTTCTTCATTAGGTTATTTGAACAAATAAGTCAAGTGGCTTATTTTTTTGTCCTTATTCAAATTTTTTTCACATTTATTAGTTTGTCGTTAATTTTTGGTGGATTATTGTATCGTCATGACGAGAGGATCTAAAAAGTAAAAAATTATGATCGAAATCAAATTTTTTTGAATAAAGACGAAAAAATTGGCTTATTGACTTATTTTCATCTTTATTTAAAAAACATTTGATTCTGATCATAATTTTTTACTTTTTAAATTCCTCTCATCATGACGATGCAATAATTCCTCAAAAATTAACGACAAACTAACAAATGCGAAAAAGTTTTTTTTTTTTTTTACCCTTATATTTTTTGTAATATTCAAGATAAATCCCAACAACCGACTTTTTGGGCTTTATCTTAGATATTTTCAAAAGTAGTTGGTCCACCTGCCAGTGAGCGACTTAATTAGTTGCCGAAAAAATTAGCTGAGGTGCATGAAAGTCGGTTGTAAAATTAACAAATGCAAATTATTTTTTGTCTTTCATTAGGGAATGCGAAAAGAATAACCGAGTAAGTGTGTGTGTGATTTGTAAGTTTTGCTGGTTCCATTTCGTTGGAAAAAAAAAAGGTTTGGCTAGTAAGAGTGTGGACCCCATTTTCTAAGACAATTTGAAATTCATTTCCTGGGAGTAATAAAAGAACGAGAGGGAGAGTACGGGAAATGCCGCCTTTTCTTTTCCTTATGGGCCGTACTACGTGAAAAGCCTAATAGATTCGCTTTGGGTTTTAGTTTCAATCTAGATTGAACCCATTTTTAACCCATCTAAACCCATGTAAATATGGGTTGATATGGGTTGAACCCATTATATAATATGAGCGAATTGGATTGGGTTATAAGTGGGCGGATTGGGCGGGTCAAACAAATATGGGTTAGGATTGCCACCTCTAGTTTATATACCGAAAATGCTAAGATGTGTTAAAAACACATTGAAATCGATTTGGGGATCGATAACGTATAAATTTTGTGATTGAAGAGAAAAAATTAGGACAACAATATAGCCGAGCTACTTGGAAGTAGCTCGTGGCTCGGCTCAGTAATCAAGCTGAACTCGAGTTTTTGGCTTGTTTATTAAACGAGCTGAGCTCAACACTCGAAAACTCGGCTCTTTTTATAGACTCAGTTTGTTAAAAGATCGAGGCTCATTAAGTAAATTAATTAGTCAATCTCAGCTCGTTAAAAGCGCAACTTATTTACAAACGAATCGAGCTCGTATAGTAAATGAGCCAAACTTGAATACAACAAAGCTAGACAAATATCAAACCAAAGGTGATATTTTTGTGTGAATGAGAGTGTTTTCGGGTCTGAAAACATTTTATCCTAGTAAAGTAGCTTGGAGTATTTTTGTGTGAATGTGAATTTTTTCTTGATAGCTGCTCTGACCACCGCCCTATGATGTTTTCTACCTATACAAATTTTCGTTAATCTTGTTATCTATTTGAATAGTCCACCAACCACCAAAGGGATTCAGCTACGTACGTACCCTATAAATACCTCCTCTTGTTCTCCCATTTCCCTCACACCAAGCTCTTCGATCTCCACCTACAATCTAATCTTTCTTCTTCTTCTTCATTTTCTTCCTTCTAAGTCCTTACACATCATCATCATGGGTGCCATCACTTACGATATGGAGGTCACTTCCTCAATCCCACCCGCCAAGATGTTCAAGGCCTTTGTCCTTGACGGCGACACCCTCATCCCCAAGGTCCTCCCACAGGCCATCAAGAGTGTGGAAACCCTCCAAGGAGATGGCGGAGCTGGAACCATCAAGCTCACCACTTTCGGCGAAGGTTTGTTCACTCACTCTGTTCTTTCTTATGACCAATGTTATACATGACCTAGCTACTTTTGTTGCTTCTTTATGTTACATATTTGGGCAGATAAAGATTGAATTTACGAAGATGCAAGTAATCGAGCGGCTTCAATTTGGAATGATATTGAATGAAATTAAGATGCTTTTTAAATCTCCAATGTGCAGGTAGCAAACACAAGTGTGTGAAACACAAGGTTGATGCCCTCGACAAAGAGAACTTCACATACAGTTACAGCATCATCGAAGGTGATGCCTTGGACGGTTTCGAGTCAATCTCTTACCACATCAAGATCGTAGCCTCTCCCGATGGAGGATCCATCTGCAAGAACAGGAGCATCTACTGCCCCAAAGGTGATAACAAGGTCACAGAAGAGGAAATCAAGTCTGGCAAAGAGAAGGCTTCAAGCATCTTCAAGGCTGTCGAGGCCTACCTCTTGGCAAATCCCGATTGCTAAACTACTAATGCTTAGTTCTCGGATTCCAAGTTGAGAACTTGAGACATGTATTACTATGGGTGTGCCTTTTTTTCCCTTTATTCCTCCTTCAGAGGAAGTGCCTTTAGTACAAGGTGTGGTTTTTGGTTGTGTGTTGTTTGCCACTTTCAGTCAATAAGAAAGAAACTATAATACTGTCTTTCATCCAGAATTGTATTTGGGGAAGTATGAAATAAAGGTATTTTAAGCTTTTTGTTGAATCATCCTGAACCATGCAAGAACATTTCTTTTTGGGGCTGCGCTGATTGATGTTTGAGATCGTACTCTATTTTTTTGTTGGAACGGCAAAGAGAATTTTTTAAATCTTTGAATAAGCATTACAAAGACTAAAGGGATCAAGGATAACAATGGCATCACAACCCGCATCAAACTGTTCAACTATGCTGGCACATAAGAATTGGGACAACCATCTGCCAATCCAAGACCCAAAAAGAGAAAGGAGGATGGCGAGAAGCCAACTCGCAGAAAGAAGAAGATCAAAAGATACAAAGCAGTAGAACAAAAACAGGGGAGACAGGTATCCCACACCCAAATCTTGATTACGTCAAATACTGCTTTGAAAAGCTGAAAATTATGTTGTTGAAGAGGTTCAATGCCATTGACACAACATTTATACTCCATAAACACAGGTGTGGTGGCAGGGCCACACAAACACTGGTATGAAGCCCACAACACTTGTGTCTATGGAGTAAAAATGTGATGTCACTAGACTTTCCCATTGTTGACACCTCAGGTAATTAAAGATGCATAATCTTCATAGATTGCCAAAATCATACTCTTCCATTATTTACTTTCAGATTGAAACCTCTGCTAGCATACATAATCTTCCCAGATTGCCAAAATCATAATTACTTCCACCATACTGCATACATCCAAAAGTTTTGCATCTTTTTCCATAATCTTCCCAGAATACATAATCTTCCCAGAAGCAACAATTTGCAACAATCCTACAGTATAGATCATATCTACTCTTTGAGCAGCACAATGAGTTCCTTTGTTTTCAGGCAATGCCACCGACACCACATTTTATACTCCATAAACACAGGTGTGGTGGCAGGGCCACACAAACACTTTTATAAAGCCTACCAGGGTCAGGTGGATTTAATTAATCGGCGATATCCCTGATAGTCCTTAACCATTATGAGTTAGTTGCCAATGCAATGGTACCGGTGGTGGAACGTGTACTCTTTAAAGGCCAAGAAATCAGGTGGAGATTTGGGGCCGATGTCTCCGCATCAGGTGCTCAATGTCACTTCAATTGGCAATCCAAAGACAAATCTTTTAATGTATATATGATTGGAGTGTGCGCAAATATTGTGGACTTTCAAATGATACGTGCACTTGCTATTGGTGCGCGAAACCTGAAACCTGACGGTTTCTATATCAGAGGTGATAAGTCACAGTGAAAGAAACAATATAGCTGGTCCGACTCTTAGTTTGTTCCATCGTTACAGCTTTTAGCTCATGCATCAGTTATTTGGTGCTCCAATAAATTATCAATGCTCATACGAAGCTTACTTTCGCTTATGATCCTTTTATATCTGTTGTGACACATTTGTTTACACATCCTTATCGATTGTTTTGATAACTCAGGTGTCCGAGCTAGCTTAAGCTTAAAGTGCACTTCAACTAATTTTGAGACCAATCCCACCGCTCTCTTGCGGGAGTCCCAATTAAAGCCAAAGTTTTTGCTTTGTATGGATTGGCAACCAAAAAGTTGAAAAGATCAAGAGATTTCGGACTCAAGACCTTTTAAGGGACCAAACCCTTAAACCCCGGCCTTGACCATTAGGCCCCGGCCTTGACCATTAGGCCAATCCCTTGACTAGGGTGCAACGTTATCGATTTTACAGGGCAAAAATAAAAATTTAATAACACCTCAACAGCTCGTAAAGGCCATTTACTTGGTCTAGCCCTACGGCTAAATATAATGTGTACTCAAGCAATTTAAGGGTATAGAACAACATTTCATTTAATTTAGGTTCTAATCCTAAAAAGATATTGAAAATAGAACTTAAAGTGAAATCAAATCAAGGTTAATTTCATAAATCAAAATCTATTAATTTCATGGTTCAATTCCACCATCTTATAGTACTTTGGATACCCTCTTTATCGATAAAAAAGAGATTTCGATCCGATTTAAAATTATTGTGATTCAAGGAGTTTCCCAATATAATTTATTTTTCGACCTATTGAGGGTAAAATCGTCATATCTTTTGATGTGTAAATAATTTATGGGCTGAACTAATTTGGTTAGAAATTAGGTTTGACAAGCTTTTTAGCGGTTCAAACCATGTGAAAATCAGAGTTCGAGAGTGTCTATGACAAGACCGCAAAGTTTGATCGGATTTGATATTGAGGGATGTGCCTAGGCGCAAGGAAGTGCGCCCGGGGCGCATGGAATTGCGTCTGGGGCGCAATAAAGCTCCACAATTGCTCATACTTTGCGCGTTTGTCTCGGACACTCTGAAACTCCAATTTTTGCAAAATTTGAATCGTCAGAAAGCTTGTGGAGTCTATTTTTTAAGCCAAGTAGTTTGGATTTAAAAATATTTGAACATCATGACCAATTTACTCTCTTTGAGTCGAAAAATAAATCATTTCGGTAAAACGCTCGTTCCTTCCTCACTTTAAATAGGATAAAGACCTATTATCTATGGATAAAGAGGATTTTAAAAGTACTAAAAGACAATGGAATCCAACCATGAAATAACTGTGTGATTTGGGCCATGGGGAGGTAGTTGTGAGCCGGTGAAATTAAATATTAAAAATTAAGCAGTGTTTTGATAAGTGTAGAAAGCCCTATGAACTCTTCAGGTTTATTAAGAAATGAACGAATACTTTAGAACTGGGAATGCGAGTACCGATTGGAACTTAGAATGAGGGGAATGGAGCGAAAATGTGTTTTAACATCACTGGCTCCAATGATTTTTGAGTTGGTCTACTTCCAACCAACTTTTCATAAACCAAAATCTATTAATTTCATTGTTTGATTCCACCTTCTTGTAGTACTTGGAATATTCTCTTTATTGATATAAAATAGGTTTTGATCAGATTTAAAGCTATTGTGATTCAAAGAGTTTCTCGAAATAATTTATTTTTCGACCTATTGAGGGTAGATTTGTCATATCTTTTGCTGTGTAAATAATTTTTGGGCCAAACTAATTTGGTTAGAAATTAGGCTTAACAAGCTTTTCAAAGGTTCAAACCACGTGAAAATTGAAGGTTAGGAGTGTCCCTGACAAGACTGCAAAGTTTAATCGACTTTGATATTTGAAGGATGCACCTGGGGCGGATAGAATTGCGCCTGGAGCGCAATAAAGCTCCACAATTGGTCAAACTTTGCGGGTTTGTCTCGGACACTCCCGAACTCCGATTTTTGTAAGGTTTGAACCGTTAGAAAGCTTGTGGAGTCTACTTTCTAACCCAAGAAGTTTAGACCTTAAATTATTTGAACATCAAAAGATATGACCAATTTACTCTCAGTGAGTTGAAAAATAAATCATTTCAGTAAAACACTCGCATCTTTCTCACTTTACATGGGATAAAGACCTATTATATATGGATAAATAGGATTTTAAAAGTTCTAAAATATAGACAATCGAACCATGAAAATAATAGAGTTTAGTTCGTGAAAAGTGGGTAGAAAGCAGACCACGACAAAAATCATCGAAGCACTACCACCAACACTGTCCTTATAACACAATCTTTCCACCACCTACACCACCGTTACTTCTAAAATTACACTCTTCTACCACCATTGGCATCTCACCTCAACCCTACCCCCTTCGTCTTGATTTAACAACTACCACCAACGCCACCACTTCAAACCAGGACTATTCACACCTCCACATGCAACTGCACCACGACCACAACACCACCACTACCAGCATCATTTTAGCACCACACACACATACACACTCAACCACCCCACCCCCCACCCCAAAACATTATTTTGCCCCAAACATTATTTCGCAAGCTTTGTTATCGGGTACTCCTGCGGGTAACCAAGCCGCACAACATTGTGAACTACGTTAGATTATTTGCAGTTTAGAGTAATTATCAGCTTAAGCTTGTTTTTGGGCACATGCAGAGACCATGTTCGATTGCTATGATTTCTCTGTACAGCATTTCAGTCACGTGAATCAACATGCATGATAGACTTGACTGTGAAAACAGAGATAGGGTTCTAATTTCAACAGATGACAATGAACAACTTTTGTTGTTTCAATCTTTTGGAAGTAGCATTTGAAAGAAGATAAAGGTTTTGATCTATGATTCGAAGTTTGAATAGGCATATACCCGTGGTTGCTGCAGCGATCAACGTCCTTCCAATTGCAATTTGATAAAGTGAGAATTAGGTACAAGTAGTTTCATGATGATTTGAGTTAAAGGTTGATGACATTGCATTGATACTCTTATATAGACATTGCATGCTTTGAATCCTTTGATGAAAAGACTACAGTATAGAGTCTTATTTATTGAATAAAAGGACACCACAAGGGAAACAACAGAAAACCAGACATTTATCAAACTATTAGCTCAAGTTCTCAATAGCATGAACTCTAGGCATCAGGATTTGCCAAGAGGTAAGCCTCGAGAGCCTTGAAGATGCTTGAGGCTTTTTCTTTGCCAGACTTGATTTGTTCTTCTGTCACCTGGGCATCACCCTTGGTGTTGTAAATGCTCCTGTTCTTGCAGATGGATCCTCCGTCAGGAGCAGGTACGATTTTGATGTGGTAAGAGATTGATTCAAAAACATCCGCCAGAGCATCGCCCTCAATTACACTGTAACTGTATGTGAAGTTTTCCTTGTCGATGGCATCGACTCTGTTTTTCACACACTTGTGTACGCTGCCTGCATAATATTTAAAGAAGACGCATGTTGGTTCATAGATACTTTAACTCATACTGCATTACGGAAAAGATATCATCATTACACATTTCACATCAACTTTTATCAACACTTTCTTTCTTTACCTTCTGTGGAGACATCATCATTACATTTTTACTCACTATCTTTTCAATATAAAATCTACTTTTAGAAACAAAATGAAAATTTCACAAACTTTTACCTACAAATTTTATAAAATAGACACTTATTGAAGGACATCTCAAAATAAAATACTGGATTTTAAAAAAGGGACGGAGGGAGTATGTGATTTCTTGAAGCAACTGAAATATTGTATGTGCGATAATGTAGAACATGTAGTGATGATAGAAACTAGCCTTCGCCAAAAGTGGTGAGCTTGATGGTTCCAACTCCTCCATCTCCTTCAAGGATTTCCACGCTCTTGATGGCTTGTGGGAGAATCTTGGGGATGAGGGTATCGGCATCAAGAACGAAGGCCTTGAACATCCTGGGAGCAGGGATTGGGGAAGGGATCTCCATATCGTAAGTGATGGCACCCATGGTATAATTTGATAGAAGTGAGGAACTGAACAGGCTAGTGAAGAAGGAGGGGAAATAAGAAGGATTAATAGTTTATTTGTGGGAAATATTGGTGTGGGAAAATGTGAGAAGTAGAGGAGGTATTTATAGCTAGAGTGAGTCTAATGGTCACCTTGTGGGGGCTGGACTAACCCCCAAAAAAAAAAATATATATATATATATATATATATATATCAATTTGATTTTATTCAAATAATAGCCTGATGGGAATATAAACTATTCATATTTGAAGTCAGGTCAGAGTAGCTGTTACACAAGAAAGAGCATAAAGAGAATTCACAAGGTATTTGCTCTGAATATTTGACAAAGACTTTGACGTGGGCTTCCAGCCCAACGGTCAAGAGCGGGAGGTTTTGAGTTCGACTTTCGAGCTGATAGACTAACATCGACACCACTCGTAGTAATTTAAGGGTACCCGCGAAAAATCAGCAAAAAAAAAAAAGATCGGGAAGGGTTTGCTCTAAGCAGTTTTTAGCTTAAATTTAATGAACGGTTCAATTAAAAACTGCTCAAAACAAGCACTTCCCGGTTATTTTTTTTGCTAATTTCTCACAGCCACCCTTAAAATCACATTCTGCACTATATATATATATATATATATATATATATATATATCAATCTGATTTTATTCAAATAATAGCCTGATGGGAATATAAACTATTCATATTTGAAGTCAGGTCAGAGTAGCTGTTACACAAGAAATAGCATAAAGAGAATTCACAAGGTATTTGCTGTGAATAATTGACAAGACTTTGATTTGGTCTTCCAGCCCAACGGTCAAGAGCGGGAGGTTTTGAGTTCGACTTTCAAGCTGATAGACTAACATCGACACCACTCGTAATAATTTAATTCACAAACCGACTAATGCTACATGTGGCCAAAAAAAAAAAAATTTTGACCGTACCTGGGAATAAATTAACTAGGGTATCTACTAGGATGTGTGAGTGTGCTGACTTTGTGCAGGTTAATTTACTCACACATTTGAGTCTTTAAATGATAATGGAACAACTATGGTATAGTACAACTCCTACCAGTTTGACCCAAAAAAACTGTAAAGCCTGATGAAGTAATCTTATCCTCAATTTCTTTCTTTCTTTCTTTTACCACTTTTTAGGTATTTTTGTAATTTGTCCTTCAATTATAAACTATAAGGTATGATGGTATAGCCAATGTTTTAAAAGTCGCTAGGTGCTAGTCGGGCGATCCACTACGTTCGAGTCTCGAGGCCTAGTAATTGGCGATTAATCAGCCCATATCAATTAGTGATCAGCGATTAATCGGCGGATAGCAATTAGTCGGATTTAGTTGGATAGGCACTGCCAATGATTAACTGCCGATTAATTCCTTTTTTTTAGAACACTTACAGCAACGAACATTGGGATGACACGTAAAAGGAATGATGGTACGAAGAATCTCGATAGTAGCTCCATGAACAATCCTTTGCAGGATTGGATTTTTCGATAGCGGAATTCATGGTAGCCTAACATGTTTGATCCGAATCGGAACAAATAATTTTCTGGCGTTGTCTTCTAGATAAACTGATGGTTCTTCCACATGAAAACAAAGATTTCCTCGCCACAGTTATTCAAATTCGTTTGTTATTTTTTAGTTCTCTTGGTTTGTAGGCTTGACTGTGATGGGCCCTACTTAGACTAGTACTCCTTTGGAGCATCAATTTTGACCAGCAATCCAGGTGTATTGGGCCTTGGCTGACTAAACGGAATAGGAATATGAAAGCTAAGCCCATCATTGGCATGATTCATGTAGTTTGTTTAATAACATTGACTTCAAATCTCCTCGGTACGTTATGTACGTAATTCATAACATTTACAAGAACTGTATAAAATGATTCCGGCTCTGTCCATACTGGACTTTGCCAGTCTTCAAATGGGGTCGTCCGGTAGTAAACGGCTAGATTGGTCTCCTAAAAATTAGTCGAGGTGCGTGTAGATTTGTCCGAACACCTTAACTTAATTAACATATTGTGAATCACGGTTGATGCTGTGAATTTACGTGCAATGTTATCAAATTTTCTGCAAAATCCTATGAATTCATACACATACGATTCATACACATCCAAGCATAGAGTTCGTGCTATAGTATTTCGGTGATTCTCCGCGTTAAACATAGAAAATGGTCCAACGGAATAGCTATTTTTTGCTGTAATTAAGTAGTTACATTGCTTAAGTTTGTTCAGTATTGCCGCTAGAACCCATGATGGGTATAGGGTGCTGTCGGGCATATCCCTATAGAGTAGTGCTGAGCGGCCGATCCGGCCGTTCACCTCGGCAATCGACTGCTCAAATTGAATAAGAGGTATTTTTTAGTTCAGAGAGCAAAAAATTAAAAAGTCAAGTGGACTATTTGTTAGATTTCCGGAGTACCATGTGAAATGAGTTACAAGTAGTAATAAATAACGTCACAAAAATTAACAAAGGAGGAAGAAGAACAACAAGTAGTGAGAGGTCGTTCCGGTTTCTTTAAAAAGAAAGTTTTAGAAAATGAATGTAATTTCAAGCTCAAAAATATGCGTTTACACAAATAATTTTCCTATCAATATGAATCTTGTTTAATAGATCTTATTGAAATCTTTTAAAAGGTGCAAAAAAAATTAAAACATTATTTTTTATTTTCATTATATTTGAGTTTGAAATACCTTCTTTTTGAAAAAGAAGATTTAGAAAGAAAGCGGAACAGGGTCCGAGAGTAACAGAGGATAGATTGGTATGAGGAAATTGTGTGAGGGTAATGTGAGAACTAAAAGAGGTATTTATAGAATACTTGGGGTTTAAAAGTCCTCTTGTTTGTTTGGGAAGTGGACTATTCTAATATATTCCGTTCTGGACAAGAAACTGAATGAAAATAGAATACGTACTTTTGAATCCAACTAGTACTCGTTGAAAGGTAGTAATTGAAATTTTATTTTCCTATTTTTAGCTGCTTAAAATGGTAGTGCAAGTATGGTTCCCAGTCACCTCTGTCAGGGAGTTGTATGTATCGTCCGGTCACAGCACACAACTGTCGTAGGGGATCCCAGTACCGCGCCTAAGTTGGAACCGAAACTAATGTCCCACCACGTGTGGCTATGAGGATTTGAACTTAGACATTGTCCAACCAAGTCTAAGTTTCCGACCACTTAACCAAACCAAAACTTGAAAGGTATTCATGTGAATACTCTGCAACACAAACATATATAGCTAATAAATAAATTTAACCTCAGCCCTCTACTTTGAACACTCGAAGAGTTTTAAGTACGTTGTCGCAAAAGTTGGAAATGAGCACAAAAATTTTACTTATTCGCCGTAAAGCTCGTAATGCACGTATACGTGTGCAGTTAACCCTGATAGATTCTCATCTTTAGAAAGTTTAGTGGTGTTGTCACGTTAATTCAATGGCTTTTAGGCTCAAAACATGGCTAGAGGGGAGAGAGAGAGAGAGAGAGAGGGGCGGTGGGAGAAAGAAGGTGGAGCGAAAGTGCAACTTTTCTGTATCTGTCTGCAGTATAAAAGATATTGAAGGTCAAAGAAAATTATTATGTGCGCTTTGATATGCTCCACCGGTTTCGCACGAAACTAATATTCCCTTCGTCCCAAAATGATAGTTCAGTTCGCAAAACGATGATTTAAAATTCAGTACAATTTATAGAAGAAAATTTAAAACTTTTTTTTGACAATATACTACATATCATTGAGCTTTTGAAATTAATGAAAGAGGTTGAATTTTTTCTAAAAAAACTTATTATTTTAAAGTTATCGTTTTGCGAACCGGACTATTATTTTCGGACAGAGGGAGTAAAAGTATATATTTTGTTGCCTAGGAGAGGTTAATTGGGACATATTTGTCTTCAAATGTGAGGATATCAACTTTTCTCAAGACTTATGTAGCAATTCGGAAAATTACAATATTTAACATGTACGTCTAAAAATACATAGTACTTCAACCAGTATGGCAATTTACCTTCTTTTTCTTGTTCTTTTTTTTAAAGGAAGTAAATTCCCGTATTGGTTGAATTGTGGCAACCTTTTTGCTATACTCTTCCTTTAATTTTTTTTTTATTCGTGTACTTTTTTTAGTACTATCAGTGAATAAAGCTAATTAAAAAAGATTTGACATAAGACTTATTGCAAAGAGTAAGGCTATATACAATAAAAAGTCCAAAAACCATGAAAGCCACCACTCAGCAAACAAACAAAAAGACCAAAAGCCACACCTTTGAAAACAGAGACACACTCATAAGAACATACACAGATCAATACATATTCTTTGGAACTCTGGTTTTTTAGGCATCGGGATTTGCCAGGAGGTAAGCTTCGATAGCCTTGAACATGCGGGAGGCCCTCTCTTTGCCGGCCTTGATTTCCTCTTCGCTGACTTGGGCATCGCCCTTGGTGGTATAGATGCCCCTGTTCTTGCAGACGGATCCTCCCTCGGGGGCGGCCACGATCTTGATGTGGTAGGAGATCGATTCGATAAGCCCCGCGAAGCCATCGCCTTCAATCACGGTGTAACTGTAGGTGAAGTTCTCCTTGTCGACGGCATCCACTCTTAGCTTCGCGCTCTTATACGCTCTGCCTGCATATCCAGAGTAGCACACATATTCATTAGATTAATTACCTAAACAACAATTAGTGCAAATAATATTATAATTACATAGTTATAGTAAAGAAAACTAGCCTTCGCCAAAGGTGATGAGCTTGACGGTTCCGGCTAATCCATCGCCTTCGAGGATTTCCACGCTCTTGATGGCTTGTGGGATGATTTTGGGGATGAGGGTGTCGAAGTCAAGAACAAAGGCCTTGAACATCCTGGCTGGAGGGATTGAGGAAGGGACCTCCATATCGTAAGTGATGACACCCATGGTGTTTTGGAAGTGTGAAAAAAATGAACAGGTGATGAAGAAGAGGAAGAAGAAGAAGAAGAGAGAGACAGGGGGAGAGAATAAGAAGGAGGTTACTAATCGCCCCCCTCCCCTTCACCCCCTCCAGTCTCTGACCCTTTTACCCTCCACCCACTCCGTCTCTCTCTCCCCAGCACACTCTCTTTCTCTTTTTTGATTTTTTTTTTATAAAATTTTAAATATTAATAACTTTTTTTTCACGTATTTTAAAAATTAGTCGAGATGTTCGCAAGTGTCATTAAAAGTTTATCCGGTCAATAATTTCAGAGTCTTTTAAAATTGGTCGATGTGCACGCAAGTGTCACCGGAAATTTATCCGGCTATTAACTTCAAGACTTGAGTAGCGATGTGCCAGAAATGGATATTTGTAACTTGTAAGGGCACCTATTAAATGCAACGTAAAAAAAAAAAAAAAACAATAGGCAGCGACAAGATAAGAAACAAATTTGCACACAAACCAAGAACGAAACCAGAATGTCCGTTTGGTTTGTCTTGTTTATTAGTAGTATTTACTTTCGTGAATTCATCTTTAGTGAATTTTTTTCGTATATATCTGGATGAAAAGAAGCAAAAAGATAGAAATAGAAATTTGATCCCTTCCAAAAAGAACCAATGGACAAATAATAAGCTAACGACCCTTATTATTGAAACTTGCATCTAAAAAAATGATTTCCGAAGAAAAAATAAAAGCACGGGTGCACGTGCCGCCAGTAGACCCGTACTTTGTAATGCCCCGATTTTTCGAGAGCAAAATAAAATAATATCTTAAGAAAATTTTGCTAAATAAATATAATTTTCCAAAATAAATGTTTAGCTATCCCAAGAAAAATTTACTGATTCAAAATACATTAACTTCAGAGCTGACTCTAGGCTTGACACGAATCCCGAGCATACTCGATCTCTGTTCTTGATATTCTTTCCGCGTCGAACTGCACCATCATTGAATCCCCTCCATTGAATCCTGCGCCATCTGGCAAATTGATTGCCGAAGCAAACAAGTTGTCAGGATACAGACGTATCCGTGAGTGATAAATCACCCAGTAGAATAATCCAACCCAACTGCCCCTCTTACTTTACAGCTTGCAGGCAACAATATATTATTAAGGCAGAAAAGTAACATAGAAGTAGCTCACGTAAACCTATTCATTCCTGATAATTCGCCTAACAACAAGTGGAAAACTAGTCATGCTCGGACCATAATTAGGGTTTACCTACCTTAATCATCACATCAAAATCACCACTGGACTCCCACCAGTTTTATCATCACAAAACATCACTGGACCACCTGTCAGGTTTTATCATCATAAAATATCACTGGACCACCAGGTTTTATCATCGTAAAACGTCACTGGACCAACCGCCAGGTTTTATCATCGCAAAACATCACTGACCAACCGTCAAGTTTTATCATCGCAAAACGTCACTGACCAACCGTCAGGTTTTATCATCGCAAAACATCTCTGGACTAACCTCCAGGTTTTACTGTCACAAAATATCGCTGGACCTTTGCCAGGTTTTATCATCAGAAAATATCTCTGGCCCTATCCGCCAGGTTTTATCATCACAAAACATCTCTGGACTACCCGCCAGGTTTTATCAAAACATCACTGGACTACCCGCCAGGTTTTAAATCATCACTGGACTCACGCCAGTTTCAATTCATCACTGGGCTTACTTTGCCAATTTCAAATCATCACATCCAACTCATCACATCTCAAAATCCTGCCTGCAGGCAAATCTAAAAATAAACTTATCAATTTATCCATTACTTAGCACCGTCTTACGTGAACTCTATTCGTATACCACCCCATGTCTCTATGGTTAAATCTAGCATATAAATCAAGTGTCGGAGCAATATACAAATAATCACTATGATAATTGAAATAAATAATAAGCGTAAAAATCACGTAACTTTTTATGAATGGACCGTTGCCCTTAATCTTGTATGGCCAAGAAGTAAATATTATTAACGGAAAACTTTATTAATAAAGAAAATTAATTTTGTTCAGTTACTAGTAAGTCTAGGCTTGTATTAGTTTACTCTATGAAATTAGATTATCCTATTAGTGATAATATAACAATGGGGTCGAAACTGTACACTTAAGTAACCTAAGGGTCTAATGTTTTAAGTCAATAACTTATTTGGGCCAAATTTCTATACTAAACAACCTCAGGGGTGTAACTGCAATATAGGGTCATCTTCTTCTTCTTTTTTGTTCCAACGCTTGACAACAGTAGCATACGAGCAACTGGGTTCCGTCCGTCCTACGCCGATTTCGTTTCTTTTTAATTAACACTAACATATTAAAGCATTAATATACTTAGGGGAAGGTAGGAGAAGGATTAATCTACCTTTATTCCGGACAAAGCGATTCGATGGAGTCCGGTGGATTTTCGTTTGACGGCAAAAGATCGGTATTCTAGCAGCAACTTAGGACTGGAATAACTTGACCAAACATCTGCCGTTTTGGATGATTCTTGTGTCTCTCGCCAAGATCTTGAAACGCTCTACAACTTTCGTGAAGAAATCTAAGCCCGAAAACCACTCTAAGTAGTAGAACAATGGAAGTTTAGAAGGGTCGCTAAATCTGCCTGGAAATCAGAATCCGAGAATTTTACCTAACTTTGAATGGTGATAACTCTATCAATTCTTGACGGTTTTGGATGATTCTTAGGTTGAAATCAAAGCTCTCGACGCCCTCTACAACATTTGTGAAGAAACTCAGGCCTAAAAACGTCATCAACTAGGAGGAAACAGGCCGTGAACAGAGATACGTGATATGCACGAAAATTGAGTTCATGGGATAAAGTTATGTTACTCACATCTCTCTGGCAGCCTAAAAGGACTGGGAGATGGATTTGGTTTTGTAGTAGATGTAGAGTAATATAGGAAGTGTAGTGGGGAAAAGTGTGAATGATATGGATGAAGGTGATGAACTGTAGGAGGGAAGTGAGAGAGATAGAATCAGGGGAGATAAGGGAGAGGGGATGGGAGCATAACCCCATAAATTGTGGGATGGGCATTAGTATGAACACTATAGATAAATATGTACACACATTTATAGTTACAAGTTATGATAAAATTATGCTAAACTAATTTTAAACACCAAAAATTAATTTAGATTCTAGTTTAATCTAATTACAATTTTAAATAATTAATTGATTACCATAGACTATTTGATTAAAATAATTTCTTCATTCGAAAAAAAAAAAATAGGGCAAAAATCCGGATCGTTACATACTTCCTTTGCTACTGGACTCAAAGATTTCATGGAGTGCGCAAATTAAGTGACCTGGACACTCAATTATAGAAACAGAAGATCAAGCTTTCCAACCAAAGAATAGGGACATCAATGTTGACCACCAACGTGTTTGTTAGGGACATTGTCTTTTCCTTGGATATATGTGAACGGCTATAAATCAAAACCGGTACCCCACATTCTAATTAGATGAAAGGGAACACTTTTGGCCTCTGATAATAAATACCAGAAAATGAATGTTTACCAAAACTCTCTCCACTTGCGTGCACGTGCGCGAGTGTAAGCACAAGCGTAAAAGTATTTGTAAAAAATATTCCAATTTTCTATAATTCACAAGAGCAATGGTTAATTTTGCGAGCACAACACGATGATTGAGTGTGGAAGCGAAGGGCATTCTTTGAAATTATGTGTCTAAGATAAGCATACGTTCCATGGTATGTACAGAGAGGGGCAGAGCTTAAAGCTTAGGACAGGGGCTAATGCTTTTCAATATCCGACTGTTTAATTAAGACAAAGCATTGCAATGATCCGTCTGGATCGCGCGATGTGATTTTTACCCTGTGTCTGAATGTCTGCAAAGCGCTTGTAAACGGGGAAAGTAACTATATATGACTCTCTTAAGGTCGCCAAATGCCTAGAGGAAAATTCGGGTACAGATTTGAGGCTTGAATTTATAGCATAAATTGAAAATTTTGGCCCGACATTACATATATTTGCGTTGAGAAACTGTTACAAGTTCATACATTTGATTGTAAGCCTGCATCATGTAGAGTTGTACTAATATGGTTTGGAATATGCCTTATGAGCACCGAATATAATTTTCTGTACCTGTAGTATAAAAAGATTTTCAAGGTCAAAGAAAATTATTATGTGCGCCTTTGATATGCTCCAAAGGCTCTGCACGAAACTAATACTCCCTTAGTCCCAAAATGGTAGTTCGGTTTGCACGAAACTAATACTCCCTTAGTCCCAAAATGGTAGTTCGATTCGCAAAACGATGATTTAAAAATTAGTACAATTTATAGAAGAAAATTTTAATTTTTTTTTTGACAATATACTACATATCATTGAGTTTTTGAAATTAATGAAAAAGCTTGAATTTTTTCTCAAAAAAACTTATTATTTTTAAGTTATCATTTCGCGAACCGAACTATTATTTTCGGACAGAGGGAGTACTAGTATATATTTTGTTGCCGAGGAGAGGTTAATTGGGACATATTTGGCTTCAAATGCGAGGATATCAACTTTTCTCAAGACTTATGTAGCAATTTGGAAAATTAAAATATTTAACATGTATGTCTAAAAATACATAGTACTTCAACCAGTATGGCAATTTACCTTCTTTCTCTTGTTCTTTTTTTAAGGGAGGTAAATTCATTGGTTAAATTGTGGCAACCTTTTTGCTATACTCTTCCTTCAATTTTTTTTTATTCGTGTACTTTATTTAGTACTATCAGTGAATAAAGCTAATTAAAAAAGATTTGACATAAGACTTATTGCAAAGAGTAAGGCTATATATATCACTGAAAACCATAATGAGGTCTTATAAATCGATACACTCAGAGAGACATCTCTGCGATGGAAAATTACAATACAAATTCCTTTTTATTGGATGCAATCCACGAAAGCCACCACTCAGCAAACAAACAAAAAGACCAAAAACCACACCTTTGAAAACAGAGACACACTCATAAGAACATACACAGGTCAATATATATTCTTAGGAACTCTGGTTTTTTAGGCATCGGGATTTGCCAGGAGGTAAGCCTCGATGGCCTTGAACATGCCGGAGGCCTTCTCTTTGCCGGCCTTGATGTCCTCTTCGCTGACTTGGGCGTCGCCTTTGGTGGTATAGATGCTCCTGTTCTTGCAGACGGATCCTCCCTCGGGGGCGGCCACAATCTTGATGTGGTAGGAGATCGATTCGAAAAGCCCCGCCAAGGCATCGCCTTCGATCACGGTGTAACTGTAGGTGAAGTTCTCCTTGTCGACGGCATCCACTCTTTGCTTCGCGCACTTATACGCGCTGCCTGCAGATCCAGAGTAGCACACATATTCGTTAGATTAATTACCTATACAACATTTAGCTCAAATAATAATACAGAACATCATAACATAGTTATAGTAACAAGAACTAGCCTTCGCCAAAGGTGATGAGCTTGACGGTTCCGGCTCCTCCATCGCCTTCGAGGATTTCCACGCTCTTGATGGCTTGTGGGATGATTTTGGGGATGAGGGTGTCGGCGTCAAGTACAAAGGCCTTGAACATCTTGGCTGGTGGGATTGAGGAAGGGACCTCCATATCGTAAGTGATAACACCCATGGTGTTTTGGAAGTGTGAAAAAAATGATGATGAAGAAGAAGAAGAAGAAGAAGAAGAAGAGAGAGAGAGAGAGAGAGAGGGAGAGAGAGGGAGCAAATAGGAAGGTTTAATTGGTGTGAGAAAAATGTAAGAAGTAGAGGAGGTATTTATAGATAGGGTCTTAAGGGCTCACTTGGGTGGACTATTCCAAAAGATGAGCAAGTTGATTTGTAAAAGTCGTTGGAAATTGATTATTTGAAATGAACCAGAGAAGACTGGTAAAAAGTCGGAAGAATGGTAAAAAGTCGGTGTCGTATGGAAAAGGAATAATGAAGAAATCAAAGACTTCACATACAGTAAGATGTGGAAGAAAGACTTTCTAGCTCGCTGCCAAATAGTTTTAAATTCAGTTTTCAATCCACAATCTCCACCGCTCATTGCGGGCTCCATCGTGCGTTCCATTGGGAATCAACCTCCGTGTTCAACCCACGAAGCCCCTACGGATCTTGAAAATTAGAATCACATAAATCGCAAAGCAAATAGAAACAATGTGTAAAGAAGACAAAGAACACATGCGTGGAAAAACCTCTGAGTTGTTTCTTTTTTTTTGGGAATATGCTATTCTGCGGGCTCTACAAAATAAACGGTTTATATTACTCCAATAAAAGCCAGTGGGACTCAAAAATGGCGGTTTAGTTAAACTCTTTTAATAACTGGTTGTTCAGGTCAGTTTACACATATTTCGAATAATCCCAATCATCTAAAATTGATAACCGAATAAACCTTCAATTTATGACCGATAAACTTTCACTGACCCTACTTACAAAAAAAATAATTTCATTAATAATTTCACTAACCCTACTGTGACCAAAAATAACAAACTTTCACTAACCCTACTTGCACTAAGGAATAATTTGTTGGTATTTTTAATTTATCTGTACATAGTTGCTGGGTAATAAGGTAAGGGCATTGCTATTCGCAACACTTTATTTTCTCCTATAACCAGTTAAAAATTTTCAATTATACTCGACAATTAGTTACCGGAATTAAGATACATTTTCAGAATCCAATTACCGAAATATAATATTTTTTTCAACAGCTATTTACTGAAAATTTATGTTCGGCAATTGTTTACCGAAAGTTGAACATATTTTCGACATGTAGTTACCGAAATATAATCTTGTTTTCAACAGCTATTTACCGAAATGTTATTTATGATTTTCAACAACCATTTACCGAAATATAGTGGGCTATGGAAGAAAATAAAGGACTGTGAATAGTTGCGGCCTAAGGTAATTAATTTGATGTATTACTTTCCGTCCAGAATACTTTTATATATTTCTCCCATTATAATACCTCGGTCTATAGCCTACCATATTAGACCCAATTTCATTATTTGGTGGGATCACTATCTTTTTCTAAAATTCTTTTGCTTCATGCGCTTTCGATTATTTAGACTAATATAACTTCGGGATTATTTAAGAAATGGGTACAGCTTGGACAAGTTACTGATGTCTTGGAGAGCAATTTTGTTCACTCTCGACCCTCGCCTTAGATCCAAAAGTTCAATACTTGGGTTTGTAACTTGGTAGAGCAAAATTGATTTTTTTCTTTCTCGAGCACTCACCGGTATTCGATTAAGCTGAGTTTTGCGTGGTCGAGCTACTAATCAATAGATTCATATAGAATAAGTGGTTTTGATTACCACATCAGAACCCGCAACATATCTCACTGAATGTGGGTAAACTTACTCTCACCCAAAGCGATCGTCAACAAAATTCCTCTCAATATCTCGAGGTCCAAAATATTTGTCCGATGATTAATTTCGGGGGCCAAAATTAGTTCGTCAAAACACCCGGTTATGAGAAGGAAGAAAAGGCACTCTGAAATTATTGAGCAGGGAAATTAAATCATCCATCAGAGCCCGATTGACTTCAAGACTTTTGCGCACGTCAATGTTGACCATCAACGTCCTAGTAGTTGTATTGTCTAGTTTGGCTTCCTTGGAAATAAATTCAAACCATAAGAGAAACTTATTCATGGAGCAGCCGTGATTGAGCCATTCACAGAAAACGCGCAATTTCTCTTGTCCGTTTCGGCAATCTACAGTTGAGATATATTTTTAATCTTTGACCGGTAATAAATATCTATTATCGTTAATAGTTTGCCATTAATCTTGATCGTCCAAAACACTTTTGGACAGCCAAAATTGGCCTCCGTAAATTTTATTTACAGAAACTCTGTAAATAAAGATTTTCCCTCAAACCATATGCCAGTGGGCCACTGACCTTTTTTTTTTTGGCATGGCGAAAAAAGAGATTTTAATGATAATTAAAGCAACGGTTACAGTGGGCAATTGAGTTGAATCATGGATCACATTCACGGGTAAAGCACCAATACTTTTTTTTGTTCTACCAAATACTACATATTTAAAAGTATATATGGTTAAAAGAACAAGTGAAGTAAAGTGTACGGGAGAGAAACTTATTAAGTTATTCAAGGCTCCGCACAATTTCAGCCGTTCAAAAGTATTTTTGACAATTCAGATTGAAAACAATCTATTAATGGTAATAAATTGTTTTCAATCCGAATCGTCCCAAAATACTTTTGGATGGTCAAGATTGAGCACCGTAAAACTTATTTACGGTTCTTTCTCAAGTTTATAGATATGATCTATTTTGTGGTTACAGAGGGTGTTTGGCTTGTCAATTCGTACACAATAGTGTCCATTTACATAAAACATTTAGGAATCGGCTTTCCAACAGTTGAACCGGAGAGAGGTCTCTGCAATTGCACATCTCGATCGTCCATTTCGGCAATCAATAGTGCAAATGGTCTTGATTTTTTAAAACGATTCATGCTGGGAGAATATATCCTTCTTAGAAAGATTCTTTCAACAAATATGAATCATTAAAAATGTCTTTGGACAACTGAGAATACATTTAACGCCCCAAGTAGACCACTGGCCCAATACCTTGATTTTGATCCACAAGCCACACCACATCTCTCTCTCTCTCTCTCTCTCTCTCTCTCTCTCTCTCTCTCTCTCTCTCTCTCTCTCTCTCTCTCTCTCTCTCTCTCTCTCTCTCTCTCTCAATGAAACTGCATCCGAGTAAATTAGACACTAAGAAAAAAAAATGTGCTTCCAAGGATTCTGACACTCCCTATCAAAAGGTAATAATACTTCAACTTAATGGAACCAAAATGAAGAAGAACGCGAATACATACCGCAACTGAGATTGAAAGCAAGATTATCAAAGGACACCTCGAGAACCCTTACACGGCTGCTGCGGCTCTCCCAATGCCCCGCTCTCAATATTCGGTCTCTTATAATATAACCCTAGTCTGATATAACTGACCCACGTTTTTCCCTAAATAATAGGTAACCACTTACTAAAAGTACTTAAATACGGTACAACACTAAATACTAAAACTATTTAGACTTTAACCCCAATACTATAATAGTGCTAACAACAGTTATACTATGCGGATACTATGCAGGGAGAGAGAATATATCAATTAGGATCAAGCGCTATAACACCCCGTCCCACATTGGAAGTCTACATGGATGATCTTGGGCATATAACAAATCTTGTGGGCTACTACTAGTACTTTGTACTTAAGCTTTTGGGCCATATGGTGTGGCTTGTGGATCAAAATCAAGGTATTGGGCCAGTGGTCTACTTGGGGCGTTACAGGTGGTATCAGAGCCATCCATGTACACGACCATGTGGGCCTTGGAGTTTGGTTTGATTTGGTTGTTGGTTTGATTTGTATTGGTGATTATAGTGCTCAACCCCTCGCGAGGGCGCGAGGCTATAAAGTTGGGGAGATTGTAACACCCCGTCCCACATTGGAAGTCTACATGGATGATCTTGGGCATATAACAAATCTTGTGGGCTACTACTAGTACCTTGTGCTTAAGCTTTTGGGCCATGTGGTGTGGCTTGTGGATCAAAATCAAGGTATTGGGCCAGTGGTCTACTTGGGGCGTTACAATACACAAACAGCTCTCTGTAGTCCAATGTCATAAATCATAATGCAGAGTAGCCTAACTCAAAATTTACTGGCCCGGAAATAGAAATTTAACTTTCCTAGGCTAAGAAGCATATAAACATTAATTCTGGGCATGAAGGCTTTTCCCATTCAAAACTGTTAGCAAGCATCGATCTAAACTATATAAAAGAAGGAGGTTGGAGTTGAGGCAATTGGGTGAGAGCATTGGGTTGGAACTTTGTCATAGTATATCTTCCACTAATGAATTAATGTGTCTTGTAGGATGGATTTAACCTCAAGGGATTGAAGCAATGGTAGTCGTCTGACAATCAGGAGGTTCGAGAAACCTTTAGTTAACCTGGGAGGCTGGGATTCGACTCCATATGCGTGCTATCAAATCTTGTATAAGCTAGTGGATAGTTGAAATGATTCTCTGTATTAGTCGATCTATTGAGTCGGATACTGAGTTATCAAAAACATGTACGAGATCGATATGTGAAAAAATTTCCTCAGCAATAGCTTCGGGGATCAATGGCGTAGAGATTTCATTAGAGCAAGCTAGGATGAGAGAATGATGATCACTTGGGCATTTCATAGTTTAACAAAGAAGTTAGAATTTATATTCCTTCATTCACTTTAGCATTGCATTGAGGAAAGACTACAATAGTGTTCTTAATTGAATGAAAACACTCAATGGCAAACAACAACAACAACAAAAAACCTCACTTTTAACAAATCATACAAAGGCAAACTCGTAAGAATATGTTAACCCAAGTTGTCCACACCCTTGGGACTAAGTATTAGTTTCTAGGCATCTGGATTTGCCAAGAGGTAAGCCTCGACAGCCTTGAACATGCCCGAGGCCTTCTCTTTACCGGCCTTAATTTCCTCTTCGTTGACCTGGGCATCTCCCTTGGTGTGATAAATGCTTCTGTTCTTGCAAATAGAGCCCCCATCGGGAGTGGGAACGATCTTGATGTGGTAAGAGATGGACTCGAAAAGACCCATCAAAGCATCACCTTCGATGATGCTGTAACTGTATGTGAAGTTCGCTTTGTCAACGGCATCAACTCTCTGCTTCACACTTTTATAAGCGCTGCCTGCATGTTCATAAATTAGTTAGAATGCTTTTTGGTTTGCATTTTTTAAAATCAACGCATCACACGATCTTTTTCGAGAAAGGAAACAGAAACTAGCCTTCTCCAAAAGTTGTGAGCTTGACAGTTCCGACTCCTCCATCTCCTTCAAGGATCTCCACGCTCTTGATGGCCTGGGGATGAGGGTGTCGGCGTCAAGAACAAAGGCCTTGAACATCCTGAGGGCAGGGATTGAAGAAGGGATCTCCATATCATAAGTGATGGCGCCCATGGTGATGTGTTAGCTAGAAGTGAGGAAATGAACAAGAAGAAGAATTGGAAGGATCAGGTAATTGGATGTAGAGGAAGAGATATTGGGATGAGTGAAGTATAAGAACTAGATGAGTTCTTAATAGTGAGTCTAGGATCCACAGTCCGACAAATTTCAAAAGCTGTGGCTATTCAGAATAAAATGATTCCGAATAGCCATCACGTATATCCACATCATAATTTCTTTTGCGGACATTAATTTTGACCACAAATAATTGTATAGATATGTTGAAATCAAACCCCTCGGAGAGACCATTTTCCAAGCCTTCTAGATTGGAGGTTGGCCACTCGATTCAATCATTAATGATCGTATATACATTCCAGTAACGTATACGTCAAGCAAATTTTGAAACATATGGTAGAAATTTCGGGGGTGGGGGGAAGTGAATCAAGTAAATCTTGATATAGGTAGAAATACTCCTCATCGTGAAGAATTACTCTTGGCCATGAAGAATTACTCGTGGCTGTAAAAAACTACTCTTATCCGCACAGAATTGCTCTTGGCCGCAAAGAATTACGAGACCATAAGTCATTCTTTGCGGCCAAGAGTCATTCTTTGCGGCCAGAAGTAATTCTTTGAGGCCAGAAGTCATTCTTTGCGGCCACAAGTAATTCATTGCGGCTACAAGTAATTCTTCGCAGCTAGGTGTAATTCTTCGTGGCCAAGATTTATTCATCGCGGTCAAAAGTAATTCATGATTATTTGTTATGCTCCTCTCGCGTGAGGTGTGACCATACGCATATCCGAGATTCACCTCATATGAGGGATTACTTTAAAAACAACTGTTGTATCCAAAAAAAAACTTTGAAAAAGTGGAGTTTGATACTTTATTTCGACAATGTTTAGAAAGCATTGCGTCGTGCCTTAAGGCACAGGCAATTTCTAGTAACTTTTTATGTGTGCTAACAGAATCGAAATAACTATAGCTGCTCATATCTCAACTTACTATTGAAGTTTTCAATAACTCGGAATCCAGTCTAGTGGGCTTGTTAATCTGGGAGACTAATCCCACCATCTAGTAGAGACTTAATTAGAGCCAAGGCAAACCTAATGTGGACTGGTTAAACAAAAGAATCGATAGCACGGAGGTGGGCGTCGAACCCCCCCAAACATAATACGAATAACCCACCAATTGTTAAAATTGGCCCACATATTCTAGACTATCAACATGCATGAGTTTTCGTATGGGAAACTAAAATAAACCTAATTTCTGGTTTTAAGAAAAAAAAAAAAACATGTTAATGTACTGAATCACATGCTTGATCCTTGCCTTGGTCAAGATTTCCTATGATTAATATTCCTGTGATTATGTAGTATTATAGGACTTTATTTTAGTGATTCTTATTTCCATGTGGAGAATATGTATCCTTGATTGTAGAGATTAGGAAGAGTAAATCTCTCCTCTTGATTGTAATTCCATGAGTATATAATCAATTCCAATATAGAGCTACCAGCATTGTGGTAGAACCCTTAAACATTGTTCTACTTTACATGGTATCAGAGCTAGGCTTTCGGAGGCTTTTCCCCTTTGTTTGTGCCATAGTTGCACTTTATTTCATTGTGATCCATGTGTTCCGGATCCTTTGTTAACCTCTCCATGTGCGAATCAGGGGTCGCACGTGCGGGGGAGTGTTGGGATTTGTCCCACATTGGTTAATTATCTCCTCCAAAACTAATATATGAGCCTGGGCAGCCTCTCCACTCTTTGCCAATTGGTTTGGAGTTGGATGCTTTAACAAAACAGATAAAACTTACATGTAGCTTTATTTTTGAAAACTGTCCGAATCAACATTCGCACACCTCAACTAACTTTAGGAACCATAAATCCACCGTCCACTAGAGCTAGCCCCACTTGAAGCCCGAGACCAACATGTAACATTATCCTACGGTAGCTTTTCCCTGCTCATACAAATGAACCAATAATGTGGAAACTTTTGTGAACTACTTTTCCTGAGCATCGCTACTTAATTTGACATTCCTGTTTGTTGACTTTCAAAAAACGTTTACTTTTCAAAAAACGTTTACTTTAAAAGAGACATTTACAAGTAATAATCAACCGGGTATTTTTTAAGAACAGTCCCATTCCAACACCAGCGGACCTCCCAACTTCAGTACTCTATAAATACCTCCTCAGGTTCTCACATTTTCCTCACACCATTTCCTCACATACCTTGAGCAGTTCCTCCTTAATCTTCATTCTTTCTTCTTCTTCTTCAGCAGTTCATTTTCTCACACTTCTAAAACACCATGGGTGCCATCACTTATGATATGGAGGTCTCTTCCTCCATCCCTCCATCCAAGATGTTCAAGGCCTTTGTCCTTGACGCCGACACCCTCATCCCCAAGATCCTCCCACAGGCCATCAAGAGTGTGGAAACCCTTGAAGGAGACGGAGGAGCCGGAACTATCAAGCTCATCACTCTTGGCGAAGGCTAGTTCCTATTCTTGTTACCAATTAATTTACCATGTTCTTGCCCGGATTTTTTTATACCGGAAGTACTTTTGTTGCTTCCACCAATTCCAAAATCAGCTAATTAAGTTTATTTGTATTTAGTGTGGAAATAACAAAACAGTTTTTACCGTGCGATTGGCTTTGGAGAATCTAACGTGAGCTAATTTTTCCAACGGTAAACTAATTTCCATTTGAATTTGCTACTGTTAATCTGCAGGGAGCGCATATAAGTGCGTGAAGCAAAGAGTTGATGCCATTGACAAAGAGAACTTCACCTACAGTTACAGCGTAATTGAAGGCGATGCTTTGATGGGCATCTTCGATTCAATCTCTTATCACATCAAGATCGTAGCCTCTGCCGATGGAGGATCCGTCTGCAAGAACAGGAGTATCTATCAGACCAAAGGTGATGCTCAGGTCACAGAAGAGGAAATCAAGTCTGGCAAAGAAAAGGCCTCTGCCATGTTCAAGGCTGTTGAGGCATACCTCTTGGCAAATCCTGATGCCTGAAACTAAAGCTTCCCAAAGTTTATGTTGAGATTTCTATTTGATGAGTGTGTAGCTTGCTTTTGTATCATGATTTAAAGGTGTGATCTTCAGTTTCTTGTTGTTTTTCCGATTTGTTGCTTTTGTTCAATAAAAATGGCGCTATATTGTAATCTTTCTTCAAAGAAACGTCCATGATGTATGGATAATCGTCATAGTACAATAATCGAATCTCAATGACATTATTCAGATAGTGATTTTCACGGACTCTTCTACACGGAAAATTTAAAATATGCATGAAAGTGCGTTATGTTTTCAATCGAACAGGAACGTAAGTTTTCAAAAAGTACCAAAATTGGAGTGCAATTTTGTTCACCCTTCTTAAAAGAAGATGAACATTACCTTTTTTATTGGTTAAAATGATATGGATCCCATCACAAAGTGATTTCATACTTACCATGCAATACTTTTTTGGTAAGAATGACATCACTTTTTGATTAATGAGAGGTATCTGGTGACATATGCTTGAAATTTTTTGATTAATGTTTTTATCTTTTGGTAAGATAATTATTTAATAACGTCCTTATACAATGCGGTATGAAAACCTAAGATTCAAGCGCTTTCGGAAGGCATGAATTCAATTCAAATAAATAAATTTTAATTCATTACTCCACCGCTCTCAATTTTACCGTCCAAAAGTGTTTTGGACAGTCCGAATTTTAAAAGAACTTTTCCATGAAATGGTTTAACTCTTCTTCCCTGAAACTATACCCTGAAAGAGTTATTTTTAATTCGGACCATTAATTGCTGAGATGGACGGTGAAATTGAGCGTTGTTGTGGAGGGAGCATTGAAACAGAGCGGTAGGGGTAGACTTGGTATTTGACAACGAGGTGACAACTTATTAGAAACCTTTAAGGGGTTGGCCTAATAGTCAAAGACTTGAAACTAAGGAATTTGCCTCTTCCTAAGTTCTCGGATTCAAAACTTCTCAGGTGATGACCTCTTTGGGGCCAGTCCATATGGAGCAATTACTCTGATATTAAGTGGTGGCCCTGTTAGCGGACGGTGGATTTGATCGAGATGCGCGTAAGCTGACCAGAAACTTATTTATAAAAAAAACAACTGATTAGTCAACATGAACCGAAATGGTTACTCAATGAATTTCGAGTATAAATAGGAACGATGAACGGTTCAACTGATCATCATCATGGATCCAGATAATTGATCAATGAGCTAATAATTGGTTTGTTTCTCTACTTAAATAATTGGTGCCCCAAGACCACCAAATAAATTAATTTCGTCAATCCGAATACCAAGAATCAGCTGGCGATCTAAGTCGCTGCGGTCCACGCAGTAGAAATGGTTTTAGATTGTGACTTTGAATTTAACTGGCTAATAACATATTCAAGAACAAACTTGACCGGCATTCTATGGTACTATGGAGTAATATTATTTAGTTTTTGGGACAATTTTATTGGCATACTTTTCTTGAGCATTTTCTTTAGTAAGGTATTCGTTCCTATTTCGTTGTGTAGAGAATTTCAGTTACTCTGTTTAGAAGATTTATTTAGTTTTTGGCAACATTTTGTGGTAGGGATATTGTTTTGTTAGAAGATTGGCAATGTCCAATTTAGGTCTTCCTATGCGTGATTCATGTTTATTAATTTGCAGTTAATTGGTCAAATGTGAGCATGACAGCAAGTAAAGAGCCTTATCCTTTCGAACTCTCAGGTTCAACTTCCACTACTAACCAAAATATCATTGGGACCGCTAGAAATTTGTTAACTTTAGAGTTTCGAGATTAGTCGACACGCCCGTAAACGAGCCCAAACACCCAATTGTCAAGACTATGCGATTCGTGATTTAAGTGTATAACCATTTCAACAAAAGTTTGATTTCTCTAGAAGTTCAGATTCCAAAAGGCAGCTAATGCATGCCCAAATACAGTAGTCTTATTTGTCAGCATTGGTGTCCCAGAGACTTTCATTTACTACAATTTCCAAGTTGTGCGTACCCACCAATAAATGTGCTGAAATTATTAAAATTGGCTCAAATTTATGTGGCTAGCTATCATCTTGGGTTACTTTGGCCGACTGGAATAAATATAACTTCTGGCCAAAATCCAAAAAATTTAGACCTACTAATAATGACATTATCATACACTGACTACATCTTAGAGTTGGAGCCAGTTCATGCTGAGCTTAATTTCTTCCGGCTTTAATTCAGCTCCTCGCAATTGGACGGTTGGATAGAGTGATCCCCAAAATTAGTCAAGGTGCACGAAAGCTGACCCGGACACTTAGAGTTATAAAATAACCTACTACTTCTTGGAGTAACTCCAACCTAACAATTGCCTCAAAAATCAAATCCAACCTTGATGGAAAACTACCTTTGATCACTTCGTGGCATTTGGCATGAATGAGTATAGCTGTAGAAATTAACGTTCTTTGCCTTCCATGCATGAGAAAGGATTTTGTGGGGAAAAAAATTGAATACGTGTATCAATTTGCCATATAAGCCTTAAACTTATAATTGTGATATTTCAAAATATAAACTTTCGAATTAACATGTGGCACTCTAAAAGAGAGGAGAGCAAAAACTTTAACTCGAAAGAAGATCACGACAGGAAGGCTGGCTCGAGTGAAAACCCCCCTCTCTTTTTCACTAAGCAGACAAAATCTGACAAGAGTTAAGTAATTAAAAAGGAAAAATAAATATAGACTGTCAAGCTTGGAAATGCTCTTAATTAACTTTTCCTTGATCATACAAATGGGCCATAAGGTGTGTGAACTCTTTTCTTTGAATTTGTTCCTTTTCCTAACAATGCATGGCTACTTTGGCATTCCTTATTGTTGACTTCAAATTATTTATTTCCAATAGTTTTCTACTTTTCTCATATAATTATCAAAGTGGTGTAGGATTTTAGAATACTCAATTGCCCACAAAAGAGGACCACAAGACTTCAGTACTCTATAAATACATCCTCCATTTCTCACATTTTCCTCACACCATTTCCTCACATACCTTCAGCAGTTTCTCCTTAATCTTCTTTACTCTTCTTCTTCTTCAGTTCATTTTTTTCCACACTTCTAAAACACCATGGGTGCCATCACTTACGATATGGAGGTCTCTTCCTCAATCCCTCCATCCAAGATGTTCAAGGCCTTTGTTCTTGATGCCGACACCCTCATCCCCAAAATCCTCCCCCAGGCCATCAAGAGTGTGGAAACCCTTGAAGGAGACGGAGGAGCTGGAACTATCAAGCTCATCACCCTTGGCGAAGGCTAGTTACTACTTTAATTATACCAATTTATCATGTTCTTGCCATAATATTTCTATGCTGGAAACTATTATTGTTGCTTGACAAAATAGTTCTTAGAGTGAGATTGTCCATGGAGAATTTCGTTAGAGTTGGTTTTTTCCTATTGGTAAACTAACATGCATTTGCTACTTACAATTTACAGGCAGTGCTTATAAGAGTGTGAAGCAAAGAGTCGATGCCATTGACAAAGAGAACTTTACCTACAGTTACAGCGTAATTGAAGGCGATGCTTTGATGGGCATTTTCGATTCAATCTCTTATCACATCAAGATCGTAGCCTCTGCCGATGGAGGATCCGTGTGCAAGAACAGGAGTATTTATCAGACCAAAGGTGATGCTCAGGTCACAGAAGAGGAAATCAAGTCTGGCAAAGAAAAGGCCTCTGCCATGTTCAAGGCTATCGAGGCATACCTCATGGCAAATCCCGATGCCTGAAACTAAAGCTTTCCAAATTAAGTTTATGTAGCAATTTCTATTTGATGAGCGTGCTTGCTTTTGTATCAGGATTTTAAGGCGTGATCTTCAGTTTCTTGTTGTTTTCCCAAATTCGTTGCTTTTGTTCAATAAAATTGATGTTATATTGTAATCTTTCTTCAAAGAAACGCCCATGATATATCACTTGATAAGATTATCATGGAATCTCAATAGCATTGTTTAGATAGTGATTTTCACACTTTGTTATTTTTGTTCGCACTCTTTTTCGTCCATACCTCATAGAGATTGACTCAAATCTCATCAAAGCATGGCCTTCAATTACGCTATAATTGTATGTGGAGTTCACCTTGTCGATTCCATCAACGCCTTGCTTTAATGTGCACTAAATTGGCTTCCTTTGTATCACTTGAAGAGAGAGAGAGAGAGAGAGAGAGAGAGAGAGAGAGAGAGAGAGAGAGAGAGAGAGTAGGACGCAACTTCCAGACACAATTCGAGACACAACTGTCTTCGAAACCGTCCGAAATATGTCAATATATATATATATATATATATATATATATATATACACACACACACACACACACATATACACACACTAACATATATATCAAACGACTCTGGATACAGTTGTATTCAGAATTGTGTTTTAAATTGTGTTTCTACCAATAATCTAGGAAAAAAGTCAAATGAGTTTTTGCATTCTAATTTACCTATACCAACATATTGTACAAATGAAATTTTATCCACATAGGAAAACTACTGAGAATTTCGAACGGCACAGTGGAAAGTCAACTTCTGAGCGGAAAAATTTTACTAATATGCAAGAAAGTATGTTATTTTTTCAATCAAACAGTGACACGACTTTCCATAGAGGGCCAAAATTGTCAAACTAAGAGATTGGGAAATTCTATAGTGCAAATCCTGCAAGGCATTCTGTAGGGCGCATACGGACTATCGATCTTGACAATGAATGGTTGAGATATGATTTTTAATTATTACCGGTAAAAATCATTTATTACCGGTCATAATTGATTTTTAATGTGGACCGTTGATTGATGAGATCGACGGCTATGTGCTGCCCTACACGTGCACTACACGGGGTGCACTACAGCACCCTCGGATCCTAGACTGAGGTAGTATTAATTTTCTCTCTCTCAAAAACTCCCTATCCGTCTCTCTTCCTTCCCCTCCATCGTCCTAGGGTTTTCACCACCCATATGCAGCGGCAGGAGGGGAGGGCTTTACCCTTAATGGAGTATGTTTTTCTTCCTCTACTAGTGATGGTTTTTTCACTTTCAATAACTCCTACTTTTCAATGAGGGTTTTCTCTCTTGATCTCAGATTTGAGAGTTTCTTTCGATTAACTACTCTTTTCTTTTCTATTGGCTTTCCTTCATCACTGATCCCTCCTTCGCCGCTCCACCTCCATTGCCGCCAACGCATGGTCGCCGGTGGGCCAGCGTTCATGCATGGTTGTGGTTCTTGGTAGCATCTCAAGGTCTTCGGAGATCCGTGATTTCTGGTCGTGGTCACAAAGGCTCTACCGGTGACCGATTAGGATGGTTTGTGATGTTATTGATTTTTTTCTTTTTTCTTTTTTTTTACTTTTTTGATTGGATTTCAATCAAAGCTTATGGCATGAAGTGTGTGTTTTTGGCTGGAAAATGTTGTTTGGTTTGGGATAGGGGGATAGCCATTATCCCTATCTAGATCGAGTCTTCTACTTTATGTATTTTGATTAAAATTAATAATATCACACATGTTATCGTTTTAAAAAGAAAAAATATATATAGCATCAATTGAGACCCTTGAAATTTTTTATTAATCTTTTATCTTTTGGTAAGACATTTATTAATAATTATACAATCTGGTATATGAAAACCTGGGATTTCAGCTCTCGGAAGACAAGAATTCTGTTCATTACTCGCCGGTCAAAATTCTATTATACGATAATTCTAGATGGGGGGCGGTAGTGTATCACATTCGAAAATTGGGGTAGCTTGACTCTGTACATTTTTCAAAGTGCTTTTGACAATGATGTAACAACTGAATATGGACCCAAATTTTTATTCAATGCATTTCGTATAAATACGAAATATGAATGGTTCAACGGATGATCATAAATCCAAATAATTGATCAAACTCTCAAGTTAACGACGGTCAAATCCTCTAGTTGTCCCAAGATTAAAAATATTTGACCTCCATGATATTCGAATTAACATGCGAGTTGTTGTGTGGACTGCAACTTTAATTACTCTTTTTAGAAGATTTTAATAATTAGTTTCTTGCAACATTTTGTGGTGTAGGTATTGTTTTATTAGAAAGAAGGTTGGGAATGTCAATTTTGGGCTTCCTAGGCATGATTCATGTTTATTTGCAGTTAACAAATATATAATTAGTTAAGTGGGAGCATAACTGCAAGTAAGAAGCTTATCCTTTTGAACTCTCAGTTTCAACTTCCACTACTAACCAAAAAATCCTTCAGACCACATGAAATTTGCTCGGACATTAACTTTAAAGTCTCGAGATTAGTCGACATGCACGTACACGATTCCGAACACACAAGAAAATGTGATTCATGATCATTCAAGTGTACATTACCATTTCTACAAGTTTGATTTCTAGAAGTTTCCAAAAGGCAGCAATGGCCCAATACAGTAGTCTTCTGTCAACATTGATGTCCCAAAAGACTTCGAACTACTGGAGCATTTCCAAGCTGTACCCACCAATAAGTATGCCGAACCCACCAATAAGTATGCCGAACACTACACACCAAAATAACAACCGAAAAGAATGACCCTTGAATTATTAAAATTGGTTCAAATTTATGTGGCTATCAACTCCAACGGGGTGTGGCCAAATAGTTATGAAAAAGCAATAAGTGTTTCTTCATGAAAGCACAAGTTCCATTCCCACGGAAGCCAAACATTTTAAATCTTGGAGCCACTGGGTTTTACAGTGGCCGACTGCAATAAATATACTCGCCACATCTTAAACAAGGGCAAAGCTAAATTGAGGAGAGTGACACGTGCCACCCGGCCACCCCTGATTTCATGAATAGTGTTATTATGCACTTATGGATTAGGCAGTTATCGGTATCCAAACAACTTGACTTTTCTCACAAATATAAAATCAAGCAGCTTAGAAATGTTCTTAGCTTTTCCTCGATCCAAACGGATGAACAATAAGTTGTGTGAACTCTTTTCTTTAATTTGTTCCTTTTCCGAACAATGGCTACTTTTGACATTCCTCTTTTTTGACTTCA